>OY755243.1:34695845-35895845 GCA_963576725.1 Azorinus chamasolen
TATCTCATTCTGGTGTTTCCTTCATTGTCAGTTTGTAAATTATACTCAAATAGTTCAAGAATAGATCCTTTATTTCTCTACCAAACCCTATGTAGTGACCACTCTTTGAGACAATTCTAAAGAGTGGCCACAAGAAGATCGGGTTTTGTGTGAAAATGACGAATGGGCACCTTTATGTGTTGCTCTGCACTGACTTATACGTTTATTATCACATCGTATGTCGACTTTCTGCGTCATGACCTCACACCAAGCGTGCAAAATGTTCTTGTAACATAAAACTGATCCATGACATGTTTCAGATAGCTTCTGTATACTTGTCAACTGGTATAGATAATAATGATGTTATTACATGCGCATGTATAACCTCCCATATAACAGTTCCCTCTGATATGTGCGACATTCTGGCACCATTGCAAACAGAGTTAACCCTCTGCTCTGTTAGCTTATGGAATAATATAGATCTCATTCTGAAGTTTCTGCTACAGCAAAACGTTTCCTTGTTAATGTCTAATTATAACAAAAATCAGTCTATGAATATTCATGTAATAATAAATTAATGGAGGATAGGGGTAATGGCACAATTCACACTGCTCCGTCTGGTCAGACGATCTAGAACATATGAGGGCTGGTTCTTAGTGTCACTTGTCTGGTCAATAGGTAGCGGTATCGAACAGCGCTTTGGGTTGTGTGTTGATTTGGAAATCATACTGAACAATGTGGAACTGAACCAAATCTATATATGGCGAATTTGGAAAACCCGTCCAATTTATTATATAAACACAGGGACAAAGCCAGCGATACACACGTGTGCACGCGCGTAACTTTTTCCCTGGAGAGCACGCCCCGAACCTCTTTAATCACAGTGCGATCATTACATTTGGTCCCAGCTACGCCCATGTACATTCATATAGTTTCTTTGCATCAGCCTTGAAGCCAACTCTTTTTCTGACTCGTACTTTAACCGAGCCTCTCCTACTGACCATCATCCTTGAAGCTATCTCTTTTTCTTACTCGTACTTTAACCTAGTCTCTCCTACTGAGCATCATCCTTGAAGCCATCTCTTTTTCTTACTGGTACTTTAATCAAATCTCTCCTACTGAGCATCAGCCTTGAAGCCATCTCTTTAACTAGTCTCTCCTACTGACACTTTTTTTTTTGCGACTCTGTAAAACTCATTTATTGAAACTGTTGTGATAAATATAGCATTCTAAAGCCCTCCTTTTTGGTCATTCATTTATTGAACACATGGGTTTTAAAAAGCAGGTGAATTCTAAATGCAGTGCAAAAGTAATCCAAAAAGCTCCTACATGGGTTCTGTGCATTACTGTTGATCTGGATTAAGCTACCACCTGCATAATGTCCCGTTCCCACTGTCACGGTGCTGGTCCCGGTACCCCACGGTACTTCCCGGCGAAGAAATAGCCGGCGTCCGGGATGATACGGGGTCTTATTTCTTAAAAAATAAATGTACATTCCCATATTCCCGACGTTGCCCCGGTGTTCCCCCGATTTAGAAGCAGGAGCTTCCAGTTTGACCCCGGACTACGGACTATCCCGGTTAGTTTCCGGTTTGGCACGGTGTATTTACGGTGTAGGGCCGGAGTTTTCCCGGTTGAACACGATACAATCCGGTGTGACCCCGGTCGTCGCCGGTAGTGCAGCGGTGGCCGCCGGTATCATCCCGTCATATCCCGGGTGTGCGCCGGTGAGAAGCCGGCGTTATCCGGGTATAAACGGGGGTTGACCGGCAGACAAACCGGCTCATACCTTGCCAGTCCCTAACTCCACCGGTATAAAACGGGACTATACCGTCGTACACCGGAGCTATACCGGCCCAATACCGGGTGTTCACCAAAGGTATATAGTGAATGAGGTGCTCGCCAACATCCCGGGTTACTAGGGACTATCACGGTAAAGCCAGGGTAGAGACCCGGACCTGCACCGGAATATACCGGCGTTGTCCCGGAATTGCCAGAATTAAGCCGGTTTGGGATATCTTTCCCGGTGACTCACGGTGATCCCCGGTTGTTTTAAACATTTTATAACATCCGGGGCTGTCTGCCGGATTAAGCCCGATCAATACGGTTCATCAGGGATCTTCACGGATGTTAACGGTGCCGCCAGGGATGTATTCCCGATTTGACACGGTTTGACACGGTTTCCCCCGGACCACGCATCCGGGACGTACCGGGGGTGGGGGGGGGGGGGGGGGGCAATCCGGGACAGTGGGAACGGGGCTTTACATCTGGATTAAGCTACCACCTGCCTTACAGTCTCCATCATTTAGACCATTGTTGATGGCCGCTTAAAACCTGTTCTGCTGTATACGAACATACCGATATACAAGAGTATTGCTGTTCTACTATACAGACGATGTGATTCCATTGCAGCAACCGATCTTGATCAACATTATCAGCAAAGGTCAAAGTGGATCTTCTCTCCCCCACCCTTCCCCACCTCTCCACAGCTTTCACGTGAGATAACACTACTCTATTTATCAATGTCCTTACCAAGGGGTTTAGTTGTATTTTGAGATGTTACAGTAATCCGCCAGTAAATAGTAGCTGAAATTATAGGATAAATGGTGCTTGAGTCGATCCGGAAGTATGTGAAAATGACGTAAATCACTTTAGTCTAAAACGAGTTTGACAAAAATTGATCTGCATATTTGGTCATGCCTCCAATTTATATTACAAAATGGCACGCCTCGAAAGGACACCAAAGTAATAGATGATAAAATGCGGCGTCCACCCGTTTACCTAGAGGGTGGTATGGCACTTTGAGTACGTCATCCAGTGTTGTATACTGGGAACTTGAAAAGACACATGCAAACATGAAGTAATTTGAACAGTTGTAAATACCGAGATTATATTTTTTATATAGTATTGGACAGGCTGTTTTTGTTTTCGAAGGCTTCCTACTTTCAAAATTTGCGTAGCAAGTGTGGCGGCCTTTAAAATCACCTGGTTTCATTCTCAGTGTTATTATCCGGGTTCATCAATTTCATTATTGTTTTAGTTACAAAACTTGAATACCACCGAAGCCGGTGCTTGGAACTGTTAGTAGTGTTGCACTTTTAACAACTGCGCGTAAACAGACTCATTAAAACAGAATCTGCAGTTTTCTCTTTTCGCGTTGCTGCTTTGGCTTTCGAAGGATCTTCTACTTTCAGAATGTATGTATTTCACAACAGCAGGTGTTAAGTGTTTGTGTGGCGGAACCTCCCCGTACTTCATTCTCAGTGTTGTTATATTTTCTGGTTCTTCAGGTTCATGAATTTCAATGTTTTAGTTATGAAAATTGAATACCGCCTAAGCCGGTATATTGGACTTGAGTAGCGGTGCACTTTTAATAATTGCTGATAAAACGGAGTCTGTTTTTTTTTCGCATTGATACTTTTGCTTTGGAAGGATCTCCTACTTTCAAAATTCATAAAATAATCAATTGTCGACATATTATACATTTTCTACGAATCATACATGCTTCTGTACAAAATACTGAATTAAAACAATAACCAGAACGCAAAGTTATACTCATTTTCCTGCATTCCTTTTATTCGACTGAATAGATATTTCTCATTTAACTCTTTTGGCGCTCTAGGAGTTTTCTGCATGACTTTCAATCTGCATTAAGCAGCCACCTGCCTAAAAGTATCTAAATTCTTCTTTACAAGAAATCTGGTTTACAGAGGTTTTACTGTATAATTCAACTGAGCATATAAAGGTAATGGAAGCAGTGGTACTCAAGTCAGAGTATACACATACAAACACACATATATAGGGACAGTGGTACTCAAGTCAGAGGTATACACATACATACACACATATATAGGGACAGTGGTACTCAAGTCAGTGGTATACACATACATACACACATATATGGGGACAGTGGTACTCAAGTCAGTGGTATACACATACATACACACATATATAGGGACACCTTTTAATTAGCATACGGTAAAGGTCTATGACCATACTCCAAATTATCCAAGGATTGGTATGTCGCACAAGATGTTGCAAATCTTTGTTACATTACACTATCGTGGTAAGACAAACAATTATACATTACACTAATTGTTGATTATATTACTGTAATACACCATCATGGCATGGCGTGTTTTTTTTTTTTATTCCACGGCACTGTCATGGTTTGGCCATCTTACATCATGCTAAGACGAACTTTAGTTTACACTGCCCTTAATGCATGTTACATTTTATTGCATGACCATTTCACGATTTGGAAACCCTTTAATACATGTTGATTACAGTACGCTTAACCCATTTTTAGACCCACTCTTTTAAAATAAATCTACCGAAAATGTGCATTTACTAGAGAAAAGGAAAAATTCAGAATTGTGCACTTTTGAAATCATTGTGATAAATAGATCATTTGCTCCTATGGAGCAAATGATCTGTTTATCACAATGATTTCAAATACATGTAATGACTTTTAAAGAGGCATCAAAAGGCGCCAGTAAGAGGGGGTGAGTTATACAGTATGGTAAACGTTTGTTTTATCACGGTTTTGATAAAGATGAAGCACATTTCACTATTACAAAACAATAAAATTAAAGTAAATTATACTGTTATGGCATGGCATGGCATACTTTCAGTATATTCCGCTTTCGTGGCATGTCAAAATTGACTTACGTAATTGTTCTGTCACGGTATGGCAAACGTTGATTAGATTCATTGTTCCATAACACTTTCATAGCATGGCAATCCAACTTGTGTTACACTTCACAGACATCGTTTAGCAAGGTTTGATTACACTATAGAACGACTTACGGAAGTTTGTCAATAAAATGCTTTTTTCTGTCACATTCTTTGTTGGGAACGGAGACGTTTATTTTGAAATTTGCTGCCAAGTTTCTGACATTCTTCAGTGCAGAAACTATAAGTTCTTACTACATGTATTTGACTTATATAGACCCAGCATTTCACCTCTTTGAGCGGGCCTAGAATAAGACATCTTTGAGTTGTATAGACATTTCACTGTTAAGGCGTTAGGAATGTTATCATAGTATATGTAAATGTTAGTTTATATATACATTTGTATAATTACCTTTTTGTATGTCTTGAGCATATTTGACTAACTTATTTTGTAAATCGCCAAAGACAATGTGCTTGCCGAGCTGCTAATAAAACTGAAACTGAAGCTATCATTGGTAGAGCTCATGTAGAGCAAATCAGCAGTAAGTCTGGAATTAATCTTATGAATGCGGGAAACAGTGTAGACCTAGATCAGAGGCTACAACAGGAGACAGTGTAGACCTAGATCAGAGGGCTACAACAGGAAACAGTGAAGACCTAGATCAGAGGGACACTACATGAGACAGTGTAGACCTAGATCAGAGGGCTACAACAGGAAACAGTGAAGACCTAGATCAGAGGGACACTACAGGAGACAGTGTAGACCTAGATCAGAGGGACACTACAGGAGACAGTGTAGACCTAGATCAGATGGTTACAACAGGAGACAGTGTAGACCTAGATCAGAGGGCTACAGCAGGAGACAGTGTAGACCTAGATCAGAGGGACACTACAGGAGACAGTGAAGACCTAGATCAGACGGCTACTACAGGAGACAGTGTAGACCTAGATCAGAGGGCTACTACAGGAGACAGTGAAGACCTAGATCAGACGGCTAAAACAGGAGACAGTGTAGACCTAGATCAGAGGGCTACAACAAGAGACAGTGTAGACCTAGATCAGAGGCTACAACAGGAGACAGTGAAGACCTAGATCAGAGTGCTACTACAGGATACAGTGTAGACCTAGATCAGAGGGCTACTACAGGAGACAGTGTAGACCTAGATCAGAGGGCTACTACAGGAGACAGTGTAGACCTAGATCAGAGGGCTACTACAGGAGACAGTGTAGACCTAGATCAGAGGGCTACTACAGGATACAGTGTAGACCTAGATCAGAGGGCTACTACAGGAGACAGTGTAGACCTAGATCAGAGGGCTACAACAAGAGACAGTGTAGACCTAGATCAGAGTGCTACTACAGGAGACAGTGTAGACCTAAATCAGACGGCTACTACAGGAGACAGTGTAGACCTATATCAGACGGCTACTACAAGAGACAGTGTAGACCTAGATCAGAGTGCTTCTACAGGAGAAGTTTAGACCTAGATCAGACGGCTAGTACAGGAGACAGTGTAGACCTAGATCAGAGTGCTACTACAAGAGACAGTGTTGACCTATATCAGACGGCTAGTACAGGAGACAGTGTAGACCTAGATCAGAGTGCTACTACAAGAGACAGTGTAGACCTATATCAGACGGCTACTACAGGAGACAGTGTAGACCTATATCAGACGGCTACTACAGGAGACAGTGTAGACCTATATCAGACGGCTACTACAGGAGACAGTGTAGACCTATATCAGACGGCTACTACAGGAGACAGTGTAGACCTATATCAGACGGCTACTACAGGAGACAGTGTAGACCTATATCAGACGGCTAGTACAGGAGACAGTGTAGACCTAGATCAGAGTGCTACTACAAGAGACAGTGTTGACCTATATCAGACGGCTAGTACAGGAGACAGTGTAGACCTAGATCAGAGTGCTACTACAAGAGACAGTGTTGACCTAGATCAGACGGCTACTACAGGAGACAGTGTAGACCTATATCAGACGGCTACTACAGGAGACAGTGTAGACCTATATCAGACGGCTAGTACAGGAGACAGTGTAGACCTAGATCAGAGTGCTACTACAAGAGACAGTGTTGACCTAGATCAGACGGCTACTACAAGAGACAGTGTAGACCTATATCAGACGGCTACTACAGGAGACAGTGTAGACCTATATCAGACGGCTAGTACAGGAGACAGTGTAGACCTAGATCAGAGTGCTACTACAAGAGACAGTGTTGACCTAGATCAGACGGCTACTACAGGAGCACTCTAATCAGATGTCTAGACGAGGTCACTTTCATTGCGTCAGACTGCCTCCTGATTTCCAACAGACCTTGTTAATTTAATCTAACTGAACAACACGTGTGTCCATGTGCTAGACAGTTAATTTGACCATATTTGTTCAGGGCATAGCGTTTCACAAACAAGGAAGTTATTAGTTTATTTAAAAAGAAATAATATCAGTGTGACTATGATGACTGCGGTACTATTATGGCGTATTATTTAAATATAGTGAAGAATTTTAAACTTCTGATGCTGCATTTTCACTGTGAAATGGTACATCATTGTTGTTTTGGTAGAATCCATACAGTATGAAAGGGCATAATTTGTGAGTGGAAGTTTAAATGACACACAGTGCAGACCCTGATCAGAGGGTTCCTTTAGGAGCCCTCTGATCTGGGTGTACATTGTTTGCAAATGCATGGTTAATGGCAATGTTCAGGACAGGTTGATGGCTCAAGTGTAAAGTAAATACAGGATTTGGGCAATGTTAATGATATGTTAGTGGCTTAAGTGTCTCAGATACAGAATTTGGGCAATGTTAATGACATGTTTATGACAATGTTAATTATATATTAATGTCTTAAGAAGTGTCACAAATACAGAATTTGGGCAATGTTAATGACAGGTTAATGGCTTTAGTGTAACAGATACAAAAACCTTGTCATTGATACTTTAATCAAGAAATAAGACATCCACATCATAAGACATCTAAAGAAATAAGCAATACTTAAGAAATAAAAAAGAACAAAACATATGCAATACCAAAGATATCAATAATTCTAAAGAAATAAGCAATAGCAAAGAAATAAACAATACCGACGAAATATCAATACGAAAGAAATTAGCAATATGAAAGAAATAAACAATACCAAAACTGAGGCAATATCAAAAAACTATTTAAGCAAATATCTGCTTTAAATTTCGCCAATGCCTATTTTATCAAGGGGTTGCTTTATATTTGACCCATCATTTGTACAACCTTGGTAGAGAACCACAAGGCAAAGCAGCATGCCATTAATTAAAGGTAAGCAGTTTCAGAGATGTCGTTTGAAAATGTGGACGGACGCCGGACGGATCGCGGTCACAATAGCCCATCCTAGGGATGGGGTGGGGTGGGGGGGGGGGGGTATTAAAGCAAATACGTGTATCTGCTTTAAATTTCGCCAATGCATATTTTATTAAGTGGTTGCTTTACATGTATATAGATTCTACTGTATTATGAACAAAACTGATTTCCATCTGAAGAATGTATCTGCGATAATTCTTTTGCCAATGTGTCCTTTGGAAAATAATTTGCAAAGTCTAGTGGCCTGGATCTGCACTGTGTGTCTATGTCCCTATTCAGTGACACTGAGTACAAATAGAATAAACCTGGCAATCTTCTGCCCTTACGAACTTTCAATACATTTATACAGAATTATTTAACGTTACAAATGCGACAGACTTGCCCTGGTCATTCAGTTTAAGCCGCTTACCCTGGTCAGTCTAGTGTCTGAGTTTTACCTTTTACATGGTAACAAAAAGCCCCCCCCCCCCCCTTTGGTCTCATCTTAAAAGCAACATTGATTTAGTCTCTTTTTCTATTAGAAGTGTTTATGTATGTACGTCAAACTGCAGTATGTTGATTAGACTTAGTGGGATACTCGTCGTCCAATCTGTATTCAAACTGCTGAAATAATGGTCACAGACTCGCTCTGAACGTATAGAGAGCAAATGGGAGTATCCAGGGTCATGATAATGAATCACAATAGTGGTGCCTATATTTGCATGCGTCACCATGTAATTGGTACCACATCAGGCCACAGTCACAGGCCGCCGTGCCAAATTGATTTTGTTATGTACGTGTAATGCGACCAGATTTAAAAAAACAAAAAACAAAATGTGCCGTTAAAAGCAGGTGATTGCTTTATGGAGGACGAAAGTAATGCAGAAAGCTCCCACAGAAAAGCTCCTTCAGGAGCTTTCTTTATAACTTTCGCCCTGCAATAGGCTACCATTTGTCCTTAAAATCCAGAATTAAAGTGGTCGCTTAAGACGTGTATTACTGTAGACGTTTAGTTAATCAGGTGTGCAAACGGTGTAGACCCTGATCAGAGGGCTCCTAGAGGAGCTCTCATCTAGGTATGCACTGTTTGCCATGGAAAGTTCATGCCCGTATGCTATTTGCTTTTGCCTACGAAAATCATTTCAACATACCCTGTATACGTTTGTAAAGATTTGTCTGATTAATATTCAAAGAGGGCAGAGTGATAAAAAAAAATATGTGGCGAGCCAAGGGTTAAAAGCAAGAGATGGATATGAGTAAATACTCGTTTTAACAAACTACTGTAACAAAATACAGTGAAACCTCTCTATTACAAATAAAACTGAACGGAGATAGTTGTAGTATAGCAAGGAAAGTTCGCTTTAACTCATCCCCCCGACTATTTTTAGACCCACCACTTTGAATAAAACTACCGAAAGGGGAGCATTTACTAGAGAAACAGAAAATTTTAGAATTACGTGTATGTAGTTTTGAAACCATTTTGATAAATATGTCATTTGCTCCTATGGAGCAAATGCTCTATTTATCACAATGGTTTCAACAAATTACTTTAACAGACTTCAAAAGGCGTCAGTAGGAGAGAATGGGTTAACAAGCTCCTTTAACAAAGAAAACCTTTCTATATCAACAACTAAATCAATGAGCGGTGGTCGTTAAGAGCATGTGGACAACTGGTTACTATATGCAGGGCGAAGCGGTGGTCGTTAAGAGCATGTGGTTACTATACGCAGGGCGAAGCGGTGGTCGTTAAGAACATATGGTTACTATACGCAGGGCGAAAGTGGTACCAAAAGCTCCTGTTCTATGTCTCTTTTGTGTGCCCGTTATAGGGAAACTTTACTGTACTAAAACATTTATGTTCCACGTTCTAACATTCATCCTGCACTAAGCTTCGTCAATAGAACTGTCTTTGCTGGTTGCATTAGGTGTTTTACTGCCCACACTTTAGGTTGGTGCGACTACCTGTGGTTTGCTCTACATAACAACGCCTACAGAAGTCAAGAAATGATTCTGACTGAGCTATTGTTTCCTTGATTGCCAGGTCAGCGGGTGAAGTGCCACATTATGGTCAGTCTGTCTGGCGACAGGATCGGTTTAACCCTTTCAACACTAAGTGCTTTTCCAGTACACAACCTTGTCACTTGTTTCAATTCTAGAGGTGTGTTTTGTTTTTCTCACATTTCTGTCTAACCCTTTCACCACCAATGTCGCAAAAATGCACCACGACAAATAGTGCAGTCCCAGATCAGACGCCGCCTTTTTAAGGCGGCGTCTGATCAGGGACTTCACTTTTTGTATCAATATCTATTTCTATATCTGCGCCTTATTCCTTTTGAAATTTGCATTTATCTCATTTCCTTATTTCACCGAATGATTTAACAAAATTGGTTTGCAGACAATTAGAAATTTGGCGCCGAAATGGTTAAAACATTATTGATCATATAGCACACCAAATGACACAGCGTCTTATCTGGATCTAAACTGTCTGCAACGTTCATATTAAATTTACCCTTATATAGCATAGCGTTGATTTGCGTTCACGCTGCATGTCGGCGGCGATTTTTCGTTGCTGTTCAAAGCGTACGTATCTGCATTTGCACATACGTGTAGACCTCATATGAGACATCTGCTAGAGAAGCTGTCTCATATGGGTTTGCACTATTTTCTATGCTGTTCAAAGCGTACGTATCTGCATTTGCACATACGTGTAGACCTCATATGAGACATCTGCTAGAGAAGCTGTCTCATATGGGTTTGCACTATTTTCTATGCTGTTCAAAGCGTACGTATCTGCATTTGCACATACGTGTAGACCCCATATGAGACATCAGCTAGAGAAGCTGCCTCATATGGGTTTGCACTATTTTCTATGCTGTTCAAAGCGTACGTATCTGCATTTGCACATACGTGTAGACCCCGTATGAGACATCAGCTAGAGAAGCTGCCTCATATGGGTTTGCACTATTTTCTATGATAATTAATTTGGCTACATTTGATCCATCTTTAGAATGATTCACCTTGTTAACCATTCTCTTGCTGAATTTTAAAACACATTTCTCCCATTGCCCTGTTGTATAATTACATATATCTTCACTATGTACAAGTATTTCGCTGTGCAATCACTGCTGTGGAGTGCACTGGTTGCACAATCAACTTGTAAATAGCGCAGACCCTGATGAGACAGCTCCTGCAGGAGCTGTCTCATCTGGGTCTGCACTATTTACAGGTAGGTATATTGACGTGAATAGCAAGCGAAGGGTTAATTTCCATAGTGGATGGATTCAATTTGAATATTTAACATGAGAAGGGTTAAGTATGTTTTATTACAAGCAATCGTTTATTCTTGGCATGTTTTTATACAGTAGTCTTTTAAAGCAACCATGAAAAAGACGTCTAATTATTGGCCTTTAAGGCAGGTGTTAGCTTAAGGCAGGACAAAAGTAATGTAGAAAGCTCCTATAGGAGCTTTCTGCATTACGTATGCCCTGCATTAAGCAACCACCTATTTTTAAGACTCATATATTTAATAAATAAATAGCTGCTTAATACACATGTATTTGAATTATTCATAACATTTGCACAACGTTCAAAACTCGTTTAGCTCCAACCTATTTTGAAACTTCATTTATGTGTTTTTAAAACCACGGACAAGCAGTCTGATTAAACTAGAAAATTGTGTCTGTAAGACACAGCAATGCTCCGTGGTGGTGCTTGCCTAGCTGCACGTAAATTTCGTAAGTCATTTGACCTTGACATTGGGCCTGCGGTCAGCATGGGCTGGGTGCGCAATGAAAGTATGCATGGTGTTTAATGTCTATACATATGAAATTCCATGTCAATAGCTATAGTAGTTAGTGATATATAAGACCATGAAAAAACTGTGACAACCAACTGCATGTAGATTCTAAATGTGGCAACCAACTGCACGTAAAATTTCCAAGTCATTTGAGTTTGACCCTGAATTTGTGGGCAGCATGGGGTGGTGGGCAGCATGGGGTAGTGGTGGGCAGCATGGGGTGGTGGCCAATGATAATACAGATGGAGATTAATGTTTATGTGAAGTTTAAGTGTTTGTTTGTTTGTTTGTGTTGATTTACGTCCGTTTCTGCTGACTATGGGCTAATTGGACGCACCAGAGAGAGTGGAGAGGATACAGAGAAACCCGGGCGCGATGCCCTACTCTTATTATTGACCGAGTTTCTCTCTGGTTCTTTTAGATGCCCAGTGTAAAGTTTAAGTGTAGAAATTACTGACATATTACACTTGAAAAAAACCTGAGACAAACAAATTGCATGTAAAAGCGTGACACACGGACAGACAGACAGACGGACGGACATGTGCAAAACATAATGCACCCTCGAAAGAAGTTCACCAGGATAGTAGATGCTTTATTTTATGTATGTTCTAGTGACTTACCTTTGTGACAGTTTCGGTACTCCATTGGAGAACCTTCATCAGACTGTACCGAAACTGTCACAAAGGTAAAACTAAATTTGGATAAGTCACTAGAACATAAATAGAATAATGCACACTGACTATCGTCGACGAGGGCATAAAATAGATCAGACGCTATTTGCAGTCTATATTAGTGAATGAGTGCAGAGTTTACTGGTGGGTTAGAATAGAGTCAGAATTAGTCCTTTGCCTGCTAGACACGATTTGAGTGTCGCTTGGAAACAGCCTGGAGATAGATCGGAGACAGACTAATACAGCCTGGAGCTAGATGATCGGAGACAGACTAACACAGCCTGGAGCTAGATGGAGACTAGACTAACACAGCCTGGAGCTAGATGGGAGGCAGACTAACACAGCCTGGAGCTAGATGAGAGGCAGACTAACACAGCCTGGAGATAGATGGGAGGCAGACTAAGTCAACCTGGAGCTAGATCGGAGGCAGACTAACACAGCCTGGAGCTAGAAGGGAGAAAGGGAGCTAGATGGGAGGCAGACTAACACAGCCTGGAGCTAGATGAGAGGCAGACTAACACAGCCTTGAGATAGATGGGAGGCAGACTAACTCAACCTGGAGCTAGATGGGAGGCAGACTAACACAGCCTGGAGCTAGATGGGAGACAGACTAACTCAGCCAGGGACTAGATGGGAAGCAGATTAAGTCAGTCTGGAGCTAAATGGGAGGCAGATAAACACGGCCTGGAGCTAGATGGGAGTAAGACTAACTCAGCCTGGAGATAGATGGGAGGCAGACTAACTGAGCCTGGAGCTAGATGGGAGACAGACTAACACAGCCTGGAGCTAGAAGGGAGGAAGACTAACTCAGCCTGGAGCTAGATGGGAGGCAGACTAACACAGCCTGGAGCTAGAAGGGAGGTAGACTAACTCAGCCTGGAGCTAGATGGGAGACAGACTAACACAGCCTGGAGCTAGAAGGGAGACAGACTTACACAGCCTGGAGCTAGATGGGAGGCAGACGAACTCAGCCTGGAGCTAGATGGGAGAGAGACTAACACAACCTGGAGCTAGAAGGGAGACAGACTTACACAGCCTGGAGCTAGATGGGAGGCAGACTAACACAGCCTGGAGCTAGATGGGAGGCAGACTAACTCAGCCTGGAGCTAGATGGGAGACAGGTTAACTCACCGTGGAGCTAGAAGGGAGGCAGACTAACACAGCCTGGAGATAGAAGGGAGTTTGACTAACTCAGCCTGGAGCTGGATGAGAGGCAGATTAACACAGCCTGGAGCTAGATCGGAGGCTGACTAACACAGCCTGGAGCTAGATCGGAGGCAGACTAACACAGCCTGGAGCTAGATGGGAGGCAGACTAACTCAGCCTGGGGCTAGATAGGAAGCAGTCTAACACAGCCTGGAGCTAGATGGGATACATACTAACTCAACCTGGAGCTAGATGGGAGACAGACTAACTCAGCCTGGAGCTAGATGGGAGGCAGACTAACACAGCCTGGAGCTAGATGGGAGACAGACTAACACAGCCTGGAGCTAGAAGGGAGACAGACTAAAACAGCCTGGAGTTAGATGGGAGGCAGACTAACTCAGCCTGGAGTTAGATGGGAGGCAGACTAACACAGTCTGGAGCTAGAAGGGAGACAGACTAACACTAACACAGCCTGGAGCTAGATCGGAGGCAGACTAACTCAGTCTGGAGCTAGATGAGAAACAGACTAACACAGCCTGGAGCTAGATGAGAGGCAGACTAACTCAGTCTGGAGCTAGATGAGAGGCAGACTAACTCAGTCCCTCATTAGGATCTACGTTATCTGTCAATCAGTTACGTTATCCGTCAACCAGTCAACAGTTTCTCAAAAGGTTGAATGAAACATAAGGAGGTATAAATTACAGATCAGTTTAAGCAGACAGCGTTTTTCACAGCAGTTGTGTTGGAAGCCTTATTCTGCTGTGACTGACAGGTCTAAACAGTTTGGATTTCGAGCGAGATCCAATACAACCTCATCCGAACCCATGCTTTGTAATACCGGTCCCGTTTTACGAGTGACCGTGCAACCATGTACAGTAAAACCTCGATTATTCGAATTTTCGTTATAAACGAATTTAGACCCTTTTAGGCAGGTGGCTGCTTAATGCATGATGAAAGTCATGCAGAAAGCTCCTAGAGGAGCTTTCTGCATGACTTTCACCATGCATTAAGCTGCCACCTGTCTTAAAGATCGATAATAATACGTATTTTAGTGTTCGGATAATCGAGGTTTTACTGTAGTTTTGCACTTTTAATAACTCAATCAAACCGAGTCTGTAATTTTCTATTTTCCCATTGCTGTTTTTGCTTTTGAAGGATGTCCTACTTTGAGA
Organism: Azorinus chamasolen; assembly: GCA_963576725.1. Taxonomy (NCBI): domain Eukaryota; kingdom Metazoa; phylum Mollusca; class Bivalvia; order Cardiida; family Solecurtidae; genus Azorinus; species Azorinus chamasolen. Next base: position 34,710,612 of record OY755243.1, read on the forward strand.
ACTGTCTTGTAATTGCTAATTTTACGACAGTCATTAGAATCCCCATACGGTACACACGAGTCTTAAAAAAGATGGTGGTTACATAATGCAGGGCAAAATTAATACAGAAAGCTCCTATAGGAACTTTCTGTATTATGACCTGCATTAGGCTACCACCTGCATTACAAACCCATAACTAGACCTCTTTTTGGTGAGCGCTTAAACAGATTCTGCTGCTCAGTTATAGTCGAAAGTATCGCCTCTTCAGGCATGCGACAATTTTATTCCAACTTCGTACGACAGAGTTTATAGTAAGCTCTGCCATAAGTACCGATCGCAACTTCTGTTTTTACGATCTGGCGTAAAACGGGTCCCGATCAGTAGTCTCTTACAAAGTTTGGTGAATGGGTTGATAATCATGTATATAAAGACAGCAGACGAGTGTCTGCACAGACGACAAATGTCATGATAAGTTGCTATAGTAACGTCACCTATATCCTCCTTAAGCTGTGGCCATTTGATCCTACTGCTAACCCTTTCATTTTCCCGCATTTGCAAACAGTGCAGACCTAGATCAGACGGCTCCTTTCGGTAAATGTCGTTTTTGTTCCAAATTTCCCATGTACAAACCCTTTGATACAAATGTGGCCCAACCGTTTTCGACTAATATACAGTAAAACCTCTTTAAAACTGACGTTAAATTTAGTATAAATACCCGTCTTGAAGACAGGTGGCAGCTTAATGCAGGGTGAAAGTTATGCAGAAAGCTTCTCTATACACCATGAAATAACATACAATAACCATATACGCCATGCAGTAACACACACAGCTATACTTTCTTTATAAAAAGTTTAAAGAGGCAGTCATTTGACAAATACCATTAAAACAAGAGACACTACTTTCGTGAAACACATCCAACTATTAATCACATTTATTTTCTACAAAGGATAAATCCCACAAGCATTTTATTTTTTACAGCAATACGTGTACTGCATCTTTTACAAATATCAGTAGTTTCTATTAATAATACGATTCATGGCGAGTATCACAACTGTGCCAGACAGTTTTGACAACTTCCGTGAATCAAGCGCGATCGTTAGAATATTGCGTTCTAAAATTGACACCATACTTGATACCTCAATGGTAGAGAATAAAGAAATGACGATTGGAACTGCACGTTTTGTGCTAGAAATGATCAGCGACGACTCTTTGTAACCTAGCAAACAGAGAAGGCCCAGACCAGACAGCTCCGTCAGGGAGTAAATTTGTATGCAGAAGATATCTTTGCATGTCACAAGTATAAAAGTTGAGATGTGGACATGTGGATAGTTGAGATGTGGCCATGTGGCTAGTTGAGATGTGGCCTTGTGGCTGGTTGAGATGTGGACATTTTGCTAGCTGAGATGTGGACATGGACATGTGGCTAGTTGAGATGTGGCTAGTTGAGATGTGGGCATGTGGCTAGTTGAGATGTGAGATGTGGACATGTGGCTAGTTGAGATGTGGACACGTGGCTAGTTGAGATGTGGACATGTGGCTGGTTGAGATGTGGCTAGTTGAGATGTGGACATGTGGCTAGTTGAGATGTGAACATGTGGCTGGTTGAGATGCGGCTAGTTGAGATGTGGACATGTGGCTAGTTGAGATGTGGACAAGTGGCTAGTTCAGATGTGGACATGTGTCTAGTTGAGATGTGAACATGTGGCTGGTTGAGATGTGGCTAGTTGAGATGTGGACATGTGGCTAGTTGAGATGTGGACAAGTGGCTAGTTGAGATGTGGACATGTGGCTAGTTGAGATGTGGACATGTGGCTAGTTGAGATGTGGGCATGTAGCTAGTTGAGATGTGGACATGTGGCTAGTTGAGGTGTGGACATGTGGCTAGTTGAGATGTGGACATGTGGCTAGTTGAGATTTGGACATGTGGCTAGTTGCATGTATATGGGTTCATTATGACTTTATTTTCAGACACTTCATGGAATCCGATTATTAAAAGACAAAGCTTCTCTGACGCAATGAGAGAGGCAAGCCTGTCAGGCAGGTGGGGCCTTAGACTGGCGTGCGTAACAAATTGTCGTCTGCTAAATGTATTTGCCGTGCTCAATTAACAAAACACAAGTATTTCTCCCTTACTCTATAAAATAACAAAATGAGTGTCAAACAGGGAAAATTTCTAATGAGTACTTCCGGTCCCGACTGAGGCAAACTGTTTTTCAAAGAAAATCGCGTATTCGCAAAAAACATATTAAATGCTTTAGCCATTTCCCTGCTGCGAAAAAATAGCATGCGCTCAGTTAGATTTGATGCAGTTGTTGGCCATTTCTGATTCAATGAAGCTTTTGAAAACCTATTGGCCTAGTGTCAAATAGCGTGGACCCTGATAAGACACCAAGTTACTCGACGTCTCGTATAGATTCAATCTGTTTGCAATGCGAGCCAAGTCGCAAAAAGCGAAATAAAGATCATTTGCCACGTGTTCATCTAAGCGCCAATCCAATACAGTAAAACTCAACTAAACCGGAATTCTAGTAGAGAAGAAATTAGATACTTGTAGGCAGGTGGCTGCTTAATGCAGGGTGAAATGCAAAGTCACACAGAAAGCTCCTCTAGGAGCTTTCTGTGTGACTTTCATCCTGCATTAAGCTGCCACCTGTCTCCAAGACCGATATTTATACTGAATTTAAGGTCTGGTTTAGAGGGGTCTAACTGTACTGATGCTTTGTAAAAAATAATCCTGAAAGTGGGCGGCTAAAATACATCTCAGTTTTCCCCATATATGGATACCAGAACCGTTAAGTCATACTTTGTGGAGTGAATTCTGCATATTGGTGGATAATTTTGACAGATTAGATAATATTCATTGTCTTTCAGTTGCAGTTTTGCAGAGGAAAGTACTTGACAAGTGACTGTCGCGTGACCAACTGAAAGAAGGAAAAGGGGACTTGGCGACTGGTCTGGGTTTACACTGATTGCTGTAGATGCATCAGACCCCTTTCCAAGAGAGCGGCTCATATTCGTCAATGAAAATATGAAGTCTGAATTTCTGGTCATGTGGAAATAACTTTGATACAACATGACCAATGATATCATACGTCTTTAAACCCCTTACTTCACAGATACGCTTTTTAATGCGTTTGAAAATAGAGTAGACCAAGATCAGACAGCTCTTGGAGCTTACAAAATAATCATAAACAGATCCGATTCTAAAGTTTATGCCATGGCCAAAGTATTCAAATTCAGCCAATTAATATTCATATTGCTATTTTTTACACGAATATTCACGGCGTAAAGGATTAAAGCGTTACTAATAGTGACACCCATTTCATGTGTATTTGTCCATATACGGTATATATAGATCTAATGTACCAATCTACTTTTTAATTTGTAGGAGTGTTTGGTGAGAATTATTTTGCCAATGTGACTTTTGTAAAATTCCTGATCAGGTCCCCTCCAGGATCCCTGTAGTCTGGGTCTTTGCCGTTTGCATATATCCTCGCATAAATGGATTAAACAAAACATGACAGCGTCATGAGAAAAACGGCAAATGGGTATGCGCCGGCAGAGCTACAGATAAGGGTGCGTACTCAATTACATGTATTAAAATCGTCATTTATCCACTAAACCCTATACTGTGATCACGATTCTAACAAACCCTATACTGTGATCACTCTTTAGAATCGTCTTTTCGAAACGATTCTAAAGAGTGATCATAACATAGGGTTTGGTGGAGAAATAAAGGAGTTGTTGTTGAAAATGTTTTAAAATAACGCATCTTCTCTTGGCCTCTGTGTGCGACAGACACGAATAAGCTGTCTAAGTGTGTGCTGTTTTTCACTCAAATGCAATTAAATGGAAATAGTTGGCAGATCTGAGAAAAAGGGAGAGGTGTTAAAGTGAGTGCATTGCATTTACTTAGCAGAGTTCTTCCCCTTAATTCAACGACAGAGACGGACCATGCTTTATAACTGAACAAACAAAACGAGATATGTATGACCCCACAATGGCAACCTGCCTATAATTATGAACATTAAACTTGAAAAGTGGTACTGACCTTAATCTACGGACCCCAAAACCATTTGGAGCCATCTACTCGCGATCTACCTATCAGAAATAAAGACACGATGATCGAGTAAGTGATCGGAAGTCCTGACCAACCGTCATGTGTGAAGCAATATGCCCTCCCACCCTTTTTAAAACAAAAAAAATGATAAAACTAGAACTACCACTAAAGGTGATGAATACCCCCACTAGCACATTTGACACAGAGATGGGGGTTATAGAAATAAATCACTACAATATCTGCTACAGTTTAGAAAAAACTCCGGAAAACCTGAAATTTCCTAAAAAATTCTAAGTCAAAATGCTGTAATTCCGTTAAAAATCAATAAAGTATAACAAAATTCAAACTTGATATGTAGCTTATTATTATAAAGCTACATACCAAATATCACATCAATATCTGCAAGGGTTTAGAAAAAAACTCCGGAAAACCTGAAATTCCGGAAAATTTCTAAGTAAAATCACTGTATTTCCGTGAAAAATCAATGATGCGTAACGAAATTCAAACTCGATCTGTAACTCATTATAATAAAGCCACATACCAAATATCACTTCAATATCTTGTAAGGTTTAGAAAAGAAATCCGGAAAACCTGAATTTCCGGAAAATTTCTAAGTAAAATCACTGTATTTCCGTGAAAAATTATTGAAGCGTAACGAAATTCAAACTTGATCTGTAACTCATTATAATAAAGGAAAATAACAAATATCACTTTAATATCTGTAAAGGTGCAGAAATAAACTCCGGAAAACCTGAATTTCCGGAAAATTTCTAAGTAAAATCACTGTATTTCTGTGAAAAATCAATGATGCGTAACGAAATTCAAACTTGATCTCATTATAATAAAGCCACATACCAAATATCACTTCAATATCTGTAAAGGTGTAGAAAAAAACTCCGGAAAACCTGAATTTCCGGAAAATTTCTAAGTAAAATCACTATATTTCCGTGAAAAATCAATGAAGTGTAACAAAATTCAAACTTGATCTGTAACTCATTATAATAAAGCCACATACCACATATCACTTCAATATCTGAAAAAGTTTAGAAAAAAATTCCGACAAACTGAATAATAACAAAGGGCAATAACTCCCAAAATACTGAAGACAGAGTTACAAACCTTGTGCACTGCACTAGCAGTGTGATCTATATATATCTGAAGTTTGAAGTCAATAACTTTTATACTTTGGAAGTTATGATCCGGACAAGTGTAACGGACGGACGGACATGGTGACTCCAGTATACCCCCCCCCCAAACTTCGTTTGTGGGGGTATAATAATAGTGCACTAAATGTTATTTCACATGGCAGTGATCTAGAACAACGTGAACAGCAAGCTAGAATACTGGGTTGAGCAGAATTTACCTTTTTGTTGTTTCTAAACTTCTTGCACACTAGCCGCGAAACAGTTATTACCTTTGGTAACAGTTTGGATCCAGATAAAAGCCGCATGTGGAATATCATCAGTATTCATTTCAGAAACTATTTGACACTCGACTATATGTTGCAAAGAAATGAGAGAAATTCTATGGTAAGAACTGAAGCAGACAACAATTGATGCAGACGAAAACTGCTATTAGCAGAATTAATTCTGCCCATAATTTTGCGAACACATTTTCCAGGTGCAACACTCAAAAATGTTCTCGATATGGTAGAAGCATGAAACCAATCTACCAGGATTGAGAAAATTCTTTAGTTCCATGCCAGAACATTGATTGGTAGCTTAAAAACACGTGAGTTTCAATATGAAAATGGAGAAAATAAATTGTTTTAGATACAAGTGTTTGGTTATTATAAATCTGACACTGAGAGTGGTGAATGATTTATTTCAAAACTGAGACTTATGTTATGTTACGAGTTATTTCTGCTTTTTCCGCATAGATTAAGATGGAAGTATCTGACGTCACAACCTATTTCATACATCGACATAATATTGGAAAAGGAATGGAAAAATGAGAGATGTGGCAATATTACAAACAAGGTGGCCATTGTATCCCTGTATCGCTCGCTTGGGAAATAGATCTCGTGTGACCTACTTATGCTCTCTGCAAACCTAATTTGATTCTTGTATATATTTCCTACTCTCTGCTATTATCCAAAATGATCTTTTATTTCATCTTTAGAAACAGCGACCTTGACCCTCAATTTGAGTATGAGTAACATGGACCTTGACACCCCTGAATGCTATTGCAACCTTTTTTCTTCATGCAAGCATCTTGTACATCAGTATTTGACCTTGACCTCCATCTCATACCCACCAAAGGCAATCACAACATTTGTCTCCATGTAAGCTATTTATCTTTCTTAACCAAAGTTATTGTCTGGAAACCATTGCTTTTCTATTTTTAGTAACAATTATCTTGACCTCAGATCCCCCTCCTCCCCTCAAATGTAATCACAACCTTATTCTAGCTTTAGTAACAGTGACCTTAACCTGACTTTGAATGCAGTGCCAATCTTTGTTTCCATGTATTAAGCTAAATGTACACTCAGTTTAGTCAATGCCTTTTTCCTAATGAAAATTATCAACTGACAAAAGGTTGATGCTCACCTGCCCATCCACCTGCATACCAGTGACATTTCCCAACCTAAAAACCAGATTTTTGCTGATAAAATTTGATTAAAAATTGCATTTAACCCTTACAGTGCTGAATTTTCAAATGGATTATTCCAAAATTCAAATGATTAAGGTAAATATTAAGGTATTTTTCTAAAGAAAAGTGTAACATGACAAACAGTGCAGACCCTGATGAGAGGGCTCCTCTAGGAGCCCTCTCATCTGGATCTACACTGTTTCCAAAGGTCATTAGTCACTCGTGTCTTGCACTGTAAGGACTAATATGGAATAAGGTTTATTTGCAGACAACTTTCATTTATATGTTCACAGGGTTAAAGAATACACAAGAGGATCTCAAGTTACAGGCGTTTATAGATGACAATACATGCAGGATACAAAACACTACGAGTATCTTTCCAAAAAAGAGTTCTCAAACGATGATCCTGCCACTGCAATGATGAAAGCCGGTGTCCCGCCATATATCACATACCTGAAAAAAGAAATCAATCCAGTATGTTTAAACTATACCAACAAGTTGGACTCATGTATCGTTTCTGTGTCAACGTCCTGAAACCACACTTACAAATACCTTTGATACTATAAAACTTCCAATATAAACCTTCAAGGCTCTTTGCAAATGCAAATTATTTAAAAAAAAATTATGAAAAGTAAAATCAGATAATAATATTTGTAAAGGACAAAATACCTTAGAAAACTAAGATAAATACCTTAGAAAACTAAGATAAAGGTGGTGTCTAACGGAACAAGTCAATGACATCAGTTACAATGAAACAGTCAATAGCATCTGTTACAATGACCCAATCAATAACATCAATTACAATGAACCAGTCAATAACACAATTTACAATGAACCAGTCAATAACACCAGTTACAATGAACCAGTCAATAACACCAGTTACAATGAACCAGTCAATGACATCAGTTACAATGAACCAATCAGTTACAATGAACCAGTCAATAGCATCAGTTACAATGAACCAGTCAATAACATCAGTTACAATGAACCAGTCAATGACATCAGTTACAATGAACCAGTCAAGAGCATCTGTTACATTGAACCAGTCAATAACATCAGTTACAAGGAACCAGTCAATAACATCAGTGAAACTGAAGCAGTCAATAACATCAGTTACATTGAAACTGTCAATAGCATCTGTTACATTGAACCAGTCAATAACATCAGTTACAAGGAACCAGTCAATAACATCAGTGAAACTGAAGCAGTCAATAACATCAGTTACTTTGAAACTGTCAATAGCATCTGTTACATTGAACCAGTCAATAACAATTGTTACAATGACCCAGTCTGTAACATCAGTGAAACCGAACCAGTAAATAACATCAATGAAACTGAAGCAGTCAATAACATCAGTTACAATGAAACTGTGAAAGCATCTGCTATATTGAACCAGTTAATAACAAGAGCCTTGTCGGACGGAGCAGTCAGGGGGCTCTTGTTGGACTAAGCAGTCTCATCAGGGTCTACTCTGTTTGCAAAAACGTAACTATGGAGTAAATGATTGATGCAGAAAAAAAACAGTGCAGAAAGCTCAGAGGAGGCTCCTGTCTTACTTTTATCATGAAATTTAAGGCTGCTATGACAAACGATCAGATATCTTTTAAATGGTCACTTTAATGAGATTCTGTGGTAAATCTGAGTCATTCTCCATGTGAATCCGATTCTACAGTTTCTGCAGTGGCATAAAATGTCTGTGGTCATATGCCGTTATAAAAATTAATCTAATTAATATTCATGCTGTGATTATTTCTTACATGAACAGTCACAGAGTAAAGGGTTAATAAATTCAGCTATAAATATTCATGAAGTCATTATCTCTGGAAAGGTGTTGCCTTGTAGTATCCACAATATCACTAAAGCTATACCATGGCTTAGCAAACTAACTGGTATTTAATACCTTTCATGCTGTAGTACTTTAAGCAGACTAGATTCCTTTTTCACCTTGTGAAGCTTCTCCTTCTCCTTGTCTTCAAAATAAACCTGCAATCAAAACTCTTGGAATTAACTATTTGCATGCTAGTGACAATTTGTGATTTCCTATGCTAAAGGTTTGGATCCAAAAGAGGCACCAGTTAACTCGTGTCTGATCAGATCAGGATCCAAATTGTGTTTGACAAACTATTCATGGGTTTTAAAAAAACAATGTACGAAAAATGTACTTTTAGAACAGAAGCAGACAACAATAATTGCAGATGACAATTGTTTAGACTGTAAAAGATTGATTCCAAAGCATTGTCTTGTCTATAAGTCAAGCCTATGAATTCATTACACCTTGAAATCTGATCAATATCTTTTTGTCTAAACTCAATAAAATAGTTCTTAGGAGTTCTAAACTTTGGGTCCACACTATTTGTCATTCAAATTCCTAAACTATTTAATCCCTTCATACTGATTGGACTATAAACAAAGATGGAACATTCCACTTTGGAAATTAACCCTTTGCTGTATGAATACCGTACTTTGGGAATAATTGGTGTCGTGATATTTTTGCCACTTTGCTTCAAAATGCCATTGTTTTATTTTGGTCAGTTTAATTTTCGCTATTCCGGGATTAACGGGGTAAAAAATAAACACATATATGAATCGAAAGTAGAAAAGATTATTCTACCTTTGGTTAATTTCAAGTATTCAAGTTGTTATTGTTAAAACTGAAATACTAGAAGTAGAAAATGCTATTTCCGGTCATGTCAAATTCCTGGGATAAAATGGTGTGTATAAGGTATATCAGCTAAGGGTAAATAATTTGTTTCCGACGTGTGTGTAAATGATTGAATTGCACACTAACTATACAAGAAAGCAGTGATTAAATGCTCAAATAATACCTCTGTTATCGCTGTTTGTGTATCTGCCAAGAATTAATTACGATATAGTCATGCATAGGTGTTAATCTGTGTGTGTACAATGGATCAGTTACATATCGGCGAGAAAGTGTTATTTGTTTGTCACAGATATATTTTGATGCGTTAAATGTTTACCCTTTCGTACCTGGTGGCGAAATAGGCCAATTATTAACTACGGCCAATTATTCCCAAAGTACGATATTGATGTACAAAGTAATGACACGATGCATATTAATTAACCGTATTTTTATAATAACACAGGAATATTTAGCCAAGGCAGAAAGAGTAATCACATCTACCTTATTTCATAAGCAAACAGAGCAGACCCTGATCAGACAGCTACTACAGATCCATGTCTACTTGTTATGGAGTAAAGTATTAATTAACCAGTTAACAAGGTTGCTTTAAAGAAGATATGTCTCACCTACTGGAGTATGTTATAAGAAAAGAGGAATACAATGTATAGTAATGCAAAGTGTATAGTCCTGATCATTATTATTATTATACCACATTTATATAATAATGTGGTATAATAATGTTGCTATCTGAATGAGTTCCAGGCTTAACCCTTTACTCCATCAATATCCATGTAGGAAATAATGATGTCATGAATAGTAACCCTTTCCCTGTTCTATGTTTATTCCAAATTTCAATACCTACTGAATATTCATAAACAAAATAGTTATAACGAAATATGGTAGGTGGAACATTTTAGCCATTTTAGAAACTAAAGAAACAGATCTATCAAATTTTATTAGCAAACAGAGCAGACCCTGATCAGACATGCGTGAAAACACGTTTCTATGAGGGCAAGGGTTAATTAGATTCATAACAGCACATGGACACAGGACATTTTGGCCCTGGCAGAAACAATCTAATCATATCTATATCATACGCAAACAGAGCAGTCTCTGACCAGATGGCTCCCATAGGAGTCATTAATGGAGTAAAGTGTTAAAACAATTGCATTAGTATTACAGTGTGATGACAAATTAAGTTAAAGCCTAACAAACAAAAGTTGACAGACAGGCAGACAATATAGAAATGACCCCTAAGTGTCATCCTGCAGGTGGTATAACAATTTGTACTTACATTAACCGTGTGGGGTTTGTAACGTCTTTCTTTGTCCCAGACTGGTGTTTCTGCTTCAACACCAAACATGTGATTCAGGTGATCTATCAATCTGCAATAAGTTCACAGTACATGTGTTCTGAAGTTAATTTCCTAACCATTTCTCTGATGAATATTCATGTAAGAAATAATGACTGTGTCAATATTAACCCTTCTCTTGCTGAATTTTAAAATACACATCTCCTTCTTTACCCATGCCCTGTTGTATAATTACATACATCTTCACTGTGTACAAGTATTTCACTGTGCAATCACTGCTGTGGAGTGCACTGGTTGCACAATCAACTTGTAAATAGTGCAGACCCTGATGAGACAGCTCCTGCAGGAGCTGTCTCATCTGGGTCTTCACTATTTACAGGTAGGTATATTGACGTGAATAGCAAGCGGAGGGTTAATTAGTGAATTGTTGTAATGGCATATGAACACAGAAATGTTTGGTCATAACAAAAAAATGTCTTAATCAAACAGAACAGACCCTGATCAAATGGCATGTACAGGAGCAGTCAGATCTGGGTCTACTGTGTTTACAAAGGCTTTAAAGGTGTATCAGATAAAGGGATAAAAAATATAACGTTTTATATCTTTATCCCATATCCTGCTGAAAAAAATGATTGGTATACCGATTGACTTGGCAACAGACGCCTGACCAACATGTGCAAAGAATTATACATTCCTCTTTTAAAGAGATGCTTAAACATATAAATAAGCTAGAGTTATAGTTTTTGTACTCATCACATTGTCTATCTATAACTATGGCATGTGCAGAATCAAATTGATGTCTGTCCATATAAGACAAAATCATGGCATTGACAAAGAGAAAAAAAAACAAGTGAAGAAAATAATTCAAAATTGGGTGTTGCTAAAGTTGTAATTCTAGTATGTGACACATGGTCTACTCATGACTAAGACATGTTCAAATTAATAGAGTCAAGCTAACTGCAAGCTGACTCATCAAAAGTGTTTAATTGACCCATGTTATCTGCTAACTGCAAGCTGACTCATCAAAAGTAATTAATTGACCTATGTTATCTGCTAACTGCAAGCTGACTCATCAAAAATGTTTAATTGACCCATGTTATCTGCTAACTGCAAGCTGACTCATCAAAAATGTTTAATTGACCTATGTTATCTGCTAACTGCAAGCTGACTCATCAAAAATGTTTAATTGACCCATGTTATCTGCTAACTGCAAGCTGACACATCAAAAATGTTTAATTGACCCATTTTATCAATGCTATCTGGCTAATTCCATTACAAACCTTTGGTTTTCACAGAACATCTGTATGAAGTCGGTCTCTGTGTGCTCTGGATACAAGAACATGACTGGCCAGTAGAGGATGTTTTTGGCGTCCAGTTGAACCTTCGCACCGTGAGGATTGTGTGTCTCCAAACTTGCCAGAAGCCTTGGATGGAGCTCTTTACTGACCCCTGATTGCTTAACGCCCCCAAGTTTTATACCCCTATCCTAAAATGAGACAATAAACAAAATAAACAAGTGTGTGAAGACCGACCTACCGACGGACAAGGTGACACCTAAATAAAATTGTTTGGGACAGTTCAAAAGATGCTGAAGTTCTATCTAGGGGTAACATTTCTGCACCATGATGACAACACTAATCCTATTACAAAACATTGAACCCTTTCCTTCATATAAACATCTTTTCAAACAGAGCAGACCCACATCAGGTGCCCCCTGTGCACACGCTTTATAACGAATCAAAAATGAACTAAACGATTTTGGTAAAGAGTTGCCTACGGATCATTCCTGCAAACTTATAACAAAATCGCACCCAGTACTTCAAGGAGAAGTTATAGCCATACAAGAAAAATTAGCCCTGCCCCTAGCAGCCATGTCTTTAAATGAATTATATTGGCTTGAACAATTATGGTAGAGAGTTATGTTAATAGGATAATTTCTGCCATATAACATGATATTGTAGATATCCATGATAAACATCTTCTACATTACTTTATAATCAAACACTATGTTGTTGATAGTCACAATTTCACATTGAATCGACTCATTGCAAATGATCTTTGAATACTCTATTTTATAATTGAATTCAAACTCTCTTTATTTAGATTGAACAGTATGCCTCTTAACCCTTTCTCTGTTCAATATTCATATAAGAAATGATGACATCATGAATATTAATTAGATCATTTTTTACAATGGCATATGATGAACATTAGATGTTTTGGTATTAGTAGAAACTGTAGAGTCAGATCTATTACAATTTCACCAGCAAACAGTAGGGCTGTCACGGTTAGACAATTCTTGAACCGGTTAATCGGGAACGCCGAACCGAACCGTAACCGGTTAACCGCCATATTTATCATCCGTGTCAGACTGTATATGGGATAAAGCATGGTGCGCTATATATTCTGAAATTAAATCCTATTTCGGCCGATATAAGACTTGAAAAATCTGATGACATCCTGCTCGACTCATTTGTTGACCGAAATCATATAACCATTCATTTCAATCTGGTAGATTTATGACGAAAGTGAAAGTAAGAATCGTGTTTACCTTTCGAGTCTCAACTTCCACTAGACTGGTCTACTGTAAAATTATCAACTTCCGTTATGAATGTGTACAGACTAAAAGTGCATGTTCGAATGCCCTTCCACTTTACCGTAATGCTTTTAAAAGTAATAGTACACACTACACAGAGACGAGGAAAACTGGATAAAATTGAGAACGAACAAACATTGGTTTATTGGTAGACAAGTGTACATGATTAACCACCGTTAGGCAAATGGAAGACTGTGTTACCTTTCAATTAGATTTGAGAACTTGAGACAGGGTTTTTTTTAAAAAAAATAATGTTTTTAGTGTAATTTACTTTCCCAAATTATTACAGCCGGTTCACGGTTAGTGAAATTTTGAACCGGTTAGAACAACGAACCGAACCGTCAACGATTAACCGTGACAGCCCTAGCAAACAGAGCATACCCTGATCAGACAGCTCCTACAGGGTCTACTCAAAAGCATTTGGCAGTGAGGATTGAGCCCAGCAGTGCTTCATTCAATCTCTGACACTCGTCATGTGGCTAAAGATTCATCTCTGACACTCGTCATGTGGCTAAAGTGCTTCATCCACTACTGCTACATCAGTACAAACTGGTAAGATTATGACGAGACACTGTGTTTCAAACAAAACACTCTTCTGGGTATACACTGAGCGCAATGTACAAATGTTGGTACAGGATTCACTTTATACACACCTGTATTGCTTTTATCAGCTGCATATCACCCGAGAGAATCTTCCTGTCCTGCTGTTGCTCCTTTCTCTTGTCACGTTCCACAGCTTTCTAAACACGGAGAAGACACAAAAGCAATACATGTAGTTTGATACAGACTGTTAACCCTTTACTCCATAAATACTTATTTGCAAACAATGTAGACCCAGATCAGACAGTTCCTGCAAGAGCTATCTGATCTGGGTCTGCTCTATTTGGTTATGAATTAATATAGATATGATTCTACAGTTTCTGCCATGGCCAAAAATAAAACATTCCTGTGCCCATGTTCCATTATGAAAATTAATCTAATTAATATTCATGTCGTCATTATTTCTCACATGAATATTTTCACAGATTAAAGGGTTAAGCTGTGCACCAAGTTAGGCTTGTATAATGAATTGAAAAAGTTATGACTCAGACTAAATCAAACCTAGACCTATCACTAAAGGCGATTCATACTGCCAGTAGGGTCTTGTCACAAGAGGCAAATGTGTTAGGATAAAGTTCATGTGTGATCTGCACATGAAATACATTGGTTGCTCCAAAGACATGCCAGATTTTGACAAACATAACAAAGGGCAATAACTCCAAAAATACTGCAGACAGATTAACAGACCTTGTGCACTGCACTTGGGGTCAATATAATCTATCTGTATATGAATTTTGAAGTCAATAGCTTTTATACTATAGAAGTTATGATCCAGACAAGCCAGATTTTGACAAAAAATTAACAAAGTGCAATAACTCCAAAAATGCTGCAACAGAGTTATAGACCTTGTGCACTGCACTTGGAGTCAATGTGATCTATCTGTATATGACGTTTGAAGAGAATAGCTTTTATATTTTGGAAGTTATGATCCGGACAAGCCAGATTTTGAAAAATAACAAAGGGCAATAACTCCAAAAATACACCAGACTGAGTGCGGGACCTTGTGCACTGCACTTGTGGTCAATGTGCACTATCTGTATATGAAGTTTGAAGTCAATAGCTTTTAGACTTTGGAAGTTATGATCCTGACAAGCCGGACGGACGGACAACCGGAAAAACGGATGTACAGACGGACGGACATGGTGACTCAAGTATACCACCCCCCAAAACTTTGTTTGTGGGAGTACAATGAGACAGATGCATGTATGGATGGATGTACATGTACTTAAATACACGGAGCTGGCATTGTTATAACAGTGTTACTGACTGCAAACACATTTGATAAAAAAATAACATACTTTATAAAATTGTAAATGATGAAACAATAGTTGAAAGAATCAAAAGAAAATCCTATGCCCATGTTTGAATGGTTATGCCCTAAATTTCGGACCATATTGTTGGCAAATATTAAATCACTGTAAAATAAGTGTTAAGAAAATCACAATGTCCAAATCACAATGTCCAAATCAACCATGGCATAGCTTGTTACAAAGTCTTTCCTTACCTGTTGTTTCACTGCCAACTGTCTTATTTCTAAAAGTTTAGAATTTGCTGGCTCAATCTATTGGTCAGAGTCAAGGAAAAATCTCAAATACCCTGGATTCACTCCAAATTCTAGAATACCATGAATCATTTTACTAAGTTAGCAGGTTCTACAATATTGCAGATATCTATGATAAACATCTTCTACATTACTTAATCAAACACTATGTTGTTGGTAGTCATTATAAAACCAATTCAAAGCAACTTTAAGCGCTACTAATAAGAACTATGAGATATGGAATGAACAATGTGATAGAAAAAGCATTTATACTCCTTTTCAATCAAAGTAGATCCAGATCAAACAGCTCCAATAGGAGCCATCTGATCAGGGTTTGCTCCGTTTACTCTTGATATTATGATTGATCAGATTCTACAGATTTTTGTCGATACTGAAATATCCTGTGTGTAAATGCCATTATAAACAAGAGCTGTCCGCGGACAACACGCTCCACTTTCTTTAGTGCTTGATAGTGTAGTGAAAGTCTAAGTCAGAAAGGGGAGATAACTATAGCAAAGTTAATTTTAGGGTTACCTGCCCTTGTGAAATGGGTCCCCATTGTAATAGTTAACATGTATACCAAAGTTGAACCAAATATCTTGAACAGTTTCTGAGACATAGACCTGAACATAAAACTTAACTAACAATGAAAAAGGGGCATAACTATGGCAAAAATATCTACCCTTGTGAAATGGGCTTCCCTTGTGATAGTAAACATACATACCAAATATGAACCAAATATCTTTGATGGTTTCTGAGAAAAGGACCTTAAAAAAAAGGTTAACCAACGCAAACGCTGACAAGAGGGTCATGACAATAGCTCCTTTTTTAAAAAGTGGAGCTTAAAAACATGTCATGTTATTTCTTACATGAATATTGAATAGGTTATCTGCTAAAATACATTCCAGCTAAACTTGAAATGGATACAGAGAGTCCGTCATCACACCATTTGACAGCATCCTCATACTTCTTCATTTCCATACAACAGACGGCACCTTCAACAATAAAGCAAACTGTTTAATACTGTCCTTTATGAGTAGCCAAGCCACATGTACCAGATCTAACTCAGGTGCATTATCCTTGATGAGTAGTCGCCTCACCTGTACCAGATCTAACTCAGGTACATTATCCTTGATGAGTAGTCGCCTCACCTGTACCAGATCTAACTCAGGTACATTATCCTTGATGAGTAGTCGCCTCACCTGTACCAGATCTAACTCAGGTGCATTATCCTTGATGAGTAGTCGCCTCACCTGTACCAGATCTAACTCAGGTACATTATCCTTGATGAGTAGTCGCCTCACCTGTACCAGATCTAACTCAGGTGCATTATCCTTGATGAGTAGTCGCCTCACCTGTACCAGATCTAACTCAGGTACATTATCCTTGATGAGTAGTCGCCTCACCTGTACCAGATCTAACTCAGGTACATTATCCTTGATGAGTAGTCGCCTCACCTGTACCAGATCTAACTCAGGTACATTATCCTTGATGAGTAGTCGCCTCACCTGTACCAGATCTAACTCAGGTACATTATCCTTGATGAGTAGTCGCCTCACCTGTACCAGATCTAACTCAGGTGCATTATCCTTGATGAGTAGTCGCCTCACCTGTACCAGATCCAACTCAGGTACATTATCCTTGATGAGTAGTCGCCTCACCTGTACCAGATCTAACTCAGGTACATTATCCTTGATGAGTAGTCGCCTCACCTGTACCAGATCTAACTCAGGTGCATTATCCTTGATGAGTAGTCGCCTCACCTGTACCAGATCTAACTCAGGTGCATTATCCTTGATGAGTAGTCGCCTCACCTGTACCAGATCCAACTCAGGTACATTATCCTTGATGAGTAGTCGCCTCACCTGTACCAGATCTAACTCAGGTACATTATCCTTGATGAGTAGTCGCCTCACCTGTACCAGATCTAACTCAGGTACATTATCCTTGATGAGTAGTCGCCTCACCTGTACCAGATCTAACTCAGGTACATTATCCTTGATGAGTAGTCGCCTCACCTGTACCAGATCTAACTCAGGTACATTATCCTTGATGAGTAGTCGCCTCACCTGTACCAGATCTAACTCAGGTACATTATCCTTGATGAGTAGTCGCCTCACCTGTACCAGATTCAACTCAGGTACATTATCCTTGATGAGTAGTCGCCTCACCTGTACCAGATCTAACTCAGGTACATTATCCTTGATGAGTAGTCGCCTCACCTGTACCAGATCTAACTCAGGTACATTATCCTTGATGAGTAGTCGCCTCACCTGTACCAGATCTAACTCAGGTACATTATCCTTGATGAGTAGTCGCCTCACCTGTACCAGATCTAACTCAGGTACATTATCCTTGATGAGTAGTCGCCTCACCTGTACCAGATCTAACTCAGGTACATTATCCTTGATGAGTAGTCGCCTCACCTGTACCAGATTCAACTCAGGTACATTATCCTTGATGAGTAGTCGCCTCACCTGTACCAGATCTAACTCAGGTACATTATCCTTGATGAGTAGTCGCCTCACCTGTACCAGATTCAACTCAGGTACATTATCCTTGATGAGTAGTCGCCTCACCTGTACCAGATCTAACTCAGGTGCATAATCCTTGATGAGTAGTCGCCTCACCTGTACCAGATCTAACTCAGGTACATTATCCTTGATGAGTAGTCGCCTCACCTGTACCAGATTCAACTCAGGTGCATAATTTTCTTCATTCCCAGGATGCACGATACTGCATTTCATTCAGAAATTTACACCATGTGTTGAAAAAGTAAAATGGAGTTTGGAGCCATAATATTCATCATGAGAAAGTCTGAAGGTGCATAGATCTAAAACACCTTGTGCATATGGAAAGGGTTCTTTTCAAAGCCCCCACTTATTCAACAAATATGGATTTTAAAAGCAGTTGGCTACTTAAAGCAGAATTAAGGTAATACAGACAGTATCAGTGAGGATATAACAAACAATGTGTCCATATGACACAATGCCCCATCTTCCATACTGCATAGTTGTGGTATGGCCAATTACAAGGGTTATGAACAAAACAATACTGTGTGACAAACGAACCAGAGTTAATCTAAATGCCTCCATGGCAGAACTGCAGTTATGAAAACAAGTTTATATAATCAAACATATGCGTCATCTAATGAGTTGACAATAAGCTTTCAGATGCAATTTCAGATGCAAATTCTACACCTTTCAAACCAACTCTGATATCAAAAAATTAATAGATATTTACTTAACTGTTATCCCATGGTTTTTAATTTTACTGGGTATTACGAAAAAGTATATCCAGAGGAACAGATAAAGGTGCATACTAAAATCATCCTTTCTCCATCAAATCCTATGTTGTCATCACAACGTAGGATTTGATGGAGAAATAAAGAAGTTATTCTAGAAAATGTTTTAATTTATGTATCTTATCTGGACCTCTGAATTGGGTATCTGCCAACTACTTATTGTTGGGAAAATTTTGATGTCTATCTATCCGCATTGCAGTTTATATCAATTATGATTGCGTTCATGGTTTTATTTGTTCAACAGGTGCAAAATGCAATGCCTCCTTCAGTCAAACTCAATTTGCAAAAGTACTACTTATTGTTAGAAATATATAAATGCAATGTAACGGTTCCATTTCTAGGTTTTGAAGAAACCACTTCCCATTTTCTCTCCATTTTGTTTAACAAAGACAATCAATCTGGTTTGACAAAATCACTGTAATTAAACAAAGGGTACATGTAGGGACACTCTAATAGAAAGCTAAATACATGAACAAATATAGTTTACTACCAAATGTTCTCCAATATTATGGCTGTTTTTCTTTGATAGTGATTTTTGAGTAGGTGCTTCAAAATAATGGTAGTCTGATTTTTCTGCTGCATTTTTTTCCTTCCTCTTTATTCTGCACTTATTTAGGTGAATTCAGTCAGTAATGGGTTAAAAGAACTAGCTGCTGGAAGTTTCTATGATAATGACACCGATCCTCACCTCTGTGAATGGCCTTCATATGGTCTGGCTTGAACTTTCTAGCAAAAACACAGTCAGTGAATGATGTTCTGTAGTTACCTGTGAGAAAAAAAAGAGAGAGACTTAAATGGCATTTAAAACAAGAGCAGATACAGACCAACGGTCATAAAATAAAACCGTGTTAAACCTGTACCTTTTAGATACACCCTAACCCTTTGATAACAGATAGAACCGGATCAGGCAGCTCCTGAAGGAGTCATCTGATCATGGTCTGCTCTGTTTGCTTATGGAATCATAGATCTGATTCTACAATGCCTTCCATGTCCAAGTACTCCTGTATTCTTATGCGATTTTAGAATCAAGCTAATGCATATACATAGTTTATAAATATTCATGAAGTAAAGGGTTAAATGACAAACACAAGTATGTGTAGTAGCTTATAGCTGAATGAAAGCAATGAAGAAATGGTGAAAGCTTTCTGCATTACTTTTGCATTAGGCAATTACCTGCTTTTCAAGACTTCTATACTTTATCATGGTCACTTGAACCCTATACTCCATGTACATGTACATTTATGTACAAAATAATGACATCATGAATATGAATTACACTTTCAGTCATTGCATGAGCCATTTGATCTGGGTATACTTTGTTTCCAAAAACATTGAAAGGCATATTTATAGTAAATGGTTAAACAACTCTTGCGGTGTTTCTTATCAGGGTCTTTCTGTAAGTCATCAATTTTCTGTAAAATATTTCACTGTATCTCTTTTTAACATACATGTAAAACAAAGTGAAAGCCTTGATAGGAGGCTGCATCTCCAACAGTGTGGCTAGATCTACAGTGTTGCTGCATCTCCCACAGTGTGGCTAGATCTACAGTGCTGCTGCATCTCCAACAGTATGGCTAGATCTACAGTGCTGCTACATCTCCCACAGTGTGGCTAGATCTAGTGCTGCTGCATCTCCCACAGTGTGGCTAGATCTAGTGCTGCTGCATCTCCAACAGTGTGGCTAGATATACAGTGCTGCTGCATCTCCAACTAGATCTACAGTGCTGCTGCATCTCCAACAGTGTGGCTAGATCTACAGTGCGCTGCATCTCCAGCAGTGTGGCTAGATCTACAGTGCTGCTGCATCTCCAACAGTGTGGCTAGATCTACAGTGCGCTGCATCTCCAACAGTGTGGCTAGATCTACAGTGCGCTGCATCTCCAACAGTGTGGCTAGATCTACAGTGCTGCTGCATCTCCAACAGTGTGGCTAGATCTACAGTGCGCTGCATCTCCAACAGTGTGGCTAGATCTACAGTGCTGCTACATCTCCAACAGTGTGGCTAGATCTACAGTGCTGCTGCATCTCCAGCAGTGTGGCTAGATCTACAGTGCTGCTGCATCTCCAACAGTGTGGCTAGATCTACAGTGCTGCTGCATCTCCAACAGTGTGGCTAGATCTACAGTGAAAGCCTTGATTGGAGGCTGTATCTCCAACAGTCTGGCTAGATCTACAGTGCTAACATATTGTTGATGACAATTTTTCACCACTTACCTGATGCAGACACATTTTCATACCTTTGCAAAGTAGTAGACCCAGATCAGATGTCTGCTATAGGAGCCAACTGATCAGGGTCTGCTGTTTACTTATGGAATACTATAGATCTGAGTCTAGTTTCTTCCATGGTCAAAAATACCTGCGTTTATATGCCAATAGGAAAATTTATCTAATATCCAAACTGTTTGACCTTTAGACTACATTTTTGCAAAGAAATGAGAGAAATTTTATTTTAAGCAGACGACAATTGTTGCAGAGGAAAAATTATGTAGCATGCATTCCAATTTTCAATACCTACTGAATATTCATGGACAGAATTGTTATAATGTAATATGCAAGGTGGAATATTGTAGCTATTTTAGAAAGTAAAGAAACAGATCTATCAAATTACAATATCAAACAGAGTAGACCCTGATCAGGGTAGACCCCAAACAGAGTAGACCCTGGTCTGGGTCTACTCTGTTTGCAAATGCGTGAAAACACGTTTATATGAGGGAAAGAGTTAATGATGATGCTGATACACAGGCACAGGACAAAGGATGATTCTAAAAGCTCATCTTAGCACTTCATGCCATGGGAGCTGAATATGAAGAAAATTATACTTAGAAATTGCATCAGTGACCAAGATTGCAATTTCTTATACAAGTTAAAGAAGGTCTTTCACCAGTTTTGCAACTTCACATATAAATCTGTGATCAATGCAACTATTATCAAATACTCAATTATTAACAACTAGACACCAGCGGGCAGCACATGAGTCTTAGTGCAGATATCTTTAAATGTGTAAATGTGTATACACTCAGCCGCTACCATGGGAATAATATCAAACTGACAAGTTAGCTTAACAAAACTCAGAATAAGTATCTTTGCCAACAGAGAAGACATGTTCCGTGTAGGAGCTCTCTGATCAGGGTCTGCTGTGTTTGTTTATGAAATTATAATAGGTCTCTAATAGGTCTAACTATACAGTTTCTACCAATACCAAAACTTCCTGTGTACAGCTGCTGTTACAAACAGTCAGTCAATAAATATTCATGATGTCATTACTTCTTTCATGAATATTCAGCAGGGAAAGGGTTAAAGATATTGTTCATTAAGATCTATTTTTAGCTCCTGTGATCTACTAATGCAGACAATAAATACTACTTTAACCCTTTCACTGCCAAGGTCGCAAAAATGCACCACAAGAAGAAGTGCAGTCCCAGATCAGACGCCGCCTTTTCAAGGCAGCGTCTGATCAGGGACTTCACTTTTTGTCTCAAGTTCTGTTTCTGTATCTGTGCTTTATTCCTTTGAAATTTGCATTATTTATCTCATTTCCTTATTTTACTGAATGATTTAACAAAATTGGTTTGCAGACAACAATTAGAAATTTGTCGCCAAAAGAGTAAACTAGAACACTGACCAAGTCAGAAAGGGCCCCACATGGTGCCAGAAGGGATAGAGGGGAAGAGGGGCATAGCAAATGCCTTATGCGATTTAGCTGGTAATCAAATGTGGCCAAGACTGTTTACCTATAA
Organism: Azorinus chamasolen; assembly: GCA_963576725.1. Classification (NCBI taxonomy): domain Eukaryota; kingdom Metazoa; phylum Mollusca; class Bivalvia; order Cardiida; family Solecurtidae; genus Azorinus; species Azorinus chamasolen. The sequence continues at coordinate 34,732,973 of OY755243.1, forward strand.
AATTCTCAGTATGTCTGGTGTATATCAGATGAGAAATGTTTTAGTTAAAGAGCAGACAAGGCTAAAATGGTACATTTGGACTAGTACAAGGGCCATAACTCTGAGGTGTCACATGCAATTTAGATATCAAAGTTTGGGCCCTAATAACTATTATACAAATTTGATAGTGTATCTCCTGAGCATCATTCCTATGAAATCTGGTCATATTCCATTCAGCTTACGGATCTTATCTGCTAGTATAAACCTGACAAATGTAGGAACCAGGGTCCCTGCTTATAAAACTTGTAGTTGAGTCTGAGTACGTTCTCAAGCTTTTGATTGGTCAGATTTGAGCCTCTGGCTCAAATCTGACCAATCAAAAGCTTGAGAACTCAAATCATGACCTGTCTTACCAATATGATATTGTGCAGCAGCTCTGTTTGTGTACAGTACGGCATTCAGTGTTTTGTCAGGACTTCTGGCCTTAATTCCTTCTGAGTAATTGTCCACTGCTATCCTGTATTTCTTCTTCTTAAACTCATGGTTCCCATCTTCTTTGTATGCTTCTGCAGCAGCTAGAAACATTCAGAATACCAGTTCTTTTTCTAAGGCTTCAGATATTAAACTTAAAACAGAAAGTAAAATTTCTCAGAAGTAACCACTCCAAAAGAAGTCTGATTGCATTAAGACATGTAAGCTTAAAGCAGTGCAAAAGGAGCTTTCTATATTACATTCTACCTTTGTCCTGCATCAAGCTACCATCTGTCTTAACTCTTTGCTCCATAAATACGCCTTTCTACGTCTCTGTAAAATTACTCTTAGAAACCATTGTGATAAATAGAGCATTTGTTCCAAAGGAGCTAATGCTCTATTTATCACAATGGATTAAAAACTTTAAAATTCTAAAAAAATCCTTTTCTCTAGTTATTAGTCCGCTTTGAAAGATTCATTCAAAGAGGTTGGATCTAAAAATAGCCTATGGAGAAATGGGTTAAAGAATGACAATCACACTTCTTTTAAGCAGCCCCTTTAGCATGGCTGTACCATAATACAAGTGTCTATTACATCCAAGGCGTGTGCAGGTTTTCCGTTAATGCAGGATCCTGTATCCCTGACGCAATAATGATGCCCTAGCACCCTCAGATTATGGACAACTGTATCCCCAAGGAAGCGCTGCCCATTTCGTTTAAATCCATTTGGATAGTTTGTGTTTTGAAGTTGCTACTGGTAGTAGTGTACTGATATACAGTTGAAGACAATGGCTTAAGTAAAGTAAGGTTTGCACAGTTGTTTTGCCAATGTTTTAGCAAAAGAAAGTGAAAAATGTTTTGCTTGAACTGGGACCCGCATAATATTGTTAGGGCCCCTCAGCTTTTCACCAGTGAGTCCCTGGGACCCTCAACTTGAAAGTCCTACCGGAAACCCTAGATGTGTACAGTCTCTTTTGTCAGTGACATTACCTGGGGATTTTATGACAGAATCTAAAACAAATCGGGAAATATACATTAGTTTCCCCCCCCCAGATTTCCAAGATCTTGAAAGTATGGCCGAGACAAAACTTGGAAGAGCTAAACACTGACATGTATATCATTAATAAAACCATACATTTTATAATGGAATGTTTAAGGTTAAAATGTAATGTTTATGCAGGTTGTTCCTTGAATGTGCAACAACAAACTTGATGTCTACCTTTAATGCGAATACTGTTGAACTTCAATATCTCAACTTCACGGGAACATACAATTTAGTTCAAGATAACAGAAGTTCAAGTTATCTGATTTCCAATCTGGACATTTTCACAGCTTCTGGACATTTTCACAGCTTAATGTAGGTCTAAAGTAATGCTGAAAGCTCCTGGGCTTTCAGCATTACTTTACACCTGCATTAAGCTGTTGTGTGTTTCTGGATTTGCATAGTTAAAGAGAAATTCTGTGTTGTAAGTTTTGGAAGGACCAAACTTGTAGCTCGAGTTATCCTGAAGTTCGAGTTATCCGAGTTCGAGATATCGAAGTTCAACTTAAATAAAGTTCCTACATTGGTAACACAATTATATAATTTTGTTGTTTTAAATCTATTTTAGTTCTCATGACAAATTTATTCAGCAGACTAGAGATCAATTTATATAACTTTGATTCAGGATCATCTAAGAAACATTCCAGTAAAAAAAACGGTTAAAATACATTACATAGTTTAGCCAGTTTACATCATTGAGAAATTAATAACTGATATCTATTTTTCACTTCTGTGATTTATTCATGCATTTGACCAAATTTATTTATAAATCATTAATAGAGGATTACCTATCACGCATTCATAATATGTTTTGACAAAATCCATTCTGACAACGGTTTAGGAGATGTTGCTTAGAAATTGTTGCTTACAATCTATTTTTAGCTCCCACGACCTCTTTATGCAGCGGACCTCAACAATTTGTATAACACCAAAGGACCATTCCTGTGATTTGGTTTTTAACCAAACATGTCATACAAGGAAATTGTTCTTAATTATTTTTTTTGCTCGTGTGACATGATGCTGTAACGTTTCTAAACTGGGACTTGATTTTTGTCTTTATACAGGGTTACAGATAAGGCTCGTATTGGGGTATTTACCCAATTAAAATTGTGGAAAAAGCAATTGTTTTTCACAATAAGGAGTAACAAAAAACAAAGAAATCTAACCAAAAAGCAAAGAAATTTTGAATACCTAATCAGAATATGAATAATACCCAATTACGAAAACTGCCAATACCCAATAAAAATTGCAAATACCCAATTCTGTAAAAAATCAAGGGGTAAATACCCAATGGCATCAAAACCTTATCTGTAAACCCTGTTATAGCTTAATCATCCAGATGCTAAACTGCTAGCACAGTCAATGTACACAATCAGCACAGGTGCCCTTCGCACGCTATGTCTAAACAACAACAACAACAACTCCATCACAAATACATTATTTTTTTAATCACGTATCATTAGTATCTAAAACATTGTCACAGGTGCCCTTCGCATGCTATGTCTCAACAACAAAAATAACAGCTCCATCAAAAATACATTTTTTTTAAATCACGTATCATAAGTATCTAAAACATACCAAAAGATAGTTTTCTGACCCAACCAAAAAAGAAATTTTTTTTTCTTCCCCACGATATATAATATATATAAGTATGTTATAAGTAAAAGGTAACTCCGGCCGAAATCTGCTCAAAAATAAAAAATAATCATATTCTAAAAATCTCTACAAGCTTGATATTGATATTGTTGAAAGTCACTACTTTCGGTTTTAAACCGAAAGTAAAGACTTACAAACCGAAAGTGGTAACTTTAGCCGATATCAATATCAAGCTTGTAGAGATTTTTAGAAAATATTATTTGAAGAAATTGTGAATACACTATATCCATTCACGCTATCAGACCGGGGCAATGCCTTATAGACCAGTTATATGGTGTTTTGACTTGAATTATAGGGTATTTCTATTTCAAACCTCAGAGTCAATCTGTGTCCTAGAGAGTTTGGTTGTCACTTTGGCAACTCGTAAAAGCGTGTTAATATTCTGAGAAACAAGAGATGTCACAGTCACGTGACAAATGCCCCCAAAAATTGTACCCTGTGACCTTGACCTTTGACCCATGGACCAGACACATCGTCTTTGTGTGGTGAACATTTGTGCCAGGTTCCCTTGAAATCCATTCACAGATAAACAAGTAATTGTACCCTGTGACCTTGACCTTTGACCCATGGACCAGGGAGTTGAACGCGACACATCGTCTCTGCCTGGTGAACATTTGTGGCAAGTTATATCGAAATCCATTGATAGATGAAGAAGTTACAGACCGGACACGAAATTTGTGACAACGTAATTGTATCATGTGACCTTGACCTTTGACCCATGGACCAGGGAGTTGAACGCGACACATTGTCTCTGTGTGTTGAACATTTGTGGCCAGTTATATTGAAATCCATCGATAGATGAAGAATTTACAGACCGGACACGAAATTTGTGACAACGTAACTGTACCCTGTGACCTTGACCTTTGACCCATGGACCTGGGAGTTGAACGCGACACATCGACTCTGTCTGGTGAACATTTATGTCAAGTTATTGAAATCCATCGATAGATGAAGAAGTTACAGACCGGACACGAAATTTGTGAAAACGTAATTGTACCCTGTGACCTTGACCTTTGACCCATGGACCGGGGAGTTGAACGCGACACATCGACTCTGTCTGGTGAACATTTGTGTCAAGTTATATTGAAATCCATCGATAGATGAAGAAGTTACAGACCGGACACGAAATTTGTAACAAAGTAATTGCACCCTGTGACCTTGACCTTTGACCTGGGAGTTGAACGCGACACATCGTCTCTGTCTGGTGAACATTTGTGTCAAGTTATATTGAAATCCATCGATAGATGAAGAAGTTACAGACCGGACACGAAATTTGTAACAAAGTAATTGCACCCTGTGACCTTGACCTTTGACCCATGGACCTGGGAGTTGAACGCGACACATCGTCTCTGTCTGGTGAACATTTGTGTCAAGTTATATTGAAATCCATCGATAGATGAAGAAGTTACAGACCGGACACGAATTTGGGACGGATGGAAGGACAGACGGACGGACAGATGGATAGACGGAAGGATGGACAGACGGAAGGACGGACAATGTGTCAAGTTATATTGAAATCCATCGATAGATGAAGAAGTTACAGACCGGACACGAAATTTGTGAAAACGTAATTGTACCCTGTGACCTTGACCTTTGACCCATGGACCGGGGAGTTGAACGCGACACATCGTCTCTGTCTGGTGAACATTTGTGTCAAGTTATATTGAAATCCATCGATAGATGAAGAAGTTACAGACCGGACACGAAATTTGTAACAAAGTAATTGCACCCTGTGACCTTGACCTTTGACCCATGGACCTGGGAGTTGAACGCGACACATCGTCTCTGTCTGGTGAACATTTGTGTCAAGTTATATTGAAATCCATCGATAGATGAAGAAGTTACAGACCGGACACGAAATTTGTAACAAAGTAATTGCACCCTGTGACCTTGACCCATGGACCTGGGAGTTGAACGCGACACATCGTCTCTGTCTGGTGAACATTTGTTTCAAGTTATATTGAAATCCATCGATAGATGAAGAAGTTACAGACCGGACACGAATTTGGGACGGATGGAAGGACAGACGGACGGACAGATGGACAGACGGACGGAAGGAAGGACGGACAGACGGAAGGACGGACAATGCGACTACTATATGCCCACCGTTGGGGGCATAAAAATAGATGACTGCTCATCAGGAGTGATGATTTCTTTGATAAATAAGACACAGTTTATGGAAATCTGTGGTCAAATAAGCTTTCAAGGACGGTCGCAGTGAATGAACCCATGGATTTTTGAGTAGATTTCGACCGGAGTTGAATTTTTTTTTCAGGTTTTTTTTTGGTTTTATTTTGGTTGGGTCAGAAAACTATCTTTTGGTATGTTTTAGATACTTATAACATGTGATTAAAAAATAATGTATTTGTGATGGAGTTGTTGTTTTTGTTGAGACATAGCATGCGAAGGGCACCTGTGACAATCAGGTTCTGAAAAGGTTCTACAGTGTTTAAGACATATCAGCAGTTTCTGTATTTCATAATACAAACTATCATATTGTATAGCTGCTATTAGCATCTGAATAGATGCCCTATCTCTTAAATAACGACTCTGACAAGTGGATGGTCTTGTGGCCTGACAAGCCCTAAATACCCTGTGTCTTGTGGCCTGACAAGCCCTAAATATGCTGTGTCTTGTGGCCTGACAAGCCCTAAATATGCTGTGTCTTGTGGCCTGACAAGCCTTAAATATACTGTGTCTTGTAGTCTGATGAGCCCTAAATATGCTGTGTCTTGTGGCTTGACAAGCCCTAAATATGCTGTGTCTTGTGGCCTGACAAGCCTAAATATGCTGTGTCTTGTAGCCTGACAAGCCCTATATATGCTGTGTCTTGTGGCCTGACAAGCCCTTACTATGCTGTGTCTTGTGGTCTGATGAGCCCTAAATATGATGTGTCTTGTGGCCTGACAAGCCCTAAATATGATGTGTCTTGTGGCCTGACAAGCCCTAAATATACTGTGTCTTGTAGCCTGATGAGCCCTAAATATGCTGTGTCTTGTGGCCTGACAAGCCCTATGTATGCTGTGTCTTGTGGCCTGACAAGCCCTTAATATGCTGTCTTGTGGCCTGACATGCCCTTACTATGCTGTGTCTTGTGGCCTGACACGCCCTTACTATGCTGTGTCTTGTGGCTTGACAAGCCCTAAATATGCTGTGTCTTGTGGCCTGACAAGCCCTAAATATACTGTGTCTTGTGGCCTGACAAGCCCTATATATGCTGTGTCTTGTGGCCTGACAAGCCCTTACTATGCTGTGTCTTGTGGCCTGACAAGCCCTAAATATAATGTGTCTTGTGGCCTGACAAGCCCTAAATATGCTGTGTCTTGTGGCCTGAAAGCCCTAAATATGCTGTGTCTTGTGGCCTGACAAGCCCTAAATATGCTGTGTTTTGTGGCCTGAAAGCCCTAAATATACTGTGTCTTGTGGCATGACAAGCCCTATATATGATGTGTCTTGTGGCCTGACAAGCCCTTACTATGCTGTGTCTTGTGGCCTGACAAGCCCTAATATACTGTGTCTTGTGGCCTGACAAGCCCTTACTATGCTGTGTCTTGTGGCTTGATGAGCCCTAAATATGCTGTGTCTTGTGGCCTGACAAGCCCTAAATATGCTGTGTCTTGTGGCCTGACAAGGCCTATATATGCTGTGTCTTGTGGCCTGACAAGGCCTATATATGCTGTGTCTTGTGGCCTGATACATATTTACCTGTTCACACTTGAGCTGGATTAGTGCCTACATATCTGTGTCTTGTGGGCTGCCACATATTTACCCATTCGATCTTTAGACTGATATTATACTTGAACTGCATTTGCGCCTCAATATCTGTGTCTTGTGGCCTGACACATAATTACCTGTTGGGTCTTCAGATTCATACTTGAGCTGCATTAGTGCCTCCATTTCTGCACTAATGGGTTTGCTGGGGTCAATATCTGTCATGAAGGCTGGATGGTTGGAAAGGTCCTGTTTCAAATGGGAAATGAGGAAAGAACTAGAGGTTTTTGTCACAAAAACGGATGTCTCCCCTCTAATAAAAGCAATATGTAAAGGGAAATCACTAAATATGTTATGGTCTTGATGAATGATACTTCCCCTCATTATGCGTTTTCCACACTACATTTTTCAAAAAGAAAATGATAACAGCTAATAACTCCAAAAATACTGATACCAGATTAATGGCCCTTGTGCATGACACTTACTTTCATCATGCTCTTTCCAAAAATAAAATGTCATTCCAATAGCATCAGTCGAACAGGAGTTATTGATCGGCCAAACAATGTAACAAAGGGCTATAACTCCAAAAGTATTGAAGCCAGAATTATGGCCCTTGTTCATGACACTTTCTCTCATCATGCTCTTTCCATGTATGAAGTTTCAATACGATGGCAAGAGCCATGTAGGAGTTATCGTCCGGACAAGAAAGAATTAAACAAATGTACAAGGGGCAATAACTCTAAATTTATTGAAGCTCGAGTTAAGGATCTTATGCATGACACTTTCTCTTATTATAATCGTTCCATGTATGAAGTTTCACTCCAATGGCATGTGTCACATAGGAGTAATCATCCGGACAAAAAATTGTGATTTATTTTACAAAGGGCAATAACTCCAATATTAGTGAAGCCAGAGTTATGGACCTTGTGCATGACACTTCCTCTCGTTATGATCTTTTGATATATGAAGTTTCAATCCAATGGCATGAGCCATATAGAAGTTATCGTCCGGACAAAAAAGTGTGAATTTTTTTACAAAGGGCAATAACTCCTATATTAGTGAAGCCAGAGTTATGTACCTTCTGCATGACACTTCCTCTCATTATGATCTTTCCATATATGAAGTTTCAATCAACTGGCATCAGGCATATTGAAGTTATTGTCCGGACAAAAAATTGTGATATTTTTTACAAAGGGCAATAACTCCAATATTAGCTAAGCCAGAGTTATGGACCTTGTGCATGACACTTCCTCTCGTCATGATCTTTCCATATATCAAGTTTCAATCCAATGGCATGAGCCATATAGGAGTTATCGTCCGGACAAAAAAGTATGATTTTTTTTTACAAGGGGCAATAACTCCTATATTAGTGAAGCCAGAGTTATGGACCTTGTGCATGACACTTCCTCTCATTATGCTCTTTCCATATATGAAGTTTCAATCAACTGGCATCAGGCATATTGAAGTTATCGTCCGGACAAAAAGTGTGACGGACAGACAGACAGACAGACAGACAGACGGACAGACGGACGGACAGACAGACAGACAGACAGACAACTCTCACGAAAACAATATGTCTCCCCCATATAAATATGGGGGGAGACATAATTCATAATCAACATGTTGTTTAACATATTCCCTCCTAGTGACACGTCTCTGTAAAAGTCACATTTCGAAACCATTGAAGTAAATATAGCATTTGCTCCATAGGAGCAAATGCTTTATTTATCACAATGGTTTCAAAACTACAAAATTCTCCACAAACTTTATTGGCTGGCAACATATATGGTACAAGTCTAGGGGCAGATATCTCCTGTATGAACTGTTACAAACTTCCCTAGAAATCTGATGAAAACTATAGAAGCAGTTTGTAGCACAAGATCACAGTTACCCCCATACAACAGTAAACCATTTTATCTAAGTTCAAGGGCAGGTAACTCCATATTACTTGGAGACAGGCAAACAAAAATTACAAAATGCACAAGACCACTTCAAAGAAGCCATGTGTATATAAAATTTCATTGAAATCTGTTGAAAAATTGAAGTAGGAGTTTGTGACAGCTACCCATGTTACAGGCCAAAATGACAAAAAATACTCCAAGTTCAAGGGGATCAATTCCACAGTACCTGGTGCTAAACACATGAACAATGTGTCAGACACATCTATTATTCATGAAAAGTATGATGCCAAATTCAATAACTTTCAAAATGAAGGAGTTTGCGACACCAACTACCCAGGTTACAGGCCAAAATGACAAAAAATATTCCAAGTTCAAGGGGATCAATTCCACAGTACCTGGTGCTAAACACATGAACAATGTGTCTGACACAGTACCTGGTGCTAAACACATGAACAATGTGTCTGACACAGTACCTGGTGCTAAACACATGAACAATGTGTCTGACACATCTATTATTCATGAATAGAATGATGCCAAATTCAATAACTTTCAAAATGAAGGAGTTTGCGACACCAACTACCCAGGTTACAGGCCTAAATTATAACAATACTCAAATTTTAAGGGAAGATAATTCTGCAATGCCTGATTATCACAAGACAGAAATTGAGTCATGCACTATTACTTAGTACTTTCTACTGTTTCTAATTATTAAGCATGGTTATCATGCATACCAATAACTGAAGTTTGTGACACCAACTACAATGTTGCATGCCCAAATGACAAAAAATACTCAAAGTTCAAGCAGATATAATTTTGCAATGCATGGTGCTAAACATATGAAAGTTGCATCAAACACATTTACAGTTTGTTGTTATTAAGTCTGCCAAATATATATTCAATAACTGTAAAACTGTAGTTTGCCACATCATCTACCAAAGTAGTATGCTACACTTCGCCTTCCCAAGATACACCCACACAAGAAATTTGGAAATTCTAACCCAAGAGGTTGAGGATATATCATGCAGACAAATTTTCAGATAAGTTTTTGACTATAACTGAAGTCAAGGTCAAGGTCATAGTGACATCAAAGTAGTGTACAACACTTCACTTTCACAAGATGAACCAAGACAAGAAATTTGGAAACCATAACTCAAGTGGTTGAGGAGGTATTGTCTGAACAAAAATCTGAATGGAAGGACAGACCAAAGGACAGACGGAGCAAAAATGGCATCATGAGAAATGGATATTTTTGCAGTGCAGACTGTAAAAATATATCATTTCATAAGCATACAGAGCAGATCCTGATAAGATGACTTCTAGAGGCGCAGTCTGATCTGGGTCTACTCAGTTTGCAAAGGTGCCAAAAGTCGTCTCTATGAAGTAAAGGGATAATATAATATACAGCAAACTTAAATCACCTCTAGTTTTTCTTCCATTGTCTTTGAATTCTCTGCCGGCTTCATTTTCTGCATGGCATCTATCAGGGTGTCCAAATGTTCATCAGTATTCTCTTCTTTCTCAGCAACATCCTTATTAGTCTCAGCCATATCCTTTCAAAAGCAAAGTACAAAAATTAAGAATCAAGGACTTGGCATCACAAAACTAATACAAGTCAATTTACTGAATTGATATCGCCCACCAAACAAGTGCTGGTCTATGAATTTAACCATTTACTCCATAAATACGCCTTTCTACACCTTTGCAAACGGAGAAGAACTCGATCAGACGGCTTCAGAGTTCTATAGGAGCCGTCTGATCAGGGTCTGCTCTGTTCGCTTATGATATAATATAAATATGATTCTACAGTTTCTGCCATGGCCAAAAATGAATCTGTCTATGTGCTATTATAACAAATTAATTTAATTAATATTCATGACGTCATTATTTCTTACATGAATATTCATGGAGGAAAGGTTTAACTAAGTCAATGGCCAACGGGTTATGTTTTTTTCGCAAACAAAGAGTCATAACACTGGTGTTCCAAGGTCAATGTGAAAGATACTTGCAAGGTTGCATTTCTTCAAACCATTGCTGAGATATCACTATGGACATACAAAAAAGTTAAATTTTTGGCAAGCAAAGCACCATAACTCTGGCGTTCCCAAGTTCAATATAAGGGCTGCGTTTCCCTACAGTACTTAACACTAACAAAATGTCTCATAGAAATATTCCAAACCATTTCTGAGATAGAACTCTGGACAGACTAAAAAAAGTTAATATATTTTGGCAAAAAAGGGGCATAACTGTGGTGATTCAAGGTCAATATGAATATTTGCGGGGACACATTTCCTTATGTTGCTTAACCCTTTCCTCCATAAATATGCCTTTCTACGCTTCTGTAATAACCACTTCTTGAAACCATTGTGATAAATAGAGCATTTATCCATAGAAACAAATGCTCTATTTATCACAATGGTTTAGATATTATTTAACCCTTTCCTTCACATACACATATTTTCATGCCTTTACAAACATAGTAGATCCAGATCAGATAGCTTCTGCTGAATTTGATAGTGCCTACCTGCACCACATACACATTTAAATGGACCATCTCAAAGGAAATGTTTGTGTTTTGGTTAGGAAAATTGTGGTGTTTTGTTTGGCCAAGATAATATTGGTGTTTTGTATATATGGAAATGTTAGTGTTTTGGCCAAGGAAATGTGGGTGTTTTGACATTTTTTTTACTTGTAAATGACGTATTTGTATATCTACATATTTATTTTTGCACAGCTGTCAATTTATGTTGTGAATACAAACATTAAGATTTTTGCTGATGATACGAAGTTGTATGCATCATCATCTGATTCAGCAGAACTACAAAGAGATTTAAATTCAGTCACTGAATGGGCAAAAAGATGAGAATTAACATTTAATGTGGATAAGTGCAAAATTATTCACTATGGACATAACAACCCTGAAAGAGACTTCTATATGAACACGGACAAACTTAAATCTGCCACAGAAGAAAATGATCTTGGAGTTATTTTTGAGCGTGATTTGCATTTTTCAAAACATATTTCTTCCAAAATCAACAAAGCAAACAGCATTCTTGGACTCATTAGTCGCTCTTTTCAATTCATTGACAATTTCTCATTTATTAAGTTATATACAGCCATGGTTCGGCCACATGTGGAATTTGTTAATGTTGTCTGGCACCCATACTTGAGGAAAGACATTTTAAGCCTTGAAAAGTTACAAAAAAAGAGCCACAAAACTAGTTCCGAAACTTCAGAATATGGAATATGAAGATCGTTTGAAGGAATTGAAACTTCCAAGTCTTTCTCATCGAAGAGTACGAGCTGATGCTATACAAACATTCAAAATTGTGAAAGGGATAGATGATTGTTCTTTTGAGAAGTTTTTCCGATATGCAGCATCTACAAGAGGACACAACCTGAAGTTGGAAAAGCCACTCAGCAGATCAACTTTCTGTCAAAATCAGTTTTCAAGACGGGTGATTGATTCTTGGAACAAACTACCTCAATATGTGGTCGACTCGAAAGATGTAGAGACCTTCAAGATACGTTTTGATCGTCACTGGCAGGGGAACACTTATAGCTATTAGTAACAAGAGTGATAGTTATCATAGGATAACAAAATAATTATCATAGACTAAACAAAACCTATCCGTATCATCACTGAAATAAGTTGTTGAAGAACTGCAGAAATCCTGTACTGAAGTTGTGATACATGAGGGGGGGGGGGGGCTTAAAAAGGATTACATCCTTACCGAAGAGCCCAAGACCATTCTACAGGTATTCTACAGGTATATGCAAACTGAGATTCAGTGAGATTTTATACTAAATGCGGTCTAAAGATTCGAATATATTTGGCAGTCTATAACTCAAAAATCGTGCATGGAATGAAATTCCACGAACCTTTCAGTTGAGGCAAATATCAATGATGGATGAGATTTATCAAAGTCGGTACAAACATAACGTTAAAATGTAGACCTATGGGGAAACTATAGGAGTGTATGTGTCGCGAAATACCATGATATTCAAACAAACCCCAATGCTTACACTTACTTCAGGGTGCCAGTTTTTTCCAATAATATTTCAATAGATATTTTTACAATTTCATCTTCCAAGAAACCGGAATGATACTAAAATTACAAGGAAATAAGCCTGTTAATTTATCTACATGCCTACCTTCTCGCAATTTCATAAACGATGCATGCAATAAACAATATCGTGTGAATCACGCTAACTATAAGTGTTTACGGTTGTCGGACGTTTCGTCTGTCTGTTCGTCTAGATTGAATGATGACGTTTCGGACCTTTCTGGACCGCTGGTGGCATAAATACTCTACTAAAATTATTTACCTGTGTGGTTATTAAAGACCATAATGGCACATGATTAGATTCAAAACTGTCTGATGAGTGATGCATGGAGACACAGAATAATTCAAATAAAGGCTTTAGAAAGACAATAAACTATAAGTTGTTTCGGCTCATACATGCTTCGCGAGTATGCTTAACGCCGCAATGTGTTGCAACCTGATCATTTATTTTATGCATATAATTTTCTAAATATCTATATGTAACTGGGTGTTCTTATAAAGAAACCTACCCGCTTAGACCGGGGATCGAACCTGGGCCGCCAGGTTAGCAGTCATGCACTCTACCACGTCGCCATAAAAGCGCGCTTGTACAGCAAGGCCGTACAAGTGATGATAAACCTACACACTGTGACATACTCCCCCAGCAAGTTGAAATTCGTCCCGAATTTCTATATGGTAATGAGAACGACTGGGAATCGAACTCGGAGTTCATACAGTCACAGTCCTCCGTTGGGCGCCAAATGTAACCGGGTGTTCTTATAAAGAAACATACCCGCTCAGACCGGGGATCGAACCTGGGCCGCCAGGTGCGCAGTCATGCACTCTACCACGTCACCATAAAAGCGCGCTTGTACGGCAAGGCCGTACAAGTGATGATAAACCTACACACTGTGACATATATGACAAGCAAACGACCAGTGTTATAGGTCACCATTGTTCTCTCTGCTTTATCAAAATTAAAATTGAGAAGGCCTATATATATTTTCAAGTACATATAGAAATGCATTTTTCGTAAGAATTCATTAAAGGCGAAGAGCTGGAAGCCAACTTCTGACATGTAGTGGACTGATCATCAGCTGCGGGCCCCCCGGATCGAGCTAGTGTTTCGAGATTATAGGGTCGAAACAATCTTAAAACTGTGGCTGCACTGATGCATGCAAAATTGCTTTTTTTAAAACACGGTCGTCATGTACACAAATTTTCAGACTTGAAAGTTACAGAGGACAGACCTAAAAAAAACAATGTTCAAAGCCAAATTTAACTAGATAAAAATGCCAAATTTCAGCAGGCCATCATAATGGTTGATAACAGACTTTCATTTAATGAAATTGCACATTGTATGGGCTGTTCTCACCAGACAATCTTGAAGCTGGTCAGGAGATGTGGTCAAACAGGGTTTGAAAGTGATAGACTGGTCACTCCCAGGCCATGAAAAGGTGACATCGATAGGTAAAGACCATCACATTGTACCCTCACCATCTCCGCAACAGACCCAGCGTCAAAAAAGGCAAAAGAAACACAAGAGGTTGATTATTTACTAAGTGAATTAGCAAGTCAATTTCAGGGCGGTACAGTTTTAACACCGAAACGGTGGCAAAACCTTGAAGATGGATAGCCAGCAACAATGACAAAATATATATTTATTCACTGATGAGTCAAGGTTTAAAAGATTCTGTCCTGAAGAACAGAGCCCTGAGGACTCCTGACATTACAAGGACATTATCTTATAATCTGAAGTCTTGCCTTCAAGGAGAACTAACTGGCTACGATTTGTCTTGATAAATTTGACGTGCAGAAGATTCTGGGGAGGAGGGGCTGCGTTCGACAGACCCTAGAGTGGGAGAGCACAATGGAGGCATAGAGCAAACACCTCACAACTTCATGGATGAGATGCTGACTGCCCAAAGCTATATAGACAATGTGCTAGGGTTGAAAAAGCTATCAACTGTGTGTTTTATTGTGTGTGTCATCACAGGTCCAGCCCAACCACAATGCCAGTAAGTCACTTCTCAATAGAAGTGTAACAATGTGTCAACTATCGATATATCTCAAATTGCCAATAGTTGAGCTTCCAATAGTAATAGTTGAAAGTAATTCTGATTATCAAGAACTATCACCAATAGTTAATGCAACTATCAATAGTTCTGATAGTTTTCTTAAGTAAAGTGGGAACACTGCAAATCTTATCAATCATATTCATGAAAAGAAAATATCCATCCTTAATTTGAGGCTACCCTGTTTGCAAATACATGAAGACATGTTTGTTTATACAATTTAAAGGATTAAATAACATGCATATGTATTTATGCTGCTTTGTATGCTGTTTTTAGCTCACCAAAGTGCTCAGGGTGAGCTTTTTTGATCACCTGATGTCCATCGTCAATAGGCGTGCATCGTCCGTCATGCATCCTGTGGTGTGCGTCATCAGTCTTCAACAATTTAAAAATCTTCTCCTCTGAAACTGGAAGGTTCTCGGCTTTCATATTTGGCACATAGTATCATGTTCAGGTCCTCTACATTTATAAGTTATATAAATTATGCCCATGAGGTCAAAATTGGCCCCACCTAGGGGTGGCCAGTTTTCAATAGAAATGTGAAAACTTCGAAAATCTTCTCCTCAGAAACCAGAAGGTTCTCAGCATTCATATTTGGCACGTATATAGCATCATGTTCAGGTCCTCTACAAAAGTTATATAAATAATGACCCTTGGGTCAAAATTGGTCCTGCCCCTGGGATGGCCATGGATGCAGTTTTTAATTGAGAAACATATTGTGAAAACTTTGAAAATCTTCTCTGAAACTGGAAGGTTAATCTCAGCTTTCATATTTGGCACAAAGTATCATGTTCAGGTCCTCTGTAAAAGTTACACCTGGCCGGGGTCAAAATTGGCCCCGCCCCAGGGGTGACCAGTTACAATAGATACATATAGTAAAAACTTTGAAAATCTTCTCCTGAAACTGGAAGGTTCTCAGTTTTCATATTTGGCACATAGCATCATGTTCAGTTCCTCAGTATCAAAGTTACATAAATTATTCCCCTGGGGTCAAAATTGGCCCTTCCCAGGGGTGGCCCAGGTTTCAACAGAAACATATAGTGAAAACTTTGCAAATCTTTTCCTCTGATTGTCTGGTGAGCGATATCAGGGCCATCATGACCTTCTTGTTATAATCATAAGAGACAAGGTTGATCTAGTCATTTTGATTCACCACCCTTCTCTTAAAAGTTTGAGAAGAAAACTATTCTGATAGTATTTTGACTATCACAATACTATTGGGATAGTCATTTTGGCCTTAATAGTCACCCTATACTTCTCAACATGTTTCATCAGCAGCCTGACATCTTTCTTTACCTACTTAACCCTTTCCCTCATACAAACGTGTTTTCACGTGTTTGCAAACAGAGTAGACCCAGATCAGACGGCTCCTATAGGAGTAGTCTGATCAGGGTCTGCTCTGTTTGTTGATAGAGTTTGAAAGATATGTTTCTTTACTTTCTAAAATGGCTACAATATTCCACCGTCTATCTGACATTATAACTATTTTGTCAATGAGTATTCAGTAGGTATTAAAATTTGAAATAAACATAACAGGGAAAGGTTTAACTATATTGTACTCTTTATGGTGGTACTCCAAATATTGTATGGAGAATTATTATATTGGATTTAATCATGTGTCTGACTCGAGTATCAATACTGAAAACATGTGTATGTGTACCTCATCATATATAACATTATTCTTTCTGAATGTTCATTTAGAGTCACAATCCTGCGCGTAGTTCAGCCAGACATGGTTTAATGACAACACCAGCCTTATTTATTATTTATTCAACAGGGAGGAGTCTTGGTCATTACTGTTTGTATATTTGTACAAAATGGAGGCGGTCTGGGTCTTTACAGTTTTTATACGCCCACCTAATAAAGGTGGTCGTATATTGTCATGGCCCTGTCCGTCCGTCCGTCCGTTCGTTCGTTCGTTCGCTCGTTCGTTCGTTCGTTCGTCCGTCAATATTTTGTTTGTCCGCTGTTTTCTGGGAAAACTATTTGACAGATATTAATGAAACTTCACACAAATGTTAAATGCACCAAGATCTGAAGCTGATTTGATTCTGAGGTTCATTTGATTTTTCATTTCAGAGTTATGGCCCTTGTCCTAAAAAATATGCAAATAGATTGTCCACCGTTTTCTGGGAAAACTATTTAAGAGATATTAATGAAACTTCACACAAATATTTAATGCATCAAGATCTGAAGCTGAGTCGATTCTGAGATTCATTTGATTTGTCGTTTCGGAGTTATGGCTCTTTTACTTAAAAAATAGTGCAAATACATGCAAATAGTTTGTCCGCCGTTTTCTGGGAAAACTATTAGACAGATATTAATGAAACTTCACACAAATGTTTAATGCATTAAGATCTGAAGCTGATTTGATTCTGAGGTTCATTTGATTTTTCATTTCAGAATTATGGCCCTTGTCCTAAAAATATGCAAATAGCTTGTCCACTGTTTTCTGGAAAAATTGTTTGAGAGATATTAATGAAACTTCACACAAATGTTTAATGCATCAAGATCTGAAGCTGAGTCGATTCTGAGGTTCATTTGATTTGTCATTTAGGAGTTATGGCCCTTGTATTTAAAAAATAATGCAAATACATGCAAATAGTTTGTCTGCCGTTTTCTGAGAAAACTATTTGAGAGATATTAATGAAACTTCACACAAATGTTTAATGCATCAAGATCTGAAACTGAATTGATTTTTATGATCATTTGATTTTTCTTTTCAGAGTTACGGCCCTTGTCCTTACAAAATAATGCAAATACATGCAAATATTTTTTTTTGTCCGCTGTTTTCTGGGAAAACTATTTGATAGATATTAATGAAACTTCACAAAAATGTTCAATGCATCAAGATCTGAAACTGAATTGATTCTGAGGATCATTTGATTTTTCTATTCAGAGTTATGGTCCTTGTCCATAAAAAAAAATGCAAATACATGCAAATAGTTTGTCCGCTGTTTTCTGGGAAAACTGTTTGAGAGATATTAATGAAACTTCACAAAAATGTTTAATGCATCAAGATCTGATGCTGAGTCGATTTTGAGATTTATTTGATTTGTCGTTTCGGAGTTATGGCCCTTTTACTTAAAAAATAATGCAAATATATGTATATAGTTTGTCTGCTGTTTTCTGGCAAAACTGTTTGACAGATATTAATGAAACTTCATACACATGTTTAATGCATCAAGACCTGAAGCTAAGTCGATTCTGAGGATTATTTGATTTGTTGTTTCGGAGTTATGGCCCTTGCACTTAAAAAAATAATGCAAATCTATGCAAATATGAGGATGGCCAAACTTTTTCATTTGAAATGATATTTACTTCAATTTTTTTATATGGTTAAACCTTAATGTGAATTTTCACATATATTGCAGGGTTTTGATATGTCATTTTATTCTAAAGTTATGGTCCTTGAACTTTGTGTGTTCTTTGCTTTGTTTGTCGGTCAACTTTTAGTTTGTCTGTTGTTTTCTGGGAAAACTATTAAAATGATATAAATGAAACGTAACACAAATGTTTTAAGCAACAAAATTTGAAGCTGAGTTTATTTTGAGGTTCATTCAGTTTGTCTTTACAGAGTTATAATAAGATATTCACTTCATTTTTTAAAAAAATAGTATCACCTTAATATGGAAATCAAGATCTGAAGCATAGATTAGAAAATGTCAACACTTATAAGACATGTTGAATCAGAGAAAGTTTGCAAGTGGGCGTATTATGTACCGTATGCGGTACTCTTGTTACTATATTTAATTATTTATACAGCTGTGATGAGGTCTTGGTCCTTATCATTTGTATGTTTATACAAGAAAGAAGATGTCTGGGTCTGAACCCATTACGGTTAGCATTACCTTATCAACCATTTTTAGACCCAACCTCTTTGAATCAGTCTACTCGAGGAAAAGTAGCATTTACTAGAGAAAAGGAAACTTTTAGAAGTATGTAGTATTTAAACCATTGTGATAAATAGAGCATATGCTCCTATGGAACAATGCTCTATTTATCACAATGGTTTCAGAAAGTGACTTTAACAGAGTCACCAAAAGGCCTCAATATGAGGGAATGGGTTAACAGATTGGCATTTTTTTACAAAAGAGATGAGGTCTTGGTTTTTACCACTTGTATATTTATATAAAAGATAATATTATGAGGTCTTCAGGTCTTTACAGTTTGCATAATATATCCAAAGGGATTATGTCCAGGTCTTTACAGTATAGTCAAGCGGTTAAGCGCCAAAAAGTGAAACAATTGTGCATTTTATGATAAAAGCATGAAACTTTGCACACTGGTTCTAGACACCATAAGAAACATTTTAAAGATTGGAGGCATTCTCTATCTGTCACATGTCACCCTTGGCGGCCATTTTCCAAGATGGCCGCCATCAAAGCATTTTCTTTGGATAATTGAATGATGAAAATCAGTTATATTAACATTTTGTTAATAGTGCCATGCTTTATCATGTTTATATCATTTAATTTTATCTTTGTAAGTATAAAATTGTCATAAAGAGTTATATTTGGTGGACAATGTGACAAATAAAGGTTATCTGAGGGTCAAAATAGACAACATTAGAAGATAAAGTATATTTATCCCCGTGACTGTTGTTATAAGGTACAACATCAATACCATCACCAGTATTTCATAACAAGAGTTGTAACAATGTCGCAAGACATATCACTAATTGACATACAGTATAACCTCTCAACAACGGCCCTCTCCAGAGCGAAAACCTCCTTTCAACGGCACTTAAAATGAATCCCAAAAACGTACGATGAAATATCTCTACACAGAACACTCCAAATCTATTTGTATACTTTTAAGACAGCAGATTAATGCAGGATCAAAGTAATGCAGAAAACTCCCTTTGGGAGCTTTCTGCATTACTTTTTTCCAGCATTAAGCAAAAATCTGTATTTAAAGGTCCCAATTATTCCTTTGTGAGTATTCGCTCTAGAGAAATCTGCCATAAAGTTAACCTCCGAGGAGCAACAACCTCTCTACAACGGCAATATTTCATGTTCCCTAAGGGTATTGCTTTGCAGAGGTTATACTGTATTCTTTTTATTTGCATTTCCAAAAAGTGTTGTTACCTCCCCTTTGCTGTCGTCTCAGGGCTACATTGGACACACTGCCGCTAACTCTGTGGCAAATTTTGTGCATTTCTAATTGTAACTTATTAATGAAAGAGTCAGAAAGACCTCACAATAATAAACAATGCGACAGAATTGTGTAAAGTCGTTAGCGTCAGCGTATCCGCGAAGCATTGGTTCACCAGCACTGAGGAGACATCAACACTCATTGTAATGACCAGTACAGGTTCTCTCATCATTGATTTTGTGTGCTATTGTTTCAGGTTAGTGTTCGCATGAATTTAATTGACTACATATGAAAATGAAGAAAGTGTTCAAATTAGTTAAAAGTAGTGAAATCACTACGTGTGCCAAGGACGACAATATATGCATAGACTGGAATAAGTGTCTCTTTTGTCAAGAAGACACCAATGAGAAACTCACTTGTCCAGCAGACTTTGCAAACAGATTCCAAGCAGCTGGTTATAAATCTGTTGTTCAAAACTTATCCGCGTTTAACGAACTTGGTTGCTTGCCATCAACGATCAATTTGACCCAAATGGACAATGGTGATGGACTGGAGAAAACATTCTTAGACAAGAAAGCAAAATTCCATAAAAAGTGCAGTCTTAAATTCAACCAAAATGAGCTTAAACGTACATCTAAGCGGAAGATGTCTGTTACGGACGCTAGTTCCTCTTCTGGTGCGACAGGAAAATTCACTCGTCAAAAAGTCACCCACAGTGATGCTGCTACGGTTGAAATTTGTTTCTTTTGTGAGAAGGCGGCATCAGATGCTCTACCTCTCCATCAAGCTGCAACGTTTGGTCTAGACAGTCGCGTTCGACAGTGCGCTAATAATCTACAAGATGAACGTTTGATAGCCAAACTCAGTGAAGGCGACTTAATCGCCACAGAGGCGAACTACCATGTTCAATGCTTGGTGTCTTTATATAACCGTGATCGAGATAGACCAATAACATCAAATGAAGAATGCAACTCAAACTTTGCTCAAAGCACTGCATTTGCTGAACTAATTTCATACATGCAATCAGTTCTTGAGGATGAATATGTTGCCCCTGTTTTCCAGCTATCTGTGTTGAAAAAACTTTATACTGATAGAGTTAAACAGCTGGGAGAAGATTTTCCAGCAGTGCACTCAACGAGATTCAAAAACAAAATTCTAAGCTACCTTCCCGAAATGGAAGCGCACACAGAAGGTCGGGATGTTCTACTTGTATCAAATGACAATATAGGCAAGTCGTTAAAAAAGTCATGCAATCTTGATGGTGATAGCGAAGCAGTGTTCCTCTCCCGTGCGGCAAATATTGTTCGTAGAGACATATTTAACATGAAAGGTTCACCATTTAGTGGTTCATTCAACGAAGATTGTCAAGAAAAATCCGTGCCTCAGACATTGTTAATGCTTGTTACAATGATAATGTATGGTGTAAACATCAAGAACCAAGAAAATTATTTGTCACAGTCAGCTTTGTCCGTATCACAATTAATTTCATATAACAGCTGTGTCCGTCGACGACAACCCTCAATGAAAACCAGACATATTGATCAACACGAGACCCCGCTTCCACTCTTTCTTGGAACAATGATCCATTCAAGGACTCGATCTCGAGATTTAGTTTACAGGCTGGGATTGTTGGTTTCATATGATCGTGTGCTAAGTTTGTCTGCAGACTTAGGGAACTCTGTCATTAGCCATTTCGAGAACGTTGGAACAGTTTGCCCTCCTAAGCTCAACATTGGTGTGTTCACAACATCAGCAGTCGATAATATCGATCATGACCCGACATCAACAAGTGCCCATGGGTCATTCCACGGAACAGGTATTTCCTTATTTCAGCATCCTGACAATGAAAATCGCGGAACTGAGCAAATATGTGCTCCTATCAGCAAGTCTGGGAAGAAGGTCAAAAAGCTTCCAGAAAGCTATACACTTGTACCAGCCGTTTCAGCACTAAAAGTTTCACCTCCTGTTCCAGAAATATCTAGTCTCGTGCAACCTGGCTACAGTCTATTGTCTGAAGCAGTGACAGATGAGTATAGATGGTGCGATCACATCGGCACGTATATTACTACAGACAATGCCGAAAATTCAGATCAGGATTTGCATGTGTCGTGGGCAGCTTATCACTCTACAAGAACAGCACCAGCGGAAACCAACAACAATCAAAGTCCCACAGCTGTAAGTGCACTTCTTCCTCTTTTTCCTGATGATTCAAAGTCAGTTGCGATGATTCGTCATTCTATGGAGGTAGTGAAAAAAGCTGTAGCAGTTCTCAATCCCGGACAAGTTCCAGTGACTGCGTGTGACCAGCCCTTATTTAAGCTTGCTAAAAACATTCAGTGGACATGGCCGGAAACCTATGGGGAAGATTTGATAGTGACCATGCTTGGTGGTCTACATATTAAGATGACACTATATAAAGCGCTAGGTAATATGTTGGATGGCAGTGGCTGGACATCGGCACTCGTACAAGCTGACGTAGCAACACCAGGAACAGCAGACTCATTTCTAAAAGCGACTCATGTCAAGAGAACGGCTCGTGCACATCAGTTGACTGCATGCACACTCTACAAACTTCTTCGTGAATCATATGAAAAATACCAAGTATCCACAGAACACAATGATGTTGTGCCATTTGAAGACTGGTTCAAACGAAGAGCAGAAGACAGTTCACAGTTTTATTTCTGGCAGCTTGTGTTAGAGACAGAGTTAAATGTACTGGCTTGGGACAGAGCTGTACATGAAGGCAATTTCCTTTTGTATGTGGAAGCACTGACACAACTTGAATGGCTTTTCCATGCTCTTGATCATTACAACTATGCAAGAGCAGTATCCATACATCTGCGGGACATGATTATACTTCCAGACAAACCCCCAGAGGTATTTGCAGCTTTTTGCAAGGGAAAGTTTACTGTCAACAAGACAACCCGGCCATTCTCCAGGATGGCTTTGGACGAAAGCCATGAACAGAATAATGCATGCGTTAAAGAGGATGGTGGAGTTGTTGGTCTCACCGAAAATCCATCAGCCATGTTGAGATGGATGGTATCTGGACCAGAGCTTGCAAGGGTTGTTGCTGAGTTTCTTAGTGGACTGGACAAGAAGGAATCATTGTCACACCCACATCATCACGAGGACAAGCCAGGTAGATATTATCAATATCACAATGGTATATAATGTTGCTAATTGAACACATACCCTTACCGCGTATTTGACTTTATGTTTAGACAAAGAGTCATGTTTGTGTAATTAACAACTTTCTGTGTTTGTCTCTTCGAATTGAATTGTTTTTCAAATGTTACCCTTTTATCTTTTTTACAAACTATATAGCAATAAATTGTTATTTTCAGGAACACAAGCATTGTTTCTCAAGAATATGAAGTCCCTGCACTTGACGATAAACAATATGGGCAATCCTTTCTCAGATACCAGTGGTGACCTCTTGGTTCTCGATACGCGACAGGTGTTAGATGCAGCAGTAGTTAATTCTGTTCGCAGCATGAAACAACTGGGAGAAAACCAACGAAAAGTGTTCATCAAGAATCGACTTGTGGATCGCACACTTGCGCTTGATGACCGGATACCAAAGAACAATCTGCCTTTGTTCAGATCTCGGCCCGAGAAGGAAAGGTCACGCACGCAAGAGCAGCTGCAGTCCATAAAACGTGACTGCAGTTTGTTTTCAACACTGTACATTGCCAGTCAAATACGTGGCACTGACCTAGAAGATTTTTTCCAGCACGAAAACCAGTGCTTTCCACATTCCCTCTCAGACTGTGGTAAAATTAGATTAGGAAAAAAGTCAGACCTTCTCCAGTGCTTAGAAGATCTGGTGCCAGAATGTGATGATTCTGACAGCATAACATCTCGAATGGACATGGTCATCATTGATGGTGCAGCCATTGCCAACGCGATCAAGCCTACTACATCAGAGACGTTTAATGACTATGCACATGAGTTCATGAACTATATAAGGAGACAATTTACAGGCTCTGTTCAACGTGTTGATGTAGTATTTGACGTTTACAAACCCGAAAGTCTCAAAGCGCCCACACGTAAGAAGAGAGGAAAGGGTGTACGCATCCGAGTTGAGGGAAACAAAAAGTTGCCTGGAAACTGGCAACAATTTCTTCGGGAAGACGGCAACAAAACAGAACTATTCAATCTCATCAGTGAACGAGTAAAAGAAGAACAATTTCCAGGCATAGTTGTCATGACTCATGGTGAAGAACTGCGTTGTTCAGAGACAGTTGACACCGAATCGTTATCACCTTCTACACATGAGGAAGCGGACACAAGGATACTGCTTCGTGCAGCAGATGGGGCCAAACAGTGTTGCAAAAGAATCTTGCTCAGAACTGTTGACACGGACGTAATTGTGCTAGCAGTAAGTCTTGCTAACAAGATCGGGTGCGAACAGCTATGTGCTGCATTTGGAATGGGAAAAGCATTCCGTATCTTGGACATTACTTGCATGGCGCAGACGCTAGGAGATGTCAAGTGCAGTGCACTTCCTGCTTTTCATGCTTTGACCGGATGTGACACCACCTCGTGTTTCAGTGGTATAGGAAAACGAACAGCTTGGTCAGCATGGAATGCATTTCCTGATGTCACACCAGGATTATGTGCTGTTACACAGACTCCAGCACTGACTGACATTCAACAACAAGTTCCTGTCATTGAAAGGTTTGTTGTATTGATGTATGACCGTGGAAGCTCTGAGGACAATGTAAACATGGCACGACAGGTGCTGTTCACCCAGAAATGCAGGAGCATAGAACATATACCACCAACAAAAGATGCGCTCCATCTACATATCTTACGTGTGGGGTACCAAGCTGGTCATGTCTGGGGCCAGAGCTTGCTAAAAGCACCGCACCTTCCATGTCCAGCAGAATTTGGTTGGACGCGAAAGAATGATTCTGCCGACTGGGACGTAATGTGGATGAATCTGCCACCTGCTGGTTCAGCATGCCGTGCTGTTATCAGATGTGCCTGTGTCAAAGGCTGTAGAGGAAGATGTAAATGTGCAAAAGAAAACCTTCCATGTACATTACTTTGCAAGTGCGGTGGTTGTGATCCCAAAGATTGATACACTGTATCAACACAACAATGGACTGTATGCATGTTTCCACTCTCTTTTGTTGATGCATCACAGAACTTAAAGACATTATTTAATGCCTATTTATGAAGCCTCTCCCGAATTGTTCTCACAATGTGTTGATTCCCCGGTAACTGCAAGTAGGGAACATAGCTTAAGTGTCTAGTATTCAGTTTGCGTTTCTAATGTTTGCCTGTTATTTGACATCAAATCCATGTGCTCAACTTGCAGCTACTTGAGAATTCACACCTAGGGAGAAACAAAGTGGGATAGTCTTGAATGGGCTTTAGAAAATGTATTTAAAGCAACTTGTTGCAATTTGTACGATGCCCTACGAATGAATAAAAACAATCACCAAAAGAAATTAAAGTCAATAAGATTGTTTAAGTTTTTTTTTTAGGGGGAGGGTGGGGGGTCTCTAAATTACCTTAAATGATCCCATATAACCATTCAAAATCTTCTCAGATTGTCTTTCTATAATCATTCACCATACTTGCAGCTGTTGAAAGTGATTGCACCCGACAGAAATTTGATATACACTGTAATCTTGAGACACATAGCCGTTTAAATGCATAAAACTATTCTGATTGGCGGCCATTTTTAAAATGGCCGCCACGGTCGACACAGAACTGATCCAGAATGCCTCCAATCTTTAAAATATTCCATATAATGTCTAGTACTTATGTGCCAAGTTTCATGCTTTTATCATAAAATGCACGATGCTTTCACTTATCTGCTGGACTAGTAAGCATATTTATACAAAAAGGATGAGGTCCCCATCGTTACTGTCTGCATATTTATATATAAGGGACAAGGTCCCCATCGTTATTGTCTGCATATTTATACAAAAGGGACGAGGTCCCCATCGTTACTGTCTGCATATTTATATATAAGGGACGAGGTCCCCATCGTTACTGTCTGCATATTTATACAAAAGGGACGAGGTCCCCATCGTTACTGTCTGCATATTTATACAAAAGGGACGAGGTCTTAAGGTCTTTACTGTTTATATATTTACAAAGGGGAGGAGGTCTTGGACCTGGTCTGTACAGATCTGCATATTTATACAACAGGGAGGGAGTATAGGTCTTAACCCTTTCCCTCATATAAATGCCTTTTCACACAATTTATACAACAGAGAGGAGGTCTGGATCTTTACAGTTTGTATATTCCTACAACAGAGTGGAGGTCTGGTATACCTTAACCTTGCACATTAGCCATAATGGCACAACTTGTACTATAATGGTGCCAGTTATGGCATTATGGCCAATGGGCACAGTCCAGGCATACATTAATCTCTTAAAATAAGTTAACCCTTTCACTCATATAAACGTGTTTTTACGCATTTGCAAACAGAGTAGACCCAGGGTCTACTCTGTTTGCGAACAGAATTTGATAGATCTGTTTATTTGCTTTCTAAAATGTCTACAATGTTCTACCTTCCATATTTCTATATAACTATTTTGTTAATGAATATTCAGCAGGTATTGAAATTTGGCCTTAATACAGAAAGGGTTAAACCACATTGTAGATTCATCATAAAAATCTTTAGAGGCAGTTAGCTTAGGCATTTTTATTGTTTCTATTTATTTAGACAATGGAGACATAACTACATTAGTGTTTTGGATAAAGCATAGATTAATTAATTCCCTTTGACTATAAAACACTGCTATCCTCTTGCATTTTTATTGTTTCTATTTATCTTAATAATGGAGACATAACTGCATCAGTATTTTGTGATAAAACATAGGGTAGTTAATTCCCTTTGACTATATAGCACTACTATCCTCTTGCATGTAAATGGTGTCCTCATTTCTACAGAAAGTTTTTTTTCAGAATTCATAGGTTTCTGCTCTGTGCCTATACTCTAGCTATTGGCATTAAGAGGAGTATCGGTGGAGTAAAGGGTTAACCCTTTCCTCCATAGGCTATTTTTAGATCCAACCTCTTTGAATGAATCTACCAAAAAGGAGTACTTACTAGAGTAAAGGAAAATTTTAGAATTTTGTAGTTTGAAAACATTGTGATAAATAGAGCATTTGCTCCTATAGGAGCAAATGCTCTATTTATCACAATAGTTTCACAATGTGACTTTTACAGAGTCGTCAAAAGTTTCAATATGAGGGAATAGGTTAACCCTTTACTCCTTGAATATTCGTGCAACAAATAATGCATCATGAATATTAATTAGATCATTATGTTTTATTATGGCACATGGACAGAGGAAGTTTCGGCTATACATGTATTAGAAATTTTAGAATCATATGATTGTATATTTCTTTATAAGCAAACAGAGCAGACCCTGACTAGTAAGCTCCAATAAACCCTTTACTCCATAAACACTCCTTTCTGCCTTTGCAAACAGAGTAGACCCAGATCAAAGAGCTCCTGCAGGAGCCGCCTGATCAGGGTCTGCCCTGTTTGCTTATGAAATAATATAGATATGACTCTACAGTTTCTGCCATGGCTAAAAATCCCTGTGTCTATGTTCTGTTGTAACAAAATTGTTTAATTGATATCCGGGACATCATTATTTCTTACATCAATATTCATGGAGGAAAGGGTCAATATCTCAATAATATCAGAGTGTTTGCTGTGGAACAATAAACATAATACAAGTGTGTATCATACCTATAGACAGACATTTGAGGTATGCATAGATAATCAAATTAACCCTTTCCTCCATAAATATGCCTTAATTTCTATGCCTAAATAGTAAAAGTTACTTTTGAAACCATTGTGATAAATAGAGCATTTGCTCCTATAATGCTCTATTTATCACAATGGTTTCTAAACTACACAATTCTAAAATGTTCCTTTTCTCTAGAAAATCCACCTTTTCGGTAGATTTATTCAAAGAGGTTGGGTCTAAAAATAGCCTATGGAGGAATGGGTTAAATAAGATGTTTTACATACACGTAATGACCAGGTTTGAAATTTATTAAAGAAGATTTCATACCAAAATACTAAAAAGGGAATTCACTGATAATTTAATTGTTTGTATGACGGAAAGGGTTGACTAATTGTCAGAATGTATAATAATGTTAACCCTGATGAGACTCCAATTTACTCAGCATGTCGTCTAAATCCATACTATTTGCAAATACTGTCACTAATCTGTCCCTAGTGTCTAAAGAGGGGAAGCAATTTTCAGTAATTTCTGGGTGAAGATTTAATGTTTTGT
The DNA here is from genome assembly GCA_963576725.1 of Azorinus chamasolen. Classification (NCBI taxonomy): domain Eukaryota; kingdom Metazoa; phylum Mollusca; class Bivalvia; order Cardiida; family Solecurtidae; genus Azorinus; species Azorinus chamasolen. The sequence continues at coordinate 34,761,229 of OY755243.1, forward strand.
CTGAAAATAGCTGTCTGTATTATGTCTATTTGACTTTCCACTTGCATTTATTCCGAGAATTCACAACTCTTAAAACCCATCGGATTAGAATTACTGTCAAATATGACTAACTTACATCACAAAATATTGTTGGCGTTGTTACTAATATGATTAAACTAGAATCAATAGTGTTTTATTCCACTAGAGCGAAGCTTCTGGTTTTTGTTACAGGAATGGCCAATGTTAGCTTTTCCCATGCTGAATTATTAATCACCCTGCCTATTGGAAAAGCCGGCTTGTTTTTATGAAGTGTCAACTTGTGACGATCTTAAATACTCGCCAGATGCCGATTTTGATTTCGAAGCAAATGGGATTTGAATGTTGTTGTCAATATATTGATTCTAACAGTCATGAATAGCATTACTGTAACTCTGTATTCGAAATAACTGTCGTCCGTAAACTTTATCATCTGCTGCTATTCAGAATGTTATTTTTTCTTTGATTTCTCTTCAAAATGCTATTACGGTGTCAAACAGTTTGGGAACTGTTGAGAAGCTAATTTACATGGCAACATGGACTGAATCGAGGTTGTTTGCCTAGGTTATTACAGATCGCTACTGGCATACAATGGGTTAGGGACAGCAATGTTTAAAAGGGTATGAATGAAAAATGGATGAGAATTTGAGAGTTTAACTATTACAGTGCGGGATATGAGTCACTTATGTCCTTTGCAAACAGTGTAGACCCAGATGAGAGGGCTCCTAGAGAAGCCCTCTCATCAGGCTCTGCACTGTTTGTCATGTACGTTACACTTTTTTTTGAAAAATCCCCTAAATATTCACCATAAGCTTGAACTGTTTGAATAATGGTATAGTCCATTTGAAAATTAAGCGTTGTAAAGGTTAAGATTTGCTGTGAATCTGAGTGTTTTGTATACTGTTAGAGAATAAACAATATCAATTGCAAACAGTGAATCTAGATGAAATACAGAGTTACTTGGCATCTCATCCTTCTCCTAACTGTTTGTTATTGTATTTTAGGAAAGACATAGAAGAAATATTTAGTATTGAGTATTGAAGTATTTGATATATTTTGCAGATGACAATTGCTTAAGCAAGTTAGGGGTGATGAGATGACGATGGGAGTCGAGCAGTCCTATTTAGTGCTGGGGGCAGATGGTTGTGCTCCACAGATGTAGGTTAGCCTCAAACTTCTTGTCATTTCAAAGTGGCAAATATTCTTTATTTAAACTCCATGAATATTATTGTAAGAAATAATGTAGTTATGAATTTTGATTACCTTGATATGTATCATAGCATATGAAGCAAGAACAATTTTTTTTGGCTCTGGTTAAAAAAAGAGTGACATCAGATCTATATAATGCCATAAGTCAACAGAGCAGACCTTGATCAGATGACCTTAACATAGCTGTCTGATCAGGGTCTGCTCTGTTTGCTTATGGTTTAATAGAAATTATTTCACAGTTACTGCCATGGCTATAACTTCCTGAATTTTGTAGTTTGAAACCATTGTGATAAATAGAGCATTTATCACAATAGTTTCATACAGTGACTTTTACAGAGGCGTAGAAAGGCGTATTCATGGAGGAAAGGGTTAACTCTCATGCTCAATATCCCTCTATTCCATGTGGTCACAAGGAAGAAACACCAAAAATGTATGCATGTACGTAAATAAATTAATGATGTTGTTAATAGATGACGTCAACCTAAGAGTTGTACTGCACCTCATAAAAAAACTGAATGTTCAACACCGACTTCATTTTTCTGCCATTTGTATTTGAAATTTTCAGGACTAAATTCTTTATTTAATGATGGATTTCAATGAAAATCTGGCACAGAAATCCCCAAAAATGATGATACAATCGGTCTGAAATTTCTCTCAATCTGGTAGAAGTAAAAAATCTCGATTCAAATAGAGTGATAAAAGTGAGTGGACAACAGAGTAGGTAAAAGGGTTAAGCCTTTATGCACTTAGAAACTTGTGGCTGCAATGTGAAAGTTGATCTTTTTCTTTTAATAAACTGTTCCAATTCTTTCCGAAATAGTATCAGTATACAGGCCTAATATGAGGGGATATGAACTGAACATTGTTGCTTCTCAACCGAACCCATATATTTGACTCCTCATTAGACATAGTTCTTCTGAGTACCAGTAGTCATAAATAAGGACTTTGCATCTGAAGGTGAAGGACTTTACATGATCTGTAAGTGTATGTAAGTGGTTGTCTGTATGAACTCTTTCGACCGGGGAAACACATCCACTGTCATTTGCAAACAGTGTAGACCCAGATCAGAGGGCTCTTAGAGGAACCCTCTGATCAGGTTCTGCACTGTTTGTTATTCAAAATCCTCTATTACGTTAAAGACTTTCCTACTGACTGATTGCTATAGTTCAACACTGATTGGCTATTGACTGATCGCTATAGTTCAACACTGACCTGCTATTGACTGATCGCTATAGTTAAACACTGACTGGCTATTGACTGATCGCTATAGTTCAACACTGACTGGCTATTGACTGATCGCTATAGTTCAACACTGACTGGCTATTGACTGATCGCTATAGTTCAACACTGACTGGCTATTGACTGATTGGCTATAGTTCAACACTGACTGGCTATTGACTGATTGGCTATAGTTCAACACTTACTGGCTATTGACTGATTGCTATAGTTAAACACTGACTGACTATTGACTGATAGCTATTGTTCAACACTGACTGGCTATTGACTGATCGCTATAGTTCAACACTGACTGGCTATTGACTGATTGGCTATAGTTCAACACTGACTGGCTATTGACTGATCGCTATAGTTCAACACTGACTGGCTATTGACTGATCGCTATAGTTCAACACTGACTGGCTATTGACTGATCGCTATAGTTCAACACTGACTGGCTATTGACTGATCGCTATAGTTCAACACTGACTGGCTATTGACTGATTGGCTATAGTTCAACACTGACTGGCTATTGACTGATCGCTATAGTTCAACACTGACTGGCTATTGACTGATCGCTATAGTTCAACACTGACTGGCTATTGACTGATCGCTATAGTTCAACACTGACTGGCTATTGACTGATTGCTATAGTTAAACACTGACTGGCTATTGACTGATCGCTATAGTTCAACACTGACTGGCTATTTCGATCTGATAATTCAGGTTTGACAGGGTTAATTTAACCCTTTCCTTCATATGAATGCATTTTCATGCATTAATTTGCAAACAGAGTAGACCCAGATCAGACAGCTCCTATAGGAGCCGTCTGATCAGGGTCTGCTCTGTTTGCTTATGGAATTTGATAGGTCTGTTTCTGTACTTTCTAAAATGGCTACATTATGTTCCACCTTCCATATTTCATTATAACTATTTTGCCATGAATATTCAGTATGTATTGAAATTTGGTTTAAACATAGAATAGGGAAAGGGTTATTTCTGAATAAAAAAATCATTTTTTATTCAAAATCAGTGTCAGGGTGTCAAACAGTTTCATTTTGATTAGACACAGAGTAGCATCATATTTGGATCCAACTCAGAGGCTCTCACAAATTATCTTAACCCATTCCCTCATATTGACGACTTTTGACGACTCTGTAAAAGTCACTTTGCGAAACCATTGTGATAACTAGAGCATTTGCTCCTATAGGGGCAAATGTTCTATTTATCACAATGGTTTCAAACTACAAAATTCAAAAAATTCCTTTTCTCTAGTTAATGCTCCTTTTTGGTAGATTTATTCAAAGTGGTTGGATCTAAAAATAGCCTATGAGGTAATGGGTTAAGGTATAAAAAAAGGTTTTCGCAGCGAATTTGGTATAACAGTTTGGAGGCAAATGAGATAACGAGTACCTCAGCCTCTCAACAAGAACCACACTGTTTCCCAGTACGATTGTTTATTTCTGGAGATAAATGGAAGAAAAATTAACTGAGAATTGTAGCAGAAGACAACTTTTGACTTACTCAGCATGCAAAATGTAAACGAGGTTGTTTTATTATAAAATTTTGTGTCAGTTCATTTGTTCACTTTTTATTTAATCAACCCAATTACTGTGTTTAATCCGAAGCTTTTGAAATGATGTGAATAGGACCTGTGGGTTTTATCGGTGCTTTAGCACGGGTTTTTTATTTCAACTGTTTAAGCCGATATTGGCATTCATACCCAGGTGCAACACGTGGCTCCATACGGCTGCTTTTCTTGATTTGTTTACATCAATAATTATACAATATTTTACAGAATAGTATGAGACACTCAAGCGAATGTGATCGAGAGAGATTAAAGACAGGTATCGATTTTATCCTTTGAAGTTGCCAGTAAAAATGATCTAGTGTTTGCTAACAGTTCAGTTTAAATCCTTGAAAGCTTGTGGTTCTTGATCTAGATCTGTTGAAGTACTAAATAAGTGTCACTGAAACATCTTAAAGAACATTATTTCAACTGTAAAAGTTTTGATAAGAGAGCCTAGAGCTGAATGTAATATTTGTATGAGTTAAAGGCTATGGATGATTCGTGTAATCAGACGTTTTGAAGTCATTGCAATCTGGTTCCATGACAGATGAAGGTGATATGAACCTTAATGTACAAAACCCAACTTGATTCACAACTTTGAAAACAGATTTGATCTAGATCAGACTGTGAGACCTAAGTTAACTTCATTCTGATCAGTAAAAAAAATGCTGGACTCTCAGACAATAAATTTGAAAAAAAAAATACTGAACTGAATGAAGTATTAAAACATATATCAGATCTATATTTGAGCAGATGACAATGTTCATTGCATGATAGGGGCTATGTAATTAGGGCCACTTAAGTAAATGAAAAACTTAAATTGATCTTCTGTCATTGGTTGCTAGTATTAATTGTCATGGAAATAATCATCTTGCAATTATGTTTTCCATTAGTAAATCACATGAAATTGATAGATCTGGATTGTTTGAATTTTTTTTAGCTCATTGAGTATTTCGAAGACAAAAGTATTGATGTCATTATATAGCTTAGATGTCAGAGAGCGAAGATGATATTGGTATCATTTCAGGTGTTGTTGAATAGAAGTGTTTACCTTGGTCATAGTGTTTGAAGCTGAATGCTCTGACCATTATGAAGTTGGAAGTACATGTACTGTATTCCCTCTAATAAACACCCCACCTTAACCCCGCCCGCCATGAATATTTATGTAAGAAGTACTGACTTCAGGAATATTAATTTGTTATAGTAGAACATGGACTCAAGAATGTTTTGGCTATGGCAGAAACTGTTGAATCCTATCTATATTATATCATAAGCAAACAGAGCAGACCCTCGTCACACAGCTCCTACAGGAGCTACATTACTACAGATTCTGATGAGTGTAAACAGGGTAGACCCAGATCAGACCTAAAACTGTATAGACCCAGATTAGACATTAGTTCTATGAAGTATCTGGATTGAAATGTATGCTGTATGGAAATATAGACATCAAATTATTACACTTTTTCATGAGAATCAAAGTGCAGACGTCCGCAAAGACTGGCAATTGGTCAGCGTCTACACTTTATGCTATGCAGTAAGACCCATTTTCTCACACAGCTTCTCAATTTATATAATGCTATAGTGCTTGTTTGTATTCAGAGTATAATGGATGCTTTACTAATTACAATTACAATAATGGGTGTTAACCTGACATGAAATATTAATGTGGGTCCCGGCTGTTGTTTAACATGGGTTACCACAGTCGCCCAAAAATTATCTCCTAGAAATTGTAAAATCAATAAACAGGTGGTAAATGAAAATAATTAGCATAAATGATCAATGTTCGCTGGGTAATTCACTTCATCCAAAATTTAAGATGATTTGCTAACAGACTGTTAATGGCGTCCTTTGAAAATTGGGCCACCGAGAGCATCGCTTGTTGTCATGTGGTGGACATCTGTATACTGGTGTCAGGGTGGAATGAGACACAAAACTGATAACAACATTGATGTGCATATACTCATGTTAACCCTTTACTCCATAAATATGCCTTTCTACACCTTTGTAAACAGAGTAGACCCAGATCAGATGGCTCCTATAGGCAAAATTTAACCTTGGTTTCTTATTTTAACCCTTTCTTTCATATAGATGACTGTAAGACATGATGATATCATGAATATTAACTAGGTTAATTTATTATAATAGTACATGGACACAGGAAGTTGTACCCATGGCAGAAACTGCACATTCATATCTATATTATATCATAAGCAAACAGAGAAGACCTGGATCAGACAGCTGCTGAAGGAGCTGTCTGATGAGGGTCTGTTATCTTTGCTTGTGGAATAATATAGATCTGCCTGATCAGGGTCTACTCTGTTTGCTTTTGAAATAATATAGGTATGGTTCTGCAATTTTCTACCATGGCCAAAAATTCCTGTGTCCATGTGCCATTACAAAACACAATCTAATTAATATTCATGTTATCATTATTTCTTACATGAATATTCATGGTGTAAAGGGTTAATTAGATGGTTTTTAATTTGCCATAGTTTTATGAATATCGACATGTTTAATTTGTCAGAGGTGGTAGACACCCAGCAAACTCTGATCAATGCATGAACTCCTACAGTAGTTGTATGATATTGGTCTGCCCTGTTTTTATATGCATAAAAGGTGTCTCAATCAGGTAACGGGTTTATCACAATACCAGCGTGAGGGAGTGTTGAAACAGAATGCCGTAACCAGCGGAAACGCACTAGTGTATTTTTTAGTCAAAATTTTCCGCCGATAATGAATCTTAAAGAGAATATGCGGAACCAATGCATGATATATTTAATCATTAGCCAATCGTAGCGCTGCATGATCAATTAATTCGCTCAATGCTCGTCATCAGTTGTATAAAGCTTCGAAAATAATTTGTGAAGGAAATATTACAGAATTCAAAAGTCTTTGACCCATGACTTAATAGGCGCGCCTTTGCAAACAGAGTAGACCTAGATCAGATGACTCATGCAGGAACCGTTTGATCAGAGCTTGGACTCTAAAGTTTCTGCTGTGGAAAAAAGATCCTGTATTCATATAACGTATACCATTGAAAATGTTCAGCTCATAAATATTCATGATGCCATTATTTCTTTAACCCATTCCTGCCTAGGCTATTTTTAGATCTAACCTCTTTAATTAAATCTACCAAAAAGGAGTATTTACTATAATAGACATGGGAATTTTCAGAAATGTGTAGTTTTGAAACCATTGGGGGATGGGTTAATTAACAGGTTAACAGGTTTTGTTTCTATTTGTTGTTTTTTTTACAAAAAAAGTCAAGGCATTGCTATAGTGTTGTTGTCATGGGCATTATTGTCGTCACAAGAGTCGTCATAGTTGGGAAAAAACTTTTTGTTTCACAGTTTCCACGTGAATACAGCCGTTCCTTTCAAACATCTACATTTTTTTTACAGTTTCCATGTGCATACAGCCGTTCCTTTCAGACTTCACTGTCTTGTTGACCATTGTTCAAGCAACCATCTGGTTAGGGTCCAATAACTAAGGTGAACAAATTTTGCTTCTACATGTATTTGTTTTTAGTACCTTGTCTGTTTTTTTTAACCCTTTACTCCATGAATATTCATGATGTCTTTATTTCTGACATGACTATTCAGGGATTAAAAGGTTAAGAAGTCAAGATATTGCAATGGCTTCTGTGTTATCATCAGTTTTTATCAGCATGAATATTTAATAATTGAAATTTTATATGAACACAGGAATACAGGCAATGGCAGAAACGGTGGAATCAAATCTAAATTAACCCTTCACTACTCCATGAATATTTATAAATCGGGTAGACTCAGATCTATATAATTCCATACGCAAACAGACCCTGATCAGGTGACTTCTACAGGTGCTGACTGATCTGGGTCTACTCTGTTTGAAAATGTGTAGAAAGGCATATTTATGGAGTAAAGGGTTAACCCTTTCCTCCATAAATACACCTTTCTACGCCTCTGTAATAACCACTTCTTGAAACCATTGTGATAAATAGAGCATTTGCTCCCATAGGAGCAAAATTTAATGCTCTATTTATCACAATGGTTTCAAACTACATAATTCTAAAATTTCACTTTTCTCTAGTAAATGCTCCTTTTGGGTAGATTCATTCAAAGAGGTTGGGTCTAAAATAGCCTATGAGGTAATGGGTTAATAGATATGGCAAACCCTGATCAGATGGCTTTTGCAAGACCTGTCTGATCTGGGTTTACTCTGTTTGCAAAGGGGTCCATGTAAGGGAAAGGATTAACTTACTAAAAAAAATCCAAATAATTTCTAATACATGTTTGGTTTGTGTAGTCATTTAATCCTTTACTCCATGAATATTTGTGTAAGAAATAATGACATCATAAATATTCATTAGACTGATTTTCATTATGCGACCTGTATATAGGATTTTTTTGCCATGGCAGAAACTGAAGAATGATATTTATTATTCATAAATTATTTCATAAGAAAACAGAGCAGACCATGATCAGACAGCTCCAATAGGAGCTATCTGATCTGGGTCTGCTCTGTTTGCAATGGTGTAGAATGATGTATTTATGGAATAAAGGTTAAGTTATATTTTCAAGTGTTTTTGAGGTGATTATCCTCTGATACCAAAAACTACATAATTATATGACAGAGCTGTGTGCCAAAACAGTTTGAATACGTTTGGCAATATAATAGCCCCGTCAGCTGGTGTATTGTGTGAGTGGATTTCGTCTACATCATTCTCAACGTTTTTATGCCCTTGTACAAACTGTTACATCAAATAATACCCTTACCGATAAACAGCTGGCAGCGTTCACAGTTTGTCAAAAATCATACTCCACCTCTGGTGTCCACATTTCTCTTGTTTATTATGGCCAATTTTACCCCCGATGACTCGAAGTCAAATACCAATAATTGCCTTATCTTCTGTTTGATCTATTAACGTAAATATAATTCACTGTAACCAGACAGAACTGAGTCTACGAAGTGGAGAAAAGAATTATTTACTTATACAAGTGTTTATATATGACTGAGTATGATTTTTAAATGAAATCCGACAGAGTTTTAGAAATCGACATAGTTAAAAGTTAAAGGTCTAGTGAGTTTGCAAACACAATGGTTTGTTTAGGAAAGGAAATAGTATTGGAAATTGATAAAATTAATGCAATGTAATGCAATTGAAGAGAAAGCTGGTTTTTGTTGACACTACAGTAAAAGCTTACAATTAGAAACAGACATAAAACTTCATAACTTGTGGTTAGGGTTAAGGTGACATATTGATTCATGGGTTGAAGAAGGAAAGATGATTTTGGGTATAAATGGGTAAAACTTCCAGCACTTAGTAACTTGTATCTACAAATAATCTAACCCTTTCCTTCAAATTAACGCTTTTTCACACCTCTGCAAACAGAGTAGTACCAGATCAAATGGCTCTTGTAGAAGTCATTTGATCTTGGTCTGCACTATTTGCTTATGAAATTATGCGGATCTGTTCATACAGCATTAAAAAATTTGATTTATCCAAAATTCTCAAGAAAATATTACATCATGATTTCATTATTTCTTACATGAATATTCAACAGGGAAAGGGTTAACCCTTTCCCTCATATAAACGTGTTTTCACGCATTTGCAAACAGAGTAGACCCAGATCAGATGGCTCCGCCCCCTCTAAATCCGTGCCTGACAATAGTTATAATAAAATATGGAAGATGCAACATTGTAGCCAATTTGGAAACTACAGAAACAGATTTTTCAAATTCCACTAGCAAACAGAGCAGACCGTGATCAGACGGCTCCCATAGGAACTATCTGATCTGGGTCTACTCTGTTTACAGATGTGTGAAAAGGCGTTTGTATGAAGGAAAGGTTTAGGTAAACCCTCAATTCTAAGTCCTGTCCATTATATTACCAGTAACCTTTTACCTGATAAGTATTCATGTGATATACATGTATAATGACATCATGAATATTAATTAGATGAATTTTTATTATGGTATACAGGAATTATTCTCAATGGTGGCAAACAGAACAGACCCTCATCAGGTCTACTGGGTTTACTCTGTCTGCATCAGAATGCCTGTCTCTGTCAGGCAGCGGGTTAAATTGAAGAGTTGTTAGGCCATATGATAAGAATGTCTGTTCTCTTAAGTGGTTTAGTATCATTTTTATATGGTTGGAAACCAAGATCTCAGTGGAAATAGTCTAAAATTTCACAATTTTCCACGATCAAAGGCCCATAATTATCATGCATGAATAGACGTAGATGAATTAAATTGATATGGAAGTGATTCTTATCGTGTTTTATGACCGTTGTGTTTCAGAGCACAAGCACAGGGTGTATTCATCTGACACCATCTGTCAATTTTAGCTTTCGACAATTTTTGCTTTATTCATTTGGGTCATCCAACCGCGTATAATATTCATATTACATACACACGACAAATGTTAGATTTAATCGGGGAGCTGCCTTAGGGGTGGTTTCTTCAATGAAAAATGCGCATAATTATTTGACACACTCTGCGCTTTAAATTTGATGGAGCCAGGAGTTTTGAGGCTTCAGTTTATCACCTCAATCTAATTGAGCAATTTTTGTCAGGGACAGATTTTTGCCACTGACAAATTAAACTCTTTACATGTTAGTGGCAAGTTCATGATTACATATGCACACATTTTTGATCCAGATGAGTATTGACACTGTTTGACACTCTGGCTAAATGTTTTAAGAGAAATAAAGGGAAAATTAACTTTCATGATTGCAGAGGATGGCAATTTTTGCAGATAAAAATTACTGTGAAAAAGCCTTCAATGATTTAAAAAGATATGAAATTAATTGTATTTGATCTCAATGAAGATGTGTACATCTTTATGTTGTGTACAGATAGGTCTATATCAAATGCCAAATTTGATGTTAACTTATAGCTACATGTACTTTTATCATTCACATCCAAGGCCGTACAATATCTGATTGAAATGCAAATGCGTGACAGTTAACCCTTTCCCTGTTGAATGATCATGTCGGAAATAATAAAATCATGCATTTTATTCATTGAAATTTTATAATGGCAGAATAGGCATGAATTTTAAGTATTGGTAGAAACTGTAGAGTATTAACTTTTTGCATGCTAAGTAAATTTTCGTCTGCAACAGTTGTCATCTGTTTCAGTTCTTAACCCTTCGCTTGCTGAATTTTAAAATACATTTCTCCTTCTTTACCCATGCCCTGTTGTATAATTACATATATCTTCACTGTGTACAAGTATTTCGCTGTGCAATCACTGCTGTGGACTGCACTGGTTGCACAATCAACTTGTAAATAGTGCAGACCCTGATGAGACAGCTCCTGCAGGAGCTGAGTCTCATCTGGGTCTTCACTATTTACAGGTAGGTATATTGACGCGAATAGCAAGCGAAGGGTTAAAATAAACTTTCTCTCACTCCTTGCAAAAATCTGGTCAAGATGACAAACAGTTTGGATCCTGATGAGACGCCACATTATGTGGCGTCTCATCTGAAGCCAAGCTGTTTGCATAGGTAATCACAGTGATTTTCACCGCTAGCGTGCAAAAGCCTCAGCTAAAGATCAATCATAATTTCATAAGCAGACCGCGAAGTCCCTGATCAGAAAGCTCCATCAGGAACTGTCTGATCTGGGTCTACTTTGTTTGCAAAGGTATGATTAAGCATTTATATGAGGGAAAGGGTTAAAGTATAATATTTGCAAAAATAAAGACTGAAGCTGTGTTAGTAGAGTGTTACTTTTGGAGTGGTGGGGGAACAGGTTACAGGTTGATCCCTAGCAGGGATATACCAAATATTGTCCAATGAACGCCCCCTCCCCTTACACCCCCTCCCTTTTCTTTAAACTTAAAAAAAAAAAAAAGACAAAAAAATGGTTTCAGAAAGTGAGTTTTACAGAGGCTTCAAAAGTCGTCAATATGAGGGAATGTGTTAAGTGTGTAAAGAGTTCCAAAATGTTTTGACACTTTCAGTGAGTTTTCGCATTAAAAGATAAAGTAAGAAATGAAGCTCATATAAATGCCTTTTCACACCTTTGCAAACAGAGTAGATGCAGATCAGAAAGCTCCTGTTGGAGCCATCTGATCAGGGTCTGCTCTGTTTGCTTATGAAATAATATAGTTTATGCCATGGTAAAATATTCTTTTATTCATAATGACATTATATAAATTGAGATGTTTAATATTCATTCAGTCATTATTTCTTACTAAATATTCATGAGGAAAAGGGTTAAGGAAGAATATCAGTCCAAGCATTTTAGCAACCGAGTAGACCCAGATCAAACGGCTCCTATGGGAGCCATCTGATCAGGGTCTGCTCTGTTTGCTTATAATATAATATACATGCATAGTCATAGATAACCCTTTACTTCATGAATATTCATTAGATTAATCTTTATAATGGCATATGAACGCAGGACATTAAATTTTGGTCATGGCAGAAACTGTATGATCATATCTATATAATTTCAGAAGCAAACTGAACAGATCCTGATTGGGTCTACTCTGTTTGGAAAGATGTGAAAAGACATATAGATGGAGAAAAGGGATATAGGGGCATATTTAGATACTAAAATTGTCCTTCTCAACCGAACCCAGTGTTAATTATGACCTCATTCTGAAAATAATTCTAATGAATGGTCACAAGGCAGAGTTAACCCATTCCCTTATAGGCTATTTTTAGATCCTATCACTTTGAATAAATCTACCAAAAAGGAGCATTAACTAGAAAAAAGGAAACTTTTAGAATTTTGTAGTTTGAAACCATTGTGATAAATAGAGCATTTGCTCCTATAGGAGCAAATGCTCTATTTATCACAATGGTTTCACAAAGTGACTTCTACAGAGTCGTCAAAAGTCGTCAATATGAGGAAAAGGGTTAAGTTTGGAAGTAAAGGAGCTATGCTTTATAAATTTTACAAAAAAAAACAACTTCCGTCTGCTTCAAATCTTAAAGGTTTTTTCCTCTCATTTTTTTGCAAAAATATTGTTGAAATGTCAGACAGTTTGGATTGTGATGAGAAGTCACATTGTTAGGTCTCTCATCTGGATCCAAACTGAAAAAAATATACATAGCTAATCATGGTTTTGCTGCTTGCATGCATGGAGTTAACCCTTTCCCTGTTCTGTTTATTCCAAATTTCAATACCCACTGAATACTGGTATTCAGGGACAAAATATTTCTAATGAAATTTGGAAGGTGGAACATTGTAGCCATTTTAGAAAGTAAAGAAACAGATCTATTAAATTCCATTAGCAAACAGATCAGACCCTGATCAGACAGCTCCTATAGGAGCAGTCTGGTATGGATCTACTCTGTTTCCCAATGCGTGAAATTGTGTTTATGTGACTGAAAAGGTTAAAACACTGTTTGATTTACACATGTTATCCGTGTCTCTGATTATGCATGTATGTGCTGTCTCATCACAGCATTCATCATCTACAACACGGGCAAGAACAGGAAATTGGATTTGCAAATTCACCTCATAGACTTCAAGTCTACCATAGTCAAACGTCTACTCATGCATAATGCATTTGCCTTCTTGTATACATAAATGACGGATGTATGTGTACATTGTATTTGGTACAGTGGCAGGGGCGTCATTATAACGTGACTGGGCATGCGGGCAATAGACTGGTTATGACTGGGCATGCGGGCAATAGACTGGTTGTGACTGGGTATGCGGGCAATAGACTGGTTGTGACTGGGTCTGCGGACAATAGACTGGTTATGACTGGGTATGCGGACAATAGACTGATTGTTACTGTGTATGCGGGCAATAGACTGGTTGTGACTGGGTATGCGGGCAATAGACTGGTTGTGACTGGGTATGCGGACAATAGACTGGTTGTGACTGGGTATGTGGACAATAGACTGGTTATGACTGGGTATGCGGACAATAGACTGGTTGTGACTGGGTATGCGGACAATAGACTGGTTATGACTGGGTATGCAGGCAATAGACTGGTTGTGACTGGGTATGCGGACAATAGACTGGTTGTCACTGGGTATGCAGGCAATAGACTGGTTGTGACTGGGTATGCGGACAATAGACTGGTTGTGACTGGGTATGCAGGCAATAGACTGGTTGTGACTGGGTATGTGGGCAATAGACTGGTTGTTGCTCTACACGAAGTGCATTAACCATTTCCCTGTACTGTATTCATGTAAGAAATAATGACTTCATGAATATTTATTAGCTGAATTTTTATAATAATTTGCACGGGAATGTTTTGCTTTTACAAAAGCTGTTGGATCAGATTTATATCATGTTACAAGCAAACATAGTAGACCCTGATCAGACGACTGTAGGAGCTGTCTGATCTGGGTCTATTCTGTTTGCAAATTTGTGAAAAGGCATTTATATGAAGGAAAGGGTTAACTCTTTAGGTCATGAATATTGATGTTAGAAATAATGTATGCATGAATATTAATTAGTTTATAATTTAGAAACTGTAGAATCAGATCTCTATTATTCCATAAGCAAACAGAGCAGACCTTTATCAGATGGCTCCTGTCCTGTAAGAGCCATCTGATCTGGTTCTTCTCTATTTGCAAAGACATTAGAATGCGTAACGATATGGAGTGAAGGGTTATAGAATTTCTGCTGTATATCTCTACACCAGACATCTGTTTTTTTATTTAGAGTCAGAGAGAAAATAAAATGCCAGAAGAATTGGAAAAAGACATTTATAAAAGACGAGCAACTGTGAAATAAATATCAAATTAGATCACTGTGACCTAGATTTTATGATTAAAGGTTTGTTTTTCAGGAAACTTTTGCTTAATCTCCATAGACTGTCCCAGAGGGGTGTCATCGTATTGTTGAAAATTGCATGTTGATATATTTTAGAACCAGCTTTCATTGCCCCAGTGGAGTTGTTTAGTGGTAGGAAACAAAATTAAAAAATGGTACAATCCTTGCTTCGGGTTATGTCCTGATTTATCTTTGGGAAAGTTCAGTAAAACCTATGAAAAGTAACCACACGAAATAAATAATAATTGTCTTGCTGCTAACCGTTTACTCCATAGAGATGACTTTTTGCACCTTTGCAAACAGAGTAGACCCAGATCCTGTAGGAGCTGTCTGATCAGGGTCTGCCGTTTGCTTATCAAACAACATAGATCTACTTCTACAGTTTTTGATATGATCAAAAGTGCCTTGTTCATGACGCTATTATAAACACTGGGTGAATTAATATTCATAATGTCATTATTTCTTACATGAATATTCATGGAGTAAAATGCACAGATAGATGGTAGCCTAATGTAGGACAAAGAGGAACTGTTTGCATTACCTTTGAAAAATAAACATTTTTAGCATGTCTGGTGTTCAGCTAGAATAGAAAGATTTCAATATAATTTGACACATTTCTAAGTCATGAGACTACAGAGTAGATGTTGTGTTGGATATATAAGAAACATAACTCTAGCATCTCCAGTTTTTGTGTCACCTGCCGAGAGGCAGTGTGTCACTTAGGGATAACTTTTCCATCGTCTGTCTGTCTGTCCGTCTGTCTGTCTGTCCATCCGTCCGTCCATCTGTCCTTCTGTATGTCTGTCCGTCACACTTTCTTTTTTTTCATGTCCTTTCTAACCTAATCATTATAGACCTTTCATATTTCACACATGGTACAGGCATAATGAGAGGAAGTATCATGCACAAGGGCCATAACTCTAGCATCAATGTGTTTGGAGTAATTCCCCTTTTTGTGTCACCTGCCGAGAGGCAGTGTGTTACTTGGGGATCACTTTTCCATCGTCTGTCCGTCCATCTGTATGTCCGTCTATCTGTCCATCACACTTTCTTTTTTTTGATGTCATTTCTAAACTAATCATTATAGAGCTTTCAAATTTCACACATGGAACAAGCATGATGAGAGGAAGTGTCATGCACAAGGGCCACAACTCTAGCATCAATATTTTTTTAGTTATTCCCCTTTTTCATACAATAAGTTTTTGTGTTAGCTGCGAGCAGGTTACACATGTGTTCCTCTTAGCACTCTTGTATTGATTCTAACATGTTTTCTCTAAGACACCTCAGCAAATTGTAACCAAAGTTCACCGAAATGGTTTTGAGGTGACCTCTTTCATTTTCAGTCTAAGAATTGAAATCCATGTAGAACGCTGGTTGCCATGGCAGCCAAAGGAAAACCTTTTTTCTCTGATATGACTTGGATTTTCATATTATTTAACAGAAATTATCCTTAGATGACTCTCTATTAAATGTTTTTAAAACCTGTGTGATTTGTTGAAAATAATAGATTAATTTGTTATAATAGTAATGGCAGAAACTGTAGAATCATATCTATAGTATATCATAAGCAAACAGAGCAGACCCTGATCAGACGTCTCCTGTAGGAGCCATCTGATCTAGGTCTACTCTGTTTGCAAAGGCATAGAAAGGCATATTTATGGAGTAAAGGGTTAAACCTTTATTCTATAAATACACATATGCATTTTTACACTCCTGCAATCAGAGTGGGACCAGATCAGATGGCTCCTATAGGAGCTGTCTGATCAGTGTCTGCTTTGTTTGCTTATGGAATAATGTGGATCTAATTCAACGGCTTCTGCCATGGCAAAGTTTCCTGTGTTAATATGCCATTTAAAAAATATCATCTAATTAATATTCTTGATGTTCTTATTTCTTATATGAATATTCATGGAGTAAAGGGTTAAAAGCAAGCAACCCTGATCAGACAGCTCTTATTGGATCTTTCTCTGTTTGCAAATAGGACTAAAATGGGATTATCATGTAGCCATAGGGGCAAATGCTTTATTTATCACAATGGTTTCAATACTACACAATTCTAACATTTTCCTTTTCTATAGTAAATGCTCCTTTTCGGTAGATTTATTCAAAGAGGTTGGGTCTAAAAATAGCATATGAGGAAATGGATAATGCAAGTAATGAAAGTAATGCAGAAAGCTCCTATCTGTATAACTTTTGCACATTAGCGTCGAAACTGTGATTACCAATGCAATCAGTTTGGATACAGATTAGATGCAGCATAATACGGCGTCTCATCAGGATCCAACTTAACCCTTTCGGCGCGAAATTTCTAATTGTCGTCTGCAAACCAATTTTGTTGAATCATAATGTAAAATAAGGAAATGAAATAGATAAATGCAAATTTAAAAGGAATAAAGTACAGATATAGAAATGGAGTTTGAGACAAAAAGTGAAATCCCTGATCAGACGCCCCCTTTTAAAGGCGGCGTCTGATCTGGGACTGCACTATTTGTCATGGTGCATTTTTGTGACATTGGCTGTGAAAGGGTTAACACAAGAAATGAGATAAATTTTGTTTTAAGAGTTGAAGCAAATGACAATTTTTGCAGACAAAAAAGGCTTAAATACCCCGAATCAGACTTGTATATAGAATGTTCACTGTAGACAGATTTGACTGTACATGTACATGTGATTTTGATCTAAGTCAGATCTTAGTTTATCAAATCATTATCGGTATTTTTATTGGCATACTTGCTTTCGGAACTTATGAGAATTTATGTCGTATTTGAAAGTTTTAGCAGATGACATCTGTCGGCCAGACGGCTCTATCTAAACTACTTGAGGGCCATCAAAATGATACAAATTATTTTTTTCTCCATGTGGATCTGAGGATGACAAGAGAATTAAAGTTATCTCTGATGACACTGTTCCATTGATTCCTACCAGACATTACCATTTAAATGCTGGGAAACAACAAATAGTGTACATCTAGATCAGGGGCCACCTGTTGGATTCATCTTTATATGTACTGATTGAAGGGTTTAGTTTAAAAATCAATGTTAAACTGCTGTTGAAATCTTTTCATCCAAAGAGAACTAAATTTTTTTTTTTTTCAATTATTTGTATGATTTTCACATGGAAATACAATGTAGCTAGAAAATTATCTTTATTTGGGCAGAATTATATTACCATGATTACTCTAAATATTCAATAAGACAGACTCCTGAAGGAGCAGCTTGACTCTTTCCTTCATATGCTTTTTCACGCATCTGCAAACAGAGTAGAACCAATCAGATGTGCTCCTGTAGGATGGAATTTGATTCATTCTGTTTCTTTAGTTACTAAAATGGTTGCAATGTTCCACCCTTCATATTTCATTATAACTACTTTTGTCTATAAATATTCATCAGGTATTGAAATTTGCACTAAATATAGAACAGGGAAAGGGTTAATGCAGAGTCAGCACTCTTTGCTACTCTTTTAGTTTCACTTGTAGTCATCACAATGATGTAAAAATGTATTAACTTAATCCTTTACTCCATGAATATTCATATTCGAAATATTGACATCATGAATATAAATTTCCATTAGCTGAATTTTTATAATGGCATGTTACCAAAGAAATTTCAGTCTATGGCAGAAAATGAAGATTCAGATCTATAGTATTCCATGAGAAAACAGAGCAGACCATGATCAGACGGCTCCTATAGGAGCTGTCTGATCTGAGTTTCCTCTGTTTGCAAAGGGATTAGAGGCACATTTATGGAGTAAAAGGTTAATATTCAGCTTTACCAACCAATAGAAAGGAGAGGTAAAATATTAGGGGTAAATGTGGTAGATTGCCAAAGCAATTACAGGGCTGTCGGTTTTTCTTGTAGACAAATGTGTTAGAGGATGACAGAAAAACATGGTTCTGAGTCCAAATGAAAGGAATCTTCCTTTGAACAATATAACATAACCATTTGAATGTAGGAAAGGAGTTAAATGTACATGTCATTTGTAAACAGTGTTGACCCTAGTTTAAAGGGCTCCTGGAGGAGCCCTCTGATCAGGGTCTGCACTCTTCTTCATTCAAAATCCTCTAGAATGTATTTTCCTGCTAATAGAAGTATGTAGTAATAGAATTTTTGACCTTTTTCACTTTGAAAAGTTAGCATTCAATGGGCTCGAGTAGGTCTTGGATATTGGTTGTAAAAAGTTTGCATTCAAAGGGCTAACTTAGGCATGGGCATGGATATTGATTGTGTAAAGTTAGCATTTAAAGGGCTGACGTAGGCATGAACTTGGGAATTGATTGTATAAAGTTAGCATTTAAAGGGCACTGCAGCTAACGTAGGCATGAACTTGGATATTGATTGTATAAAGTTGGCATTAAAAGGGCTAATGTGGGCATGAACTTGGATATTGATTGTATTAAGTTTGCATTTAAAGGGCTTACGTAGGCATGAACTTGGATATTGATTGTATAAAGTTAGCATTTAATGGGCACTGCAGCTAACGTAGGCATGAACTTGGATATTGATTGTATAAAGTTAGCATTCAAAGGGTTATCTAAGGCATGGGAATGGATATTGATTGTGTTAATTGTACATTTAAAGGGTTATGTAGGCAGGAGTTTGGATATTGATTGTAAAATAGGCATGGTTTTAGATATTGATTGTATCATGTTAAATTGTATCCTGGTTTCTAGTGGCTAAGATCCCAACCATCACGATTACTCATTTGGTAGAGTACCGGTACATGTATTTCCATTTAATCCTATATCTGATATTAACGCCTTTCTGTGCCTTTACAAACAGAGTAGACCCAGGTCAGACAGTTTCTACTTGAGCCATCTTATCAGGGTCTGTTGTGTTTATGGAATCACCTAGATTTGATTCTATAGTTTCTGCTAAGGTAAAATATCCTGTGTTGTTCTTGTACCATTATAAAAATTCAAGTAATAAATAAAATTAATAAGAAAAATTCTGTGTTCTGGTGCCATTATAAAAGTTCATGTAATAAATATCCATGGTGACAGGGCTTTGTAAATCCGGAAAATCATTGGTCTAGACCGATTATTAAAATTTGAGACAGATTTCGTGAGAGAAATTAAGAAAAAATGTAGTCGTATTAGAAGTAATGACACCATAATGGTGTCATTATTTCTTATATGACTACAATCATGTACAGTGTTCATGAGGCTCAGTTCAGGGTTAACCATTTCCTTCATATAAATGCCTTATTAATGCCTTTGCAAACAGAGTAGACCCAGATCAGACCGCTCCTGTAGGAGCCATCTGATCAGGGTCTGCTCTGTTTGCTTATGAAATTGGAATAGATCTGACTCTACAGTTTCTGCTTAAACTAAAGCATCCTATGTACATATGCCATTATAAAAAATACAACTAATAATTATTCATGATGTCATTATTTCTTATATGCATATTCATCAGGGAAATGGTTAAAGTTGGAGGCTGCAGGTTTATTCAGCCCCATGTGGTCTGAAATACTTTAAAAATCATAAATTTACTTGAAACTGTTCTGAATCATGACAAGTGGTGTTCTAACATAGATACAACAATCCTGTACTGTGATGATCAGTCTTGCTAACCCTTTCCTTCATATTAACTTGTTTTCACGAATTAGCAAACAGAGAAGACCCAGATCTATAGGAGCCGTCAGATCAGGGTCTGCTCTGTTTGCTAGTGGAATTTGAAAGATCTGTTTCTTTACTTTCTAAAATAGCTACAATGTTCCACTTTCCATCTTTCATTATAACTGTTTTGCCCATGAATATTCAGTAGGTATTGAAATTTGGAATACATGCATACATAGAACATGGAAAGGGCTAAGTCAGCATTTTTTCATGTGTGAGACACCCAGTCTGTCCTGCTCCAGTGGCACTAATTGATGACCACTGGTCATTCTGGTCAAGAGGATATGACTAGCGAAAACATTGAAAACTTACATCATTTGTTCCCATCCCAGATTAAAGTGACACTAAAGATTGATGTACTGTTAAAAGCCTACCCAGTTTAAATACTTATCTACCACATCATTTCCTGTTGACAGATTGCTTCTTATAATTTTTACTATGTGTCCCTAAAATAACAAAATACTTACATACAAAGTGGATTAGGTTCACATTGACTGATATTCCTTTCATTTAAAGATCGGTTTTGGAAAAGCCGATGAATAGTTCACTACTCAAAAAGTCCTTTGACAAGCTGTTAAGTGGAAAATATTTAAATGTAAAATACATTACAACTTGACAACAGCAGCAAGGTTAATTGGGTCAGACGGAAGTAGGTATTGCTTATATCAACAATGGCACGTTGTTGCGACATTACTTTTTAAGCTTTACTTACCTTAGATTTTTATCACTCGCTAATCGCTACCTTCCGTTGACAGTTACACACTTCCATACCCAGGGGCGAAAAAAAAGTGGATGCGGCTAATCCTAGAGATCAAATGGTTAATTTATTTTTCTACTATTAACCCAGTTCCTGTTGAATATACATGTAAGAAATAATGACTTCATGAATATTTATTAGCAGAATTTTTATAATGGCATATGTACACAGGATATTTTGGTATTAATAAAAGCAGATCTACATTATTCCTACAGGAGCTCTCTGATCTGGGTCTACTCTGTTTGCAAAAGTGTGGAAAGGTGTTTATATGAGGGAAAGAGTTAAATACACCTTTCTACACCTCTGTAATAACCACTTCTTGAAACCATTGTGATAAATAGAGCATTTGCTCCTATAGGAGCAAATGCTCTATTTATCACAATGGTTTCAAACTAAAAAAAATACAAATTTTTACTTTTCTCTAGTAAATGCTCCTTTTGGGTAGATTCATTCAAAGAGGTTAGGTCTAAAAATAGCCTATGGAGGAAAGGGTTAACCCTATACTGGATGACTATTCATGCATCACATTGCCCGTTATGATTTATTATTTCTTTCTTTTCTTGTATCAAAAATGTAATATCAAGAAAATTTATTGCTGTGGCAATCAGTAGAGAATTCTTGTTTTATAAAATGCTGAAAGTTTCTTTCTTCAAAATGGTGATATGTGTTAATCCTGATGAGAAAAGCTCTTTTCGTTTGGATTAACTTTAGTTTGTATAAAGAATTTTTTGCCTCAAAACCTAAATTGGAAATAAAATTAGAATAATAATCAAATTGATTTTGAAAGAATAGAAAATCTCTCATAAATTATCAGTTCTGGAATATTTACAGTTTTCGATAAGATTTATGTGGAAAACTGATTTTTACATGTACTGGTACTAACATAATTGAAAGATTCAGTATGTGTAAGATTTATTCCCCTTTGTCCATAAAAACGAGGAGACATCTTGTCTCTGATACTCTTTAGTCTTAACCAATTAGGCTATTTTTAGGTACAACCTCTTTGAATAAATCTACAGAAGGAGTATTTACTAGAGAAAAGGAAATTTTTAGAATTTTGTAGTTTGAAACCATTGTGATCAATAGAGCCATTTACTCCTATTAATCACAGTGGTTTCACAAAGTGACAGAGTCATCAAAAGTCGTCAATATGAGGGAATGGGTTAACCTTTAGCACTCTACTGGCGACTGTGTGATAATCTTTGCAAACAGTTCAGATCCAGATGAGATGCCGAGTAACTCTGCGTCTCATCAGGATCCAAACTGTTGCCACTCTGACACTGTTTTTGAAAAGAAATTGAAGAGATATGTACCTTTAGAATGGAAGCAGACGACAATATACGCAGATGACAATATACGCAGATGACAATATACGCAGATGACAATATACACAGATGACACGCAGATGACAATATACGCAGATGACAATATATGCAGATGACAATATATGCAGATGACAATATACACAGATGACACGCAGATGACAATACATGTATACGCAGATGACACTATACGCAGATTACAATATACGCAGATGAGAATTGCTCAGAGTGCAGAAGTTTGATATTGATTGTGTTAGAAAAGAAACTAGCTGAGAAATGTACTTTGAGATAGAGAGCAGAAAAACAATATTTGCTGAGGAAATAATGAAATTATACCCCCACATATGAGTTAGTTTTATTTTAATGAAAGGGATGGGAGCGGGGGTGGGGGTGGGGGTATGATGATGTCATTGTGTCCATCTGTGTTTTGGTTTTTCTTGTCCAGGCTATTTCTCAGCAATGCCAGACAGGATTTCCATAAGTCTAAACGGGAATCTTCATCATCAAGAGGAGATGGCCATATCCATACAAAGTGTCAGTGTGATATTTTTTCACAGAATTAATATTTTCTTCATATAAACACCTTTTTCATGCCTTTGCAGACAGAGTAGACCCAGATCCGATGGCTAAAGGATCAGGCCTTGTCTGCTCTGTTTACTTATGAAATCGTAATAGATCTAACTCTACAATACCAAAATTTCCTTTGTACATAATTATGCAATTATAAGAATTTGGCTAATAAATATTCATGATGTCATTATTTCTTACATGAATATTGAACAGGGAAAGAGTTAAGGCCTCTTGAATATTCAACACCAACAATCTGTTGGTTTTCTTGTCCCAGGTATTTCTCAGCTACCGGTACTTTAGACAGGATTTCAGCAAAACTTTATGGAAAGTTTCAGGAAATGCACATATCATTACACTGTGTTCAGGTCAGATGATATTTCAGGGTTCAGGTCCTGGATTATTCAACCAACATGTATGTACATGTATTAGCTTAGTTTTTTTATTATTATTATACCACATTTATATAGCACTCTTTTCACACTGGATATGTGCGTTCAAAAGCACTTGTTTATAGGTTTAAACATGTTTTGTTACTCATATTTTAACAGTTGTATATATACATGAATTTTACATTTGTATATTTTTAGCAATTAAGGACAGGATTTCAATGAAACTTTATGGGAATCTTCATCATAAAGAAGAGATATTGTATCTTTATGGCAGTTCTTTTGGATGATTTGTCACAGAGATTTGGCCCCTGGATTACTCAACAACCAACATTTCTGTTGGCTTTTCTTCTTGTCTGTGCTATTTCTCAATAAATACAGGATTTCAGTGAAACTGAATGAGAAGCTTCATCTTCAAGGGGATTTGTGTGAACCGTGTTGCAGCATGCCATTGAGATAACATTTCACTGAGTTATGGCCCCTTGGTTATTCAACAACCCATGTCTGTGTCCAGGCAATTTGTCATTGCGAGGTGATCAACTAGATCTCTTGTTTTATAGACATTTCTCTTTATTAACCTGTTACTCCATAAAAACACCTTTCTACGCCTTTGCAAACAGAGAAGACGGCTCATATATGAGCCGTTTCATCAGGGTCTTCACTGTTTGCTTATGATATATATCATGATTCTACAGTTTCTGCCATGGCCAAAACTACCTGTGTCCATTTACTGTTAATTAATATTCATGATGTCATTATTTCTTACATGAATATTCATGAAGGAAAGGGTTAAAGGTTGTGTATGTTGAGACAGCTGTGTATTTTCTCATGATGTGATTTAAATCCTTGCATTCCTGCTTTAAAATAGTTTGTCTGCTACAATTCTGAAAGGTCATTTTTCTTGTATTTCTCTTCAAAACTGTAATCGGTGTCAAATAATTTGGATCCTGATGAGATGCTTAGTTACTCAATGTCTTATCTAGATCCAGACTGTCTGCACAAGATATCAAGAATTCGTCACAAGCATGCAAAGAGTTGAGTTTGCTCAAGTTAAGTCTTTAAGCCTTATGCTGAAAATTGTTTGCATTGAAGTTAAATAAATTACATTTGAATTGTCATCATAACAGAGACATCAGCATTTATCAAATTAACAGATTTGAAAAAATGTTCCTACTAACTTGAATGTCAGAATAAAAAATGTTGGAGTGAACTTTAAAACTATCCTCAATGTTGAAGCAGGATGATTGGTAAGAAGTATTGACCAAGA
Source organism: Azorinus chamasolen (assembly GCA_963576725.1). Taxonomy (NCBI): domain Eukaryota; kingdom Metazoa; phylum Mollusca; class Bivalvia; order Cardiida; family Solecurtidae; genus Azorinus; species Azorinus chamasolen. The sequence goes on from OY755243.1 coordinate 34,785,893, forward strand.
TCAGGGTCCATGCTTATAAAGCTTTTAGTTGAGTCTGAGTTTCGTTCTCAAGCTTTTGATTGGCCAGATTTGAATTCTCAAGCTTTTGATTGGTCAGATTTGAGCCAAAGGCTCAAATCTGACCAATCAAAAGCTTGAGAACGATCTCAGACTCAACTAAAAGCTTTATAAGCATAGACCCAGGTTTTGGTGTGAGGTCTAGTCATGTTTTTAACTAAATTTATCAAAGAAAAAATCCGGTTATTAGAATGCAGTACATCCTTTGGCATGTGTGTATAAAATTGTCATTTTCATGCAATAACTGTAGTTATGCCCCCCTTCAAAGAAGGTGGGTATATTGCTTTGCCAATGTTGGTTGGTGTGTCCGACCAACACAGTCGGATATTTGGTGGTCGGGATATTTGGTTGCATGCATGTAGGTAGACCAAATGGTTTCTGATTAACTAGATAATGCTTTTGCCCAAGCTCCTGAAATTTGGTTAAGAGAGGTTGGACTTGATCAGTAGATGACCCGTATTGTTTGGTGGGTCAAGCAGAGTCGACCCAGATCTGATTGCTCCTGTAAATGTATCTATCCAGGGTCTGCTGACTCTGCTCATTTTGCTTATGGAATTATATAGCTCTGATTCTACAGTTTCTGACACGGCCTTAAAAATCATAACTTTATATGCCACATGTCTGAAAGACTGACACTGGTACGGTAGAACCTCTCTAAACTGAAATCCTAGATGAGAAGAATTTAGATACTTTTAGGCAGGTGGCTGCTTAATGCAGGGTGAAAGTCATGCAGAAAGCTCCTAGAGGAGCATTCTGCATGACTTTCATCCTGCTTTAAGCTGCCACCTGTCCCCAAGACCGATATTTATACTAAATTTAACGTCCGGTTTAGAGAGGTTTTACTGTATGTAGTTTAATCTCCTTCTAGGAATATGCAAGATATTTGCAGTATTTGAATACAGTAAAACCTCGCTAAACCAGATTTTTAGTGAAGAAGAATTTAGATACTTTCAGACAAGCGGTTGCTTAATGCAGAGTGAAAGTCATGCAGAAAGTTACTAGACCCTGCATTAAGCTGCCACCTGTCTCCAAGACTGGTATTTATACTAATTTTAACATCCGGTTTAGAGAGTTAGTTTTACTGTAAATACTCTTTGCATTCTAGTGCTACATGTGTGGTAATTTATCACTTTCCCTAATGAACATATAATTATGCATGAATTGATCACTTCATGAATATTTTTATAAGGTATATTCTTGATTTATAAATGAAAAATTGAAGAAAATCAACTTTTTTACTGTGAAGCAGACAATGTTTTTTGCAGATAACTACATTGCAGTCAGAGGTTTAAGGTTTATGTGACAGTTCTAGGAAGTTTCACTATTTGTGCCACAAAAGTCTACAGCTTGTGGGAACTGTCTGAAGGGAGTTGAGAATTTTTTTTAGACCATGATAAAAAAACTTGTTCATTCAACTGTTAAGCACAATTGCAAAATTCATCCCTAATTTTCTGTATAGTTATTTAATTGTCTTCAGCTAAATTGCTAACTTGTTACAAATTATATTTTTTATTTTTCAGGCAGAGGAGAATATATTTGATTTCCTATGGCGCAGGATCCCAGTTCATTAGTACCTTACAAAGGTGAGAAACGTGTGTAGCCCTCAAGGGGCAGCAAGGAGCATGTCCCATAGAATTCTGTGTAAATTTTCTTACTTTCCATAACTGAGTTTGCAGAATTAGCTCAAATTAGCGCATCTCAGCTTCTGAGAGGGAGGGATTCTGTCTTTTCCCAGGAAAGCTGTTAAAATGGCCAATAAATTTGATTTGAATGCCCGTCAAGTTAACCGAATTATAATTTAGACTTTTTTTTCAAATGCCGCCATCAGGCTGTCTAACGTGTACAAAAACTCAGCTAGATAAACCTGTTAAAGGATTCGTTCAACAACTTGAAGGTTGGAATAATTGGTTGATAATTAGTTTACATGTTAATTAGGCATAGCCCCACTGTAAGAGAGCTCACACTTTTCCAACGGTGGGAATTTTCGCTGTGGGAACAGCATAGCCCAACTGTCTGTAGGCATGAAGAGACATATTAATATTTCTTGATTAGCAGTACAGACACCTTTGACGATTAGGACAAAGATTGCATTTTTTCATTTTCTTCTTGTTCGTTCATTTTCACCTCTGTGCTAAAGATTTCAAAGACCTATCACTTCAAATAATGTGAGCATGGAAGTGAAGCGAAATAAATCTTGGGTGAATTATTACAACTGTTATTCCAGACACTGGTTGGACGTGAGAAATTTTCCGAGGATAGTAAATGTTTGATGCGTACTCGCTTTGCTTGAGTTGGGACTATGTCAGTATTGTATACAGTAAAACAAGACTGAACATAAGATGTCTACTGACCAGTATCAAAATCTCTTATTTCTCAGCCAGACTATATCTTGTTACTCATTAGAATCCTCACAGAGAGGCAATGCAATTCTAATGAGTAACAGCAAGTTAGGGTTTAGCAGAGGAATATAAAAAATGTTTTACCTAAATTCACCTCCAATCTGCAGCTAAGGTAAAACCTGTTTAAAGTCACCACTTAACTGACTACACATGGCAGTGTTAAAAGCAGATATTTGTCTATACAGGGCATAAATAATGCAGACAGTTCCAAAGAGAGTTTTTTGCATTACCTTTGTCCTGCATTAACCCATTCCCTCCTACTGACACCTGTTGATGCTCATGTAAAAGTTCTTTTTGAAACCATTGTGATAAATAAAGCATTTGCTCCAAAGGAGCAAATGCTTTATTTATCACAATGATTTCAAAACTACACAATTTTAAAATTTTAATTTTCTCTAGTAAATGCTCCTTTTCAGTGGATTTATTCAAAGATGTGGGTCTAAAAGTAGCCTAGGAGGGAATGGGTTAAGCGCATCTGCCTGAAATACCTAGAGTTAGATTTCTTTTTAGTGGTTGCTAAGGACAGATGATACTGTAAATTCTGACCCATGGGAAAAGCACAATATGACTCTTCAACCAGTATAGGCTCAGGCTTGTTAACCCTTTCCCTGTTGCATATTCATGTAAGCATAATGACATCATGAATATTTATTAGCTGAATTTTTATAATGGCATGTTTTTTTTCTTCATGAAGTTCAGTATTGGTAGAAACTTAAGAGTCAGATCTAGTATAGTTTCATATGCATACAGAGCATACCCTGATCAGACGTCTCCTATAGGAGCCATTTGATCTGGGTCTACTCCATTTGCAAGGGTGAAAAGGTATTTGTATTCATGTAGGAAAGGGTTAAAAACAGTTTTTGCCGAACTACAACATTTTAAATTCATTATCTTTTGCTGTGCATTTAAACCCTTTCAAAATTTACTAACTTAAGTCTGCAAAATGTGTTACCCATTCCTTCATATTGACACCTTTTGAAGCCAACTTTGGTCTGCAAAATGTGTTACCCATTCCCTCATATTGACACCTTTTGAATTCTCTTTAAAAGTCAATTTTTTCAAAACGTTGTGATTAATAGAGTATTTGCTCTATTTATTACATTGGTTTAATAACTGCATAATTCTAAGATTTTCTTTTTTTCTAGTAAATCCTCCTTTTCAGTAGATTTACTCTGAGGTTGGATCTAAAAATAGCCTATGAGGGAATGGGTTAAAAAGTATATATTTAATAATTTCTTCATAAAGCAGTGTCAGAATATACAATAGTCTGGATGCTGGTGAGACACCAATCTCAGGAGGATTCAAGCATTTTGCAAAGAGCATCAAAAATTGGTTCATTTGAAGAGCTAAGCAAACCTGAGACACCATTCATCCATGTTCATCCGTCTCTGGCTGGTCGTATTCTGAGATAATAATGGTAAAGGTATTATAAAATTAGGCTGAAAATGACTATCAAGGATCCAGACTTTTTGAAACACAAGTTACAAAAGAAATGGAGGAAAATGTATTGTTGAAAAGAATTTGGAAAAAAATGTACTGTGAAAACTTTTGTAGGTGGCAATAATTACTGTAAATATTCAGCCAGCAAGTTTGGGCAAGTAGTGTAGACCCAGATCAAGCTGTTTAATCCTGAAGGAGTAGTTTGATCAAGGTCTACACTTATTGCCACTCCATTAGTAAAACATGATGCTATCAAAATTGACCCTTTTCCTAATGACTATTCATGTAAGAAATAATGACATCATATTGTTTTTGCTCTGTCTGTCTGTCTGTTGGTTTGTTTGTTTGTTGGTTGGTCATTTAGTTTGTTCCTAACTTTAAGTGGCGATAATTTTGTAGCCATTGCACATACATACTTCAAACTTGGCATGCAACTTATGGAGGCGAACATTTTTAGGACTTATCAAGGTCAAGGTCATACATCAAAGTCAAATTACGGGTCAAATTTCATTGTCATGCAACATATATACTTCAAACTTGGCATGCATGTGCAACTTATGGAGGCAAACAATTTCAGGGATGACTTATAAAGGTCAAGGTCATGCATCAAGGTTAAAGGTCATATCAGGGGCATAGTGTTTCAAACACATCTTGTTTTATAGTGGCGTATTCATACAAGATATTGTGGCACTGGTAGAAATTGTAGTGTCAATTAAATCCACATAATTCAATAAGCAATCAGATCAAACACTCATCAGGAGCCGTCTGATCTGGGTTTACTCTGTTTGCAAAAATATGAAAAAAAATTCATGAGGTAAAGAGTTATGTTAATCAGCTTCACACACTGATGGACAGGACGGACATGGTGTCCTGATTTTTTTTTCAGAAAATATGGTAGCATGTTAAGTTGTACTAAGTGTTAATTTCTTGAGTGATACATTTATCATTTTGACAGAAGATACTTTTTATGGAAGCAATTTTGTTCAGTTTGGAAAAATTATATTTCCAATATCCATTAGTCAGAGCATTTCTTTACCATATATTGACTAATTTTTGTACCTACTTGTTATATAGGAGAGGTTGTGAAAAACTTCCCCTTGTTTGGAGATAATCTTGTCATTGACCGACATGTGGGTAATCTGTTGTCTTCTCCTCCCCCACACGTATGAATCTTTGCATGCTAGCAGTGAAACCATAATTATCATTACCTGTGTAAACAGTTTGGATCCAGATGAGAATTAAACACTTTGAATGTGGAATATGAGTGTAATGACGTTTGCAAGCTGTGCAGACCCAGATTAAAGGGCAACTGATCAGGATCTACACGGTTTTTTATTCAAAATAAGCTTTTCATTCTATAGTCCAACTCTTATGGGCATTTAAAGGATAATTGGATTATGATTTGTTGTTTACAAATGTAAGAAGTGTGTCACAGAAACAAATTATTGCTGTATCACTTCGTATCCTTTTTGCTGCTGTGTTACTCAAATTCCAAAATGTATTAAAAAACATAACCCATATTTGATTTCATTGTATATAAAATCAATAAATTAACAGAATGTGGGGGGCACTGTTCTTGTATACTTGGTAAAACTGATCTGGATCCAATTTATTTTCTTAACCCTTTCCCTATTCCATATTCATGCAAGAAATGATTACATCAGGAATAATTATTAGCTGTATTTTTGTAATGTAAACTTTTCAAGAAAATATTTTGCTTTGACAAAAACTATAGAATGGGATCTATATCTTGTCAAAAACAAGCAGAGCAGACCCTGATCAGACGGCTCCTATAGGAGCCGTCTGATCTGGGTCTACTCTGTTTGCAAATGCATGAAAACGTGTTTATATGAAGGGAAGGGTTAAAACAATATACATGTATTACCAGTCACTCTTAAGATTATACTTTAGATCTATATAGGAAGATAAATATCAGCTATATTTTGAGTTTGATTGTGGATCTCTTTTCAGTTAGATAATTATCTATTGTTCGAGTGTACGCGTGGGAGGTATTGTTCTGTAAATAAGTAGGTCTAATTCGATGTAGATGACAGTGATGTCACACTTAACCCTTAATTTGAATACCGAGTGATTGTCGGCATTTTGTCTGTTTCATTTCTCACACTTTTTGTTTCACATTAATTTTGCAATCAGAGTATAAACATGACTGTTTTGATGCAGATGAGAAATGGAGTTACTCGGTGTCTTATCCATATGATGCAGACTGATTGCATAGATCATCATAAAGATCGTGGCCATCATACAAAGAGTTAAATGTGTAATTGTTATGTGCTAGTCATTATTATGCTAGTTTAAATGTTCTAAAATAGCGTAATTGGATGAAACTTGGTAAATGGTCCCAAAATACAGGTAAAAAGGTGTATCACTTAAAACCCTTCAATTAGGTGGGTTTTGTTAGTTCGTCAGTGGGCGAGGGTATGGTTTAACTCTTTGCATGCTGAAGTTGAATTTATTACAAACATGCAAACAGTTTAGATCTAAATAAGTCAAAGTTACTCAGCGTCACATCGGCATGCAGACAATTATTTTTAGACTTATTGAGTTGTTTTGTAAATTATTGGAAGAAACTGTGTTAGAGTCAATGCAGAGGGTTTTTCAAAATTACGTTTATTTAGCATTTTTAGAGTCGGGTTTTTCGAGACCATTTTGTGACAGTATACCCGATTTTATGACTTAAGACTAGACATTAGTAATCCTTTAGGGCTTACCTCACTGCTGAATCATTAAGCTGGACTTGAAAACAAATTCTCTTTTGTCAGTAAAATTTGTCAATTACTTTATTTCTAAGTAAAGCGTTTTTCTTCTTTTCCTTTTCAACCCTTTTCTCCATGAAGATTCATTTAAGAAATATTGATATCATGAATATTAATTAGATGAATTGGTTATAATAGCACATGAACACAGGAATTTTTGTCCATGGTAGAAACTGCAGTAGCATATATATATTATATCATAAGCAAACAGAGCAGACCCTGATGAGACTGCTCCTACAGGAGTCGTCTGATTTGGGTCTACTCTGTTTGTAAAGGTGTAGAAAGAAGTATTTATGGAGTAAAGGGTTAAAACATGTCAAAGATTTCTGATATTGATAGAATTTGAGGAATAATGTCATCCCATAAGGATATTAACCCTTAACCTGCTAAATAATAAAAACTAAATCCTCTCTTTCTGAATATTAATTAAATAAATCATTGTATTAATCTTTATCATAGAGAAAAATGATTTTTATGACAAACAGTGCAGACCGAGATCCCTCAGGAGCCCTTTGATCTGGGTCTTCATTGTATGCAATGATCGTATATACTCAATTCCCAAACTTCAAGGGTCAACCTTCATGGAAAGAGCTTAACCCTTTGCTCCATATATACGCCTTTCTTTGCCTTTGCAAATAGAGTAGACCCAGATCAGACAGCTCCTATTGGAGCTGTCTGATCAGGGTCTGCTCTGTTTGTTTATGATTTGATGTAGATATGATTCAACAGCTTCTGTCATGGCCAAAACTTCACATGTCCATGTGCTATTGTAACAAATAAAACTAATTAATATTCATGACATCATTGTTACCTACCTGAATATTCATGGAGGAAAGGGTTAATCATTCTTTGGCAAAGTAGGTCGGAATTAAACAATAAATTATGGTATGTTTTTAAAAAGTATTGAGTTTCAAGCAGGTTTCTTAACCATTTACTCAATGAATATTTATGTAAGAACTCATGACATCATGAATATTAATAAGCTGAAGTTTTATATGAACAAAGGAATTTTTGGCCATATCGGAAACAGTAGATTCAGATCTGTATCATTTTATAAGCAAACAGAGGAGACTCTGATGAGACAGCTCCTATTTGGTCTACTTTGCTTACAACGGCATTAAAAGATATATCTATGAAGTAAAGACAAATTACCATTGGTATCAGTCTGATATCTCAAACTCAGTGTGAAATAAATATTTCAGTGTCCCTAATTTGACATTAAATTAAGATCCATTGTTCATAGAAGCAAACCACGATTGCTATCATTCCATCAAAGTGGAATTGATGATCTATTATACGAAAGCCCGGTGGAGACATTCTAAGTGCCTACTTCATAGTTCCAAGTTTCACGTTCTAAGTTCCATGTTCCGACTTCCATGTTCCGACATTCAAGTTCCAAGTTCCGACTTCCACCTTCTGACTTCAAAGTTCTAAGTTTTCTCATGACGTAATATTTTCGCACCCTTTACATCACGCATGTCAATGCAGCTGGCGTGCTAGGAAATTTATTGGTTGGTACTGCATTATAAAACATTGCTTTGTATCCTACTTTTGCCTGTTGAAAAATGATTTCAACAAAAAAGAACCTTAAGTTGACCTCAAAACAATAGAGTTAAAAATAGATACATATCTGAAATGCTTCCAAAAGTTTCCTCCCTTTTATTGTTTACACCATTTACAAAGTTTCTATTGGAGACGTGAAAAGAGACCTCGTGAAGTTGGAGGTCGGAAGTTGGAACATGGAAGTCTGAACTTGGAACATGGAAGTCTGAACTTGGAAGTTGGAAGTTAGAACTTAGAACATGAAGTTGGAACTTGGAACATGGAAATTGGAACATGGGACTTGGAAGTCGGAACTTGAAAGTCAGAACTAAGACGTAGGAATTTCGAACTTGGAACCCGGGCGTAACCATATAGCAAATTATCTTGGAAGTAAGAACTTGGAAGACGGAAGTAGGAATTTAGAATGTCACCACTAGGCTTCCTTATTATTATCATATAACAAGAAAATCTATATTTTGTATGAGACAGACTTTGCTAAAACTTTGTTTGAATGACAAGAAGAGCTATCGACACTGTTTACAAATGCCAGTCAGCTGGTTCCCTGCATTGTACACAATATCAAACACTAATTGTTACAGCTTCAACTGGAATTTGAATCCATACAGGACAAAATTTTATCATTAATCTCCAAGGGAAAGCAAAGATCAGTGACATACAATAATATATACCTTAAGTTTGGTACCCGACTCTTCCTAACCCTTTCAACCCTTAACCCATTCCCTCATGGGCTATTTTTAGATCCAACCTCTTTGAATTAATCTACCGAAAAGGGGCATTAACTAGAGAAAAGAAAAACAAATTCTGTAGTTCTGAAACCATTGTGATAAATAGAGCATTTGCTCCTTAGGAGCAAATGCTCTATTTATCACAATAGTTTCAAAAAGTGACTTATACAGAGGCGTAGAAAGGTGTATTTATGGAGGAAAGGAGCCATCTGATCTTGGTCTTCTCTGTTTGCAAAGGTGTTAAAAGGCCTATTTATGGAGGAAATGTTTAAGTATGGTAAAACTGTATGCCAAATTTGAATACAAGAAAGGTGGAACCAGCATATGCAAACAGTGTAGCCTTAGATCAGAGGGCTTCTATACCCAGAACAGGAGGCTTCTGGAGGAGCCCTCAGATCAGGGTCTACACTATTTGCCATTGAGAGGGCTCCTATACCCAGACCAGGAGGCTTCTGGAGATGCCCTCAGATCAGGGTCTACACTATTTGTCATTGAGAGTTTTCTAGCAAATTGTACTACATCGTCTCTGTAGTTAAACATTGTACTACATCGTCTCTGTAGTTAAACATTGAACTACATTGGCTATGTAGTTAAACATTGTACTACATCGACTATGTAGTTAAACATTGTACTACATCGGCTATGTACTACATCGGCTATGTAGTTAAACATTGTACTACATCGGCTATGTAGTTAAACATTGTACTACATCGGCTATGTAGTTAAACATTGTACTACATCGGCTATGTAGTTAAACATTGTACTACATCGGCTATGTAGTTAAACATTGATGGGTCATTTGACTTTGGATACTCGGTATACATAAGGATTAAAATGTTCCTGATATATAAATAATAAACATCTATGAATTTTGATCGTATGCAAACAAAATACGTGGCAATATTAACCCTTTCCCTCATATAAATGCGTTTTTGCGCATTTCAAACAGAGTAAATCCAGATCAGATGGCTCCTATAGGAGTTGTCTGATCAGAGTCTGCTGTTTGCTAATGGAATTTGATAGATCTGTTTCTTTAGTTTCTAAATGACTACACTGGTCTATCTTCCATATGTCATATGAGATTTGGTCAATGAATATTCAGTAGTTATTAAATTTGGATTAAATATAGAACAGGGAAAGACCTTCACTGGCACATTACATTCTGACAAGTCTAACCGAAGATGAAACTAGTAAACATTTATTGCAAGGTCCAGCATAATTGGACACTGATGGTCTCTGATTGAAAACAGTTTGGATCCAGATGAGACACTCAATCACTCATCATCTCCTTAGGATTCCGTTTGACTTTTCATTGTGTATTGAAACTTTTAACATTTAGAATTTCAGCAGGTGGAAGTTATGAAGTATTCAAAGGTTGACAAGAATTTCAAAAATACACTGTGGTTAGTATTGGTCAGTCTTTATCCTTTCCCTCATAAAATACTTTTTCAAGCCTTTGCAAACAGAATAGACCCAGATCAGATGGCTCATTTTAAGCCATCTGATCAGGGTCTGTTCTGTTTGCTTACATGTTAAATTATAACAGGTCTGACCCTTCAGTTTCTACCAATACCATAAACATATGGTATGATACAGTAAAACCTCTCTATAACGCCCACTAAATTGAGTTAATTAGCTGGTATTTAGGGCAGTTGGCTGCTTAAAGCAAGGTGAAAGTAAAACAGAACGCTCCTATGAGCGTTCTGTTTTACTTTCACATTGCTTTAAGCAACCACCTGCCTTTAGCACAAAATACTTGATATAATTTAGTGGCCGTTATAGAGAGGTTTTACTGTATTACAGAAATTCAGCTAATAAATATTCATGATGTTACTATGTCTTACATGAATATTAAACAAGGAAGGGGTAAACTTCTGGCCCGGTCACAACCCAATGATGAAGTAACAGAATGAAGTAATCCTAATGAAAAGTGACTTGGTCTAATGTTTGTTCCCCTGTGACTAGCCCTGTTGACATAACCCTGTTACTGATGTCCAAGTTACCCAAAGGTCACTCCAAATGGTATGCATTGATGAAGGGTGATTGCATCTGTAACCAGTCTGGATCCTGATGAGACGCAGAGTAACTTGGTGTCTGATCTAGAGCCAAACTGTTTGATATATCAGATTAAATATTTGTTGTAAAACACCTTTTTTTTAATTATGAAATACGGTAAACCCAACTTTAACCCTGTCCCTCGTATAAGCACTGTTTTGCTTTGCAAACAGAGTAGACGTAGATACAGGAGCTGTCTGATCAGGGTCTTCTGTGTTTGCTTATGAAATAATGTAGATTTTAATTTCTACAGTTTTTGTCAAAGTGAAAAACATTCCTTTGAAAGTTTTACATTATACGAATGAAGTTCATTAATATCCATTAACCCTTTCCTTCATATAAACACATTTTCACACATACACAGTTTGAAATAAACATAGAACAGGGAAAGGCTTCAAAGGAGATTTACATAGCAGACTAAAGGTGAAAGAATTAAGTTGTGTCAGCGATAATTAGTTAAGACACTTTCTCTCATGACCCATTGTATACCCTGGTTATCTTAAATATCCATCCAAAATTAGACAAACACTGCAAACCTAGACCTCTACTTAACTCTCTCTGTTCTATATTTAGTCCAATCTCTGTTCTATATTTAGTCCAAATTTCAATACCTACTGAATATTCATGGGCAGAAATATGGTATGTAGAACAACAATGTAGCCATTTTAGGATCTAAAGAAACATATCTTTCAAATTCCTACAGGAGCCATCTGATCTGGGTCTTCTCTGTTGCAAATGTGAGAAAAGGTGTTTGATACCAAAAATGTCAAAGTAAGAACTTACTAAGTAAGTACTTACTAGTTTTTAGCCCCCATTTGAGACAAAAAATTGTATGCATTTTAGTTCTGTTTCAATCATAACTTTTGCGGTGTTCTGTTTGGTTCCCCGAAGTGTTCAGATCAGTACAATATAATATAATATTCGCAATAACACAATATTAATTTATTCTACAACAAGAAATTACGAGAGGCTATGTACACAGTTATTGTTGATACACAAACTAATGTGTTCTACGATATATTAAGTTGTCCCAGAAAATCTGTATAAAATGGTCCAAACAGTATTACAGTGAAACCTCGATTATTTGAAATTTTAGGATAGAAGTATTTAGACCCTTTTAGGCAGGTGGTTGCTTAATGCAGGGTGAAATTCATGCTGAAATCTCCTCTAGGAGCTTTCTGCATGACTTTCACCCTGCATTAAGCTGCCACCTGTCTTACAGACCAATAATGATACATATTTTCAAATAATGGAGAAAGCAATTGTATGAAGGAAAGGGTTAAAACAAATATCACATTATTTATGGACAGATTACTCTTAAATATATTCATTAAAATATTTAACTTATTTATCTTTGCCCTTTGCATGATATTAGTAATTTCTCCCTTAACCTTTCAAATATAGGGAATGTGCAAACAGTGTGGACCTATCAGAGGGTTCCTATAGAAACCCTCTGATCAGGGTCTGCTTTGTTTGTAATTCAAAATCATCTAGAAAATTTAATTATTTCATACTGAATGGACTCTTTTGTTAAACAATGATGGATCATTCCACTTTGAAAATTCGACATTCTTTGAAATTCAGCATTTCAGAATTTCTGTTGAAAGCTGGATATATTGTTCCAGTACAAGGCTATTCAAATGTGATGCACGTTACAATACCAAACATAAAAGTAAGAATAAATATGAATAAAATGGGGTTTACTCCAAGAGATAATTGCTTAGGTGTATTTTTAGATATCATAGGAAGATTTATTTTAACCCCCATTATGCTGATTAATTAAAACTGGCTTCTCCTTTTTCTGAATATTAACCCTTTCCTCCATAAATACGCCTTTCTACGCATCTGTTATAGTCACTTCTTGAAAAGAGCATTTGCTCCTTGGGAGCAAATGCTTTATTTATCACGATGGTTTCAATACTACACAATTCTTAACATTTTCCTTTTCTCTAGTTAATGCTCCTTTTCGGTAGATTAATTCAAAGAGGATGGGTCTAAAAATAGCTTTTGGGGGTAAAGGGTTAATTAACCTCTTACTTCATGAATATTCATGTAAGAATAAATGACATCATTAATATGATTTAGATTCATTTGTTTAATGACACATGAAAATTTTGGCCTCACCAGAAACTGAAAAATCCTAATCTTTATTATTTCATAAGCAAACAGAGCAGACCCTGATCAGACAGCTCCTAAAGGATCTGTCTGATCTGGGTCTACTCTGTTTGCAAATGTACAGACAGGTGTATTTATGGAGTAAAGTATTAAACAAAAACTTGTATCAGATTTTTAACTGAAGAAAATGATTTTTAAGACAAACAGTGCAGACCTAGAACAAGGGTTCCCTCAGATCTAGGTCTACACTGTTTGCAAAGGTCATGTGTACTTATTTACCACACTTTGTGGGGTTAATGTTTAGTTTTGTTCTTTTGTACAATATTTGCTTAACCCTTTCCTCCATAAATATGTCTTTCTGCACCTTTGCAAACAGAGTAGACCCAGATCAGATGGCTCATATAGGAGCTGTCTGATCAGGGTCTGCTCTGTTGGCTTTCGATATAATAAAATAATTATATATGATTCTACAGTTTCTGCCTTGACCAAACATTCTTGTGTCCATGTGCTATTATAACAAATTAATATAATTAAAATTCATGATGTCATTATTTCTTATATGAATATGCATGGAGGAAGGGTTTATAAAGTTATTTGGATGAAAAAGCTGAAATGTCTTCACTTTGTTTGGATACTGATCAGGCGCCAGTCATAATGGATCACTTTGACATGTATTAATACATGTACAGTAAAACGCCTTTAAACTATTTGTTCAATTTAGGATACATGTTGGTCTTGAAAACAGGTGACAGCTTAATGCAGGGTGAAAGTCATGCAGAACAAAAAGCTCTTCTAGAAGCTTTCTGCATGAATTTTACCCTGCATTAAGCAGTCACCTGTGTAAAAGTATCTAAATGCTTCTTTACTAAAATTCCAGTTCAGAGGAGTTTTACTGTACTAAAAAATCCTTTGGATATTATTTTCAAAAACGCTTTTTTTGTATCTTAACCCTTTCCCTGCTGCATATTTGTATAAGAATTAATAACATCATGAATATTTATTAGCTGAATTTTTACAATGACATATGCATATTTTTTTTGGTGTTGGTATAAACCCTAGTCAGATCAGTTATAATAGTTTCACAAGCAAACAGAGCAGAGCCTGATCAGATGGCTCCTACAGGAGCTGTCTGATCTGGGTCTACTCTATTTGCAATAGCATGTTGTTACCAAAAAGGGCTAGTAGGTGATAAATTTTGATTAGGCTGACATTAAGGTGACCCTAATTAAGCCTGACCCCTTCTTATTGAGGAAACCCGAAGTGACCCCAACGGGTGAATAGAGACATTGGCTGCAATCAGTTCCCCATTTCCAGATTCATTCATCAGTAATTGCTGGTCAGTCAATGGTCAGTTTGCTCGGGTCAGGGTGGCAGAAGGTCATGTCAGCTTTTGGACAGCCTGAAAAAGTTCACTGCTGTTGAGAAAAAAAATGAAAAGAGATTAACAAAATGAATATTTCTACCATTATATGTTCAACATACTATTAACCCTTTCCCTGTTCTATGTTTATTTCAAATTTCAATACCCACTGAATATTCATGAATAAAATAGTTACAATGAAACCTTGAAGGTGGAACATTGTAGCCATTTTAGAAAGCAAAGAAACAGAACTATTCAAATTCCACTAGCAAACAGAGCAGACCCTGATCAGACGGCTCCTGTAGGAGCCGTCTGATCTGGGTCTACTCTGTTTGCAAATGCGTGAAAAACACGTTTATATGAGGGAAAGGGTTAAGCAATTTGTGATACATTTTGTTTGCTTTAACCCTTTACTACCTCAATATTCATGTAAGAAATAATGACATCATGACTAGTTTTTATCTGAAATTTTATAATGGCATAATGTACACAGGAGTTTTTGGTATTGGAAGAAACTGTAAAAGTCCATAAGCAAACAGTGCAGACTCTGATAAGATGGCTCCTATCTCCTACAGGAGCCATCTGATCTAGGTTGACTCTGTTTGCAAAGGCATGAAAAGTGTTTGTATTAAATAAAGGGTTTAGCAACCATCTAGTTTTAAAGATACCTTTGTTTTTTGATAAAGTGAACACTTTAGAGGGCTTTTACTGTAGATTAACCCTTTCCCTCTTATAAACACCTTTTCATGCTTTTTCAAACAGAGTAGACCTAGATCAGATGGCTCCTATTGGAGCCATCTGATTGCAGGGTCTGCTCTGTTTGCTTTTGGAATTTGATATATCTGTTTCTTTACTTCCTAATCTTTAATTCACACACTTGTTCACCATCAACAGGGTTACAGTCTTCACACACTTGTTCACCATCACTAGGGCTACAATCTTCACACACTTGTTCACCATCACTAGGGCTACAATCTTCTCACACTTGTTCACCATCAACAGGGTTACAGTCTTCACACACTCGTTCACCATCACTAGGGCTACAATCTTCACACACTTGTTCACCATCACTAGGGCTACAATCTTCACACACTTGTTCACCATCAGTAGGGCTACAATCTTCACACACTTGTTTACCATCAGTAGGGCTACAATCTTCACACATTTGTTTACCATCAATTGGGCCACAAACTGCACACTTGTTCACCATCAATTATAGGGCTACACTCTTCGCACACTTGTTCACCATCAACAGAGCTACAATCTTCACACAATTGTTCACCATCAATAGGGATACAATCTTCACACACATGTTCACCATCAATAAGGCTACAATCTTCCCACACTTGTTTACCATCAATTGGGCTACAAACTTCACACTTGTTCACCATCAATAAGGCTACAATCTCCACACACTCGTTCACCATCAACAGGGCTACAATCTTCGCACACTTGTTCACCAATCAATAGGGCTGTAACAATCTTCACACACTTGTTCAGCAATCAATAGGGCTACAATCTTCACACACTTGTTCACCATTAATAGGGCTGTAACAATCTTCACACACTTGTTCACCAATCAATAGGGCTGTAACAATCTCCACACACATGTTCACCATCAATAGGGCTACAATCTTCACACACTTGTTCACCATCAATAGGGCTGTAACAATCTTCACACACTTGTTCACCAATCAATAGGGCTGTAACAATCTTCACACACTTGTTCACCAATCAATAGGGCTGTAACAATCTTCACACACTTGTTCACCAATCAATAGGGCTGTAACAATCTTCACACACTTGTTCACCAATCAATAGGGCTGTAACAATCTTCACACACTTGTTCACCAATCAATAGGGCTACAATCAAACAGCGGTGCTCTTGTTTACCCTAATCAACCATGCCTTCCTATATCATCTTTGGTGCATTTCTTTTGCCTTAGACTAGTATTATTCAAATGCTTCTTCAGGAGCACTTGGGTCTGGGTTTACATTATTTGTTGTTTTGTCAAATACATAGGTTAATTAATGAATCTACATTTATCATCTTTTGTAGAAATTTTGGAAGAACAGCCATTGCCTTCTATGGAGTGTGATGGCTTGACTTCTGTGAAGTGTGGACCCTAGACTTATGTGGATTCTGATAATAAGGTAATGAAAATATTAACCCTTTATTATTTTTTAATTTCTATGCAAGTACATGATTGTGCCTGTCTCCGTCATTTACAAACAGCACAGACCCAGACAGGAGCCCTCTGATCAGAGGCTGCTCTGTTTGCCATAAACCATTGAATTCTGCAATAAAAATGCTGTTTTGTTGGTTGCTTCATCAATATTCATAAAGATATGAGTCAAATATTAGCATACAATGTGTTATCTCTAAACATAATTAACTAACTGAATGTTTTTAGATATAATATTGACTTCTGGATCTGTTTCTGGACTGGGAGGTTGCGGGTTTGATTCCTGGGTGTGACATACCAAAGTTGTTATAAATCCATGTAGCAACTTCCTTGTGGAATATTCTTGAAAGAAATGATGACATCATAAATATTGACTACTATTAGAAGCTGTAAAATAACATCCATATTATTTTATAAGCAAACAGCATACCCTTATCACACAGCTACTACTGGAGTCATCTGATCTGGGTCTAGTCTGTTTGCAAAAAGGTGTTAAAAGGCATATCTTAAAAAGTACATGTATACCATTTTGATTTGTTTAACACTTTCCTCCATAAATACGCCTTTATACACCTTTGCAAACAGAGTAGACCCAGATCAGATGGCTCCTGTAGGAGCCATCTGATCAGGGTCTGCTCTGTTTGCTATTGATATAATATACATATAGATATGATTCTACAGTTTCTGCCATGACCAAACAATCCTGTGTTATTATAATAATGGATCTAATTATATTTGTGATGTCATCATTTCCTATATCAATATTCATGAAGTAAAGGGATAAATGCATGGCTGCCAGGGCTTTATTTTCCTCATATGCTCGTAGCAAACTAACGATGAATAAAACTAAAACCCTGTACACTTGAATATAGAATCACATGTACATGTATAGAACTTTTTAAAATACAGGTGGTAGCTTAAGGCAGACTGGAAGTAATGCTGAAACTCCTCCTGAAAAATATGGATGCTGGACAGTAAAATTTATTGCAGCATTTTAAGCAGTTGGACCAATGTAAAGATCCGCTATAGATGACAAGACTTACTGCTTTGGGTGAGCAATACAGGGCCATCATAACCCTCTTGTTTGATTATTTTAAGGTACTTTAACCCTTTACTCCATGAATATTCTTGAAAGAAATGATGACACACAATGGATATTACATGTAATTAGATTAATTTTCAAAATGACCATCAACAAATGAATTTTTTGTCATTGCAGAAACTGTAGAATCTGATCTATATTATTCTATAAGCAAACAGGAGCCATTAGATAGGGGTCTACTCTGTTTGCAAAGGCAATAGGAAGGCTGATATTTATGGAGTAAAGGGTGCAAGGGTTATAGTGAAGTGCAGTGTCAAATAAGCAGTTGAATTCCTTCACTCAAATATTAGTGATTGGCATGGCAGATAATTTGTCAGCCTCTCTAGTTAATTGTCAGCTTCTCAAGATTGAAAGTGTGATTAAATGCTTGGGTCACAGGAACACGCTATCGGTCATGTGACCTTGTCGCAACCAATGACAGCGGTCAGTAATTGACAGTCATCATTGTTAAGGACACAAGAGACATTTGCTGCTATGAGAATTGACCCTTTGCTGGATAAATGTACCTTTTATTACCTTTACTAACAGACTAGACCCAGATCAGATGGCTCTTGTTGAAGCTGTCTGATCAGGGTCTGCACTGTTTGCTTATATAGTATTGTATAGATCTGATTCTACACTTTCTGCCATTGAAGAAAATTATCTTTTTCGTATGCCATTATTAAATTAAGCCAATTCATGATGTCATTATTTATTACATGAATATTCATGGAGTAAAGGGTTATATAGGATAAAGAGGGTGATAACAATGTAGCTCTGCACTAACAAGTTCACTGGTAACTATCCATATCCAATTTACCCTAAATATTTTGACACTACCCAATCTCCTCTTTAGAAGCAGTTTGATCTGGGTCTGCATTATTTGTCTAAGTTTGTCTGTCTGAATTCTTAGGGTAATAACGAATGCTGTTTTCTACTTCTGTACTGAGCATGATTAAAATATTATAATCACCAGGTTGTAAAAAAAATGCTACATTTGCAGTTCGCATGCTTGTTGCTATGAAAATAGTCACTGTTTTGTCAAACTCTAGTGTTCTGTTGTTCTTATTATTCTCAGCTATTTTGGGTGGCAAACATCCTGGGTCCAGGTCAGATGATAAGTTACTTGGCAGAGCTACAGATAAGGGTGCAATTACCTACATGCTAAAATTGTCATTTCTCCAATAAACCCTATACTGTGACCACTCTTTAGAATCGTCTCGAAGAGACAATTCTAAGGAGTGGTCACAGTTTAGGGTTTGGTGGAGAAATAAAGAAATTATTCTTGAAAATGTTTTACTTTAGGCATCTTATCTAGACCTCTGCTTGGCATCTGATCTGGGTCCAAACTGTTTGTAGTGGTTTTGAAAGCAAAGAGTTAATAATGTTCAACAGTGTGACAAATTGACAAATTATCCTTCCTCTGGTAATTGTAGTCATCTTACTTGAGAAACATTTATATCCGGTCATTTCTTACCACAAACAACAGATTTATTTGACAGCCCATGCAGGTGGTCCTAATGCGGTCATCTCAATCATCTTGGACTGGCAGTGGTCACTCTCTGTGTGTTTTATGATGGTCAGTTATTTCGTTCATCATGTAACTGTCCCGCAGACATCCATTGTGAAGAGCAGATTGCTCGTGGCTTGTTTGTAACAAGTTAGACGCAGGATTTGTCACCTCGAACTGGCTAGGGGGTGACCATGACACTGACATACCAACACTGGTCAGCACTGACCTCTGCTGGACATTCATTGGTGAATTATCAGAAATTGTCATCGTGATATCTGAGCACAAAACTGTTGTCACTACAAAATTGTAATCTCCTTCAGTATACATGTACTTCTGTTTCTCCCTTAACCCTTTTGCCCTAATATAAACACTTTTTTTTCATGCATTTGTAAACAGAGTAGACTCAGATCAGACGGCTCCTATAGGAGCCATCTTAAATAGTTACAGTGAAATATTGAAGGTGGAATATTGTAGCCAGTTAGAAAATAAAGTAACAGATATTCAAATTCTGTTAGCAAACAGAGCTTACTAATTCCGTTACCAAACAGAGCAGACCCAGGTCAGGGGTGTAGGACAAAACCCCACCAGGACGTAACCCCACTAGGACGTAACCCCACAGGACAATACCCCACTAGGACAAAACCCAACCAGGACAATACCCCACCTGGACAAAACCCCATTTTAATAAAAATTATGTATTTAATTAAGGATTTATATATACAAATGGCACTTCATAGCAATAGAAAGGGAGAATAAAACATACAACAAAAGAAATAAGTATAAATATTTAATTTCAATTTGAATAAAAGTAATAAATAACTATGTTGTTAAGCATATGGTAATATGGTAATAACCTGATTTTCACTAAAAGCATAAGTTGTATTATCACAAGGGGGATATTTTTATATCTTTTTACAAACAGAATAGATCCAGATCATACAGATTCTAAAACAAAGCCATCTGATCAGGTTCTAATCTATTTGCTCACTGACAAATAATGAATATTTGTTAGGTGAACCACATTCTATACAAAAAAGGCATACATGGTATAACCAAAATTAACCAATTCCTTTTATTAACTAACAAACAGGGTAAGCCAAAATCATTTTCACAATTTTATGATCTGGATCAACCATGTTTGCATTGGTACACTTAATATAGATTCAATAGATGTGGATATTGTAATATTAGCACACATTGCATATAAACTATTATAATATAACGACAATTAACTGATTCCTTTTCTTAACTTACAAACAGGGTAGACCCAAATCAGTTTCACAATTTTATGATCTGGATCAACCATGTTTGCATTGGTACACTTAATATAGATTCAATAGATGTGGATATTGTAATATTAGCACACATTGCATATAAACTATAATAATATAACGACAATTAACTGATTCCTTTTCTTAACTTACAAACAGGGTAGACCCAAATCAGTTTCGATTTTATGATCTGGCTCAACCATGTTTGCATTGGTACACTTAATATAGATTCAATAGATGTGGATATTGTAATATTAGCACACATTGCATATAAACTATTATAATATAACGACAATTAACTGATTCCTTTTCTTAACAAGTAAAACTAAAGCTCATTTAACTATGAATGCATTCTTTATTTATTCATAAGTTTGACCTAATTTTAAATATGCTTTAACTTCAATTTTTATTTGCAGATTGTAACTTTAAATTTGAAAATGTAAAGATCTTGCTTTGAATTTATATTCTGATTGAGTGTTTCTTCTTCAAATTATCTAAAAGTTGATTTATAAGCCAATTTAGTAAACTGAAGCTCATTTAACTATGAATGCATTCTTTATTTATTCATAATTTTGACCTATTTTTAAATATGCTTTAACTTCTATTTTTATTCGCAGATTGTAACTTTAAATTTGAAAATATAAAGATCTTGTTTTGAATTTATATTCTAATTGAGTGTTTCTTCTTCAAATTATCTAAAAATTGATTTATAACCCAATTATGTTAACATGTGGGGTTATGTCCGCCTTGACACATTTGGGTGTGGGTTTGTGTCCTATGGGGTTTTGTCCTGTGGGGTTACGTCCTAGTGGGGGTTACGTCCTGGTGGGGTTTTGTCCGTACCCCCCAGGTCAGATGGCTCCTATAGGAGCCATCTGATCTGGGTCTTCTCTGTTTGCAGATGCATGAAAAGGTGTTTAATTACTCCTTTGAGTGCATGAAAACAGATAAAAAGTGTAGACCCAGATCAGAGGGCTTTAATACTACAGATAAAGGTCTGCATGGTTTGTGATTTAAAATTCTTTAGAAAATTTAATTGTCTTATGATGGAATTATTTTCTACAATTGTATTGAGAAATCCAGCATTCAGAAGGCCAATATCATATTGATGCCTTTTGGTGCCTCTGTAAAAGTCACTTTTTGAAACCATTTTGATAAAAAGGGCATTTGCCCGTTTGGAGCAAATGCTCTATTTATCACAATGGTTTCAAAACTACGAACACTACACTCAAAATCTTTTCTCTAGTTAATACTTCTTTTCAGTAGATTTATTCAAAGAGGTTAGGTCTAAAAATAGCCTATGAGGTAATGGGTTGAGAGTGTGGGAGTGAAATGCCTGATGACAATGGTGAAGCAGGGGTTCACAGCCAGACACTGACCACACCGGTCAGATGTTTAAGCCTCTAATTGACGTGACACTAATCCATGTCAAGTGCCCCTGTAGGAGCTGGACTTATCAGTGTCAGAAATCTGGCCACTGAATTAACTCTTCACTCTTTACTCCATGAATATTCATGTAAGGAATAATGACATCATGAATATTAATTAGATTATGTGTTATAATAGCACATGGACACAGGAATGTTTGGCCATGGAAGAAACTGTAGAATCATTATTTTTTTTATATCATAAGCAAACAGAGCAGACCCTGATCAGATGGCTCCTACAGGATCCATCTGATCTGTGTCTACACTGTTTGCAAAGGTGTAGAAAGGTGGTTTTATACAGCAAAAAGTGAACTCTTTACTCCATACATGTATATTTACTTTTTACCACCTTTACAAAGTAAACCCAGATCAGACATCTACAGTTGGAGCTGTCTGATCAATGTCTCCTCTGTTGCTTATGAATTGTTGTCTGATTCTACAGTGTCTAATATGCCATGGCCAAAAGGCCCCCCCCCCCCTTTCAACTGACAATTGCTTAGCCCCTCACTGCTGTGATTCAAATCCTGGTCTGGGCATTTGGATTTTTCATGTGAGGAAGCCTTCCAGCTGGCTTGCGGTAGGTCGGTGGTTGACTACCATGGTGTTCTTCTGTGCACGAAACAATGCAATTTCTCCCCTTCCACTCTCTCCCCTTCCCCTCCCTCTCCTCCCAACCTCCATCCCTTCCCACTCTCCTCTGTGTCTCCCCTCTCTCTTTCCCTCTCTCTCTCTCCCTCTCTCTCTCTCTCTCTCTCTCTCTCTCTCTCTATCTATCTCTCTATCTATCTCTCTCCATCTCTTCCACTTTTCTTCTCCTCCACCCACTCCTCTTCTCCTCAATCTCCCCTCTGTCTCTCTGTCTCTCTCTCTGTCTCTCTGTCTCTGTCTCTGTCTGTCTCTGTCTGTCTGTCTCTGTCTGTCTGTCTCTCTCTTTCTCTCTCTCTTCCCTTCCCCTCACCTCTCCTTTCTCTCTCTTTCTTTTTCTCTTTCTCTCTTTTTCTTTCTCTCTCTCACTTTCTCCCCTCTCACTCTTTCTCTTTCTCTCTTCATCGTTTGCTCTCTGCTCTGTTTCTCCCACTCTCTCTCTCTCTCTCTCTGTCAGTCTGTTTCTCGCTCTCTCAGTATGTCTCTCTCTCTCTTCTTCCTCCTCCTCCTCTCCTCTCCTCTCCTCAACTCGACTTGCCTCTGCCTCTACCTCTGCTTGACTTGATAAATTAAGGTTCATTAGCCCAAAACTCATGTAACACCTTTATTTAGTCATTTGCACCATGGCTGTTTCATTTTTCCATGGGTAAACAGAGCAGACCCTAATCTTTGCATTTTTAGCTCGTTTGTTTCGAAGAAAAGTCGAGCTATTCTGATCACTTGGTCGTAAGTGTTGTCGTTATCGTCGTGCAAAAACTTTAATGTAGCTCATTACTCGAAAAGTATAAGAGGTATCAACATGAAACTTCATAGGTTAGTAGTTCTCATTGAAGGAAAGGCCCCTACATACGAACCATAACTCTTGATTTCAAAATTGTGCAGTTATGGCCCTTTATTTATTTTTTATTTTTTTTTTAAATTTAGCTGGACAAGCACCAAATCAGACGAGCGTTGGCGCCGCACGCGACTCTTGTTTAAGTTAGCATCAAGAATACAATAAGAGTGTCAAATAGTTTTGATGAGATGCTAAATGTGTGCAATTTCTGTCACAAAACTAGGACTTCAGCTGCTAACAGTTTTTGACTAGGGTTCAGATTTGAAATCTAGATACATTTATTTATACATTCAATTTTGTTTAACTCTATCACTGCCAATCTGTTGTTATCTTTGCAAATAATCTGGATACAGGTGAGACACCAAGTAGTTCAGTAGTCCTTTCTACGCCTTTGCAAATAGAGTAGACGCAGATCAGTCACGGCTCCTATAGGAGCCATCTGACCAGGGTCTGTTCTGTTCGCTTATGATATGATAAAGATATGATTTTACAGTTTTTGCCATGTCCAAAATTTCCTGTGTCCATGTGCTATTATAAGGATTAATCTTATAAATATTCATGATGTCATTATTTCTTACATAAATATTCATGGAGTAAAGAAAAATTTCATGAAGAAAATTCAACAGTTAAATTTGAAGTAGTTTACATCTTTGTCAGACAACTATTCATGGCAATGAAACAGTTTATATATAATTTACTGTGCTAGGCACAAGTCCCTAATTCATGTCCTTTGCAAACAGTGTAAACCCAGATGAGACGACTCCTAGAGGAGCTAGCCCTCTCTTCAGGGTCTGCACTGTGTGTCATGTTACACTTTCTTGAGAAAGTTTCCTAAATATTCGCAATAAGCTTGACCTGTTTGATGTTTTAGAATAATCCATTTGAAAAGTCAGCATTGTAAGGGTTAAACTGTAAACTTTTAACCACAATGACTTAACAGAATAGGTTACAAAAACCAACAGTGTCAACATATCAAACATATTTTCATAATTGTTACTAAACCTGTATGTAAATACAGTGCTTCTGTTACAGTATGAAATGATAAAGTTTATTTTTTTGTCATTTATACAAGATTAATTATAATTGGCTCAAAAATTGTCATTTGCATAAATTGTTGTCTGGGGAATTGTTCAGCTGTGTTATTTATCCCTTTACTCCATTGAAATGCATTTTAACACTTTTGCATTTTTACAGAATAGACCCAAACCAGACAGCTGTTGTAGGAGCCCCTCTGACCAGGGTCTGCAAAAAATGAATTATATAGCTCTGTGTGAGTTAAGAGACAGTTTTAGCCATGTCCAAACTTTCCTGTGTCCTGTGCTTTTATATAAAAAAATAAGGATTAATCTAATTACTATTCATGATGTCATTATTTCTAACTTGAATATTCATGGAGTAAAACTGGCCTCTGTGGCCAAGTGGTTATGGTCTCCGATTGACAATCGCTTAAATTAGCCCCGCACTGCTGTGGGTTCGAATCCCGGTCAGTGGGCATTTGGATTTTTAATGTGAGGAAGCGTTCCTAGGTTGGATGTTCTTCTGTGCAGCAAATAATGCAATTAGTTTCGTGCACAGAAGAACATCTGGGGTCTTCCTCCACCAGTAATTAGCTGGACATCGTGATATGGTTGAAATACTGTTGCTTTGAAATACTGTTAAAGCAACGTAAAACCCGATAAAAACCAAAAACCAAAGTAGCAAACATGGAGTAAAAGGTTAAGCAATCCCCTGCTTTTCAAGACACCTGTGTTTATTCACAATGTGGTTTCAGCAGAGGGGTTTTAATGTTTGTATTTTTAAAATATCTCTTCAAAGGCACTAAGACTTTTGCAGATCCAGGTGAGATACTGCATTACTTTGTATCTCATTTTAATAGAAACGTACTGTTCATAATTATGTCTAGTCAACACTTTGAATACTGGACACAATTAACCCTTTCCCTCATATTGACGCCTTTTGATTCCTCTGTGAAAGTCACTTTTTGAAACCACTGTGATAAATAGAGAATATTCTCCAAAGGAGCAAATTTTCTATTTATCAGTTGTTTCAAAATTACATATTACTAAAAGTTTTCATTTTCTGTATTAAATGCTCCTTTTCGGTAGATTTATTCAAAGGGGTTAGATCTAAAAATAGCCTATAAGGGAATGGGTTAATTACTTGACATTTGCAAATGATGTACACATGCACATACAGTAAAACCCCTCTAATGCGACCACCACAATGAGGTATAGTTCTGGGTCTTAGAGGCAAGTGGTAGCTTAATGCAGGACAAAAGTAATGCAGAAAGCTCCTACAGGAGCTTTCTGCATTACTTTTGTCATGAATTAAGCAACCACCTGGTTATAAAACATTAACGTCTCCTCTTTAAGTGGTCGCTTTAGAGGGGTTTTACTGTACAGTCTCAGGAATAATTTGTGGAGCCATTCTGTTCAGAGTCTGCACAGTTTGTTATTTAGAATTCTCCAGCAAAAATAATCTTTTCATACTGAATAATTAACCCTTCACTTCATATAAATGCCTTGTCACATCTTTGCAAACAGACTAGAGCCAGATCAGATAACTCCTGTTGGAACCATCTGATCAGGGTCTGCTCTGTTTGCTCTTAAAATTATAATAGATCTCACTCTACACTTTCAGCCAATACAAAAGTTTCTATGTACATGTGCATTCAAAAAATTTGGCTAATAAATATTCATGATGTTATTATTTCTTACATGAATATTCAGCAGGGAGAGGGTTAACCCTTTCCCTGTTCTATGTTTATTCCAAATTTCAATACCTACTGAATATTCATGGGAAAATAGTTATAATGAAATATTGAAGGTGGGTCATTGTAGCTGTTTTAGAAACTAAATAACTAATCTATCAAATTCCATTTGCAAACAGTGCAGACCCTGATCAGACGGCTCCTATAGGGGCCGTTTGATCTGGGTCTTCTCTGTTTGCAAATGCATGAAAAGGCATTTATTAGAAGGAAAGGGTTAAGTAATGATGAAATTGAATTTGTGGTTTATGTGTACTCAGAACCTTGTAGAATATCTCTGGGGTGTTTCCTGGTTCAAGTTTGAAGCATATTTCTCAGGTGTTTAGGTGTAATTATCTTGAACAAAATCAACTCTTAGAAATCCTCTTCACTTTTATGGCCATTTGAAGAAGATGAACTTGATCACTTGATGAAATCAATTGCTTTCAAGTGTTAATTAAGTTTCACTCCGTGCATGGTAGTGGTGAATACATGATAAACAAAATTATGTTGGCCAACATGAGGATCCAGATGAGTCACTTACTTATATTATATATATATTACTTAACTTCTCATCTGAATCTGTCTTGTGTTATTGTTATTTTCCTTTACCTCATGTAAGAAATAATGACATAATGAGTATTAACCATTCGCTTGCTATTCAAGTCAATATACATACCTGTAAATAGTGAAGACCCAGATGAGACAGCTCCTGCAGGAGCTGTCTCATCAGGGCCTGCACTATTTACAAGTTGATTGTGCAACCAGTGCACTCCACAGCAGTGATTGCACAGTGAAATACTTGTACACAGTGAAGATATATGTAATTATACAACAGGGCATGGGTAAAGAAGGAGAAATGTATTTTAAAATTCAGCAAGAGAAGGGTTAAATGGCTGATTTTTTTTTTTATAAACTCACCTGACTCCAAAGTGAGCTATTGGGATTACCATATGTCCGTCATCATCCGTTTCTTTAACCCTTTACTCCATTGATATGCCTTTCTACGCCTTTGCAAACTGACCAAACCTAGACCTAATGACTCCTATAGGAGCTGTCTGGTCAGGGTCTGCTCTGTTTGCTTATGGAATATTATAGATTTGATTCTACAGTTTCTGCCACGGCCAAAATTTCATTTCTTCTTGTGTCATTATAAAAATAAGCTAACATTTTTGATGTCATAACAAATTCTTACAGGAATATTCATGGAGTAAATGGTTAACTTTGCTCCATGAATATTCATGTAAGAAATAATGACATCGGGAATATTCTATAATGACAAATGAACACCAGAAAGTTTTGGCCATGGCAGAAACTGTAGAATTAGATCTATATTATTTCATAGGCAAAATGAGCAGAATCTGATCAGACAGCTCCTACAGGATTAGATATTGGAACAAAACTTGGTAGGTTTGTAGTCTTATGGAGGGCTGCCTCAATAATTACTCTGGTTGCCACTGGTAATTAAGCCTGTCCGTCATATAAACACATTTTCATACGTTTGTAAACAGAGTAGACCCAGATCAGATGGCTCCTATAGAAACATCTAATCAGAGTCTGCTCTGTTTGCTAATCGAATTTGATAAATCCGTTTCTTTAGTTTCTAAAATATCTACAATGTTCCACCTTCCATATTTCATTATAACTATTTTGATCATGAATATTCAGTGGGTATTGAAATTTGGAATAAACATAGAACAGGGAAAAAGTTAAGCCAGGGTGTGGTTAAAAAGAAGAGGGTGGAGGTTGCTTGTCACCATTACTTCAAGTGGCTTCCTTACAAGGTCCAACTTGATGATACATAGAATATAATTAGGTCTTTTATTCCATAAGAATTTAGCAGGCTGTGCTATTTGCTGACATAGAAGACAGGAAGAATTTTAAATTCATTATTTCTTACTGAATATTGAACAGGTAAAGGATGAAAACATGTATATTTCAAAAATAAAATTTCTGCATAAGCTACAAATTTACTTTAATCAAAATGAAAGGATTTTATAAATTTTAATTGTTTGTGTAATGTTTCAAACATTTAGGGATTTTTTTTTTAATACATGTATAATAATTATATATATATGACACAGGCTATTTTTCAAGTCAATTCAAGTCAAGTAATATTTATTTACAAGTCTGATAGAATACAGACAACATAGGCTCGATAGAGCTTTTAGCACCATTTCATTTTGCCATGGCACAATTAGCACCAACATTTCAATAACAGACAACATAGGCTGGATAGAGCTTTTAGCACCAACATTTCAATAACAGACAACATAGGCTGGATAGAGCTTTTAGCACCAACATTTCAATAACAGACAACATAGGCTGGATAGAGCTTTTAGCACCAACATTTCAATAACAGACAACATAGGCTGGATAGAGCTTTTAGCACCAACATTTCAATAACAGACAACATAGGCTGGATAGAGCTTTTAGCACCAACATTTCATTTTGCCATGGCACAACCTGTAGTATCAGATCTGTAACTTTTTATACGCCCACCTAATAAAGGCCCTGTCTGTCTGTCCGTTTGTTAGCTCGTCAACATTTTGTTTGTCTGCTATTTTCTCTGACAATATTAATGAAACTTCACACAAATGTTTAATGCATCAAGATCTGAAGCTGAGTCGATTTTGAGGTTCATTTCATTTGTTATTTTGGAGTTATGGCCCCTGCACTTAAAAAAATAAAATGCAAATATATGCAAATATGAGGATGGCAATAACGTTTTCATTTTAAATGATATTTATTTCAAATTTTTTATATCATATTACCTTAATATGGATTTTACGGGTTTTTATGCCCCCATAGACGATAGTCTGGGGGCATATTGTTTTTGCCCTGTCTGTCTGTCTGTCTGTCTGTTTGTCTGTTTGTCTGTTTGTCTGTTTGTTTGTCAGCAACTTTAACATTGGTCATAACTTTTGAGCCAGTATAGATAGAGACTTGATATTTGGCATACATATGTATCTCATGAAGCCGCACATTTTGAGGGGTGACGTGTCAAGGTCAAGGTCATCCTTCAAGGTCAGAGGTCAAATATATGGGTCAAATCGCCGACTTTAACATTGGCCATAACTTTTGGACCAGTAGAGATAGAGACTTGATATTTGGCATGCTTGTGTATCTCATGAGGCTGCACATTTTGAGGGGTGACATGTCAAGGTCAAGGTCAGAGGTCAAGGTCAGAGGTCAAATATATGAGGGGGCATAGTGTTTCACAAACACATCTTGTTTGATATGTCATTTTATTTTAAAGTTATGGCCCTTGAACTTTGTGTGTTCGTTTCTTTGTTTGTCGGTCAACTTGTAGTTTGTCTGTTGTTTTCTGGGAAAACTATTAAAAGGATATTTATTTAATGAAACTTCACACAAATGTTTTATGCAACAATATCTGAAACTGAGTTGATTTTGAGGTTCATTCAGTATGTCATGACAGAGTTACTGCCCATGCTCTTTACGAAAATCTGCAAATATGAGAATGGCCATAATTTTTTATTTAATAAGATATTCACTTCAATCTTTTTTTTATATAATATCACCGTAATATGGAGATCAAGATCTGAAGCACAAATTAGATAATGTCAACACTTATAAGGCATATTGAATCAGAGAAAGTTTGCAAGTGGGCGTATCATGTACCGTATGCAGTACTCTTGTTACTCTCTTAAAAATGCCATTCTATGCCTTTGCAAACACAGTAGACTCAGACCAGATGACTCTTGTAGTAGCAGGGTCTGACCAGGGTCTGCTCTGTTCGCTTATGGCATAACATAATATAGATACGATTCTACATTTTCTGCCAAGGTCAATAAAAATAAATAGAACTAAGAAAATGTAAAGGAAAAAAGTGCAGGTGTCAGTACTGACCAAAATAATTTATGTTTCAGCTTTACGTTGAGAGCTGAGGTCACTTCCAGTGAAGAAACTAACAATCAAGACAATGCTCAGAAAGGACCTGGTATTGATTTAGATCAGCGCAAGAAAAACTCTAGCCATACAATAACGTTCAGCACAAAATGGCAGGATGGAAGGCCTTGGCTGATATGTAAAGGGGAAGTTAGCCCAGATGGACATTCATTTGAGGCTATGTACTGCACATTATGTACTAAGTGAAGTTTAACCCATTCCCTCATAGGCTCTTTGAATAATACTACCGAAAAGGAGCCTTTACTAGAGAAACGGAAATTTTAGAATTATGTAGTATTGAAACCATTGTGATAAATAGAGCATTTGCTCTCATGGAGCAAATGCTCTATTTATCACAATGGTTTCATCAAGTGACATTTTTAGAAGCGTCAATAGGCGTCAATATGCGGGAATGGGTTGGGGTTAACATGGGCTGTACATCCCTGTGTTTGGATGCTGTGACAGGCCATGAGCGATCAGCTCAGTACAAGGAGTCCATGGCACAAGAGATACTGGACACGGACAGGATGGACAAGATTGCTGCCAAGCTGAACACGAAAGAATTCAAGGCCTTGGATGATGCTCAGAAGGTTTTTCTGATAGAGCACAATTTGCCAGATACAACTCTCTTCAAACCATTGATTCAGCTGTGCATAGAACTAGGGGCAACAAAATTAAGCAATGGCAATCAGGGAAATAATACCAATTATCCCAGCCACAGAACAATAGATGACTGTCAAGTTCAAGTGATAGAAGAAATCGTTACAGAAAAAGTGAAAAAACAGCAATTCCTATGATTTGATGCTAGATGAGTATACAGACATCAGTGCAAGGAAACATCTCTTCTACTTGTGGTGAAATACATTGACAATGGAGCATCAAAGCTTGCTTTCCTACAAGATCTCCAACTCCCAAATGACTCAGCAGACATCATATACACTGCCATGAAGAACCACCTGCAAGAGAAAGAAATCCCACTGAAGAATATATTTTCATTTGCCAGCGATGGACCATCAGTCATGGTAGGGGGAAAATGGTGTTGTAGCAAAACTGAAGCAGGATAATCCACACACCATTCCTGTCCACTGCATGAATCATCGTCTCCAACTTGCAGTTTTTAAGTCGTTCAACAGAGTAACACAGATACAGTCAGTTGATGAACTCATGAATGCTCTCTTCAAGTACTACCATTACAGTACAGTGAAAACTGAAAGCCTTCAAGCCATACAGAATGTACTAAGAGACACTGGAGAGCTGGAGAACTCTGTAAACCTAACAGTGAAAAAGGTTAATCACACTCGTTGACTTAGCCATGAGGATGATGTGCAAACCATTAGGAGGCTTTATATGCCAATCTGCAAAGATTTGTAGAATGCTGTTGTCGAAGGAAGAGATAATTAAGACATTAGATGACAAGACAGGCATTCCAGCAGGATCCTTACTAAAGATGCTCAGATCTTATGAGAAAATCCATTTCATTCATCTGTTATGTGATGTATACTCTGTCGTAGGATCTTTAACAAGACTATTTGAAAGGGAACAAGTGGATTTGTCCATAATCACACTAAAAATGCAAGCAACAATGAACCTTGAGAAAATGAAAATGAAAGATGGACCATACACCTCAAAGGTCATTAACATATGCAACAACCTTGAAGGGACAAATTTCTGGATCTTTTAATAGAAAAAGATGGAAGACCAACTGGAACATTCATCTTGCAGCATTGGGTCTTAGTTTAGTTTAAACATATTTTATTTCATATGATTTCTTAATCATGTGTATCATCCATAGGTACAGAAAGGATTGGGTCGAAAGCAACATGCTTATAAAGACCCTCTCCCTACAAGCATTGGGTCTTAGTCAGGTGTCAAATGATTAAATTATGTTCCATGGAGGTCAGGAAGTTATTCTGCTAGCAGAGCACCTTGGTCTCAGAACAGACAATAACAGAATGGAATGATTTGAAAGAACTGTTCAGGGATGACTTTGAAAAGTGAACATGAAGACAATCACAGCCAAACAAACCTCACTGGGGAAAGTGTACCCAAATGCCATGAAGGAACACAGGAACATTCTGAATGTATTAACAGCCAGCAGTCTACTGATAGTTGCATTAAATAGACAGTCAAGAGAAGAAATGGACTTTGAAAGGGTTGTGCGAGTATTCTTGGATAGAAAGGACAGAAGGCTCACGTGAATTGCATTGTAGCTGGATGTGTGTACAGGATCCTTTGAATGAGACATGGTGAAACTGCAGAGATCCAGATCAGACAGCTTCTACAGAGCCTTTCTGATCTGAGTTTTCACTGTTAGTTTTATATAAAGCTATTCAACATTCAGTGTTAAGCATTGTTTAAAGTTTTTTTTAGCCATTGATCAAAATAAAAACTATGTAGATCAAGCTGATATGGCTCATACAGAACCTTTGCCAATTAGAGTTTACACTGTTTGCTTAACCCATTACCTCATAGACTCTTTTTAGATCATACCTCTTTGAATCAATCTACAGAAAAAGAGCATTTATTAGAGAAAAGGAAAAATTCAGAATTGTAGCTTTGAAACCATTGAGATAAATAGAGCATTTGCTCCTATGGAGCAAATGCTCTATTTATCACAATTGTTTAAAAAAAAACCTTTTACAGAGGTGTCAATTTTGGGCATAATTATGAGGGAATGGGTTAACAATGATGTACCATTGTAAAATATTATGCTGATAGTTTTCTGTTGGAAGATCCATTTATGCCAAGGATCCAAATAAAAGCAGTGAATAGAACCATATCAGAGAGTTTCTTGATAACTTTTCTGATTAGAGTCTAAGCTGTTCGTACTAGAAATAAGTATAAAGTTGCAAAGTACTTTGATATCTGTTGTATTGTATGAACCTATTTGATTTTTACCCTTTCCCTGTTCAATATTCATGTAAGAAATAATGACATCATGAAGATTTATGAGCTGATTTTATAATGTAAACTTTTCATGGCAATAGTTTGCCTTGACAAAAACTGTAGAATCAGATCTATATAATGTCAAAAACAAACAGAGCAGACAGTGATCAGATGGCTCCTATAGGAGCCTTCTGATCTGGGTCTACTCTGTTTGCAAATGCACGAAAAGGTGTTTATATGAGGGAAAGGGTTAAGCCATGGATCCAAATATAACAAACAGTGTAACCACATTAGAGGGATTTTCTAAGATTCTACAATTTGCTAAGAAATAACTACAAAAATATATCAGTGTAAACTACCAGGCTGATAAGTTTGCATCTCATGGCCCATTTTATGCATAAAGGATGATAATTTTAAAGTGTATATACTGTATAATCACATTCATGTCAATCAAATCAGATTTTACACTATTTTCTATATAGTTAGCTGTATGTACTAGTGTCATTTTTCTTGATGGACATAAAATACCAGGATGATAATTTTGATGTGCATAATCCCATTTATGCCTAAGATACATAATCTATTTAAAAACAAATAGTGTAGAACCAAATTAAGCTGTATGTACTAGTGTCATTGTTTTCATTAGCTAAGATCTATGTTCTTATGTAATAAATATAATGGTAAATGAATATGAGTTTAGTCTATTCTAGCTTTTATGAACATGTTTAACCCTTTCACCGCCAATGTCGCATAAATGCACCACGACAAATAGTCAAGTCCCAGATCAGACGCCGACATTCAAGGCGGCCTCTGATCAGGGATTTCACTTTTTGAAATTTACATTTATTTATCTTATTTCCTAATTTAACAAAATTGGATTGCAGACGACAATTAGAAATTTGGCGCCGAAAGGGTTAATTACTTAACAGACTTTATATCAATGATATAAAGTTACATGTATATCAAATATGAACATTAAATTGGAGTCACACATGCTGGTCACTAGTCAGGGCCCCTTTGAAGACATTTTGTCGCATCAATATGCCCTTCCAAAATAGAAATTACCATGCCCCCTTAAAGTCTCTTTAATTTAACTTTAATTTAGCAGACTACAAAATTAGCTGACACAGAAAACAATCATACAGCAAGAATTTAGCAGACTACAATATTAGCTGAGACAGAAGACACTTATACATTAAGAATTTAGCAGACTACAATATTTGTTGACATCACAGTGAACTAGGAGTTACTATATGACCCCTTTGTGTAACATTTTTTGGGCCGTCATTGTAATTGTTAAAAACCTTTTCCTGAGCCTTTTAAAGGGCTACAAAAAAGGCTGTCCCGAGGTTTTTTGTTGACTTGACAAAATTTACACCTGCCACTCAGCCTAATTTCACTTCAGCTCCCTTGTGGTTTGTGGACCCTTATTTGAATAATAACCCTTTGAAAATTAAGTGACTTTCATATGCAAATGTTGTCATCTGCTCAAAGATTCACCTTAATTTTTAATGTATCTCTACAAAAGCATGGTCAGACAGTTTGATTGTTCATAGACACCAAGTTGGCTGTCGTCACATCTGGATCCAAACTGTTTGCAAATGAAATCAATTCTTTGCTCGGTGTGTGGAAAGAGGTAATAACCCATTGCAGGCCAAGTAATTGCTGTCTGTGAAAGTTGTCATCTGCAAGCCAATTGAAACTTACTTCATCTTTTATTTTCTCTTCAAAAAATGCATTCAAAGTGTCCAACCATTTAGATTCTAATGAAACATCTTGTTATTCTGCACCTCAGTTAGATCCAAACTGTTTTTATAGGCAATCACAAATTTGTTGGGAACATGCAAAGGAATGATGCAGTTAGTGCCTGGATGAGCAGCAATGAGATTCAGTTAAGGAAAAGAATCGAATTGACTGCAGATTGCTTATTCAGCTAAAATCTCTTGTCCCCTCCAGCTGTCTAGGGCTAATGGGGCTATTAGGGGACAACTGGGGTGATAATAGGGAATGGTGAGGCAATCAAAGTGAGCTTGAACCTTAAAGATTAAATTTTACAATTGCCATCAGCAAAAAATGTCTGTTTAGTTTCTTAACCCTCTTATCTGGGTCTGCACTATTTGCAAAGTACAGTATATGTAGTTAATTATCCTCTAACAAAGTTATGCATCCCTTTCCTCCATAGATACATCATCTAACCCTTTCCTTCATATAAACATGTTTTCACGCATCTGCAAACAGAGTAGACCCAGATCAGACAGCTCCTATAGGAGCCGTCTGATCAGGGTCTGCTCTGTTTGCTTATGGAATTTGATCTAATATCTGCTTCTTTAGTTTCTAAAATGGCTACAATGTACGACCTTCCATATTTCATTATAATTATTTTATTCATGAATATGCAGCAGGTATCGAAAACCGGACTTAATATAGAACAGGGAAAGGGTTAAAGTGATAAGCTCTACTTGTTTTACTACGTGTTTTAAAAAATGTCTGAAAAGTAGGTAAATAATTTGTTTTATATGCTGAAAAGAAGAATTTTGCAAGACAGCCAATCAAAATGCTGAAGAAGACAAAACTGTCATGTGTTTGATATCTAAGATCTGGTGTTATTCACCAATGCATTAGAATTTTTTCTGGTTGAATATTAGTTTTGCAACTTTTCCACACAAGCCGATAATAGTTTGTTATACAAGTATCCAAGAAAATGGCCTACTTTATAGCATGGGGCTTTTTTTCGTTATGCATTTAACCTTTTACCTCATATAAATGCAATTATCACGCATTTGCAAACAGAGTAGACCCAGATCAGATGGCTCCTATAGGAGCCATCTGATCAGGGTCTGCTCTGTTTGCCAATGGAATTTGATAGATCAGTTCCTTTACTTTCTAAAATGAGCCCTACAATGTTCCACCTTCCATATTTCATTATAACTATTTTGCCAATGAATATTCAGTAGGTATTGAAATTGGGAATCAACATATAACAGGGAGAGGGTTAAAGTTCAAGTTGACAATCTTCATAATCATGATTGAACATAACAAATATCAAGTTTTATGATTTTATTGAAAATATGTATATGGTAAGGCCTATCACTTTAAGTTTCAAAATGTTGTAAGTTTTTGAGTACTTGCCCTCTGCATAACTTGTCCTTTCATCTGCTATAATTCTTATGCTCGAAGTTTACATTTTTATGATATGTTTGTCCAAAATTACAATGAGTTACAGTATGTTTCATTATAATGGATCCAGACTGTTTTTATAAGTATCGGTAAATTCGTCTGCAAACTAAGAGTAATTCTAGGCTTTAAAGACAGGTTGTAGCTTAATGCAGGGTGAAAGTAATGCAGAAAGCTCTTTTGAGAGCTTTGTGCATTACTTTCTTCCTGCATTAAGCAACCACCTGCTCCTATAGACCGCAATGTTTATTTATTATATGGTCATCATGGGCAGGTTCTAATATGGTTGCTATAGGCAGGTTCTAATATGGTTGCTATAGGCAGGTTCTAATATGGTTGCTATAGACTGTGTTCTAATATGGTTGTTATTGTCTGTGTTCTAATATGGTTGCTATAGGAAGGTTCTAATATGGTTGCTATAGGAAGGTTCTAATATGGTTGCTATAGGAAGGTTCTAATATGGTCACTACAGACCTCTATTGTAATCACAAATTGATAGATAAGCATGATTATATATATATATATATATATATATATATATATATATATATATATATATATATATATATATATATATATATATAATTTTATAGGTAAGTTTCTGTAGGAGCTGTCTGATCTGGGTCTGCTGTGTTAAATAATTTAGATCTGATTCTACAACTACTGCTATGGCCAAACATTCGGTTGTTCATGGGTCATTATGAAATATGAGCCAACTGATACATTTATTAACCCTTTACCTCATGAATATTTAGTAAGAGATAATGACTACATTAATGTTGGCTTTATGAACAGAAACTGTAGATTCATATCTATGTTATTTCATAAGCAAACAAAGCAGCCCCTGATCAGACAGCTCCTATAGGAGCTGTCTGATCTGGGTCTACTCTGTTTCCAATGCATGAAAAGGTATTACTATCAGGTAAATATTAAATTACTGCTTGAATATTTGTCAGGTAAAAGGACAACCTCAAAGTGTGAGGTTAGTACACCAGGATAAATTTTGGAGGGATTTGGGCGTCAGCTGGAGAATTCATGTCGTAACAGCAGTTTTTTTGAGACTTTAACAATTTTAACAAAAAACCTATATGCTAAACAGCACGACAGATGTCCAGAGTCTAGCAATTTGAACAAATACTGTATTTAATGTATGAAAGAAAAAAATGTGAGTGAGGCTACGCTTTATTTAAACCTTATAAGTAGTAACAGTTGGTATGTAAATTTGATCCTTTTATATATAATTTTAACGACTGTGTTTAATGTGAACATTCTCATCTTAAAACAGCTTTGATCCAGATCAATTGAAACCTTACACTATTGCTTTGATGATCATATTTTGATTCTCTTGATCTTGATTACCTCAAAGTTGATTAAAATTTGAAAGTTTAATGTTGCCAGCAAGCTACACTTTAAAAGCAAACAAATTTTTGTGTCGTCAAAAGGACATTTTGGGTGCTTGATGATTCAGGTGGCAGTTTTTATATTCGGTAACAGTTGGCTCATATTATTTGAATAATGGGTCTACCGCCATTGAATATGTAAAAAAAGTGTTCATCATGTCTCACGCGTGCCGCCGGCTGGCGTGTGCCGCATCAAATTTATAGGGTGCTAAAAATCTCTTTCATTGCTGATTGTTGAATTTGAAAGGAAATTGGTTGTGATATACATATGTCCCTTGTGAACAAACTAAGTGAAGTGTACAAAACTGAAATAGTAAAGATTAGTATGTTAGTATTACATGAACTTTGTTCAGTTGTATGGCCCCCAGTCTTGTCTGAACACTCTGTACTTTTTGTCGGCCAAAACATTTGTATCTGGGTAAGAAACAATATACCATTATTTACTTTGAATTTTTCAAAATATAGGTGTACAGACTGGAAGCAGTGCAGAAAGTTCCTATAGGAGCCTTTTGCACTGTTTTAATTCTGAATAAAGCAACCACTTTTGTACAAAATGCAAGAAGCTTCTTTTTAAAAAATGTTATGCCCCCAGAGGTGTTTATCAGAGATAATATGGTGCCATAAGATTACGACACCTTTGCAAACAGAATAGTCCCAGATTATTATGCCTCATGTGGGAGTCTGATCAGGGTCTGCAATGTTTGATTTTGAATATGATACTTTCTTCTTTTTGTTTTGTCAATGAATAAATAAATAAATAAATTTAACTCTTTCCACGCTAAGTAATTTTGCATTTGAAACAATTGTCGTCTGCTTCAATTCTTAAATTAAAATTTCTCTCATTTCTCTATTTCTTTTTAAATATATGGTCAAATTTTCAAACGGTTTGGATCCTGGTGAGAAGCCATATTATGCAGTGTCTCATCTGGATCAAAACTGGTTGCACAGGTTTTCGCGGTTCCACCGCTAGAGTGATCGTAATCATAATTTTACCGCTAGCGTGAAAGGATTTAACATTCAACATTGTAGCAGATAATGAATTTTCGCATGTATTGAAAAATTATCGAGAGTGCAAAGAGATCATAATTGAGTGGTGACTGGTTCAAGAAGGTACTAGTAGTGTTACCTGCCTTACCTCCCTTTTTCTAGTAGTTATCTGCCTTACCTCCCTTTAACTACCAAGAATAAAGCACTGTGAAATGGTAGAACCAGTTTAGGGTTCTCTTGTTAACCCTTTACTTCATGGATACACCTTTCTACGCCTTTGCAAACCACTAGCACTAGATGGAAAAAATTCTTTTTTTATCTAGTAACAGTTGCAAACAGAGTAGACTCAGATCAGACGTAGATCTGTTTCTTTACATTCTAAAATATCTATGATGGCTTCACCTTCCATATTTCATTATATCCATTTTGTCAATCAATATTCAGTAAATATTACATTCAGAATAAACATAGAATAGGGAAAGGGCTACAAAATACAGGTAAAACATTTTTTACAATTTTTTCTTCATTCTCTGCCTAACACTATTTTGATGATACTCATTAGATTCAACAGGGAATTCTAATGAGTAGAAACAAGATAGAGTTTGGCTCAAGTATACAAAATTTATTTAACCCATTCCACCATAGGCTATTTTTTGACCCAACCTTTTTTAATCTACCGAAATGGAGCATTAACTATAGAAAAGGAGAATTTTAGAATTGTGTTGTTTTGAAACCATTGTGATAAATAGAGCATTTGCTCCTATGGAACAAATGCTCTATTTATCACAATGGTTCCAAGAAGTGACTATTACAGATTGGCAAACATTGCAGACCAATCTCAAAAGCCAGCTTTCTATTAGAGTATAACCTGTCTTAAGCTGCCATCAAAAAGCGGTCTAATTATGGGTCTAGCATATAGGTGGTAGCTTAATGCAGGTCAAAAGTTTACCGAAAGGTCCTACAGGAGCTTTCTACATTACCTTTTTTTCACAGTAAGCAACCACCTGCTTTTTAAGACTCTTTTAAGACTGCTTTTTATGTTTAATAAATGAATGGTTGCATAACCCTTTCCTTCATATACATGTAAACGTCTTTTCACGAATTTGCAAACAGAGTAGACCAATCAGCTGTCTGATAAGGGTCTACTCTATTTGCTTTATATATAGTATAGATCTGATTCCACAGGTTTTGTCACAGCAAAAATTTCCCCTGAAATAAATATTTGTGTTATTTCTTAAATGAATATTGAACAGGTAAAGGGTTAGAACAGGTTCTATTGGATGCCTTGTATTGAACTGCTCATTCTATGATTTCACATCCCACTTCTGAAGCCGTGGGGGGCATTGAGAATAACAATTATCAATCTGTCCATCCGTAAATCCATCACATGCATTAGGCAACCAAGGACTCCACTGGTCAGACATCACATGCATTAAGCAACCAAGGACTTCAGACATCACATGCATTAAGCAACCAAGGACTTCAGACATCACATGTATTAGGCAACCAAGGACTCCACTGGTCAGACATCACATGCATTAAGCAACCAAGGACTTCTCTGGTCAGACATCACATGCATTTAGCAACCAAGGACTCCACTGGTCAGACATCACAATCATGCATTAAGCAACCAAGGACTTCTCTGGTCAGACATCACATGCATTAAGCAACCAAGGACTTCTCTGGTCAGACATCACATGCATTAAGCAACCAAGGACTTCTCTGGTCAAACATCACATGCATTAAGCAACCAAGGACTTCTCTGGTCAGACATCACATGCCATAAGCAACCAAGGAATCCTCTGGTCAGACATTTAACCTTTACGCCATGAATATTTATGTAAGAAATAATGATGTCATGAATGGTAATTAAATCATGTTTTATAATTGCACATGAAACAGGAAATGTTGGTCATGACAGAAACTGTAGAATCATATTTGCAAACAGAGTAGACCCAGATCAGACGGCGCCTGTAGGAGCCATCTGATCAAGGTTAATTAATGCAGAGCAACACTAATGCAGAAAACTCCCAAATGAACTTTGTGCTGTTCTTTCTTTTTACATTTAGCTACCCGCATATAATGTTTCCCACACATATAGTCACAAAGTGGTTTCCTTAAAGATATTTATTGACACTTAGTGGTCGCTTTAAGGAAATTCTACTGTAAGGGAAGTTGTCAATGTCAAGAGAAGGGGATTCCTTGCAGTGTTAAGTTATCAAATCCATCTTCAATTCACAAACAACATTGCATTGCTGAAATTACTTTAATTTGCTAATAGAATTTAATCCCTTAGGGAGAGCTAGAAGATCAATTTACATAAATGTGACTAATATCAACCTATCACGGCTACCCATCTATTCTAATTACAGTCGCTGCCATGCAAATGATGGCAAGCTCAGGAAATTGGAAAAACTTAATGCTGCCCAATTAATCAAAAGAATGCTTTTTATGCTTTAATAGCATTCGACACAAGAGTGCCACTAATAATTGTCCGTTGGATGACTTTCAGCTGTGTTTTACCCTTGATAGAGCAATTTCTATCATTGTAGATATTGGACATTGCTGTGCATTTGTTG
This sequence comes from Azorinus chamasolen, assembly GCA_963576725.1. Lineage (NCBI taxonomy): Eukaryota > Metazoa > Mollusca > Bivalvia > Cardiida > Solecurtidae > Azorinus > Azorinus chamasolen. The sequence continues at coordinate 34,827,020 of OY755243.1, forward strand.
TATAAAGAACCAAATTTATTGTGTAAAGAACCATACTATTGTATAAAACACATTATGTAGCTTTTAACCCTTTCCTCCATGAAAACTCATGCAAAAAATAATGATGTCATGAATATTAATATTGTTATTTATAAATAACACATGGACACAGGAAGTTTGGTCTTGGCAGAAACTGAAAAAAATAAGTCTACTGTATCATGAGCAAACAGAGCAGACCCTGATCAGATGGATCCTACAGTAAGTCTACTGTATCATGAGCAGACAGAGTAGACCCTGATCAGATGGATCCTACAGTAAGTCTACTGTATCATGAGCAAACAGAGTAGATCCTGATCAGATGGATCCTACAGTAAGTCTACTGTATCATGAGCAAACAGAGCAGACCCTGATCAGATGGATCCTACAGTAGCCGTCTGATCTAGGTCTATTCTGTTTGCAAAGAAGTAGAAAGGCGTATTTATGGAGTAAAGGGTTTAACATTTAATTGGAATAATGTTATTTATCAAACAGTTATTTGGGGGAATATATTATTTAGGCTTAACCCTTTCCCTGTTCTATATTTATTCTAAATTTCAATACCTACTGAATATTAATATCTTATAGGAGCCGTCATATCTGGGTCTACTCTATTTGCAAATGCGTGAAAACACATTTAAAAGAAGGAAAGGGCTAAACACTGTGTTTGTTTAGTTGAAAACAGACATGGGAGAATATACTACTTAATCCAAATGATTTTGGTCTAGAACAGTTTCTATACTTAACACTTTACTCCAGGAACATTTATGTAAGTTATTATGACATCACGAATATTAATTAGCTGATTTTGTATATATTATTTCATTAGCAAACAGAGCAGACACAGATCAGACAGCTCCTACAGAAGCTGTCTGATCTGTGTCTACTTTGTTTGCAAAAACATTAAAATAGGTGTCTATGGACTAAAGGGTCAAGATATGCTGATATGAATATCTACTTCAAAGTAATTATTTTGGTCTATTCATATCCATCTAGTGGTTTATTAAAAAATAAAATAGAAAATAGTGTCAGACAGCTTGATTCCTGATAAAAAAGAAGTTTATCCTGGCCTCATCTAGATATATACTGTTTTAAACCATTAAATCCATGAATAATCATGTGAAAATTAATTAAATCATGAATATTAATTACTGGTAGTTGAATTTTTATTATGTCATTTGAACTTGGGATATTTGGTCATGGCAGAAACTGTAGATCTATAATATACGTGTAACCCAAAAGCAGACAGAGTAGAGTCAGTAGACTCCTGTAGAAGCTAATCTGATCTGGGTCTTCTATGGTTGCAAAGGCGTTATGGACTTTGGAGGAAAGGGTTAACTCCATACTCCATTAATAGATAATAGCACATGGACACAGGAATGTTTAGATATGACAGAAACTGTGGAATCATATCTTTATTATATCATAAGCAAACAGAGCAGACCCTGATCAGATGGCTCCTATAGGAGCCATCTGATCTGGGTCTACTCTGTTTGCAAAGACATATTTATGGGGTAAAGTGTTAATTACACAAAAATTTGTATAAAGTTTATCACCGAAGAAAATAGTTTTATGACAATTCTTTGATTAGGGTCTACACTGTTTGCAAATGTTGTATATACTGGTACTCTGTTCCTACACATTAAGGGTTCTGGAGAGTTAAGCCTTAATGATAGATAAACTACGACAAAGTCTTGACAGAATTGCATGTCACCTAAAATGCTAGAGCTTTTTCATTGAAAATTAATTGGACACAAATGTCTATGCTGGATCCATGCTTTAATACACGTGACATTGAAGATTTTCTCTTATTTAGTGTTGGTTGTTATTAAGTTCTTAATTCTTTGATGCTAAGTTATTGTTATCTGTTACATGTTTTTTTTCACTTAACCCTTTCCTTCATATAAACACCATTTCATGCATTTGCAACAGAGTAGATCCAGATCAGACTGCTCCTATAGGAGCTATCTGATCAGGGTGTTCTGTTTGCTTTTGGCATGGTATAGATCTGATTTTATAGTTTAATGTCAAAGCAAAATATTCCTTTGAAAAGTTTACATTATGAAAATTGAGCTAATAAATATTCATTATTTATAAATACAGAACAGGGAAAGGGCTAACACTTTTCATGTAGCATATATGTAAGAAAATTAATAATGAATGAATGTTAAATTAGATTACTTTTTATAATGGCATATGATGTAGGACATTTTGACTGTAGAAACAGATCCATATACCATAAGCAAAGAGAGCAGACCTTCAGATCAGATAGCAGTAAATGACAGGTGGCAGCTTAACCCATTCCCTCATAGGCTATTTTTAGACCCAACCTCTTTGAATAAATCTACCGAAAAGGAGCATTTACTAGAGAAAAGAAAAATGCTAGAATTGTGTAGTATTATGTAGTATTGAAACCATTGTGATAAATAGAGCATTTGCTACTATGGAGCAAATGCTCTATTTATCACAATGGTTTCAAGAAGTGACTATTACAGGGGCGTAGAAAGGCGTATTTATGGAGGAAAGGGTTAATGCAGGGTGAAAATCATGCAGAACAGCTTACATGACTTTCACAATTTTAATCCTTTACTCTATGCATATTCATGGCAAATCAAATATATATTATTTCATGAGCAAACAGAGCAGACACTGATCAGAGGAGCCATCTGATCTGGGTCTACTCTGTTTGTAAAGGAGTAGTATCTATCTGGTAAAAAGTTACGCATCCCCCTTCCTAGTAACATTATAAAAGTTTAGTTCAGTCTAAGGGGTTTACCACGATGGTATACGTGTACTTGGCTGCAATGTTTTAGTCATGCATGTATCTTTCATCTCATCCGCTTTTTAACTGCAAGGTTCAATATCAACATCCTGCTTGTAATGAATTAAAAATTACACTAAGTGCATATAACAATTTGTTTTGATCTAGATCACATGCTGTGTTGCTTGCTGTTTTCATTATTTGCTGAAAAATTAATTTCAGTGAATTTAGCAGAAATATATTAGATTTAAAACTAGGCTGACAACAATTATCGACTTTATCAACTTTTCCTCTTCTGAAAGGATTAATCTTGTTGGCTGTCCTTCAAAAGGGAACATCTGTCGATACTTTGCATATTCATGGAAGCATGACTCCGACTACCCGATGTCATGTCGACAATTATTCATGCTGCTCCATTTTAGTTGTAGTACAAACTATAATTATCCATTTGCCGAATAAAAACCGGGCAGGTTTTCAAGTTAGTGAATGAAAGTTGAAATTGTTAATTAATCAATAGATAACCCATTATCCCGTTAACCCTTTCCTTTAAATAAACACAGTTTCACGCAATGGCAAACAGAGTAGACCCAGATCAGATGGCTCCTATATTGAAATATATGTTTCTTTAATTTCTAAAGGGCCACAATATTCCACCTTCCAAATTTCATTATACATGTAACTATTTTGTCCACAAATATTCAGTAGGTATTGAAATTTGAAATAAACATAGAACAGGGAAAGGGTTCAGATAGCCTGTCTGACTTTGGACACAGCTTGGATCCAGATGAAACACCAACTTATTTAGGGTCTCATCAGAGTTTAACCCATTCCTCCATAGACTATTTTTAGATCCATCCACTTTGAATAAATCTACCAAACAGGAGCATTAATTAGAGAAAAGGAAAATTTTAGAATTTTTTAGTTTGAAACCATTGTGATAATTAGAGCATTTGCTCCTATAGGAGCAAATGCTCTATTTGTCACAATGGTTTCAAGAAGTGGTTATAACAGAGGTGTAGAAAGGCGTATATATGGTGGAAGGGGTTAAGGTATTTGCCACTCAGTAGTTAAATTTAGAAGAATGGGAAGAAATTCAAGAAAGCAAATATTACAGACTGGAGTTTAACCCTTTACTCCATAGATACACCTTTTAAACCTTTGGCAAACAGAGTAGACCCAGATCTGTAGGAGCCATCAGATCAGGGTCTGCTCTGTTTGTTTATTGAATTGTATAAATCTGATTCTTCTTGTGTTCATATGCAATTATAAAAAACATTCATGATGTCATTATTTTTTACATCAATATTCATGGAATAAAGAGTTAAGCAGATAGAACTTAAGAAGGAGGCTTAAAAATTACTGCCGGCGTATAACAAATACATGTTTGATGATCAAATTGCTGTGCCCTTTTCATACCACAGTTGTTCAAACAGGATTACTTAGTCTGTTGCCCACTTTGAATGCTGAATTATTCAAAGTATATCATTCATTAATAGTAGAGTCCATTTTGTATGATAGGATTAAATTTGCCAGAGGAGTTTTGATGACAATCAGTGCAGATCTAGATCATTTTCAGACATGAGAATCCAAATGTTTTACCTACAAAATTTAATACAATCAGTTATAAACCCTTCCTTTATATAAACTTCACATAAACGCCTTTTCACGCAATTGCAAACAGAGTAGACCCAGATCAGACAGCTCCTATAGGAGCTGTCTGATCAGGGTCTACTCTTGTTTGCGTTTTACATGATAAAAAATTAAAAATCTATTTCTACAGTTTTTGTCAAAGCTAAGAATTCCCTTAAAAAGTTTACATTATAAAAATTGAGTTACTAAATATTCATGTTGTCATTATTTCTTACATGAATACTGAACAGAGAAAAGGTTATACCAAGATCAGCTACTATGTTTGAACGAATGTTACCACTGATGTAGAGTTGCAGTAAAGACCCTGACGAAATCTGTCTTTCTGGTTTAACTGATCTGGGTCAACACTGTTTGCAACTAAATATGTCTGAGCTGCTTTAATCATGATTTGGCTCTTATTAGACTGAACATTAGATTCATGACCTGATTCTATCCAGTCAAGCATGTAATGTCATTATATGACCAAATATGGAATAATTGGAATAAATTACCCATAATGCCAGATCAGCACTCGAAGGCCTTGATCTTTGAGAAAACGGATATGGGGAGAGTCATCGTGAGTCATTGGGGGCTCAATATGGTCCACTGAGATACTGGAGTAAATAAGGGTAGTTCTGAAACTCAATCATCAGCAAGCCATTTCTGAGGAAATTGAATGGCTATGTCAACAATAGTTTCCATGGAAACATTATAATCAGATGAACAATTTCTCCAATTAAGGCTGACAGCATCAATTTTAGACTTGAAGATATTTCTTCGTGGCAAAATGCTTTTCTTTTTTGATGCAACCATCACTTAATTAACAATAATGGTTTTATGCATATGGCGCCCTATGGGGAAACGTGTGACAGACTATGGTAGAGGGGAGAAAATCTTTGGGACCATCGAAAATTTCGTTTATTGGCTCCGGCTGCAAGGACAGCAACGATGACATGTCGAAATTCTTCTGGGGATTAAAAAATTACATTTCTTGAATATTTCAGATGTCTGAATAATTTGGTAATTTCACCCCTCGTGTATTCAAGACAGTTTTATGGGTGAAGAGACTAGGTCACAGGGGTTATGAAGTTTATAGGGTCCTCCAGGGGTTGATGGTTTTTGACGTGTCAGCAGAGTTGTAAGAAATGGATGGAGACAGTAGTCAGCAATTACGCAACACTGAAATCTACATCTGATTTCTAGTATTCATGGAACTTAGATAGCGTGAAATTAAGTTACCACCTAAACTGCTAAATACCACATAACTGACCATTGCAGATAGCTTTGATCCAGATTAATTTAATCCTCTGATCAGGATCCAAGCTGTCTAATACTCTTTCAAGAGTTAGTCAAAACATTTTGTTAAAATCCCCCAAAAATCCAACAACTATAAAGTTTAAAAAATGTTGCAATGACAGTAATAAGCAAGACAATTTCACAGCAATTTAAGGTTCAAAACCTCAGACACCTACCTGACCTTCTCTGTTTTGTTAATTTGTTCATTTTACTTTTTGGAGTAAGAGTCTGACAATGAGTTTCTCAATTTCAAATAGCTTATTGCCTCCTACTCTCAGTGTTGATAATGAGATTTGCTTTATGTTTGACTGATCTTAACCCTTCCCTCCATGAAAATTCAAAATTCATGTAAGAAATGATGACATCATGAATATTAATTTGATTAATTTATAAAATAGCACACATGAAATATTTTATTAAAGTAGAATCTGTAGAATCAAATCTATATGATACCATAAGCAAACAGAGCAGACCCTGATCAGAATGGCTCCTACAGGAGCCATCTGATCTGGGTCTACTCTGTTTGCTAAGGAGAAGAAATGCGATATAGAGTAACGGGATAACCCCCTTTCTTTTTGCCAATCATGTTTTCACTTGCACATGAAAAAAACATGGATCCAGATCAGATGCTGAGTAACTAGACATCTGATCAAGATCAAAGTAGTTTGTTACTCAGCCAATTATTTAGAGGTGTCATTGATGGAAATAACTGTACATGTATTGATATATTGATGAAAAATGAAAAAATATTGACAATATATTGATATATCAATATCTATACGTGAACATGATTTATGCTCTGTAGTTACATCCATATGAGAGTAAAACGTCAAAACTTTCAATAAAACTATATAAAAGAATACATTTGTGGGTTATAATATCATTTGTGGGTTATAATATACTGCGACATTTCCAAGTTATTTAACTTTATTTTTCAACCAGGTCCTGTAAACAAGTAAGTTGAAGTAACACTCAAATGGGGGAAATGAAAGTATTTGTGGAAATTCTTCAGAAGAATTTCAGTGCAAGTATGTCAGTATCGATATTATGAAACCAGTATCAATACCAGATCGACTGATCTGACGTGAATCAATGATATATCAATATCATTCCTATCAATGACTCCTCTACAATTATTTCTAAAAAATAAGCCAGTTAGATACTGCATATGGAATCAATGGAGCTGACTGACTTTTTCAAAGCAAGAAATGGGTGAAATGTTGAACGTTAACATTTTATATATCAAACATTTGCAAACAGTGCAGACCCAGATCAGAGGGCTCCTGTAGGAGCCATCTAACCGAGGTCTGCACTGTTTGCCATAAATAATCATATTCTTCAATAATTGTTTTTATTTTTAGTGGTTTGCTTCATTAATATTCATAGTAGGAGGAGTCTAATATTATGATTCAGCATACAATGGGTTAATTACATCTTATAAATGAATGATCTTGATAGTCATGATGGGGACACAGTCTCCTTACAAGACCCCCTTGCAGAGTTTTAACCCTTTCCCTTATACGCTAGATCCATCCACTTTGAATAAATCTACTGAAAAGGAGCATTAACTTAAGAGAAAAGGAAAATTTAGAATTTTTTAGTTTGAAACCATTGTGATAAATAGAGCATTTGCTCCTATAGGAGCAAATGCTCTATTTATCACAATGGTTTCATAAAGTGACTTTTACAGAGATGTAGGTATATTTATGGAGTTAAACCTTCAGAACTGGTGAATTTGTGATTACCTTTGCAAATAGTTTGGATCCAGATGAGACGCTGAGGAACTCGGCATCTCATCAAGATCAATACTGTCTGTAACAGTATTTTTAACCCTTTCCAACGCCTTTTTACGCATTTTCAGACAGAGCAGACCCAGACCAGATGGCTCCTATAGGAGCCGTCTGATCAGAGTCTGCTCTGTTTCCTAATAAAAATTGATAAATCTTTAGTTTCTAAAATAGCTTCAATGTTCCACCCTCCTTATTTAATGAAAGCTATTTTGTCAATGAATATTCAGTAGATATTGAAAATTTGAATAAATATAGCACAGGGAAATGGTTAAGGAGAAATGGAAGGCACTTTTTGCAGACAATTATTACTTATTGTGTTCAAAGAGTTTAACCCTTTGCATCATGAATATTCATGTCAGAAACATTGACTGTATGAATATTATATAACTGAATTTTTATAATGGCATCATATATATAAGAGTAATTTTAATATCTTTACAGAGAAGACTGACAGATCAGACAGCCCCTGTTGCCAGTTTCTGCCATGGTAAAGTATGTCTTGTTTTTAATCCATTATAAATATTTAGCTAATACTACTAATCCAGTCATTTTCATAATATTCAAGAAGTAAAAAAAAATTTGATCCTTTACTCCATGAATATTCATGTAATAATCAGGATTTTGTTTTATTTAGTTATATATTTATGTAGTGTAATTAGAGTTATGTCCCTTGTACCATTAACAAAGCATTTATTTATTCTGCTAACTGTGCATTAGATGAGATGCTGAGTAATAACCTCTGATTTCTGCCTGTTTTAGCTGAGGGAGAAGTTTTAATATATAGAACATAAGGGAGATACAAAATCAGGACCGAAACTTCATCCATGAATCCCACTAAACTCCCTGATGGAGAGATCCAGCCTGAACCACCCAGAGTTGTTTAATATTTTATCTGGATCCAACTTTTTTTGCATAAGTTATCACAAATACATCATTAACCCTTTACCTCATGAATGTTTATAGTTCATGGCTTCATGGATATTCATCAACTGAATATTAATAATGGCCAATGTACAGGAACTGTTTTGGACATTTCAGAAAATGTATAATCATATCTATGTTATTCCTAAACCAAACAGAGCAGACCAGGATCAGATGGTTTCTACAGGAGCCATCCGAATCTTGGTCTACTCTTAATTGGAAATAGTTATAAGCATACATGAGTTAATAGTTTATCTTTCAACTTCTCATTTGCATTTAAATGTGACAAATGTTTCATTTATGAACATTAACTTTAGTCGATATTGAAATTGAAGTGTTTGCGTGCTGGCGGGGAACGGTGATAACCTGTGAAACAGTGTTGATCCTGATAAGATACCAAATAACTGTTTGAGTCTCAAATGTGTCGCAATAAATTTTATTACACATTGAAAAGGAAGAAAAAGAATTGGGGAAAATGAGTATGGGTATATTGGCATTTGCAAACTGTGTAGATCCAGATCATAGAGGATTCTTCTGATCAGGGTCTGAACTGTTTTAAAAATCCTCTCACAAGTTATTTCCATTCATTAACTCATTCCCTCCTAGACTATTTTTAGACTCAACCTCTTTGAATTAATCCACTGGAAAGGAGCATTAACAATAGAAAAGGAGAATTTTAGAATTGTGTAGTTTTGAAACCATTGTGATAAATAGAGCATTTGCTCCTATGGAGCAAATGCTCTATTTATCATAATGGTTTCAAAAAATGAGTTTTACAGAGGCATAAAAAGGGGTCCGTAGGAGAGAATGGGTTAAACTAAAATGATTCTATCTTCAAACACTGATGACCCAGACCATTTTAAATTCCAGCATTCAAAGGGTTGATACAGATGACAATTTCATAGGGAGGCTTTACTCCATGAATATTCATGTGAAAAATAATTATATCATGAATATTCTATAATGGCACACAGGAAAGTTTAGTCATTGCAGAAACTGTAGAATCAGATCTATATATATATTTCTCGCTTCTCAGCCGTGCTAGATAAGCTGAGTTACTAAAAATAGCCGTACTAGAAATCCTTATCTGGAACACCCTGTGACTAGTGTATTCATACGCGCGATTGGGTAAAATCAATACAAGGGATGGAATTCTTACAGAATTATACAAACATTTCTAAATTCTATTTATCATATAAACACTTTAAAAGCCTATTTAATTAACCGAAGACGTTGTTTTGTAGTCACTCAGTCATTGATATTTTACGCCAAAACGTAACGTTTGTGGTTGTCATAACAAATGACGTCATTTTGTCAGGCCTAAAGTTATGCTGCAGTCTGTTGCTATTAGATATGGAAGTCGTATTACGCAATGTAAAGTAGTACTTCACAAAATTCGTTAATTTACTTGGTTTTAGGGCGAATTTCAGCGAGAAAAATAATCGAGCATGGGATTTGTTAAAGCCTGGGGGTTCTACACCCTCGGTTGGTCTGTTCCTATCGGAAACTCGCTAAAGCTCGTTTCCGACTGGAACAGACCAACCTTGGGTATAGAAACCCCCGTCTTTAACAAAACCCATGCTTGATTCTATTAATGTAATTCCATAAGCAAAGACAGCAGACCCTGATAAAACGTCTCCTATAGGAGTCATCTGATCTGAATATTCTATGTTTGCAAAGGTGTTTAAAGGTGTTTAAAGGTGTTTATAATTATATAGTTGGTATTAAGATGCAAATTGTGTCCCTTTTATCATTGAAATTTTTGCTTATTTCTTTACAAATCTTTGGGTGGGAATATGAATGGACTTCTTCGATAGCTCTAGTTTCAACTAAGAGGGCTGCAGATTGGATGCTAAAACTAATCACTGTCACAATATATATTGACATGTGCACCAATTTTAACTCTTTGCACGCTTAGTAATTTTTCATCTGCAACAATTGTAATCTGCTTCAATACTTAAAATGAAATTTCTCTCATTTGTTTGCAAAAATATGATCAAAATGTCACATGGTTTTGATCCTGATGGGACGTTATATTATGAGGTGTCTCATCTGGATCCAAACTGCTTGCATAGGAGAGCTATAACAGTTTCATCATTTGTGAGCAATTTGTTAACTCATGCTGAAAAATGGAGGTCTGTATTCAAGGTCAAAGATTTGAGCCCTGTGGACCTTGCAATAAAACATGCTCATTATTCATTTAAGCTTCATCAGCTGATTCAAGTGCAACTAAGCTGTGATTCAAATCTTTGCACACTAAGGAGCTGTTGTCTGCTAAAAATGTGATCTGTTACAATTTTATTCCATTTCTTTTACATGCCTATAAAAACTACTTAGCATTGATCTTTGCACACTAAGGAGATGTTTTCTGCTAAAAATGTGGTCTGTTTCAATTTTATTCCATTTCTGTTTATGCCCTCCACCCCGGGGGCATATTTTGCTCTACCTGTCTGTAGGTTAATTTGTGTTGTTCCCAAGTTTAATGTTGGTGATAATTTTGTCGCCATTGCACATAATTATATACATGTACTTCAAACTTGGCATGCATGTGCAATTTATGGAGGCGAACATATTTAGGGGTGACTTATTAAAGGTCAATACATCAAGGTCATAGGTCATATTGGGGGAGGGGGGCATAGTGGTACACAAACACATCTTTATCACTATGTTATAATTATGAACAAAATTTCAAAGTCCTTTAACTCTAGTAAAAAATGGTTGGAGCAAAAATTCCCTTCTTTACGTACATCTTGACATCAACATTGCTCATCTGTTAAAGATTTGTGGGACATACATATGTACAGACGTACGGACAAGAGCAAGGCAACATGCCTATAAAAATTACATAGTGTTAATGGTTTGATTAGGTTTTCTCATAGCAAAGATATTTCATATCTCATCTAGGCTTAATGTTGGCCTAACTTGACATCTCTGATATAACACCAGCTTGAAATTGTAATTGACATAATCTAAGAAGGAACCATACACTGCAGTCATGTCCCTTTATTTCAACTCTTTACATAAATACACCTTTCTATGTCCTGCAAACAAAGTAGACCCAGATCAGAATGATGGCTCCTTTAGGAGTCCATCTGACCAGGGTCTGTTCTGTTTTCTTATGCTATAATATAGATATGAGTCTACTGTTTCTGCCATGGTCATTATAAAAGATAAACTAATTAACCCTTTACTCTATAAATACGCCTTTCTACACCTTTGCAAACAGAGTAGACCCAGGTCAGACAGCTCCTATACAAGCCATGTGATCAGGGTCTGCTCTCTTTGCTGTAGTATGATATAAATATGATTATTCAGTTTCTGCTATTGTCAAAATTTCCTGTGTCCATGTGCTACTCTAACACATTAATCTAATTAATATGCATTGCCTCATTATTTCTTACATGAATATTTATGGAGGGAATGATTAATACATGTATTCATGGTGTCATTATTTCTTACATTAATATTCATGGAGTAAAGGGTTAAGAAGCCTGTAGTTTATACAGAAGAAAAAGTATTGGTATCTTTCAATAAATTATGTGAATGTCAGATGTAACATGGCAAACAGTACAGATTCTGATGAGAGGGCTCCTCTAGGAGCCCTCTCATCTGGGTCTACACTGTTTGCAAAGGACATGAGTGAATCGTGCCCTACATTGTAAAGGCTAAACTGTAGACATTAGTTCATGTAGAGTGTAATAGATCTAAGTTTAATGAAAAGTTTATGTTTGTGAAACATGCTATAACAAACAGTTGGCTATTGTTAAGTGCATGTACTGGTATGAATACAACATCTGACAACTGAAGCCCGGGATCATCGCGATGGTTATCAGTGTAACTTGATAAATTTTAAAAGTAAACTGCTGGGCTACTGAAATGATGCACAGAAAAACTGTGCAGAAAATATCAGATTTGTAGGTAAAGAAAAACGTGTGCAATCCAAATGTTTGTTTTAGAGCCTGACATGCACTGTAAACTGCAAAGAAATGAAAAGTTGCAGTGCCAAAAAAAAAAAAGATCCTATTTATTCCTTTTGTAAACTTCATGTAATTCTACATTATGCCAGAATATAAGAAAAAGCTACAAATTGAATTCATTTACTCTAATATGCCCTCTTTATTTTGAAACCTAGGCTCCAATTTCCAGCAGTTTGGAAAGCTGCATAATTAAGCCTTTACTCCATAAATACGTCTTTCTACGCCTTTGCAAACAGAGTAGACCCAGATTAGACGGCTCCTCTAGGAGCCGTCTGATCAGGGTCTGCTCTGTTTGCTTATGATATAATATAGATCTGATTCTATAGTTTCTGTCATGGCTAAAATACCATGTGTTCATATGCTATTATAAAAATGAATCTAATTAATATTCATGGCGTCATTATTTCTTGCTTAAATATTCATGGAGTAAAGGATTAAAAGTTGCATCATTTTGGTAACTTTAACTGACATAGTAGCAAATACTGTAGACCCTGATCAAACGGCTTCTTCAGGAGTTGTTTAATCTGGGTCTACACTATTTGTCTACTCTACGCTATTTGTCTAAGTTTATTTGTCAGAATGTTTCGGGTAGTAAGGATAATACTGGAGACTGTTTTAACCCTTTCCCTCATATAAACGTGTTTTTCTTGCATTGGCAAACAGACTACTAAGACCTAGATCAGATGGCTTCTAGTGGAGCTGTCTGATCAGGGTCTTCCCTGTTTTTTTTCCATTGGATTTGATAGATATGATACTCTAGATTGTAAAATGGCTACAATGTTCCACCTTGCATATTAGTCTTTTGGCCATGAATATGCAGTAGGTATTGAAAGTTGTAAAAAAACATAGAACATGTAAAGGGCTTAGGAAAGACACTTTTCACCCTTTCCCTCATACAAACACTTTTTCATGCATTTACAAACAGAGTTGACCTAGATCTAGGAGCCGTCTGATCAGGAACTACTCTGTTTACTTATAATATTGATCTGGTTATACAGTTTTTGTTAAAGCAAAACCTTTCCCCAAAAAGTTTTTAATATTCATAGTGTCATTATTTCTTACATGAATATTAAATAGATAAAGGGTTAGAGAAGATCCCTCCATTGTTGGTTGATGATGGTTATCCATTCAAGTATTATTGACCTTGACCTTTGAATTTTTATTGCAAAATTTGATATCATACTTGGCGCATGTGATTATCTTACTTGACCAAGTAAAATAATGTTTTATAATAGAATAATTATATATTGCTGTAATTTTAAATGTCACTTATTGTACTTGTTTGATAGTCCTTATATTTCACCAACACAAGGATCTATAACCCTTTATCTGTTCAATAGTTTTGTAAGAAATAACGACACCATGATAACATGTATTTAAAAGCTGAATTTTTATAATGTAAACTTTTCAAGTGAATTTTTTGCTTTGATAAAAACTGTAGAATAAGATCTGTATCATGTCACAAGCAAACAGAGAAGACCCTGATCAGAAGGCTCCTATAGGAGCCTTCTGATCTATGTCTAATCTGTTTGCAAATGCGTGAAAGCATGTTTATTTGAAGAAAAGGGTTAAACCCTATACTCCAAGTCCTTCGGATGAGACTTTATAAACTAAGGTATGATCATCTGATGTGCTTATAGATAATATGAGAAGAGCCTCGTGCCCAGGTTTCTCTGTATCCGCCCGCCTCTCTTGGGCGCCCAGATAGCCCATAGTTGATAGTTCTACTCCTTTACTTTCTAAAATGGCTACAATGTTCCACCTTTCACATTTCAATATTTGTCCATGAATATTCAGTAGGTATTGACAATATGAGTGTCAAACAATGTCGCTTCTACTGTTTGACTTGGTTATATGAGTATCAAACAGTGTCATTCCTACTGTTTGACTATGTTATATGAGTGTCAAACGGTGTCATTCCTACTGTTTGACTAGGTTATATGAGTGTCAAACAGTGTCATTCCTACTGTTTGACTAGGTTATATGAGTGTCAAACAGTGTCATTCCTACTGTTTGACTAGGTTATATGAGTGTCAAACAGTGTCATTCCTACTGTTTATATAGGTTAGATCACACATTCACTGCTATCTTACACGGAGTTCAACTTTTCAAGATATTTCTGGGATTTTAGCATTTATCACTTATCCATGATGCTAATACACGTATTCTCATTTTTAGTTGAGTTGCAAGTGTTCCTTTTCATTGCTTCATAGTTTACATTAGTTATTAGTATAATATAAGTATAATGTAGTGAAACAGTTCAAATCAACTTGAAAGAATTTTGATTGAATTTTGAACACTTGCAGTAATTGCCGTGAGATACTAAACTAAGAAATCCTTTGGCTTTTGTACGTCACAGCCTGTATTAGATAACAGAATAAAACATTTACAGTGTTTATACCTGTGTGAATTATATCTAATTATCGGAAGTGCCATTAAGCGCCTAAGATATTTGTTATTGATTGTCAATAACTTATTGCATTATTTCTATCCCTTGCCCTGCTCTGACTCGATCATACTTGATTGGAATTTGCAAACTCTTTGGAGTCAAGGTCACCAGTAAGTTAACCCATTACCTCATAGACTATTTTTAGACCCTACCTCTTTGAATAAATCTACCAAAAAGGAGCATTTACTAGAGAAAAGGAAAATATTAGAATTGTGTAGTATTGAAACCATTGTGATAAATAGAGCTTTGCTTCTATGGAGCAAATGGTCTATTTATCACAATAGTTTCAAGAAGTGACTATTACAGAGGCATAGAAAGGCATATTTTTGGAGAAAAGGGTTAATGTCAGGTCAGGGCCCATGTTGCTCAGACTGAAAATGACTGATAGTCTAAAGAAGTTCAACTAAGCAAATGATGTTTAACCCTTTCCTTCATACAAACACCTTTTCATGCCTTTGCAAACAGAGAAGACCCAGATCAGACAGCTCCTGTAGGAGCCGTCTGATCAGGGTCTGCTCTGTTTGCTTATTGAATTATATAGATCTGATTTTACAGTTTCCATCATGGTGAAATAAATCTCTTGTCCATGTTTCCATTTTACTGATTCTGTCCATGAATATTAATGAGGTGAAATCAGTTTGAATAACTGTTAACCAGGGAAAGAGTTTAATATAATTTAATAATAAGAGGGAAAATATTTTAGTGTAGTCTAAGAGTAAGAACTCTCTTGAGTTGCTGATAACCTATACAAATGTGAACCTGTACAAATACGGTAAACCCCCTATAAACCAGATGTTTAAATTAGTAGCAATGCCAGTCTATAACCCATTCCTCCATAGAAACACCTTTCTATGCCTGTGCAAACAGTAGACCCAGATCAGGCGGCTCCTGTAGAAGCTGTTTGATGAGGGCCTGATCAGATGACAATTATATATTTAGCTTGCAAATGTTTGAGGGGCATGTGGCAGATGAGCTAAGTGTTCTCTTCCGTCTCGTGAGGTGAACAGGTGCCCAATGATATGCACCCAGTGTTTGCATGATATTTGTTTAACAGTAAAACTATAAATATTTTATATGGTTTGTATAGTGTTAACACTTTTCATGCTATGGGCAAGATCTTGTCATATATTGTATACACTTTTGATTCAGATAAGATGTATTTTGTATCTCATTAAGATTATAAACTGTTTGACAATCAGATACCAATTTTGAAAAGAAATGGAAGAACACTGTATGTTTGAAACTAAAGCAGGTGACAAAAGTTGCAAATGAAATTTGCTTACTTTAAATTTGGTTTACAGTAAAACCTTGATTATTTGAAACTTTAGTATAGAAGAATTTAGACCCTTTTAGGCAGGTGGATGGTTAGTGCAGGGTGAAAGTCATGCAGAAAGCTCCTTGAGGAGCTTTCTGCATGACTTTCACCCTACATTATAAGCTGCCACTTATCTTAAAGATCGATAATGATACGTATTTTAGTGTTCGAATAATGGAGATTTTACTGTGGTTAAAGGCATCATATCAATATGATTTACCTATTTGCACTCTATCATGCATGAGGGTTGTATATGGAATTTATTGTTCTGTAATATAAATATTTGGATGTTGTTGAAATAACACAACTTGGCAAACAACGGATGATACATAGATAATTATGTTTATAACTATCAGTAGATGATAACTAGAGCAGTAAACCTGGATGATAACTAGAGCAATACAACTGGATGATAACTAGAGCAGTAAAAAACCTGGATGATAACTAGAGCAGTAAAAAAAACCTGGATGATAACTAGAGCAGTAAACCTGTGGATGATAACTAGAGCGGTCTGATCTGGGTCTTCTCTGTTTGCAAATGCGTGAAAAAGAAAGTGTTAATAAGTTAAAATGACTATGGATAATTGATCAGTTGAATTTTTAGAGCACAATAGCATTAGAGCACAAGAGAATATTTTACCATGGCAGACATGGTAGAATCATCAATATATTAATAGATCATTTCATAGACAAACAGAGCAGACCCTGATTAGACGGTTCCTACAGGAGCAGTCTGATCTGGATCTACTCTGTTTAGAAAGGTCTTGTTACAGAAACTTCTCTCCATTGCTAACAGAGTAGACCCTGATCAGACAACTCCTGTAGAAGGTGCCTTATCAGTGTCTGCTCTGTTCATTTGTGGAAAAAAATAAAGATCTGATTCTGCCATTTCTGTCACAGTCAAAATTTTGTTTGCTTATAATAATTATGTTATAGATATGATTCTAGTTTCTGCCTTGGCCAAAATGTCCTGTGTCCATGTGCTATTGTAACAATTAATCTACCTAATCAATATTGATGATGTCATTATTTCTTATATGAATATTCATGGAGTAAAGGGTTAATGACATTGTTCATTTAGTGTGAGATGTTTAACCCTTTCCTCCATAAATACGCCTTTCTACGCCTCTGAAAAAATCACCCATTGAAACCATTGTGATAAATAGAGCATTTGCTACTATAGGAGCAAATGCTCTATTTATCACAATGGTTTCAAACTACAAAATTCTTTTTCTGTAGTTAATGCTGCTTTTTTGTAGATTAGTTCAAAGAGGTTGGATCTAAAAATAGCCTCTGAGGGAATGGGTTAAATTTGCTAGATGATTTTATGTAAGTATCGTCTGCAAAACTCTGATCAGCCCTAAGTCTGAAAACTAATATTTCCTTAATTTTTCCTAAAAACATTCAGAATGTCAGCTTCCTTAAACCCCTGTAAAATCACCTTGGGCCTCTGTTGTTGAGTGGTTATGGTCTTCAACTGACAATCAGTTAGCCCCTTACCGTTGTGGTTCATATCCTGGCCTGAGCATTTAGATTTTTCATGTGAGAAAGCCTGAGGTTCCAGCTGGCTTGCAGTAGGTCGGTGGGTCCTACCAGGGTGTTATTCTGTGCACGAAACATTAATGCAATTTGTTTCATGCACAGAGGAACCTCTGGGGTCTCCCTCCACCTGTAATATGACAGTATAACAATTCCGGTAAATAAATACTCATTATGTGATAATTTCTTGTGTTAATATTAACCCGTTACCTCATAGGCTATTTTTAGATCCAACCACTTTTAATAAATCTACCGAAAAGGAGCATTAACTAGAGAAAAGGAAAAATTCAGAATTTTGTAGTTTGAAACCATTGTGATAAATAGAGCATTTGCTCCTATAGTAGCAAATGCTCTATTTATCACAATGGTTTCAACAGGTGACATTTACAGAGGCGTCAAAAGGCATCAATATGAGGGAATGGGTTAAACAGGTAAAGAGTTAAAAATAGAAATATAGGTCTATCAAAATACAGGTGGTAGCTTAATGCAAACTGAAAGCAGTACAGAAAGCTCCCCTGAGAACTTTCTGCATTGCTTTCATTCTGCATAAAGCAACTACCTGTGAACAAATTGCACTAAGCTCCTTTTCAAAATATTATGCATCCTTTGACATTTATTAGAGATAATAATGTATTTCTTACATGAATATAAGGGGTAGAGCAGACAATTCTTGAACTCTTTCCACTTTTGGCACAAACAGGTAGTAGTCACTTTGGTATGAATCCAATGTTTCATTAATTAATTTGATGTCTCACCAAGATCCAAACTACTTTATACACTGTGATTTAAAAAAAATGGAATAGAATTTAAATTTATTTAACGCAATCTCTCTTAGGCTATTTTTAGACCCAACCTTTTTAATAAGCCTGCTGAAATGGAGCATTTACTAGAAAAAAGGAAAATATTAGAATTGTGTAGGTTTGAAACCATTGTAATAAATAGAGCATTTGCTCCTGTAGAGCAATATTTTATGCTCTATTTATCATTATGGTTTAAAAATGTTACCTTTACAGAGGCATTTAAAAAGGGTCAATGTGTGGGAATTGGGTTAAAGAAATGAAGCAGATGACAATTTTGGCTGATAAAATGAAGATAATGTTCAAAGAGTTGAAATAGTGCATGTGTTTGAGATTGCTGGGGTTGGCAGATTCATGTCAGATTTCCAGTAACTTTGGCAGCAGTGCTGTTTTATTTGGATACAGGCTGCTCTCTGGTACAAATGTCTCAAGGACTTGGTGCATAACTATTGTACCTTATTTACCTAATCCCTTTACTCCATAAATACACCTTTCTGTGCCTTTGCAAACAGAGTAGACCCAGATCAGATGGCTCCTATAGGAGCCATCTGATCAGGGTCTGCTCTGTTTGCTTATGATATAATATAGATATGGTTCTACAGTTTCTGTCATTGCCAAAATTTCCTGTGTCCATGTGCTATTATAACAAATTAATCTTATCAGTATTGATTCCATCATTATTTCTTACATAAATATTCATGGAGTAAAAGGTTAACTAGTATTAGACCCACATACCTCCCATCACTGTATGTGTCTTGTAGTATTAGACCTAGGTACCTCCCGTCACTGAATGTAGCTTGTTGGAGACCCAGATACCTCCCATCACTGTAGGTGTGATTTTGGTTACTGACCGTTCCAAGGCGGTACTCCTGCTTTCAGCCTATGGTCAACTCTTTTGTTTAATATGCTTAATTTTTAATGTTTTTACTACTTATTGTAGTATTAGACCCAGGTACCTTCCATTAGTGTATATATCTTGTAGTGTTAGACCCAGGTACCTCTCCTCACTGTATGTGTCTTGTAGTACTAGACCCAGGTACCTCTTCTCACTGTATGTGTCTTGTAGTATTAGACCCACATACCTCTTCTCACTGTATGTGTCTTGTAGTATTAGACCCACATACCTCTCCTCACTGGATGTGTCTTGTAGTATTAGACCCACATACCTCTCCTCACTGGATGTGTCTTGTAGTATTAGACCCATGTACCTCCAATCATTGTATATGTCTTGTAGTACTAGACCCAGGTACCTCTCCTCACTGTATGTGTCTTGTAGTACTAGACCCAGGTACCTCTTCTCACTGTATGTGTCTTGTAGTATTAGACCCACATACCTCTTCTCACTGTATGTGTCTTGTAGTATTAGACCCACATACCTCTTCTCATTGTATGTGTCTTGTAATATTAGACCCACATACCTCTTCTCACTGTATGTGTCCTGCAGTATTAGACCCACATACCTATTCTCACTGTATGTGTCTTGTAGTATTAGACCCACATACCTCTCCTCACTGTATGTGTCTTTTAGTATTAGACCCATGTACCTCCCATCATTGTATATGTTTTGTAGTACTAGACCCAGGTACCACTCCTTTCTGTATGTGTCTTGTAGTACTAGACCCAGGTACCTCTTCTCACTGTATGTGTCTTGTAGTGTTAGACCCAGGTACCTCTTCTCACTGTATGTGTTTTGTAGTATTAGACCCACATACCTCTTCTCACTGTATGTGTCTTGTAGTGTTAGACCCACATACCTCTTCTCACTGTATGTGTCTTGTAGTATTAGACCCACATACCTCTTCTCACTGTATGTGTCCTGCAGTATTAGACCGATGTACCTCTCCTCACTGTATGTGTCTTGTAGTATTAGACTCACATACCTCTCCTCACTGTATGTGTCTTTTAGTATTAGACCCATGTACCTCCCATCATTGTATATGTTTTGTAGTACTAGACCCAGGTACCACTCCTCATTGTATGTGTCTTGTAGTACTAGACCCAGGTACCTCTTCTCACTGTATGTGTCTTGTAGTGTTAGACCCAGGTACCTCTTCTCACTGTATGTGTTTTGTAGTATTAGACCCACATACCTCTTCTCACTGTATGTGTCTTGTAGTATTAGACCCACATACCTCTTCTCACTGTATGTGTCCTGCAGTATTAGACCGATGTACCTCTCCTCACTGTATGTGTCTTGTAGTATTAGACTCACATACCTCTCCTCACTGTATGTGTCTTGTAGTATTAGACCCACGTACCTCTCCTCACTGTATGTGTCTTGTAGTAGGAGACCCAGATACCTCTCACCTCTGATCACTGTATGTAAAGCTAAATAATTCAGTTGTTATGACTTTAACCCTCTTTTTCCTTGTTGAATATTCATGTAAGAAATAATGACATTATGCATATTTGTTAGCTAAGTTTTTATAATGGCATCTGCAGTCGGAACTTTTGGTATTGATACAAATTGTAGAGTCAGATCTATAATCATTTCAGAGCAGGCAGAGCAGACCCTGATCAGAGGATAGTGTCAAATCAGTAATAAAAGGCCCTGGTCAGGTAGTGTCAGATCTATAATAATTTCATTTATAAATAATTTTTATAATAACATTTTCAACTGGGAACTTTTGTAGAGTTAGATTTATAATAACTTCATAAGCAAATAGAGCCGTCTGTTCAGAGTCTGCTCTTTTTGCTTATGACATAATACAGATCTGATTCTACAGTTTCTATCTTGATAAAAAAAAATCTGCATTTACATGCAATAATAAAACTTAATCTAATTAATATGCATGATGTCATGGTTTCTTACATGAATATTCATGGAGTAAATGATTAAAAAAAGTAATTGAATACCAAACAGTATAGACTCTTATCAAACTGCTGTGTAAGTCTAGCCCAATAGTAGCGGTAATTATCAAACAGCTGTGTAAGTCTAGACCAATAGTAGCGGTAATTATCAAACAGCTGTGTAAGTCTAGTCCAATAGTAGCAGTAATTATCAAACTGCTGTGTAAGTCTAGCCTCATAGTTTTGGTAATTATAGTACTTACACTATGGATGTATTTCTGTTATCTCATTGCAGACAGATTGGATCCAGATGTTATGCAAAGTACGATAAAACTTCTGTCAAAGGACCATTAAAAACCAGTCATTTTGGAGCTAAATTCTGCAGTACAGTGAAACCCCTCTAATGTGACCACTAAATGAGCAAACATGGTTGTCTTCATAAGCAGGTGGTTACTTAATGCAGGATTAAAGTTATGCAGAAAGCTCCTATAGGAGGACCACTAAATGAGCAAACATGGTTGTCTTCATAAGCAGGTGGTTACTTAATACAGGATTAAAGTTATGCAGAAAGCTCCTATAGGAGCTTTCTGCATAACTTTCATCCTGCATTAAGCTACCACCTGCCTCTGCCGACCGGAATTATGCCCAATTTTGGTGGTCGCATTAGAGGGGTTTTATTAGCTAAATTCATAAAAGAATACTGTTAACATGAATTTTTGGTATTGGTAGAAACTGCAGATCTATTATGATATATACAGAGCATACCCAGATCAGACAGCTCCTATTGACTTTAAAAAGCATTTGTCTGAGGTCAAGGGTTAACCGATTACCTGCTGATATTCATAGCAGAAAAAACGACATCAAGAATATTTATTAGCTAAACTTTTATAATGGACACAGAATGTTCTGTACATGGCACAAATTGCAGAATCAAAACTGTATTGTCCCATAAGCAAACCAAGCAGACCTTGATCAGATGGATCTGAACTGGATCTACTCTGTTTGCAATGATGTGAAAAAGGCGTGTGTATCAGGTAGGGGCTTATAAAATGTGATTGCTTTGAGAGGTTTGCAGAAGGTGATACCAATAATTTCATGTTAAACCCTGGAATTCTCAAAATCATAAGTCAAGCTCCAGCATCTTGACATAAAAGCTGGGAAATTTCAGGCAATATCTATAAACTGTGAACTAAATGCAGATTTTAATAAATATGTCTGTACAGATTTTATACAGCCTGTTTTATTGGGATGTAATCTTCTTAGCACATTAAGGGCCTTTGAAGTCGAGCGTTTTTTACTGATTCTTGAAATTCTGCACTTGACGATGAACAACAGCTGAATTGTAAACGGAAAGACTGCTTCTACAAAATCGGCATAAACTTTGGATATATGACACTAAAATTTATATGCTTGCAGAATACCAAAAAACATGACATCTGCTGCATGCCATGCTAGGGAGCCACGTATTCTAAAGCCTTAGGTGCAACACATTCAGGGATGGACTCATACCCCTTATGAAAGAAAATACTCAACCACCACAGTAGTCAAGAGAATGAAAGAAGGTATGTATGAAGACAGAAGTCACAAGTCGAGTCGACACGTTTCATGCCAACAATGACACTAAACATTTAGATATTAACATCAAAAACACGGCCATAAAAGGACTACCTCCAACCACATATATATGTGCTCGTATATCTTCTTTTTATTGGCTCTAGTAATTTAGATAATCACAGCTTGTAGACTTGGTGTCTAAAGTACATAGTCACTTTACTATACTTGCCTTCATTCATGAACCAGCTAGGAGGATTTAGTAATGAATCTGGAATTTTGGGAATGAGAACGTAGAACCCTGAACCTGCTATGAAAATTGTTGTTAGATCAAATGTTTGACTACAATGGTTTTAACTCTTTCCTTTATATAAACATGTTTTCACACAGAGTAGACCCAGATCAGATGGCTCCTATATTTTTTATGGATCTGTTTATCTACTTTCTAAAATAGCTACAATGTCCCTTCTTCCTTATTTCATTATAATTATTTTGTCTATGAATATTCAGTAGGTATTGCAATTTGGAACAAACATAGAACAGGGAAAGGTTTAAACCACATCTGATATGCAGTTTCTTGTTTAATAATTGCAGGAGTGCCAAATAGTTTTGATCTTGATCAAATGTTGGTTGGATCTTGATCAAATTTAGGTTGGATCTTGATCAGATGTATATTGGATCTTGATCAGATGTAGGTTAAGTTGGATCTTGATCAAATGATAAGTCATTTTCTGTTTGCAATAGACAATTTTGTTTTGACCGGTACATTAGGGGGCTAAATAGTGGTCAATTGGGTAATTGTCCTATTGTCATTTGTAATTGGTCATAAAAATTATTTCTGCTGATGGACGAGATAGCTGTTGGTCATTTGGGGGGTACAGTAAACCTGCCTTAAGCTACCATTAAAAAGAGGTCTGATTAGGGGTCCGTTAGGCAGGTGGTAGCTTAATGCAGGTTAAAAGTAATGCAAAAAGCTCCTATAGGAGCTTTCTGAATTACTTTTTCCCTGCATTAAGCAACCACATGCTTTTTAAGATGATTGTATCTGATCAATGTAAGGTCTCTTAAGACAGGTTCTACTGTATGATGTAATGTACAGACAGTGGGAGAAAACTAATTTAGTCTTAACAGTTACTTCTTGACAAGGTCAAGTGCAAAACTATTGTAATTACATGTATACTCTTATGCCTTTAAACCTTTCCCATATACAAACGCATGTTCACGCATTTGCAAACAAGGTAGACTCAAACCAGACAGCTCCTATAGGAGTTTCTAAAATGACTACAATGTTCCACATTCCATATTTTATTATAACTATTTTGTCTATGAATCTTCAGTAGGTATTGAAATTTGGAATAAAAATAGAACAGGGAAAGAGTTAACCCTAACAACACTATTCCAAAATTCAAACAGGTTAAGCTTACAGAGAATATTTAGGGATTTTTATAAAGAAAAGTGTAACATAACAAACAGTGCAGACCCTGATGAGAGGGCTCCTCTAGAAGTCCTCTCATCTGGGTTTCCACAGTTGGCAAAGGACATTAGTGACTTGATACCTGCATTGTAAGGGTTAAGTTTTTGCAATTTTATCAACCTCTGTTATTCTGAAAACAACATATTCTTCCTTTTCTTTTTCTTTCCAAATTCACAATCAAAGTGTCAAATAGTTTGGATCCTGATGAGATGTCAAGTGACTTGGCATCTCATCTTCATCCAACCTACTTGCAACAGTTGTCACTATTTCGCCCCATAGATTATAGTTATAATAGAACTGTTTTGCTCTACTAATGAGCAATCAAGATGTAGATTGTAGTTATAATAGTTTTGCGCTACTAATGAGCCATCAAGATGTAAATTTTGTTTTCATCAACATTACAGTAGAACCTTCTAAAATGAACACACAGTAAATACTGGTAAGTACCAGTAAATACCAGTAAGTACCAGTAAATACCAGTAAATACCCGTAAATACCAGTAAATATGCAAGTGGATGCTTAAACCATTCCCTCATATTGACGCCTTTTATCGTCCCTGTAAAAATCACTTTTTAAAATTATTGTGATAAATAGAGCATTTGCTCCATAGGAGCAAATGCTCTATTTATCACAATGGTTTCAAAAATACAAAATTCTAAAATTTTCATTTTCTCTAGTTAATGATCCTTTTCGGTAGATTAATTAAAAAAGGTTGAGTCTAAAAATAGTCTAGGAGGGGATGAGTTAATGAATGGGTACAACTTGGGAGAGGATTTAAGGCAGATTCAATTTTGATAAAATGTCAAAGTTTTTGAAGAGGTTATCAGGAGTTCTTCCATTGGAATAATCCAGTATTGCTCCCTGGTTGAGTCTAATAAGAATGAAACGGTAAAAGTTTAAGAGTGTCAAATGGTTTGAGTTCTGATAAGATGCAGCATTTGGCATCTCAAATGGATTCACACTCTGTTTGTATAATAATTATATCATGAATTGAATGCATGCAAGCAAGTTTAATATTTGACAAGCAGCTGTTTACATCTGACAGAAGTTGACAACTCCCCCTCATCCTAAAACATCTGCCAATTTGGTTGAATAAAAGTTACACATGCACGTTTTAACTCATGTTTTTTGTTTTTTTAATGAAGCGAAAAACTCAATGTATTGTTATAGACCTAGGTTTAGTTACAGTTGTTGTCATCCAAAACTCTTAACTTTGCCTTTACTTTGTAAACTGTTCGAAGCTACCTCATTATAGATAGATGGATAGATAGATTTGTATATTCTTCACTTGGAGTGGTTCATCTTTTAAAGGTCATATAATGCCAGGGACCATAACTCTGTCACTCATATGGATAAACTTATGTCCAAATTTGATGACAAACAGCCTTGACATCAAGTAGTGTTGCTCCCATTTTAGCTGGAGGCACATGGCACTGTCCTATAATGTAGGTCCATGTGCAGGTGTACAGTAAAATCTCTCTTAACTGGGCATTCAATTTGGTATAAATATTGGTCTGGGAGACAGGTGGCAGCTTAATGCAGGGTGAAAGTCATGCAGAAAGCTCCTCTAGGAGCTGCCTAAAAGTATCTAAGTTCTTCTCTACTCAGAATTCCAGTTTATATATCAGATCTGTATACATCTGATACATGTTCTTATTGTATAATGAAATAATGGAAAAGTGAATTGTGAAGACCCTAATCAAAATGCTCATGAAAGAGCAATTTGATCTGGGTCTACACTATTTCCCTAATTGCGTATGTCTGAATTTATAGGATAATTAATAGAATAACTTCAAATTACTGAAAATGATATTGTCACATTGTCTCTGCCATTATAATCCCTGATAAGTGCTCCCCAGGGTAGTACATTTTTTAAAAGGTCAGCTTCTTGCATTTTGTACACAAGTGGTTGCTTAATGCAGAATGAAAGCAATGCAGAAAGCTCCCCCTATCTCCACCTCGATTTAAGGTAGCATTTATTCGAGTTGGGTCATTTATTAGGGAGAATACAGTATAATGTCGTCTGTCTGTAACAGTTCCTACATTTTTGCACAGATTTTGTTTTTAACTCATTCCGGCATATTGACGCCTTTTGACACCTCTGACAAAGTCACTTTTTGAAACCATTGTAATAAATAGAGCATTTACTCCTATGGAGCAAATGCTCTATTTATCACAATGCTTTCAAAACTACATAGTTCTAAAACTTCTTTTCTTTAGTAAATGCTCCTTTTCGGTAGATTTATTCGAAGAGGTTGGTTGGGTCTAAAAATAGCATATGAGGGAATGGGTTAAAGCTTCTCAGTAATCCTGTGCACCTGCAATTTTCGTTGCATTTTGTCAATGACAGTAAATACTTAAGCTTTTTCTTTCTGGGTATTAACTATTTACTCCATGAATATTCATGTTAGAAATAATGACTATGAATAATCTTTATATTTATAATTGCTTAATGAACAAGGGATCTTTACCATGGCTGAAACTCTAGAAATATATCTGTTCCTAAGCAAACAGAGCAGACCCTGATCAGACGGCCACTGCATGGCTCAGTTTGCAAAGGTGCCAAAAGGCGTCTCTTCAGTAAAAGGTTAACCCTTTCCCTGTAATATGTTTATTCAAAATTTCAATACCTAATGAGTGAGTGAGTGAGTTGGGTTTTACGGCACTGCGACACTGAATAGGTCATATAGCGCCGATGAATGATGAGATGACATGATGATGAGGGATGATATCAGGAAGATGATTTCGGCTAACCTAATGAGTATTCATTAACAAAATAGTTATAAGCAAGGTGGAACATTGTAGACATTTTAGAAAGCAAAGAAACAGATCTATCAAATTCTATTAGCAAACAGAGTAGACCCTGATCCGAGGGCTCCTCTAGGAGCCGTCTGATCTGGGTCTACTCTGTTTGCAAATCCATGAAAACATGTTTATATGAGGGAAAGGGTTAACTCTTTCTCTGCTTATTGCCAGTATGTGATGGAAACATCTTGGATCCGGATGAGACACCTTGTAATTAAGCATCTCATCAAGATCCATTTTAAGAGTAAAACAGAAAAAAATATAACATGAAATTATAAAAATGATCTACTTCCAAATGACCTAGACAAGTGTGTCGTGACACAGATAGAAGGGGTATAGATGTTAAAGATACATTTTGTATACCTTCAAGCTGTTGTAAATTAAGACTAATCTAGATCTTCATATATGTAACAGCTGGTTTTAACAGTCTCAGCCATGTTTATTCAACAATTAATGCTGATGTTAAAGCTCGGCTTAATATCTGGTGAGATCTGTTTGTCATGCAGTAAAATGCAATTTTACACTCACGTTTATATCATAATTATATCTCAGGTTTTACATTATGCATAATATAAAATTATACAAGACCTGGATTATAATGTAGAATTGCTTGTATCATGTCAGCTTTGTAGAGGACATTCAACATACAGGACGTGAAACATAGAGGACATACAACTTACAGGACATGTGACATACAACATACAGAACATGAAACATAGGGGACATACGACATACAGGATGTGAAACATAGAGGACATACAACTTACAGAACATGAAACATAGGGGACATACGACATACAGGATGTGAAACATAGAGGACATACAACTTACAGAACATGAAACATAGGGGACATACGACATACAGGATGTGAAACATAGAGGACATACAACTTACAGAACATGAAACATAGAGGACATACAACTTACAGAACATGAAACATAAAGGACATACAACATAGAAGACATGGATAGTGGAGTAGTCTGATCTGGATCTACTCTGTTTTCAAATGTTTTAAAAAGCGTATTTATGGATAAAAGTGTTAACCCATTCCCTCCTACTGAAGCCTTATAAAGTCATTTTTTGAAACCATTGTGATAAATAGAGCATTAAATTTTGCTCCATAGGAACAAATGCTCTATTTATCACATTGGTTTCAAACAATTTATACATTTTGTAAAAAAAATGTTTTTTTTCTAGTATATGCTCCTTTTCAATAGATTTATTAACCCTTTACTCCATAAATAGGCCAAAATTGCAAACAGAGTAGACCCAGATCAGATGGCTACTATAGGAGCCATCGGATCAGGGTCTGCTCTGTTTGTTTATGATACAGTGTATAATATAAATTTGAATCTATAGTTTCTGTTATTGCTTAAAATCCTTTGTCCATGTGCTGTTATGCAAATTAACCTAATTAATATTCATGACATCATTATATCTTACATGAACATTCATGGAGGAATGGGTTAACCCTTTCCCTGTTCTATGTTTATTCCAAATTTCAATACCTACTGAACATTCATGGCCAAAATAGATATAATGAAATATGGAACATTGTAGCCTAAAATAGAAAGCAAAGAAACAGATCTTTCAAATTCCACTAGCAAACAACCGCGGCATACCCTGATTAAAGGCTCCTCTAGGAGCCGTCTGATTTGGGTCTACTCTGTTTGCAAATGCGTGAAAAGGCATTTATATGATGAAAAGCATCGAACAGCAAACTTGTGATTACCTATGCAAATAGTTTGGATCCAGATGAGACAAAGAGTAGCTCACTGTCTGATCAGAATCCAAACTGTTTGACTCTCTGATTGTATTTTTGCATAGAAATAGAAGAAAAAGTAACTTTGAGAATTAGATGACAAGTTTTACAGATGACAGTTACATAGCATGCAAAGAGTTGATTCATATAACACATATGTGTATGATGGGCAAAGAGTTGATTCATATAACGCATATGTGTACGATTGGCAAAGAGTTGATTCATAATAATATATATGTGTATGATTGGCAAAGAGTTGATTCATATAACACATATGTGTATGATTGGCAAAGAGTTGATTCATAATAATATATATGTGTATGATTGGCAAAGAGTTGATTCATATAACACATATGTGTATGATTGGCAAAGAGTTGATTCATATAACACACATGTTTATGATTGGCAAAGTGGCTGGGATCTAACCCTAGTATCATGCATAACCTTAACCCTTTACCCCATAGAGATGAAGTTTGGCACCTTTGCAAACAGAGTAGACTGAGGTCAGATAGCTCCTGTAGCAGCCACCTGATCAGTGTCTGTTTGTTTATCAAATAACACAGTTTTATCTTTGCAGTTTCTGCAATGGAAAAATTCCCTTGTCCATGATGCCATTATAAAAAATCAGCTAATTAATATTTAAAAAAATGGTCTTGAAATGACAAAAAATAAAGTTAGAATCTGCCACTAAAATGACAAGGGGTTGAAATTGTCTGACAGAGTTTCTAAGACCCTACCTCCCTGAATAAATCTACTGAAAAGGAGTATTTACTAGTGAAAAGGACTTTTTACAATGTGTAGTTTTGAAACCATTATGATAAGAAGAGTATTTGCTCCTGTGGAGCAAATCGAGGGCTTGGTGCAAAACTATTCTAACTCCTTCACCAAGCCCTCGAAATGCTCTATTTAGCATAATGGTTTCAAAAAATGACTTTTAGAGAGACTGCAAAAGGTGTCAATATGAAGGAATGGGTTGAAGTAAATTAGTGAAGTAGCGCATGTCAAAGACATGGAAAAGCATGGCTGGTAGGTGGTGAAAACTTCAAAAATCTTCTAAGCTTCTCTTCTAAGCTAATCTTCAAAAAATCTAATAAGATGGGTTTTACTGTACATAGTTTTGCCCTTTCTGTACCACATGTGTGTCATGCATTTAAACAGCCATGCAAGGAATACATATTTCAGTAGCATGTTTACATGTACATTTCACAGGGTGTCTGCCAGCTGTTCCTGTCTGTCAGTGGGTGTAATGGAGCGTGACGTGACTCTGTCCTCAAGATCATGCTTACTGAAGATGGAAAATTGGGGTTGAGACTTTTAGCTATTGGACCATTGTAGAACAGGAGAGGTAAGAGACAGCAGCTCAGACTCAAAAACATTTAGATTTACTTAACCCTTTCCTCCATAGGTTATTTTTAGACCCAACCTCTTTGAATAAATCTGCCGAAAAGGAGCATTTACTAGAGAAAAGGAAAATTTTAGAATTGTATAGTTTTGAAACCATTGTGATAAATAGAGCATTTGCTCCTATGGAGAAAATGCTCTATTTATCACAATGGTTTCAATACGTGACATTTACAGAGGCGGATAAAGGCGTATTTATGGAGGAAAGGGTTGATGAATATTCATTTGACTTCACACACCAATTAAATCTTTCCCTGTTGAATACTTATGTAAGAAATAATGGTATCATGAATATATATATTAGCTGAATTTTTAAAATGGCATATGTACGCATGAAGTTTTAGAACTGACAGAAACTGTACATCAGGTCTATTATAATTTCATAAGCAAACAGAGCAGACCCAGATCAGACCACTCCTACTGGAGCCATCTTATCTTAGTCCATCTACTCCAGTTGCAAGGGTGTGAAAAAGCATTTATCTGAGGGAAAGGGTTAAATCTTGTATTAAAAAACTACATAAGAAGAAAATGTCACACAACCCCAATCTTTGCAATGCTGGACACAACCCTTAACTTTGCAGTGCTGGACACAACCCTTAACTTTGCAATGCTGGACACAACCCTTAATGCTGGACACAACCCTTAACTTTTCAGTGCTGGACACAACCCTTAACTTTGCAATGCTGGACACAACCCTAACTTTGCAGTGCTGGACACAACCCTTAACTTTGCAGTGCTGGACACAACCTAATCACAGGTGCTGACCTTGCATACTCCTTTAAATGTGGGGAGATTAGTTAAACATTAACAAACAGTATAGATCAAGATCAAAAATCTCTGATTAGGGCCTGGACTATGTGCTTATTCAAATTCTTTTGAGCAAAATATACTCCCATTTGTAGTCAATAAATTCTGCTGACAAACAATAATAAGCCATTTCGGTTTTTTTAAAAGTCAGTAAACCCTGATAATGAAACATTTTAAATGCTTCATGGAAAATGATGCAATTAGAATCTACAGAGTTACGCAATTAGTTGTGGAATGGTTATTGGGTGACTTGACATCTTGCTCCCTAGATCTTGTAGAAAAAATGTCAAACCTTTCTAGGACCCCTATTTTTTGTTAGTTTGGGGCGCCACTGGAGTGATTTATCCCTACCCCATTCCCTGCTCCAAACCCTCAGCCCCTATACTTAAGCCTGTTAATGACTCAATATCCGGTACATCTAATGACATTGCTTTCTCCCGTGCACATGTCCACAGGAAGCGTGAAATCTGATTAGAGCTCCATTCTAATTTCTCCCTGCTATTTGAGATGAGGATCTCTTTGCCCAATAATGCAGAGGGGTCTGCAAAAAAGCTTGTAAATATTTCATCAGTGACACCCTATTCGTCAAACTGTCAGTTAGATGCTAAGTGCCCGTTATGACCTTCCTGGGTTAAATCAATCACTAACATAGTGCCTATCAGCTGTCCTCCATTATTAAGCCCCAACACTTGTATTTTAATAACCTGTGCCAAGTGCATTTTTCTAGGGGTACCATGACTGATTGATATGTCATCCCTATAAGGCCTTGGACTATAGGTGGTCAAATATTGTGATGTGAATGAACCATACCCTAGGTTAGACTTCTTGCATGAATATATTACAAAATCATCAACATAAGACATATTTTTCCCCTTGAGCACTGGGGGCCAACTATGTATTATTATCAAATGTTTTGCTACTACAATTTATATGGGTATTATAATAGATTGGTTTTCCTACGAAGCCAATGTATCAATTGGGAAATGTTTTCCTACAAAAACAAAGTTGCCTTCGTAGGAAAACAAATCTATTATAATACTCCAATAAATTGTCGTAGAAAAAAACATTTTGATAATAATACATAGATGGCCCCCAGTGTTGAGAGTAGTGTTCTATTGACTGTTTTTCTCAATTATTAACCCTTTCCATGTAATCCAAATTCTAATACCTACTGAATAATCATGGGACAAAATAATTATGGATGGTAGAACACTGTAGCCACTTTAGAAAGTAAAGAATCAGATCTTTCAAATTTCATTAAAAAACAGAGCAGACCCAGATCAGATGGCTCCTATAGGAGCCATCTGATCTGGGTCTACTCTGTTTGCAAATGTGTGAATTCATGTTTATATGAAGGAAAGGTTTAATGAAACCCAAGGTAAATTAATTTATTTGTAAAATTATGCAAAAATTATTGAGTAATACCTCTTTAAAGGTAATCTGTCTGTTAATAAATGTGTTTTTGAAAATATCTCATAGCGGTTGAAATAATATTGTTTTGGAACATTTTATGAAAATTTCCCTGAAATTCCATATCTGGGTCTACTATAGTAAAATGCTTTAGTAGATCAATAAATCGTCACTCGTAACTTCTGGTTCTAGAAGAAAATATTATTGTGATATGATGAACGTATACAGAAACAATTAGAATCTAGAGCTCTTCTGGGAACCCTTTGGAAAACCACATGAATCAAATTAACAACATCAATACTTTAATATCAAACTTTTGAAGAGAGTAAGGCATCCTGGGAAAAGCAAATGGTCTGATTAGGGACAAAGATATCCAATCTCACCAATGAATACTTCAGTGTCTGCCAATGCTTTGGTTGAACTTGTTGCTGGTTTTAGTACACTTCATCCTAATTCTCTGTTAGTACTTTCAGTCTATTACCCCAATTCCTAGTGCATACATGTTTAACCCATTCCCTCATAGACTATCTTTTAGATCCAACCTCTTTGAATGCATCTACCGAAAAGGAGCATTTACTACAGAAAAGGAAAATATTAGAATTGTATAGTATTGAAACCATTGTGATGAATAGAGCATTATAATTTTGCTCATATGGAGCAAATGCTCTATTTATAACAATGGTTCAAGAAGTGACTATTACAGAGGAGAAGAAAGGCATATGATATTTGTCGTCTGCTCAGCTGTCGTCTGCTGCTCAATTGTTGTCTACAACATTTTTAAAACTATTAATTTTTTATGTTTTCGTTGGCAGAAGTTGAGCCTAAGCAACAAACAGTTTAGATTTCAGATCAGGTCAGTTTATGGGGCCTGATCTAGATCCAGACTGTTTCCAGACTTGATCACAGCTGGGCCGGCTCAAAAATTCAGAGATGCTTTTCAGTGTCTCCCACCCACATGAGGTTGCCTCCTCTCCACCCAGGGGTTAAAAGGGGAACCTGTGAGGGTCACTAGCCAGTACTGAGTCATTGCATACATGATTATGACCCTTACTTTTTGTGACAGAAAATCTGAAGTTGGGGCATCAGTGTCCTATGGACACATTTCTAGTTGTTGATTTTTTGCATAGGTCTTAAATGAAAGTTGATATTAATATTTCTTACATGAATATTCATGGAGTAAAGGGTTCTATTTATCACAATGTGACTTTTACAGAGGCATCAAAAGGTGTCACCGGCCACATGGCTCAGTGGTAGAGCGTCTGCCTGCAGTACGGAAGGTGGTGGGTTCGATCCCTGGCTGCGACAGACCAAAAGTCGTTAAAAGTGCTGGTAGCTCCCTTGTCTACGCTTGATATTAAAAAGGTAGTTATAGGACTGTCTGGTGTCAGGATAATGTGACTGGGTGTTGGTGCCCTTGCCATGTGCTCGCGGCAGGGGCATTCCAGTGAGGCAGCACTATAACTTGTCTCATGTGGGTGCTGTCGGCAAGTAACTGAAATACTGTTAGTCGGACGTAAAACCCAACTCACTCACTCAATCAAAATGTGTCACTATGAGGGAATGGGTTAATGTTGTAGGCATACATTACATGGGTTGTGTTTGTTTTAAGCACTAGTTTCCTTTCATACAAAACTGAAATTCGGATTGTATAATTGATAATAAGATGACCTAGGCATCTCAATTTGATTCATGCTGTTTGCATAAAAATATGTTTTCATTGATATCACTTTAACCCTTTACCTAATGAATTTTAAAAATAATTATTTTATGAAAATTAATTAGATGAATTTTATAGATAGTATATGAACATAGAAATGGTTTTTTTCCATGACAGAATCTCTACTCTATCTGTGTAAATAAGCATCTCTGTGAAGTTCCTTTTGAAATTGAAATATTGGAATAAATTATTGTTTTGCACGGAAATATTGGAATTATTTCGCACTGCATGCCCAGTCTTCTAGACCAACGTAACTGTCAATAGATTCAGTACAGTTTGTTAGATTCCAGGGATCAGAAAATAACTGTAATTATTGGTACAGACAAGAAGTATCTTTCAAAAAGATAAACGACATTTTGTCCTGATGTTTAGCATTGAAGAGTCATTAAGGGCACTTGTCAAAATATGTGAGAAACACATTTAAGACATTTTATTGAATGCAAATGGAAGTAGTAAGGGTATTAAATAACAGACTTAACTCAAGCTTACCAACGTTAAGGAAATGATAACATGAAGAAATTGCTGTTTTTTTGTTTTTTTTAATAATTTTATTGAAATATAACATGAAATTAAAACAGTTACCAGTAAACAAAGAAGTAGGCAAAAAAAAGTATTCTTTTTGTGCAAATTAATATTGGCAACTCAAATGTCCTGTTATAATACCAGATTTGTAATTTTGTTTATAAACATATCTATTTTGCACTTGCAAGTATCCTTTAATGCATTTTCAAAGAACATTCTATGCTGGACCAATTCATAATGCTTGAGTGAAAAATTATAATAATGCTTGGTAACATATCAAAGTCAATTTCATGTACTGGTAAGCATTTTGATGCAAATACATGTACATTGTTGTGTACATGTATTCAGGAGATCTTACCTATTAACCCTTTCCTCCATAAATACGCCTTTCTAGCGACTGTAAAAATCACCTGTTGAAACCATTGTGATAAATAGAGCATTTGCTCACATAGGAGCAAATGCTCTATTTATCACAATGGTTTCAAACTACAAAATTCATTTTTAGCTCCACTTTTTCAAAAAGTGGAGCTATTGTCATGACCCTCTCGGCGGCGTCGGTGTCGGTGCCGGCGTTGGCGTTGGTTAACCTTTTTGTTAAGGTCCTTTTCTCAGAAACCATCAAAGATATTTGGTTCATATTTGGTATGTATGTTTACTATCACAAGGGGAACCCATTTCACAAGGGCAGGTAACCCTAAAATTAATTTTGCCATAGTTATGCCCCTTTTTTGACTTAGAAATTTCATTGTTGGTTAAATTTTATGTTCAGGTCCATGTCTCAGAAACTGTCAGATATTTGGTTCAACTTTGGTATACATGTTAACTATTACAAGGGGGACCCATTTCACATATTGATGCCTTTTGACACCTTTATGAAAGTCACTATCTGAAACTATTGTTATAAATAGAGCATTTGCTCCATAAGTTCTGTTATTGGCTGCACATTTCTGAATTGATTTTGCTAATTTTTTCTTTTCTTTTTTTTTTTTAACCCCACCCCCCAAAAAAAACCCCATATTTGATCATAGTTTAGATCTGGTGAATAGCCCAGTAGCTCAACATGTTGTCTTTTACCCAAACTGTTTCTATAGTATTTCATAAATTCTGCAGTTAGTAAAAAAAACAATAACAGAAACCCACACATGAACTTGCACACTATTTGGATGTAGGTGCGGGATACCCTTTAATCTAATCATCACAATTCAACCCTAAACAAACAGCTAGGTCATAAAACTTTCAAGGTCGGTCTTTGATGAAGCTTCCTACTGTGTTTAAATTACTTAACCCTTTCCTCATATAAATGATTTCCACGCATTGGCAAATCAGACGGCTGTTATAGGAGCCATCTGATCAGGGTCTGCTCTGTTTGCTTTTGACATGGTATAGATCTGATTCTACAGTTTTTGTTCAAGCAAAGGAATTCATCGAAAAGTCAACTTTATAAAACTTCAGCTAATAAATATTCATGATGTCATAATTTCTTTGCATAAATATTGAACAGGGAAAGGGTTAAATCTTTGGCTCCTAATGCAAAAATTGCACAATAATCGTTGTATGCTACATTTTCCATTTTCTTCTCTTTTTGCTTCAAAACTATAATCACAGTAACAAACAAGTCTTGATCCTGGTGAGACTTTTCAGAGTCTCATCTCGACCCAAGCTGTTGTACGCATAGGTAATCACAGATTTACCATCGGCAGCATAAGCGTTAACCCTTTCCAACATTTCTGACCTCACCAATATATATGCCATTATAAAAATCAGCTAATAAATATTCATGATGCAATTATTTCTTTCTTGAATATGAAACATGACTCCTATAGGAGCCATCTGATCAGGGTCTGCTCTGTTTGCTAATATTGATCTGATTCTACAGTTTTTACCATGGCAAACATTTCCTGTGTTAATATTCCATTTTTAGCTCGTCTGTTTCGAAGAAATCACGAGCTATTGTCATAACTCGGGCATCCGCGTCATCGTTGTCGTCGTCGTCCGAAATCTTAACATTGACCATAACTTCTTCAATTTTTCATTTACAACCTTCATTTTTGATATGCATGTTCATCTTGACAATGACAACAGACGAGCGTTGGCACCGCTTGTAGTGCTCTTATTAAAATTTATCTAATTGATATTTTCGATGTCATTATTTCTTACATTCATGGAGTAAAGAGTTAAAAAAGAGTTAAAACACAGGTAATGTAAACTTAGACAGGTACATCCTGCTGGCATTTAGTTTACTTTTACTCTTAGTATACTTTGGCTGGAATCTTCAATAATTAAATCTAGATGGAATGTGGTCAGGGGCGTAGCTAGTGATACCCACTTATGCATGTGTATAACATCAATCGGAAAGGTGAAAATATTAGGCCAAAATGGAACAAAAATCAAAGGCTAAAGTCGTAGACTTTTAATGAATGTTCTGTCTTGTCATGTAACCTTAACCCATTCCCTCATATTGATGCCTTTGGCGCCTCTGTAAAAGTCACCTTTGAAACCATTGTGATAAATAGAGGATTTGCTCCTATAGGAGCAAATGCTCTTTTTATCACAATGGTTTCAAACTACACAATTCTAAATTTTCCCTGGGGAGAATGCTCTCAGACTCACAGGGGCAAGACATGAACTCAAACGTGTCTTACCCCTGTGCTCAGACCCCTAGGGCCACAGTGCGTACATTACATTTGTATTCAGCTAAGCTCCTGGTTGTCTAGCTAGTGGGCGGGGCATCTTATCAGGATACAAACTGTGTGTCACTTTGATTGGAAATAATAGCAGAAAATCTATGTTAACCCATTACCTCATAGGCTATATTTAGACCCAACCTGTTTGAATGAATCGTAACCAAAAAGAAGCATTTATTAAAGAAAAGGAAAATTAATAATTGTGTAGTATCTATTATATAGTTTTAAAACCATTTTGATTAATAGAGCATTATTTTGCTCCGATTGAATAAATGCTCTATTTATCACAATGATACTAGCTATAATGAAATATGGATGGTGGAACATTGTAGCCATTTTAGAAACCAAAGAAACAGATCTGTCAAATTCCATTATCAGACAGAGCAGACCCAGATCTGGGTCTACTCTGTTTGCAAATGCATGAAAAACATGTTTATATGAAGGCAAGGGCTAATGCAGGACAAAGGTTTTACTGAAAGCTCCTACATGTAATTTGCAGATAGACTTGATACTCCATACATGTGCCTTTCCACACCTATGCAAACAGAGTAGACCCAGATCATAATGTCTTTATTTCTTTCATACATATTCATGAAGTAAAGGGTAATCCCTTTCCCTCATATAAATACGCCTTTTCATGCATTTGAAAACAGAGTAGACCCAGATCAAAAGGCTTGTATAGGAGCCATCTGATCAGGGTCTGCTCTGTTTGCTTTTGACCTAATATAGATGTGATTCTAAATTCTTATCAAAGCAAAAATTCCTTTGAAAAGTTTACATTATAAAAATTTAGCTAATAAAATATTCATGTTGTCATTATTTTTTACATGAAGACTAAGAACTAAGGGAAAGGTAAAGAAGGACTTTGTAATAATACCTTTGCAAACATGTTGGATCCAGATGAGACACTGAATAATAGCATAATTTGTGTAGATGACGATGATGTGGCATGCAATGATTTAACCCTTCTGTATTTTTTTCCAAATTTCAATGCCTACTGAATATTCATGGACAAAATAGTTATAATGAAATGTGAAAGGTGGAACATTGTAGCCATTTTAGACACTGGTTGAAGAAACCAATCTACATAATTCCATTAGCAAACAGAGCAGATCTTGATCAGACAACTCCTATAGGAGTCATCTGATCTGGGTCTACTCTGTTTGCAAATATGTGAAAACACTTTTATATAAGGGAAGGGTTAAGTGTGTGTTAACTCTCCTTTGAGAAAAAACAAATTATGTTTAGTTAAAATCTTGCACTCTCAAATTGCAAAATCTGCAGTAGTTTGCATATTTTCTTCCGAAGTGTTCTACTTTGACTGGCAAATACTTAATTAAAGCATCTGAGATAAACTATCTGCATCCAAATTGTGAAATATCGATCGCTTTATATTCATTATGTTAACCCTTTACCTGATGAATATTCATGTAAGAAATGA
The DNA here is from genome assembly GCA_963576725.1 of Azorinus chamasolen. Classification (NCBI taxonomy): domain Eukaryota; kingdom Metazoa; phylum Mollusca; class Bivalvia; order Cardiida; family Solecurtidae; genus Azorinus; species Azorinus chamasolen. Next base: position 34,865,873 of record OY755243.1, read on the forward strand.
TGACATCATAAATATTTATTAGTTGAATTTTTATGTCTGGTGCACAAACACAGGAGTCTTTGACCTTGGCAGAACTGTAGAATTACATGTAGGATAGGCAAGCAGGGCAGACAATGATTGGACTGACTGCTCCTACAGGAGCCACCTGGGTCCTTGCTTATAAAGCTTTTAGTTGAGTCTGAGTTTCGTTCTCAAGCTTTTGATTGTTCAGATTTGAGTTCTCAAGCTTTTGATTGGTCAGATTTGAGCCAAATGCTCAAATCTGACCAATCAAAAACTTGAGAACAAATTCAGACTCAACTAAACGTTTTATAAGCATGGATACTGATCTGGGTCTAAAAGACTGTTTGCAAAAGCATGAAAAAGAGTTTATGTCTTGTAAAGGGTTAAAGAATATTGAAAGTTCCCCTCTGATCTGTCTGGAACTTGTTATGTAATGAAGATATCGGCTTCTGGTGAGCATACACCTGTACTGTGATGTTTTTCTACCGGTTTTATGTCCAGATCTTTTCGCTCCAATAACGAAAACACACGTTTTACTGCACACCCTATACTGCGCTGGTAATAAATCCGCCCCTTGTCTTGGCATCGGAAGGTTTCATGCGCGTCTGGGGTGAGCATTCCAGACATGCACTTGTGCACTTGCGGGTCTACGCATGCTGGGCCGGTCATGGTTTTTGGAAGTAATAATAGTGTTGTTTGCTTGCTCAAGGTCTTAAACAGCTATGCATATCCTTTGCATACTAATTGTATGGTGCAAAAAGTGCTGTGTGCTGCAATTCTGAAACTACATTTTTCTGTTCATTAATCAGCGATAGAGTGTCTAGCTGTTTGGATCTTGATGAGATGGCATGTTAATTTGCATCTCATTTAGATCCAAATGGTTTCCATGATTATAAATCATGTAGTCACAAATTTTTCAAGCTCTGTGCATGTTCACAGTGGATTTGTGGTAACTTTCCAAGCAGTTTGAATTGAGCTGAGATGCTCATTAACATCATAATAATTTTGAGGGGTGTGGATACATTTATAGATGTTTTAGAAAACAACAGTTTTAATAGCCACAAGTATTTAGGACATTTAGTATATATTAACCCTTTCCTTCTTTCAAATGCCTTTTCATGCATTTGCAAACAGAGTAGACCCAGATCAGATGGCTCCTATAGGAGCCATCTGATCGGGGTCACTGAGTGCTCTGTTTGCCAATGGAATTTGATAGATCTGTTCCTTTACTTTCTAAAATGAGCCCTACAATGGTCCACCTTCCATGTGTTATTATAACTGGTTTGACCATGAATATTCAGTAGGTATTAAACTTTGAAATAAACGGGTTAACTCTTACATAATAGATTCTACTGCCATTCTCAATGTTTTGTTTGTTTTCCTTTCAAAGCTGTTACAGTGAGAGTGTCATACAGTTTGAACACTGATTAAAAATACAATGACATTTATCTGGATCCAAACTTTTGCACAAGTAATTATGGATTCACTGGGAGAGTAAAGGATAAATTTTGACCCTTGTTAAGTTTTTATATGCCCACCTAACAAAGGTTGTTGTATATTGCCGTGGCCCTGTCCGTCCGTCCGTCCGTTTGTCTGTCCTAGCAAACATTTGGGGTTTAGCGGGTAAAAGAGACAGAGAGAACAACAGTGACCGATAGGTTCAGTCCGTTAGCTCCTAATTCCTTTGTTCTTTAGGGGCTATTCTTTTATTCTAATTTCAAAAGAAATAGCCCATAAGTCTAAAATGTAATTGAACGTCTGTTCTTTATAACTTTTTTGTCCCTGAATAATGAGTAGGTATTGAATTTTGAAATAAATATAGAACAGGGAAAGGGTTAAAATTCAGAAATGGAGCAGCCAGTTTTATTTATTCAGCAGGTTATGGGTTTATGTATCTCTAATAAATGCTATAGGTTTGTCTTAGAGCGGAACATAGCAATTAAAGTAGGACCCCTATATAGTGGCCGCTTTAAGAATCAACATAGCTGTCTTTGAACAACATAGCTGTCTTTGAAACAACATAGCTGTCTTTGAATCAACATAGCTGTCTTTGAAACAACATAGCTGTTTTTGAATCAACATAGCTGTCTTTGAATCAACATAGCTGTCTTTGAACAACATAGCTGTCTTTGAAAACAACTGGTTGCTTAACTCATTCCCTCATGATGCCTGTTTGCACCTCTGTATGACTCATTTATTGAAACCATGGTGATAAATAGAGCATTTTCTCCATATGAGCAAATGCTCTATTTATCACAATTGTTTCAAAACTACACAATTCTAAAATTCCCCTTTTCCATAGTTAATGCTCCTTTTCGGTAGATTAATTTAAAGAGGTTGGGTCTAAAGATAGTCTAGGAGGGATTGAGTTAATGCAGATTGATGTAATGCAGGTAGCTCTTGCAGGAGCTTTCTGGATAACTTTCTTCCTGCATTAAACAACGACCTGCTTTAAGACCTAGAATTAGACCTGCCCTTACGGCAGTCACTCTAGAGGGGTTTTACTGCACTTTCTATCGAAATAGCCGCATAATCCATTATTCCAGTGACCTTTAGTTCTTTATTGTGCTGAAGAAAAACACTGATCTGTTGCAAATTTTAGTTATATCCCAATTCATTAAAGCTTATAAGAAACTGTTAACAGAGTATCAAATAGCTTGGATCCAGATGAGATGGAGAGTCACTGGTTGTCACAACTATATCAAAGCTGTTTGCAAATTGAGGCCATGTCATGCACAGCTTGAGCAGTATTTAAATATAATGTATTTATATTATTAGCTGTTCGAGTCCCCATGCCTGATTGTATGGTAAATTGTAGGGGCCCGATTGTATGGTAAATTGATGCAGGGTAATAGATTGTTTGCTGTCCATCACGTTTGTCAGCCTCTGGCTATGTGAGGAAGCTCCAAGGAATTCTTGGCCCATGTTGACAATCAGCATGCTTGTACTGATCAACCTTTTCGATGCTGAATTTTAAAATGGACTATTCCAAAATTCAAACAGGTCGAGCTTAAAGTAAATATTCAGGATTTATTTTTAAAAAAAGAAAAGTATATTATAACAACAGTGCAGACTCTGATGAGAGGGCTCCTCTAGAAGTCTTCTCATCTGGGTCTACACTGCTTACAAAGGACATCAGTGACTGATAGGGTTTTAACCTGAACAAAAAATGTCACCAATTACATTTCCTTACATTAGTGGGTGGTATCATCACATTATGGTAGAACAATAAATCATTGAAATGGGGTCAGCATAACAGATCATGGTGTATTGAGTTTGAAATGTTACTGGCATTGTAAAAAAAATGCAGTTTAATCCTTTACTCCATGAATATTCATTAACCCATTACCTCATAGGCTATTTTTAGATCCAACTATTTTGAATAAATCTACTGAAAAGGAGCACTAACTAGAGAAAAGGAACATTTTAGAATTTTGTAGTTTGAAACCATTGTGATAAATAGAGCATTTGCTCCTATAGGAGCAAATGCTCTATTTATCACAATGGTTTCAACAGGTGATTTTTACAGAGGCGTATTTAAGGAGGAAAGGGTTAAAGAAATAATACCGTTATCTGTATGAATATTAATTAGGTAAATTTCAATAATAGCATAATGAATTTTTGACCCTGGTAGAAACTGTAGAATCTACATGTATATTATTTCATAAGCAAACAGGGCAGTGTTAGATATACCAGCAAATTAGGAATCTAAGTTTTTTTACAAATTTTTATCTTTTTGACTTACAGAATCGAATGTACTGAAAAATGATAAGTTAAGGACTGTTGTATTTGAAAACTTTATGTGCTTTTGAAATGCAAAGAAAAAATAGTTAACTTAGCTTTAATAAAAAAGCCCTCACATTTAGCAAAGTTCTTAACCATTTACTCAATAAATATACCTTTGCAAACAGAGTAGACCCAGATCAGACAGCTCCTGTAGGAGCCCTCTGATCAGGGTCTACTCTGTTTGCTTTTGATATAATATAGATTTGATTCTACAGTTTTCTGTCATGTCCAAACATTCATGTGTCAATGTGCTTTGATAACAAGTTACTCTAATTAATAATATTCATTACATCATTATCTCTTACATGAATATTCACTGAGGAAAAGGTTAAAGATAAAAATAGAGTAACCAGTTACTATGATCAAGATGGCATACAGTTGGAGGCACATCTATTTGGAAGATTATTGTTAAAGGCTGTCAAATATATTACAATGGTTTGTCATTGCGGAGATTATTGGTCAGTAGCTGCTTTCTGGTTAAGAACTAGACTCCAGTTGCAGAGATCATTGACTAGTTGTTGTCAAAGGCTGTCTCATAATGATGGACTCCCGTTGCAAAGATCATTGGCTAGTAGCTGCTATCTGGTATAGCACATGTCTGCAACTGCAGAGATCATTGGCTAGTAGCTGCTATCTGGTATAGCACTAGTCTGTCATTGCAGAGACCATTGTCCAGTAGTTTATGTCTGATGTGGCACTAGTCTGTCATTGCAGAGACCATTGTCCTGTAGTTTATGTCTGATGTGGCACTAGTCTGTCATTGCAGAGACCATTGTCCAGTAGTTTATGTCTGATGTGGCACTAGTCTGTCATTGCAGAGACCATTGTCCAGTAGTTTATGTCTGGTGTGGCACTAATCTGCCATTCCAGAGACCATTGTCCAGTAGTTTATGTCTGGTGTGGCACTAGTCTGTCATTGCAGAGACCATTGTCCAGTAGTTTATGTCTGGTGTTGCACTAGTCTGTCATTGCAGAGACCATTGTCCAGTAGTTTATGTCTGGTGTGGCACTAATCTGCCCATTGCAGGGACCATTGTCCAGTAGTTTATGTCTGGTGTGGCACTAGTCTGTCATTGCAGAGACCAATGTCCTGTAGTTTATGTCTGGTGTGGCACTAGTCTGCCATTGCAGAGACCATTGTCCAGTAGTTTATGTCTGGTGTGGCACTAATCTGCCATTGCAGAGACCATTGTCCAGTAGTTTATGTCTGGTGTGGCACTAATCTGCCATTGCAGAGACCATTGTCCAGTAGTTTATGTCTGGTGTGGCACTAATCTGCCATTGCAGAGACCATTGTCCTGTACTTTATGTCTGGTGTGGCACTAGTCTGCCATTGCAGAGGTCACTGTCCAGTAGTTGCCATTTTGTGTATCTGGTCAATGGACTGTTGTGTTGTATAGTATTTAATTCATTTCAGAGATATCTGACTTGTGGATAGCTGTGTGGTATAGCATTGAACTCGTTTCAGAGATATCTTGACAATGGGTAGCTGTGTGGTACAGCTCTCAACTCATTTCAGAGATATCTTGACAATGGGTAGCTGTGTGATGCAGCACTCAACTCATTTCAGAGATATCTTGACAATGGGTAGCTGTGTGGTATATCACTGAAGTCTGAACCCCTTTCAGAGATATCTGGTCAGTTGATAAGTTGCTATGTGGTATAGCACTTAACATATTTCAAAGATATCTGGCCAATGGAAAGTTGTGTGGTGTAGCACTGAACTCATTGCAGAGATACCTGGCCAATTGAAAGATAGGGGTGTAACACTGAACTCATTACAGATATATCTGGTCAATGGAAAGCTATGTGGTGTAACACTGAACTCATTGCAGAGATACATGGCTAATGGAAAGCTGCGTGGTGTAGCACTGAACTCATTGCAGAGATATCTTGACAATGGGTAGCTGTGTGGTACAGCTCTCAACTCATTTCAGAGATATCTTGACAATGGGTAGCTGTGTGATGCAGCACTCAACTCATTTCAGAGATATCTTGACAATGGGTAGCTGTGTGGTATATCACTGAAGTCTGAACCCCTTTCGGAGATATCTGGTCAGTTGATAAGCTGCTATGTGGTATAGCACTTAACATATTTCAAAGATATCTGGCCAATGGAAAGTTGTGTGGTGTAGCACTGAACTCATTGCAGAGATACCTGGCCAATTGAAAGATAGGGGTGTAACACTGAACTCATTACAGATATACCTGGTCAATGGAAGCTATGTGGTGTAACACTGAACTCATTGCAGATATACATGGCTAATGGAAAGCTGTGTGGTGTAGCACTGAACTCATTGCAGAGATATCTGGCCAATCGAAAGCTATGTGGTGTAGCACTGAACTTATTGCAGAGATATCTGGCCAATGGATAGCTATGTGGTGCAGCACTGAACTCATTGCAGAGATATCTGGCCAATGGAAAGCTGTGTGGTGTAGCACTGAACTCATTGCAGAGATATCTGGCCAATGGAAAGCTGTGTGGTGCAGCACTGAACTCATTGCAGAGATATCTGGCCAATGGAAAGCTATGTGGTGTAGCACTGAACTTATTGCAGAGATATCTGGCCAATGGATAGCTATGTGGTGCAGCACTGAACTCATTGCAGAGATAGCTATGTGGTGCAGCACTGAACTCATTGCAGAGATATCTGGCCAATGGAAAGCTGTGTGGTGTAGCACTGAACTCATTGCAGAGATATCTGGCCAATGGAAAGCTGTGTGGTGCAGCACTGAACTCATTGCAGAGATATCTGGCCAATGGAAAGCTATGTGGTGTAGCACTGAACTTATTGCAGAGATATCTGGCCAATGGATAGCTATGTGGTGCAGCACTGAACTCATTGCAGAGATATCTGGCCAATGGAAAGCTGTGTGGTGTAGCACTGAACTCATTGCAGAGATAATCTGGCCAATGGAAAGATGCGTGGTGTAGCACTGAACTCATTGCAGAGATATCTGGCCAATGGAAAGCTGTGTGGTGCAGCACTGAACTCATTGCAGAGATATCTGGCCAATGGAAAGCTGTGTGGTGTAGCACTGAACTCATTTCAGAGATATCTGGCCAATGGAAAGCTGTGTGGTGCAGCACTGAACTCATTGCAGAGATATCTGGCCAATGGAAAGCTGTGTGGTGTAGCACTGAACTCATTTCAGAGATATCTGGTCAGTGGATAGGTGTTTGGAATAGCGCTGAACTCATTTCAGAAATATCTGGACATCGGGTATCTGTTTGGTGTAGCACTGAACTCGTTGCAAAACTCCTTCCCCAGTACATGACTGTGTGGTAGAGAATTGTACTCCCAGTGCAGATCTGTGGCCATGGGATAGCTGTTCGGTGCTGAGAACATTGGCTTTGTGGTATAGCAGTTGACTCTTGCAGATCTGTGACCAACTGATTGCTGTGTGGTAAAGCAGTAGACTATGAAGAGATCGTTCCTTGTGTGTAGTAACTTTCATGACAAATGTAAATTCTCTCCTGAAAAATTAACTTGATTCATGCTAATTTATGGGTGTGGCTGTTACAAGGTGGTTGCAAGTTCATTCAGATTCTTGATATTGAATCTTATTTTTACTTGATATTGAATCTTACTTTTAGCAGCGTCTAATGATAATTTACTCCTCCCATCTTAGATAATAAAACATTTATCACATAAATCAAGAATGTTGATCAATTGTTAAAATGTTACATTCAAGTGTCTGGAAAGCGAACATAGGTAGCAATTACGTCAGAGAGTCAAAGTTTGGCATAATTTGTCTGCGGTTGTCGAGGAATGTAAGCACTGCAGATCAGGATGCTGTTAACTTTTAAGACTTTAATATTTCAAGATGAAAGACCTGGTGAGAGTTTAACCTGTGTAAAATGCAGTGTTATATTTAGATGAACTGATGCCTTAGTTTTCATGAAATGTATTTCAAAGTTTCTTCCTGTTTTCTAAAGCTGATAGCAGATTTATCAGCTTTATTATACGTTGTAGTTTGATCTGGATCCAACTATGTTTGCTTTACTATTATCCATTGGTATGATAAAAAGTTTATTTGGGATACTTTACACTTCATTTCATATAATAAGGTTATTGCTCTGGAATTTTTTTTTTTGAATTTTATTGGCTGTTATGTCGGTTAGTAGCATTGTTTTTGATGTTGTCAGTCTCAATCATCTTCGCAAATATAGCGTATATCTTCATGAAGCCCAATGCCTTTTAGTTTCCTTCATATAAATACCTTTTCATGCTTTTGCAAACAGAGTAGGCCCAGATCAGAGGGCTACTACAGGAACTGTCTGATCAGAGTCTGCTCTGTTTGCTTACATGGAATGATATACATGTAGATATAATCTTACAGTTTCTACCAATACCAAAATACCTCTGCCATTATAAAGATAAAGCTCATAAATATACATGATGTTGTTATTTCTTACAGGAATATTCAATAGGGAAAGGGTTAATAATATAAGCATTAAGATTGGTACTGATCTGAAAACTGAATTAATTATAATGGTGATAAACGTGATAAACATTATGGTGGTAATGTTAATGATGATCTAAGATCTACGTTGATTTTTGTTTTGCCAATAAATGTATAAGCCTGAATAGGAACCATATTCTAACAGTAATCAGAGATACAGATCAGATGCACAAATATAAAACATTTTCGAAAATAACTTCTTTATTTCTCCACCAAACCCTATATTGTGACCACTCTTTAGAATTGTCTCTTCGAGACGATTCTAAAGAGTGGTCACAAAATAGGGTTTGGTGGAGAAATGATGATTTTAGTATCTGAGTACGCACATTTATCTGTTGCCCTCTGAGTAATGGAAGTGTGTGACAGTTATGTCCCTTTTACCATGTTCCAAAGATGAGACTGCAATACCATGTTATATTGCTTAGCCCAGGTGGTTACTGTTAATATCCAATTTTTTGCAATGTAATTGAAGCCTTACCACTTAAGTTCCTGGTATTTTTTGAAAGACAGGTCAATGGTTGAATATACAATTAAATTCCCATCATCAGCGTGCCCACATTTGTAAAAGTCATTTATTTTTAAGTCTTCACATCTTGTGAATATATTCTTAATAGCCTTTAACACTTCCAATGCGTAATAATTGTTGTCTGCCAAATATGACATCTGCTTCAAATTCTTAAACCTTTACTCCATGAATATTCATCATGAATGTCAACTAGATACTTTTTATAGTGGCTTATGAACACAGGAAAACTTTAGCAGAAACAGTATACAATGAAACCCCGCTAATGCGACCACTTTAAAGAGGTATAATTCTGGGTGCTAGATGCTGCTGATGGCTTAATGCAGGACAAAAGTAATGCAGAAAGCTCCTCTAGGAGCTGATAAAGACACCCTTTTTTCATTAAGTGGTCGCTTTAGAGGGGTTTTACTGTACTTAGATCTGTATAATTCCATAGCCAAATAGAGGAGTTCTTGATATGACAGCTTCTACAGGAATTGTCTGCTCTGTTTGCAAATGAGTCAAAAGGCCTATTCATGGAGTTAAGTGATGTTCTCAGTTGTTTTGCAGAACCCCGTGATCAGAGTGTCAAAGAGTTTTTATCCTGATGAGAAGCCAACTTCGTCTCATCTGGATCTTTACTGTTTGTATAGGCGAATATCAGGTCATCGCTAGCATACAAAGATTTCAATATTTGGACCTTTATTAATCTTTTACTCCGTATATACGCCTTTCTACGCCTTTGCAAACAGAGTAGATCCAGATCAGACAGCTCCTAAAGGAGCCATCTGATCAGGGTCTGCTCTGTTTGTTTATGATATAACACAGATATGATTTTACACTTTCTGCCATGGCCCAAACTCCCGGTGTCCGTGTGCTGTTATAACAATTAATCTAATCAATATCCATATTGTCATTATTTCTTACATAAATATTCATGGAGTAAAGGACTCACTCTCACCCCCTTAGGTGACTATGTAATTCAGTACCTCCCCAGGATCCAAACTGTTAACACTGATTATATTTTTGAAGCACCACTGAAGCAGATGATACTTTTAGCAGATGTCATTTATTTGGTACTAAAAGGGTTAAGATTATTTCTTCAATACTGTAATTAGTTTTTATCATCATTTTTTCTTCCACAGTGAAAGAAACACAAACTGTGATTATTAAATAGTTTGCAAAACTTTACTCAGCGTCTTATATACCTTTACCGTTTTCTCTCTAATAAATGTCCCCATTCTAATAAATGTTCCCCACTCTAATAAATGTCCCCCACTCTAATAAATGTCCCCACTCTAATAAATGTCCCCCACTCTAATAAATGTCCCCCCTTATAAATGTCCCCCACTCTTATAAATGTCCCCCTCTTATAAATGTCCCCCACTCTTATAAATGTCCCCACTCTAATAAATATCCCCCACTCTTATAAATGTCGCCACTCTTATAAATTTCCCCCTCTTATAAATGTCACCAACTTTAATAAATGTCACCAACTTTAATTAATATGCCCACTCACTAAATGTCCCCACTCTTATAAATGTCCCCCACTCTTATAAATGTCCTCCACTCTTATAAATGTCCCCCACTCTAATAAATATCCCCCACTCTTATAAATATTGCCACTCTTATAAATGTCCCCTCTCTTATAAACTTATAAATGTCCCCACTCTAATAAATGTCCCCCACTCAATAAATGATCTGGATAAAGCAACTAGAACTATAAAATAACCATTAGTTTTTCAAAATCCAGATGATAGCTGAATGTAGACTGAAAGCTTTCATTCTGCATTAAGCAACCACTAGTGTACAAATCTCAACCAGCTCCTTTTTAAAAATGTTATGTCCCCGGGGATATTTATTTAGAGCTAATACGGTATGTAACACTTTTTGAATACTCTGCTCATTGTATCATGGTGTAACATCATATTTTTACACTACAGCCATGTTCGTTATAGTCGTTACATGCAGTTTGCACCCAGACCAGACTTGGTGGAACATGGAGAACATCTCATTGGCTTCTCATCAGAACCCCATACTGTTTGACACTGTAGAGTAAAACTATCTTGAAAATTGCAGCAGATACAATATTGTTTGGCAGAAGAAAGCAACTGGGTTGAAGGGTTACATAGGGGCTGTGGCCCCTTTTCTTTTGGTAATTGGTTTGTTTTTCTGTTTTTGCAATTGCTGACTCAGCTGGACATTAGTGGAATACTTACTGCGTTTGGGTCTGTCAGTTCATGAGTCTGAATTTCTCTTTCATGCTGTGAAAAGATAGCCAAGCTGACAGAAATATAAATACCAATCTAAATGATCCTGAACGGTAAGATATTGGAGTTTGTGAAAACCTTTACAAATAGATTGCATCTTGGAGATGAGACTACCTAGTCAATTTTAATTAAATAAGTGAGACTATACCTCGTCAATCTAAGTAACTAAGTTAAATATCAGGATCAAAATTGCGTTTGAAAAGAAATAAAGAAAAATCTGCTTCATGGAATTCGAGTAAATGACTAATTGCATAGAGTAGCTGTCAGTTGTTTCAAATCGCATGTCTATCAATGTAGCAAAAACCAAAACGATGATAATTGCATCTAAACCCAATGCCAAACGCATTCAAAACTGGTTGCCTTGTATAGAACTTAGCAATGAAATAATAAATTATAGTTCCGAGGAAAGGTTGTTAGGAATTGTAATTGACACAACTCTTACTTGGGACAAACAAGTCGACGTTGTTCTGAAAAAATGCAATTCGTTGTTATATTTGTTATCTAGAATTAAATCATTAATTTCTATTCCAATACGAAAATTATTTTTCAACATATATATTTTACCCCATTTTGATTACTGTTGTGTTATATGGGGAAACTGTAACAATTCACAAGTGGATAAACTCATAAGATTTCAAAAAAGAGCCGCACGACTTATACTTGACAAAGATTTTTCCACCCCATCTAAAGATCTATTCAATGAACTTAACTGGTTAACGTTTCCTGAAAGAGTAAAATTTCAAAAAGCTGTTTTATTATATAAAATATTCAATGACCTTTCTCCAGATTACCTGAGAAATATGTTCACTCATACTTCTAACATCCATGATAGAACGCTGAGATCATCTTCTAACTTTCAACTCTACTCACCTAGACCTAAAACTGAATTGTTTAGAAAATCGTTTATTTATTCCGGATCATCTATTTGGAACAGCCTGCCTTATCATGTGAAAAATGCCAGTTCGGTTATTCAATTCAAAAAATTGTATTTACAGTCGACAAAGCTTAACGATTAATACATCTTCAGTATTATAGTTCTTTCACAAAACAGACATGTGTTTCAATTTCACCCCTATTCTTGACATTTATTCACAAGTTAACTGTTATTTAGAAGTTCCTCTGATTAGGCTCTTTGTTCTTATTCTGCAAAAGGTGTGGATCCTGATTTATGGAGAAGTGATTGCCAAATCCTTATAGTCAGGGTCATTACTGTTTGTGGCACATCTTCTGGTTTTTAAATAGCCTCCCTTGATGTGATTTATAACAGATTGCCTGTTTTGTGTGAGATATGACATATTGTAGCAAACCGGGTGGTCTCTGACCGGAGGACTCCAATCTGGGTCCTATTAACAGGGCCTACAATGTTTGCTGTATTCTACTGTTGTTAATGGTCTTGTTGCCAGTGTTTTATGTTAAGACACAGATCTATTATACCGTTATAAGATCTCTTCAATCGTACTATGAGTTTGGTGTTGATTTCATTTATGTATATCTATATGATTTTGCTAATGTACCAATCTTGCACTCTTTTATTATCGCAAACTTCTCATGGCGAAATCAGTTGACGGCGTCAGATTTGATTACGTAATACATTCACGTCATGGATGACGAATGCATTCGCGTCATAAGCACTTGGCAATGGTATACTATTAATAAATGGAATTCCCAGAGTTTAAAAATAGTCCTGAAAACTCATGACGTCATCTTTTGCTGACACAGTCTATGTACATGATGCAGTTTGTCACTGATGCATGATATCGTTAGTTCTAATCGATCTAAATCGTCAACTCGGTGAAATGGGGTTGCATTTACTTATGAATTCCACATGCAGCCTTTTTGCACCAGAGCCAACAATTTTTGAATTTCAATTTCTATTTCCCATTGCAAGCAATGTAGATCCTGATGAGAGTGATCCTACAGGAACTCACTCATCCGGGTCTACACTGCGTGTGGTAAAAATTGTGCTTAGCACATAATGGATTACACTCAGATCTGTTTATCACCAGTGCAAGGTTGGTGACTATGCAAAATTATTATGAAAGCATTACAAATTGTATATATGTAATTGTATATATGTTTTCTCTCTGTTTGAGGGCCTCATGGAAGATTGGTCATAACCAAATGAGTACTCTCGTTAAATAAAGTCTTTATTATTATTATTATTATTATAGTTGTCAGCGAAGTTTTTCTTTATTTTTTGTAAAATTGTTAATTGCTACAATTTGCAGTATTCTAGATTCTCCAATTTCTTTTAAAAAGTACACATAGAGTGTCAAACAGGTTGGATCCTGATAAGATACAGAGGTACTTGGTGCAGACTGTTTGGATCCTGAAAAGATACAGAGGTACTTGGTGCAGACTGTTTGGATCCTGATAAGACACAGAGGCACTTGGTGTAGACTGTTTGGATCCTGATAAGATACAGAGGTACTTGGTGCAGACTGTTTGTAAAGGCAATCAGGATTTCGCCACAGGCATGCGAAGAGCTAAATGATCCAGAACAGCAGCAAGGGCCTGTGGATTCGGAATTTAAATTGGCCAACATCAAAAACAAGATGTAGAAATATTTTTCTTGCATTTGGTGATGGTTCAGGTGAAAGGTCCAAATGTTTTCTTCGGGTCAGTGGAAGTCAATTTCACATGAAACTAAGCTGACCTCCTACATTGTAAATACTTAGTGGCTTTAAAATGTGTTTCAATTTGTTGTTGGCTTAAACTTTCTTTGATTTTGTTTTACTGTCCACAAGATTGGATCTTAACCCTTCCCCTGTTGAATATTCATGTAAGAAATAATGAAATCATGAATATTAATTATGTACACAGGATATTTTGGTATTGGCAGAAACTGTAAAGTCAGATCTGTGATAATTTTCATAAGCAAACAGAGCAGACCCTGATCAGATGACTCCTATAGGAGTCACTTGATCTAGGTCTACTCAGTTTGCAAAGATGTGAAAAGGTGTTTAGATGAAGGAAAGGGTTAAAGGAAATGCTGTCAAATGTCAAACAGTTTGAAATGTTAAGGGTCAATTGCAACTGAAAGAGTTTTAGGTTAAAAAATAATATTGAGAGGTCTCAATTTAAACAGAACATTATTTGCACTATTGCCTAAATTAATTTGATTCAGGAGTAAATCGAGGGTAGAACATAAGCAACCAAGGCAGATGTGGTGTTTATCTGTTTTCTTTACTTACCGACGTTTCGACACTAACAAGTGCCTTCTTCAGAGTGATCATAGAAATACATTGGAACAATATCTACTGAAGTACAGTATTTTAGGTGGCCCTTTCACGTGACTATGTATTTGCAGCAGCCTTCTCCGAACTCCGAATATAGTGTGGCAAGAGAATAAAAGCATGTATAAATCGTAATAAAATCACCTAATCTACATAGAGTTTGCTTTTTGTCTTGTTATGTGAAAATCCCATAGATTCCATAGATAAAAATGTCTTTGTCTGGTAGATCGTCACACCTCTCATTTAATTTAAATTAAATTGGATGATAAGTAGGTATTTGATATGCATGCATACATTAATTAACCTTTAGAAATATTGACATCGTCAATATAAGTCAGCTAAATCTTTTTAGCTGTATATGGATACAGCAGTTTGTGGTCATGGCAGACACTGTACATTCAGATCTATATTATTTCATAAGCCAACAGAGCATTTGCTGATCAGACTGAAGGGAGCTGTCTGACCTGTCTCTACTGGAGCTGTCTGATCCGGACCTACTATGTTTGCAAAGGTGTACCTAAGGAGTAAAGGGCTAACATTGATACAATTGTCATAAACACTCAATTAGTCCTTTTTCTGCTAAGGGCCACCGGACTTGCATTTTAACCCTTTACTCCATAAATACGCCTTTCTGTGCCTTTGCAAACAGAGTTGACCTAGATCAGACGGCTCCTATAGGAGCCATCTGATCAGGGTCTGCTCTGTTTGAAATAGTATGAAATAATATAGATATGATTCTACAGTTTCTACTATTGTAAAAAAACTCCTGTGTCAATGTGTTATCAAAATTAATCTAATTGATATTCATGACGTCATTATTTCTTTTCTATATATATTAATGGAGTAAAGTGTTAAACAGCTAGGTCCCAGATGTGACACAGAGTTATTTATAGCATCAGATGAGACACAGAGTTATTTATAGCATCAGATCTGATCTTGATCCAAACTGTTTGACATTGTTGTCAGTAGTTCCTCCACGAGCTTCTTGCATTTTGTACACAGGTGGTAGCTTAATGCAGAATAAAAGCAATGCAGAACGCACATATGGGAGCTCCTATGGGAGCTTTATGCATTGCTGCAAGTCTGCATTTAGCTACCACCTATATAAAACCTATATTTATTCATTTAATGGTTATTATAAAGAGTTTCAGTAGCTTATTCATCATCAGTTTCCCCACAGAAGTAAAGGGGCGTTTATTAGAGTGGGCGCATTTATTAGGAAGAATACAAGAAGTAAAGTTTGCTAAAAGAGACCAGTTTTAACCCTTTCTCTGTTCTATATTTATTCCAAAATTTCAATACCTAGTTAATATTCATGGACAAAATAATTATAATGAAATATGAAAGGGGGAACTTTTTAGCCCTTTTACAAAGTAAAGAAACAGATCTGTCGAATTCCATTAGCAATCAGAGCAGACCCTGATCAGACGGCTCCTACAGGAGCCATCTGATTTGGGTCTACTCTGTTTGTAGATGCATGAACATGCGTTTATATGAGGGGAAGGGTTCAGCAAGATAAGTTGTTAAGATTATATCGCATAATAATAATGAGTTGATAGATATTCAGCTTTTATTTACAGGCCATTTATTCCATTAATCAAAGATGGTAGAGAAAAGAAACCAAACATGAACATGCTATGACTGATTTGAGAATTGATAGAAGTAGTTGAATATAAAATGCTATCTCATTTCCTCGTTTGCATATTTTATTAGAAAACACAGCTTCAAAGATGAGTGGCTTTGACCCATGACTTGGATAAAAGGTGACCTTTAATAAAAGTTTGGTCGTACTGTTGAATTCACTTCATAATCTGCATAAAAATGAACACGAAAAATAATGGCCCATGAAAAACCAAAACCCGTTAAAGCTAAAATCTTGATGATTCATTTCCATAATTGTCACGCAGACTCTAACGGCAGGTGATTCGCTGTTAGCGACACAGAGTCTCGTTTACGTGGCATATTCTACATGAATCTTTTGATCTCATGTCTAAAAATGATTTAGATCCTCATCCGGCAATAAATGACATAAAGCCTGATCAGGATCTATTTTTATTGTCATTTAATATAAGATTTGTGAAAAACTGTTTATACATTTTCAAAATATTCATCAAGTAGCAATACGAGTGTTTGTAGCAGACAGCAATAATTTAGCAGATGGACACTTTCTTTATTGCGAAGGGTATTGGTGATTGGAACATTTTTGGTTAATTTCTGATTACCTATGGAGACAGGATCCAGATGTGGAGTAACGTGGCCTGTCACAAAGAAATTGGTTGACACTCGGACAGTATTTAAAACAGAATTAAAAATTATAACATTTAGAAATTAAGAAGACAACAACATTGGCAGAAGAAGATTCTTCAGCAGGCAAAGAGTTAAGGGAGTCAGGTGGCTTCGCAGTATGGGTTCTTGTTGCCAGGGGCGGTTCTTGTTGTAGCTGTGCGGGGCTGTCATTTAATGGAAATTAATAAAACCCGTTAAATCCAGTCATGCAAGGTCAAATTGGAATGAATCTAAAGAGCTCGGAAACTGAATTTGTTAGTCAGTTGTTGACATTTAGAAGTGATCAGGTTTATTGATTCTACTTCTTCATTAACCCTTTACTCCATGAATATTCATGTAAGAAATGATGACTTTGTTCACAGCAGATTTTCATCTGATATGTTTTGCCAGAAATATGCTTTGGGTTACAAACAGTTAGGATCCTGATCAAATGCTGAATACTCAACTCAGCATCTGATCAGGATCCAAACTGTTTACAAAGGCTATGGTGAATTCTCGAGCAGAATGCTGAATGCTGACTTAACCCTTTCTGTCTTCTGTGTTATCACAAATTTCAATACCTTCTGAATATTCATTGACAAAATAGTTATAATGAAATATGGAGGGTGTAACATTGTAGCCATTTTAAAAAGTAAAGAAACATACCTTTCAAATTCCATTAGCAAACAGAGCAGACCCTGATCAGACGGCTTCCTAGGAGCCGTCTGATCTGGGTCTACCCTGTTTGCATATGTGTGAAAACACGTTTATATGAGGGAAAGGGTTAACTACAGGTGACAATGTTTCTGCAGATAACAATTACTTCACCCGCTAGAGAGTAAAAGATTTGCCCTTAACCCTTGACATTATATGTATGCTCCTTTTTATGCCTTTTCAAACATAGCAGGCCCAGACCAGATGGATTATGGAATAATAAAGATCTGATTCTACCGTTTCTGTCTTGGCAAACATTTTCTTTTCTTAAATGACCATTACAAAATTCAAAAACTTCCTGTGTACACATTCCGTTATAAAAATCATGTAAATAATATTTATTATGTCATTATTTCTTAGATGAATATTCATGGTGTAAATTAGGTTGTATGTTTACAAGCAGACAGTAGGCATACAAAACTACTCAACAATTTGTATTCACGAAATGCATAAACATGCTAAAACATTGCTATTACAACTTTATTTATTTTTTATATAAGATGTAAGAATTACTATCAGTACTTGCCTCTTTATTTTTTTGTCTAGGCAATAACTTCACGGGCAGGAACATCTGGCATGAAACTAGCTCATTTCCTATATAGTCAGCTGCAATATTTTCACACACTTGAATTTATTGCCAAGACAAAAATCAGAGTCTATCAGTGATATATTTTTCTAATTAAATTCCTTGTGGTAATTAATAATAATGTTTTAGC
This sequence comes from Azorinus chamasolen, assembly GCA_963576725.1. Taxonomy (NCBI): domain Eukaryota; kingdom Metazoa; phylum Mollusca; class Bivalvia; order Cardiida; family Solecurtidae; genus Azorinus; species Azorinus chamasolen. The sequence goes on from OY755243.1 coordinate 34,883,832, forward strand.
ATGTTTAGGTGTATCATGAATGTGATTTATTTGCAACATCAAATTCTGATGTCTGCCTTGAAGGTAAATACGAAATTGTTGTACTCGTAAGAGTGATGTTGGTGATTGTAGTTTATGTAACCACATGCTCATATAGATCCCTATGTTTATTATATGGTCACAATAGACAGGTTCTGCTGTAGCTACAACCACCTACTCTTATCTATAGAAGCTGTAGACTAGTTACAACCACCTAATCTTATCTATAGAAGCTGTAGACTAGTAACAACCACCTAATCTTATCTATAGAACCTTTAGCTGTATAATGTAGCTACAACCATCTACTCTTATCTATAGAAGCTGTAGACTAGTTACAACCACCTACTCTTATCTATAGAACCTGTAGACTAGTAACAACCACCTAATCTTATCTATAGAACCTTTAGCTGTATAATGTAGCTACAACCATCTACTCTTATCTATAGAAGCTGTAGACTAGCTACAACCACCTACTATTATCTATAGAACCTGTAGACTAGTAACAACCACCTAATCTTATCTATAGAACCTTTAGCTGTATAATGTAGCTACAACCACCTACTCTTATCTATAGAACCTGTAGACTAGTAACAACCACCTACTCTTATCTATAGAAGCTGTAGACTAGTTACAACCACCTACTCTTATCTATAGAACCTGTAGACTAGTAACAACCACCTAATCTTATCTATAGAACCTTTAGCTGTATAATGTAGCTACAACCACCTACTCTTATCTATAGAAGCTGTAGACTAGCTACAACCACCTACTATTATCTATAGAACCTGTAGACTAGTAACAACCACCTAATCTTATCTATAGAACCTTTAGCTGTATAATGTAGCTACAACCACCTACTCTTATCTATAGAACCTGTAGACTAGTTACAACCACCTAATCTTATCAATAGAAGCTCTAGACTAGTTACAACCACCTACTTTTATCTATAGAACCTGTAGACTAGTTATAACCACCAACCCTTATCTATAGAACCTGCATACTAGTTAAAACCACCTACTCTTATCTATAGAACCTGTAGACTAGTTACAACCACCAACTCTTATCTATAGAACATGTAGACTAGTTACAACTACCTACTCTTATCTATAGAACCTGTAGACTAGCTACAGCCACCTACTCTTATCTATAGAACCTGTAGACTAGTTATAACCACCAACTCTTATCTATAGAACCTGCATACTAGTTAAAACCACCTACTCTTATCTATAGAACCTGTAGACTAGTTACAACCACCAACTCTTATCTATAGAACATGTAGACTAGTTACAACTACCTACTCTTATCTATAGAACCTGTAGACTAGCTACAGCCACCTACTCTTATCTATAGAACCTGTAGACTAGTTACAACCACCAACTCTTATCTATAGAACCTGTAGCTGTAGACTAGCTACACCCACCAACTCTTATCTATAGAACCTGTAGCTGTAGACTAGCTACAACCACCTACTCTTATCTATAGAACCTGTAGCTGTAGACTAGCTACAACCACCTACTCTTATCTATAGAACCTGTAGACTGTAGCGACAACAACCTACTCTTATATATAGAACCTGTAGCTGTAGCGACAACAACCTACTCTTATATATAGAACCTGTAGACTAGCTATAACAACCTACTCTTATATATAGAACCTGTAGATGTAGCGACAACAACCTACTCTTATCTATAGAACCTGTAGACTGTAGCTATAACAACCTACTCTTATATATAGAACCTGTAGCTGTAGCGACAACAACCTACTCTTATATATAGAACCTGTAGACTAGCTATAACAACCTACTCTTATATATAGAACCTGTAGATGTAGCGACAACAACCTACTCTTATATATAGAACCTGTAGACTAGCTATAACCACCTACTCTTATATATAGAACCTGTAGACTAGCTATAACCACCTACTCTTATATATAGAACCTGTAGACTGTAGCTATAACAACCTACTCTTATATATAGAACCTGTAGATGTAGCGACAACAACCTACTCTTATCTATAGAACATGTAGATGTAGACAGTATCTATAACCACTTACTCTTATCTATAGAAGCTGTAGACTGTAGCTATAAACACCTACTCTTATAGCTCCCAGTGGTTATTGATGGTCGCTATAGACAGACTCTACTGTAGTTCACAAATTCTCTACTGACATGCAAAGAGTTTACCCATTCCCTACTACTGACGCCTTTTTACACCCTTGTAAAACTCTCTTTCTGAAACCATTGTGATAAATAGAGCATTTGCTCCATAGGGGCAAGTGCTCTATTTATCACAATGGTTACAAAACTACATAATTCTAAACGTTTCCTTTTCTACAGTAAATGCTCCTTTTCGGTAGATTTATTCAAAGAAGTTGGGTTTAAAAATAGCCTATGAGGGAATGGGTTAAAACATGGAAGTGCAAAGAAACTCTTTAACTCTTTGCATGCTAGCAACGATTTCTCCCACCATTTATGACCAATGCAAAATGTTTAGATCCAGATTAGGATCTACAATACATGGGGCCTGATCTGAGATCGGAACTGTTTCACACTCAGGGTCAACTTATAAAAACTTCAGAAATAAAATTAATAGTTCTAAAAATGTCGCCGGTGATAATTGAACAGATGACAAAATTACATGCAAAGAGTTAATAATTTATATTGAAACAGTCTGAGAAATATTGGATATTGATTTTGATTGCACTGATAAAACTTTTAAGGGGATGTTTGAAGTTTTAACTCTTTCACTGCCAGTAGTGACTCTGTGGTTACCAATGAAAACGGTTTTAAATCCAGCTTAGACACCCAGTTAATCAGCATCTCATCAGAATCCAAACTGTTGTGATTCTGTGGTTAAGTTATTTGAAACAAAAATGAAGAGAATTTGAAAATAAAAATTGAAGAAAGCAACAAATTTTGTGGATGACAATATTTGGCATCATAAGAGTAAATGTCATTTATGGTATGCTTTTCAATCTGTTATCTGGTCATATAACCCTTTCCTTCATATAAACGTTTTTTCATGAATTTGCAAACAGGGTAGACTCCTATAGGAGCTGTCTGATCAGAGTCTGGTCTGTTTGCTAATGGAATTTAATAGATCTGTTTCTTTGCTTTCTATACTGGCTACAATGTTTCACCGTCCATATTCCATTATAACCATTTTGTCGTGAATGTCCAGTAGGTATTGAAACTTGGAATAAAGATAGGATAATGTAGAGCTACATTATGAATTAATCTTTAGGCTACATGCCAGTTGCAAATTTGTAATTACTGATGCACACAGTTTGGATCCAGCTGAGACTTCTCATCGGGATCCAAACTATTCGAAAACCTGACTGTATTATTAACCCATTCTTTCATATTGACGCCTTTTGGCCCATTCCCTCATACTGACGCCTTTTGGCACATTCCATCATATTGACGCCTTTTGGCGCCTCTGTAAAAGTCACTTTATCACAATGATTTCAAAAGACTCTACATAATTCTAAAATTTTCCTTTTCTCTTGTAAATGCTCCTTTTCGGTATATTTATTCAAAGACGCTGGGTCTAAAATAGTATATGAAACAGAAATAAAAGAAACTTTAATCTGGCAATTGTCACAGATTGTAACAATTACTCAGTGTGCAAAGAGTTTAACCCTTACCTCCATGAATATTCATTTAAGGCTTTATTACTACATGAATATTCATGGAATAAGTTTTACAATTTCACATTAAGTAGGAAAGTTTTAGCTGTGACAGACACTTCAGAATCAGATCTATATTATTCCATAAACAAACAAGAGTAGAACGGAAAGCTTGGCGTCAGTAATTGTTAAAAATATTTCAAATGTGGAATTTCAATGATAAAGCGCAATGTTGCCTGCTATTTGAGCATACAGAACATTTACACATGTCCACGAGGATGCCTACCCATGTTTGACATGACCCAATACAGTGAAACATCGTCACATTTTAATTTTGATAACTATATTTTTAGGTACTTTTTATATTATTTTCTGTAGTAATTTCGCATAGCATCATGTTTTGACAGTTAAACATATTGTATTCTTAACCCATTCCCTCATATTGACGGCTTTTGACGACTCTGTAAAAGTCACTTTGTGAAACCATTGTGATAAATAGAGCATTTGCTCCTATAGGAGCAAATGCTCTATTTATCACAATGGTTACAAAGAATAAAATTCTAAACTTTTCCTTTTCTCTAGTTAATGCTCCTTTTCGGTAGATTTATTCAGACGTTGTATCTAAAAATAGCTTATGAGGTAATGGGTAAAACATGATCAGTATGTAGTTATATGCTCTCTGATCTAGATCAGAACTGATCATAACTGTCAGTGAAGATGCAAATAATTCTCTATGAGTTAATGGTTTTTCAATGTGCTATATAATCTTTAAATGAAGAAAACATCCAAAATAAATGAACCTACACTTCCATTAGTTACTGTCCTTTAATAACATTATTGATTATAGTTAACTGGGTTTAATAAAGTTAGAAATGGAAGATTAAGTACAACAGCTTTATATGGCTTTGGTCTGTGTTTAAGTTCCCCAAAATTAATATCCAGATTCCAAGTAAGGACGGGGCTCAAAGACTTGGCTCAAGAGAGCCCTATAATTTGGTATTTAATTCAAGGACAGATGACAATTTCTGATTAATGATCTGGAGGGAGGCGTGTGTCACTAATACGGCCAAACTTAGTTATTCAGCAGGGGATTATTCAGGCATGGATAAGTTTGATAACTTCACAGGCTTCGGGAGCTGTCATCTTGGCGTGTGACTCGTGCAGCCTGCATTCCCTGAAGCCATTTCATTACCCAGAATCCCCCTGGGAAAAACTGGCCACATTTGAGGGGATTAGCCAAACAAAATCATATTTTGTCTCAAGAGATTGATGACATTTTAAAATGGAATATCCCTGACTGAATAACCTTTGACTACACAGACTGATGGATCTGTCTCGTTTTAAGGTCTAATTATATTCAATGATTTAGCAATTCAAGGGAGTTTTCCATAAGCAGCAGAAACTCTTTTAAGCAACTACTGAATAAACATAGGACTCTTCAAAAGCAAACTCACCTTTTTTTAACCCTTTACTCCATGAATATTCATGTAAGAAATAATGACATCATAATTATCAATTAGCTTAATTGCACATGGACACGGGAATTTTTGGCAGTTGCAAAAACTTTAAAATCATATCTATATTGTATCATAAGCAAATAAAGTAGACCCTGATCAGTCAGCTCAAGAGCAGTATGATCTGGGTCTACTCTGTTTGCAAAGGTGTAGAAAGGCATATTAAGTATGGAGTTATGGGTTAAAATCTGTGAGTCTTCAAAAACACACAAACTAGTGAATAAAAGTTGTGAGTCTTCAAAAGCATAATCTCCTAGTGAATAAAATATGTGAGTCTTCAAAAGAATACTCACATAGTGCATAAATCTGAGATAATTCAAAAGCACACTCTCCTAATGAATAAAATTTGTAAGTCTTCAAAAGAACACTCACCTAGCGCATAAACATGACAGTCTTCAAAAGCACACCAACCTAGTGAATAAAATCTGTAAGTCTTCAAAAGAATACTCACCTAGTGCATAAATAAGGGAATCTTCAAAAGCACACCCACGTATTGAATAAAATCTGTGAATCTCCAAAAGCTTAATCACCTAGTGAATATAATGTGTGAGTCTTGAAAAGAACACTCACCTAGTTTATAAATACACGAGTCTTCAAAAGCAGGCTCACCTAGTAAACAAAATTTGTGAGTGTCCAAATACTTTCATCTAATTAATATACATGATGTCACAATTTCTTACATGAATATAAATGGAGTAAAGGGTTAAGCAGCCAGTTATGCTTATAAAAGCGCCTATGTTTAATTACTTTATGGCCATTATAGAGAGGTTCTCCTGTACCTGATAATAATTTAGAGCTACAGATAAAGGTGCTTAACCAAATACTAAAATCGTCATTTCTCCACCAAATCCTAGTATAGGGTTTGGTGGAGAAATAAAGGAGTTATTCTTGAAAATGCTTTTAATTTATGCATGATATCTGGAGCTCTGTGATATGTTAGAAGTATATTATGCTTGATAGTCAAAGGAATCCTATCAAAACTACAATAGCCATAACTTAACACCAGTGTACAGGTTCTGTTTATGCTGTGTCCAACTCATTAATATCTGTCTTAAATTCTTGGAATTAGCCAAATTTTCTGCTTTTGTGCATTGAATCAAGACGATTAGCAACACCCCACCCGGGGTTAATCTCCATTTGAAAGAATGGCTGGCTGCAAGCGAATTGAAGATAACATTCACAGACAGTTTGGATTCAGATTAGATGCCAACAAATGAACATTTCATCAGGCTCTCGCTGTTCTGATTGTATTTTAGAAAAGAACTAAACTGAAGGTCGGCTTTTATAATTGAAACAGACGACTCTATTTGCAGACGCCAGTTACCAGTATTGAGCAGACACAGGGGCAATGCAGTTATTTATGATTAGATTATAGTTGTTTCATGTGACAGATATATAATTAATTGTACAGAGGTTGGTGCAGTTTTATGCCAGAGTTTGTTGTCTGCTGCAAATCTAATGACCCTGGTAAAACTTTGATAAAATATATTTACCTATTTATACCGGTTTTTCAAAGAAATTATGTATGCAAGTGAAATGCAATTTTAATTCAAGGATATTCAAACATTGCAATTGCCAATATGACGTTTATTTGAGTGTGCAAAATAATGCAAACTATGCTTTTAAGCAACCCTTTCCCTGTTGCATATTAATGTAAGAAATAATGGCATCGTACATATTAACCCTTTCCCTGTTCTATGTTTATTACAAATTTCAATACCTACTGATTATTCATGGACAAAATAGTTAAAATGAAATATGTAAGGTGGAACTTTGCAGCCATTTTAGAAAGTATAGAAACAGATCTTTGAAATTCTATTAGCAAACAGAGTAGACCCTGATCAGACGGCTCCTCTGGGTCTACTCTGTTTGCAAATGCGTGAAAACACGTTTATATGAGGGAAAGGGTTAAATAGATTGTTTTTTATACAGGGTATGTTGGCTCAGGCAGAAACTGTAAAATAAAATCTATATTATACCATAAGCAAACAGAGCAGACACAGATCAGATGGCTCCTACAGGAGCCATCTGATCTGTGTCTACTCTGTTTACGAAGGTATGCCATGATGTTTATATGTGGGAAAGTGTTAACTTCTGCAACATTCTTGAGAAGTTTTCGCCAATGGCAAAAGTTGTCTTATTCAGGCATCTAAACAAATTTTCATTTTTTGCTTGTCTCTTTTTCCAAGAAGACAATACAAGCGATTGTCGTAACTCTAGTGTCTGCACTATCGTCCGTTGTCATAAGCAAACGGAGTAGACCCAATCAGATGGCTCCTGTAAACAGAGTAGACCCAGATCAGATCGCTCCTACAGGAGCCATCTGATCTGGATCTATTCTTTTTTTCAAGGCGTGAAAAAGCTTTTATATGAGGGAAAGGATTAAAATGACAATCTTCCTGCAAAATTATTTTCTGCAATTCTTAACCCTTTACTTTTTGCAAACAGTAGACCCAGATCCTACTGGAACTGTCTGTTCAAGGTCTACTCTGTTTGCTTATGGGATAATAAAGATCTGAATCTACAGTTTCTACCATGTGAAAAAACACTCTGTTTGCAAAGGCATAGAAAGGCGTATTTATGGAGTAAAGAGTTAATTGCGTAAGTTATCGCAATTCATTGACAGGAGCAAAGAGTTAAAAGCTCTTATATCAAATATTGTGTTGCGAGTCTATGGTTCTTGGCTAGCTGATATATAACTGTACACTTTTTTGTTGATATTTTGCTTTGATCCCATTGTTCTAATATTGTGTGTTACGAGTCTATAGTTCTTGGCGAGTTGGTATAATTGCATTTTTGTTATTATTTTACTTTGATCCTATTGTTCTGCCTCTAAGAACTGTCTTCATATGCAAAAACATATTTACTTGCTTCACTTCTCAAAGTAGATTCTTCTATCAAATTGATTTATTTAACTCTTATTATGAGGGGCACCAGTCACTAATGTCCTTTGCAAACAGTGTAGACCCTGATGAGAGGGCTCCTAGAGGAGCCCTCTCATCAGGGTCTGCACTGTTTGTCATATTACACCTTTCTTTACAAAAATCCCTAACTATTCACCATGAGATTGACCTGTGTGAATTTTGGAATAGTCTATTCGAAAAGTCAGCACTGTAAGGGTTAACCCTTTTACATGATAAGTAAGTGGCGTCTGCAAACCATTGTCTGCTACTTGTTCAAAAGTCAATATTTGTCTCTGTTTATCAACAATAAAACCAGAGTTACGAACAGTTTTTTTATCCTAATGAGTTGTCAAGTTATTTTGCATGTCATATGGTTATCATAATAGCATACAAAGAGTTTAGTACAGTGGCACCTCTCTATAGTGACCACTCAAACAAAGTGTATACCTTCTAGATTTAACCCGTTCACTGTTCAGTATTCAGGTAAGAAATAATGACATTGTGAATAATTATTAGCTGAATACTGATACTGTAACATTTTCAAGAAATTTGTTTGTTTTGAACACCCCGCCCCAATCTGATCTGGGTCTACTCTGTTTGCAAACGCGTGAAAAGGCGTTCATATGAAGAAACGTGTTAAGGACCACTAATGTTACTTACTTAGTGTTCGTTAGAGACATACTCAACTGTCTTTGAGTAATATGGCATCTCTATTGATCAAAGTTGACTGCAAACTTTTTGTACCAGTAGTCAATTTGTTGTTATAAATGCATTTGACTTCTGAGGATTTGATATATGATGTTTTAACATATAGACAATAGGCAGACAAAGCCTTTTAAGGATGCCAATGTATGTCAATAAATGTCCTTAAATATTTGATCATCCATTTTTCAATCATTTTTTAATAGACCCCATTAGTATTTTAAAGAGTAAACTTTACTGAAAAGCTTTTTTCGTGGTAAACAATGCATACTCGAATCTGCTAGGATCCCTATGATCTGGGTCTATGTTGTTTGAAAACCAATGCCAGTTTAACCCATTCCTACATAAATACGCCTCTGTAAAAATACCCTACTGAAACCATTGTGATAAATAGAGTATTTGCTCCTGTAGGAGCAAATGCTCTATTCATCACAATGGTTTCAAATTACAAAATTCTAAAAAATTCCTTTTCTCTAGTTAATGGTCCTTTTCTGTAGATTTATTCAAAGTGGTTTGCTCTAAAAATAGTCTATGAGGGAATGGGTTAAAGTATCTGCAGTTAAATGATTAGAATAAATTGATCAACACTTCTGCTTAAATCTGTCACTGCGATACATTCTGCCTCCAAACTTTCTTGTCTAAGTGTCCCTTTTCTTTAAAAAACATAACAGCATCAAACAGATTTGATCGTAATGAGATGTCGAATTTCTTTACATTTCATCTAGATCTGCACTGATTGTACATGTAATGACGTATTCCCCACTGACAGCTAAAGAGTCACCCCTTTCCAAACCTCAATAACTACTGAATATTCATGGACAACCTAGTTACAATGAAATATAGAAGGTGGAACATTGTAGCCATTTTTGAAAGTAAAGAAGCAGATCTTTCAAATTCCATTAGCAAACAGAGCAGACCCTAGGAGCCGTCTGATATGGGTCTACTCTGTTTGCAACTGCGTGAAAACACGTTTATATGAAGGAAATGGTTAATTACATACTGACACATAAACACTGAATGAATTGGTGATAAATGGTTAGGTATATTTTATTTTTTAACTCTTTGTTTAACTTTACCCTGTTGCATATTCATGTAAGAAATACATGTATTGACATCATTAATATTAAATAACTGATGTTGTATGATGTTTTTTATGTACGCAGGATTCATGTCTATTATTATTTCATAAGCAAACAAAGCAGACCCTGATCAGAGATCTCATACAGGAGCCATCTGATCTGGGTCTACTCTGTTTGCAAAGGCATGAAAAAGTGTTCGTGTGAGGACAATGTTTAACTAGGAGTCTACCCAGTATGACTTAAGCTTTTTTAAGGGTTTTTTGAATGACAAATAGTGCAGATTCTGGTCAGAATTGGCTCCTCTATCTGCACTCTCATTTTGGTCTACACTATTTGCATTTATCATAACACTCGTTTCCTGCATTCAAAGGGTTCACATAGAATTGTTCCATTAGTCAGTGAATATACTGAACGAAATGGTGATACATCATATTCACACTGTCCATCCTAACGGAAAACTTGTGATTCGATATTTATACAGTTTGACTCCAGATGACAGACCAAATAACATAGCATCTACGTAATCCAGGTCCAAACTGGCTGACACTGGTTACAGTTCATTTTGAGATGGGCAGCAGCAGGTGACACATATTTCCAGATGACTGTTTCTTAGCATGCATAGAGTTAAAAGAGTGAATAATGTATTATTGGTAATTTTGGCTTACTCAGAAGCGTTCTATAAATAGTAACTGATTGCAAATTTATTGACAGCATTGTCACAGTGTCCTAATATAGGCATTCGATACAGTAACTAAAGCTTTTAGTTTGATCCTATACCTGTTCAATATTTATGTGAGAAATAATGACACTATGAATATTTATTAGCTGAAATTTTCTCATGTACACTTTTTAAGGGAAGTTTTTGCTTTGACAAAAAGTGCAGAATCGGATCTATGCCATTCCTTAAGCAAACAGACGGACCCTGATCAAACGGCTCGTATAGGACCATGGTCTACTCTGTTCGCTTATGACGTCATTATAGCTCTGACTACTGGCTCTACCAGTACCAACAAAAGATATGTACATAATGCCATTACAAAAAATCAGTAAAATGTCCATGATGTCATTATTTCTTTCTTGAATATTCAACAGGGAAAGGTACAATGACGCAAATAATGTATTGTTATAAAAAGTCAGCCAATGAATATTCATTATGTTATGATTTCTGACATCAATATTCACCAAGTAGGTTAAAGATCACTGTTAATTTATTGATAAAATATATACACGTAGCTTTATCCATTTCCCTGTTGAATATTCATGTCAGAAATACATTTTAATGACATCATGAATATTAATTAGATTTTTTTTTTTATAGTGGCATAATTATGATCACAGGACATGTTGGCTCAGTCAAAAACTGTAAAATCAGATCTATATTATACCATTAGCAAACAGAACAACCCCTCATCAGATCTATATTATACCATTAGCAAACAGAACAACCCCTGATCAGATCTATATTATACCATTAGCAAACAGAACAACCCCTGATCAGATGACTCTTGTGGGAGCCATCTGATCTTGGTCTGGTCGGTTTGCTTAGGCGTGAAAAGGTGTTTGAGACTTAACTGTACACATAGCAAACATACTGAAGTCCCCTAGAGACTATACTGTATACATAGCACACATACTGAAGTCCCCTAGAGACTATACTGTATACATAGCACACATACTGAAGTCCCCTAGAGACTATACTGTATACAAAGCACAAAAACCAAAGTCCCCTAGAGACTATACTTTATACATAGCACATATACCAAAATCCCCTAGATACTGTACTGTATACATAGCACACATACCAAAGTCCCCTGGAGACTATACAGTATACATAGCACACATACTGAAGTCCCCTAGAGAATATACTGTACACATAGCACCCATACTGAAGTCCTCTAGAGACTATACTGTATACAACCGAAGTCCCCTAATGACTACACTTTATACATAGCACACATACTGAAGTCATACTGATGGCTTTCATGCTTTGCGCGGATATGTGACTGTCTTCTTCAAAACTATGAATCTGTTTAACTTATAAGAATATCACAGTTAAATATTTATATGTTTGTTTTTCAAAAATGCATTTTGAGTGTCAAATGGTTTGAATATTAAATGGGATGATGAGTTATTTAGCATCGAATCAGGATCTACCCAGTATGCATTGGTTTTCACTCTCAATTTGCGTTATAAGCGTATATATAGTACTATAGTCTGACTCTTGAATGAGGTCGTAAATGTTTCAATGGTTTCCAAACTGACAGAAGATTGGTAGATGAGTAATGTTGCATTTGATCAGGATTCATGCTACTTTGAAATAAAATCGGTGTGAGTAATATTTAACCCTTTACCTGTTCAATATTCATGTAAGAAATAATAACATCATGACTAATTATTCACTGACTTTTTGTAATGTAAAATGTTTGCTTTGACCAATGAGATCTATGTGATATCATAAGTAAACAGAGCAGACCCTGGTCAGATGGCTCCACTATGTGCCTCTGATCTGGGTCTGCCGTGTTTGCAAATGCATGGAAAAACACCTACATGAGGGTTATTTGTCAGCAGTTAGATATTAACTCATTCTCCCCTAGGCTATTTTTATACCCAACCTCTTTGAATTAATCTACCGAAAAGGAGCATTAACTATACTGGATGGAATCTATATTTAAAGAATGAAAGATCATTCCTCTTTGAACATTCAGCATTTAACAATTTCCTTCATATTAAGACTTTTTCACAGCTTTGCAAACAGAATAAACCCAGACCAGACCGCTCCTATAGGGGGTCGTCTGATCAGGTTTATGCATGAATTTATTAGAGATCTGACTCTACAATTTCTACCAATACCAAAACGTCCTGTGTTCATATGCCATTATAAAAATCATCTAATAAATATTCGAGATGTCATTATTTCTAACATGAATATTCAACAAGGAAAGGGTTAAGAGATATGCGTCACCAGTATATATAAGTCGCGTCTGTTCTAGTGCAAACAAGTCAGTCAGTCATTGCAAATTCATTTGTATCATTTTCACCCAAAGCTGCTGTCTGGTTGTTTGATGACTGTATATAGGGAGTATTGACATTCATTATTGGCCTTAGAAATCATTGAATAACCCAGATTTCTCATGGGAGGTGGGATATTAACCTTTTATTCCATAAATACGACTTTCTACGCCTTTGCAAACAGAGTAGACCGACCCAGATTAGACAAATGCTGTAGGAGCCATCTGATCAGGGTCTGCTGTGTTTACTTATGGTATAATGTAAATATGATGCTACAATTTCAGGAATGTTTATGCGAGGTATGTAGCCTTGCTTTGTACCTCCGTCCATACCTACATCCGTACCTATATTTGTCCGTCCATATGTACGTCCTGCAAATTTTATGTGTCCATCTGCTCATACACCAATGGGAGAATTTACTTCATAGCAAGTAGTGAAATGTGCTTGATTTATCGCCAGGGGCACCCATGCCATATATGAACACAATTTTCTAGTTTTTCTTTTAATGTTCCTCATCAAATTAATACAATTCTCATCCGTCTAAGTTACTGCCTTTGTCATTTTCAGCTGTGTTAACCCATTCTCTCCTACTGACGCCTTTTGATGCTTCTGTAGAAGTCAGTTTTTGAAACCATCGTGATAAATAGAGCATTTGCTCTATAGGTGCAAATGCTTTATTTATCACAGTGGTTTCAACTACACAATTCTAACATTCTCCTTTTTATAGTTATTGCTCTTTTTCGGTAGATTTATTCAAAGAGGTTGGGTCTAAAAATAGTCTAGGAGGGAATGAGTTAGCTGCATGTTACATATAATAAAATTCTGGAACCTGCCATTCTTCTTGTTTCCCTTTCCATAATTTACCGTTGACTTGCGATAGTCTCTCTTATACTCTTATCACTTCTAGTTGCATTCAGTTAATTTACACACATTCTTTGAGTAGTTTCGTGAATTACTTCTTGTCACTAAGCTGCTTTTGCTTTTTCACCTCTCATGTCTCCTCTGTCTATTTGCTAGTATCTGTTTATCTTTTTTAAAAGATATTTCTTGTTTGTCGTTTCGTGAAATTGCCAACATATTCCAATTCCGGTATGTATTTTATTTGGGTTTCACATGTTAACTTTATGAGTGACAAGAATTCAACCCTTTCCTTCATGTAAACGCATTTTCACGTATCTGCAAACAGAGTAGACCCAGATAAGACGGCCCCTATAGGAGCCGTCTGATCAGGGTTTGCTCTGTTTGCCAATGGAATTTGATAGACCTATTTCTCTAGGTTCTAAAATGGCTACAATTTACCATCTTCCATATTTCATTATAACTATATTGTTCATGATTATGGAGTAGGCATTGAAATTTTGATTAAATGTGTTAATTGATGCCACACTCTGTACGAATTCAGTAGATGTCAAGTTTCCATTTTTTTTCAGTTTCCATTCAATAATACAATGAAACTGTCAAGCAGTTTGGACCCAAATGGCATGCTAGGGGTTGCATGGTATCTTGTCTGAATCCATATTGTTTATGCAGGTTTCATATCGCTGACATGCAACTAATGTGAGGGCGGAGTAGGTCTGCAGCATTCTCCTATTTATGTAAGAATTGAAATGTAATATTGTAATCAATAGATATTAATCTTTCAAAAGTGTTTTGTTACTGATTTGTCAAATGTAACAGATTAGCTGATATAAACTTGCATAGGAGTTAATTAGCTGTATGGAATTTAAACTCGCCGTAGAAATTTGATTTTTCGTAATAAGACTTGATTACAGATATTACAGATATTACAGATATTACAACTTGAATGATCGGTTCTACAACGGTATCCACTTGCATTAAAATATTAGGACAATATTAATGTATTACCAGGCGGATGTCATTGCTCCATATTTATAGACCATTGAAACGCTTTTTACAGTTAGCTTTCATTCTATAGGGATTATGTTCATTTGCTGATATCCAATTCTTTATGCAATAATGACATTTTATTATGCACCCATGAAGTACTGTTAATAATAAATGGGGACAGATGTGTTATTAAAGTATTAGTTTTCAGAGGCCATTGAATGACTTTGCTGCTTTAGAGTATCGGAAAAAGATTACAATCAAATGACGTATAATTACGCTTCCTTGGCGAACTGATTAATTTGTCTCGTAACAGCACCCCGAAATAGGTTATTAAAAAACAAGAATGCTGGGATGTCAGCGTTGCACATTTTTAACCTTTTCGGTACCAGTATTGTCGTCTGCTGGACACATTTTCGTCTGCTTCAAGAGTGGACGTTTGTTCAGGTCGTTTATAAAACAATGAACAGTGTCAAACAGTTTGGATCCTGATGAGACACCGAGTTACTCGGCATCTCATCTAGATCCAAACTGTTTGCATATGGTATCATAAATCCGTCTCCAAAACACTGCAGGGGTTGCCATCTGGCTAGTTAAAAGTTTGCCATCGTTATGTTGTGTGTTAGTGTGTGTTGTACAAAGTATGAGAGACGCATTTATTCTCATAGCAAATATCTTAACTTTCATGGTTTTTGATGGATTTTACCAAGCTGTATGTACGTAGATCTATAAATAATATTCCAGGTGCAATTATTGTCTATACTATTTCGGAAATTTCGAAGAATGGTCTAAGGTTGACTTATTTTCAGCTTACCGTCCGTCCGTCCGTATGTTTTTATCATCTCCAAATCACACAGCTGCCAGTGTCTAGACTAGTTTCACATATATGACTGAAACTATTGCCGAATTTCAATATTTCTATTATTCATTTGCATTCTGAATAAATAAAAGCGCTGTATTTAGTTAAAACAGATAGACGCGAGTGGGACGGTATAGAACCAACATGATCGTGTTTTTCCATTTTCTTTGGTGGGATGGTTCGGACGGATAACTCACCTGGCCCCAAGAACTTAAACCAAGCAGCAAATTCAAATAAAACCTTACAGGAATGACCCACTACCAGATTACTTCAAATATAAGGTAATTCATTCACAACTCTGGTTGCCATGACCACTAGGTGAAAATAGAGAATAATAGGTTAGTTGAAAATGCGGTTTTTCGATCAACGGACCTCCCTTTTCATGTCCGTTCTAAAGACGTAAATAATGAGCTACCGCAGAGGAAAATAGTTTCGATACTTACTTTACAAGACGGGAAAACGTGCTTGAATTTGAAAAATAAGATCGTTTGAATCGAGAGTCGATATGTTAATTCAAACAGACATGGTTATTATTCTACCGGAGGCTCTACATTGTCAAATTCGAGTTCCGTCGTCTCGGTATCTATTTTTAGATAGGGCTAACGTCACTCGTCAATGGAACTGAACAGGCTATATTTAGGTCTATGACCATCGCCGCCCTTGTAAGAGTTTATCGATTAACGGGAAAACGTGCTTGAATTTGAAAAATAAGATCGTTTGAATCGAGAGTCGATATGTTAATTCAAACAGACATGGTTATTATTCTACCGGAGGCTTCGAGTTCCGTCGTCTCGGTTTCTATTTTTAGATAGGGCTAACGTCACTCGTCAAAGGAATTGAACAGGCTATATTTAGGTATATTACCATCACCGTCCTTGTAAGAGTTTATCGATTAACTTATCATGAGAGTGATAAATGTTTTAATGAAGCTTTATTGTATTATTTAATTTTATTTAAAAAAAATCGTCAATATGGTAGCATGATAACTTTATATACATCTTCAATTTCGCCAACAGTATGCTTGGCCTGATAGCGTAGTGGTTACGACGGTCGCCTATCGTGCAGTCAGCCCCGGTTCGATTCTCACTGTAGACGAATATTTTTTTCTCTCTTTTTCCTTTCTATTTTTTTTTAAATGACGGTTTGGGTTTTTACTGAGATAGTTAGTGATAATTATCCATATTAAGTGTTTTTTCTTTAAATTTAATACGTTATTTTTGGTAAAACAATTTTGAAGAAAAATTAAAAATAGTTCCTGTTGTAAGAAGAAATTCCTACACCTACTATACAAATAAACCTCTACTGTACATATAAACTTAGGTTTATTATGCTACCCCTTTATTACGTCACTAGCGGCTGTAGTGACGGGATAAAATACAAATCTCCCTAGAAATAGAGACATATATGAGTCCGCTAGAAATGACTGGTCCAGTTTCAAAATACTGTTACAGAAATGTTCCGTTTGATCATCTGTCAACTTCCTTAACCCTTTTACGCATACATTGTCGTTTGAAAACATGCCGTCAAGGACAGTGCTTGTTCTTCTTATGTGGCTACAGAGAACATTTCACAATGCTTCTCCTGAAACCACGAGGCAGATTTCAGTGTAATTTTGCAGAATTGTTGCTTAGGTGACCCCCTACCAAATTGCTCAAGCCGTTGTGATTCGTTAAAGAACATGGATGTCAGGGGCAAAGTTAATTTGCATCATATATGGTTACTGTGAAAATTTAAAAACCATAAACCATAAACCACAAGATATACGTCAATATGAATTTGCAGGCATGCTGCTTAGGTGAGTCTTAGATGTTGTTATCCTGTAAGAAACATCGCCATCAAGGACAGGACTAATTGTACGTGTCTAGCTAGCGTGAAACAGTCTTCTCGGAGAGCATCGATTGGATTTCAGTATAATTTGAAGGAATGTTCCTAAGGTTATGTTTTACCAAACTTGTTCAAGCCATTATTTTTATAAAAACATGGCCATCATGGATGAAACTAAATTGTATCTGTATATGGCTGTAGGGGATAATTTTATAGGAATATGACCCTTTGCCAAGAGTGCTAAAATTATTGTAATTCTTGAAAAAACAGAAATGGTTGTAGCTTAAGCATATCATGCAGTTTTAACACCACGGTGTTTCAGATGTCATCTTTATATTAACACGATTTGCACTTTAAATCGTATTATATTTATCGGATTTGAAATGAATAACAATGCAAAATCTCGCCAGTGTCACCCAGAGCATCCTCTTGTGCATTAGTATAAATTTACCAGACAATGATATTTTAATTTTTATAGAGATTGCTACATAGCTTTAGTTAGGCTTCCCTGATTTTTCTAGGGCTAAGCGCAAACATATATACAGTGTAAACTATTGATTGCCTTACAAATAGTGCTGATCCTGATTAGAAATCAGGTTTTTAAAGTGGTTAACACTGATGATGTGTTAATTTTGTTTTGGAAGGAAAATGAGTGTTTAGAGTTGAAGAGGATGCTTAATTATTCTTCAAATGCTTGTAAGACCTTAATGTATGTGCTTTGTACAAAATCGTTCAAAGAGGAAATATAACGAGTTACTTTTGGCTCATTTGCAAACAGAGTAGACCCAGTTTACAGCATCTGCCATGGTACAATTCCTATGTCCATGGTGTCATTCTAAAATTCAGCTACTTAATATTCATACAGTCATAGTTTCGGACATAAATGATCATGGAGTAAATTACCTGCGCTGATGGTACTATACCTACATTGTGCTGATGGTACTATACCTACATTGTGCTGATGGTACTATACATACATTGTGCTGATGGTACCATACCTACATTGTGCTGATGGTACTATACATACATTGTGCTAATGGTACTATACATACACTGTGCTGATGGTACTATACCTACATTGTGCTGATGGTACTATACCTACATTGTGCTGATGGTACTATACCTACATTGTGCTAATGGTACTATACCTACATTGTGCTAATGGTACTATACCTACATTGTGCTAATGGTACTATACCTACATTGTGCTAATGGTACTATACATACACTGTGCTGATGGTACTATACATACATTGTGCTGATGGTACTATACATACATTGTGCTAATGGTACTATACCTACATTGTGCTAATGGTACTATACATACATTGTGCTGATGGTAATATACCTACATTGTGCTAATGGTACTATACCTACATTGTGCTGATGGTACTATACCTACATTGTGCTGATAGTACTATACCTACATTGTGCTAATGGTACTATACCTACATTGTGCTGATGGTACTATACCTACATTGTGCTGATGGTACTATACCTACATTGTGCTAATGGTACTATACCTACATTGTGCTAATGGTACTATACATACATTGTGCTAATGGTACTATACATACATTGTGCTGATGGTAATATACCTACATTGTGCTAATGGTACTATACCTACATTGTGCTGATGGTACTATACCTACATTGTGCTGATGGTACTATACATACATTGTGCTAATGGTACTATACCTACATTGTGCTGATGGTACTATACCTACATTGTGCTGATGGTACTATACATACACTGTGCTGATGGTACTATACCTACATTGTGCTGATGGTACTATACCTACATTGTGCTAATGGTACTATACATACATTGTGCTGATGGTACTATACCTACATTGTGCTGATGGTACTATACCTACATTGTGCTGATGGTACTATACCTACATTGTGCTGATGGTACTATACATACATTGTGCTGATGGTACTATTCATACATTGTGCTAATGGTACTATTCATACATTGTGCTAATGGTACTATACATACATTGTGCTAATGGTACTATACCTACATTGTGCTAATGGTACTATACATACATTGTGCTGATGGTACTATACCTACATTGTGCTGATGGTACTATACCTACATTGCGCTGATGGTACTATACCTACATTGTGCTGATGGTACTATACATACATTGCGCTGATGGTACTATACATACACTGTGCTGATGGTACTATACCTACATTGTGCTGATGGTACTATACATATATTGTGCTGATGGTACTATACATATATTGTGCTGATGGTACCATACATACATTGTGCTGATGGTACTATACCTACATTGTGCTGATGGTACTATACATACATTGTGCTGATGGTACTATACATACATTGTGCTGATGGTACTATACCTATATTGTGCTGATGGTACTATACATACATTGTGCTAATGGTACTATACCTACATTGTGCTGATGGTACTATACCTACATTGTGCTAATGGTACTATACCTACACTGTGCTGATGGTACTATACATACATTGTGCTGATGGTACTATACATACACTGTGCTGATGGTACTATACCTACATTGTGCTGATGGTACTATACATATATTGTGCTGATGGTACTATACATATATTGTGCTGATGGTACCATACATACATTGTGCTGATGGTACTATACCTACATTGTGCTGATGGTACTATACCTACATTGTGCTGATGGTACTATACATACATTGTGCTGATGGTACTATACATACATTGTGCTGATGGTACTATACCTATATTGTGCTGATGGTACTATACATACATTGTGCTAATGGTACTATACATACATTGTGCTGATGGTACTATACATACATTGTGTTGATGGTACTATACCTACATTGTGCTGATGGTACTATACATATATTGTGCTGATGGTACTATACATATATTGTGCTGATGGTACCATACATACATTGTGCTGATGGTACTATACCTACATTGTGCTAATGGTACTATACCTACATTGTGCTAATGGTACTATACATACATTGTGCTAATGGTACTATACCTACATTGTGCTAATGGTACTATACATACATTGTGCTAATGGTACTATACCTACATTGTGCTGATGGTACTATACATACATTGTGCTGATGGTAATATACCTACATTGTGCTGATGGTACTATACCTACATTGTGCTCATGGTACTATACCTACATTGTGCTGATGGTACTATACATACATTGTGCTGATGGTACTATACCTACATTTTGCTCATGGTACTATACATACATTGTGCTGATGGTACTATACCTACACTGTGCTGATGGTACTATACATACATTGTGCTAATGGTACTATACCTACATTGTGCTGATGGTACTATACATACACTGTGCTGATGGTACTATACCTACATTGTGCTAATGGTACTATACATACATTGTGCTAATGGTACTATACCTACATTGTGCTAATGGTACTATACCTATATTGTGCTAATGGTACTATACCTACATTGTGCTGATGGTACTATACCTACATTGTGCTCATGGTACTATACATACACTGTGCTGATGGTACTATACCTACATTGTGCTAATGGTACTATACATACATTGTGCTGATGGTACTATACATACACTGTGCTAATGGTACTATACCTACATTGTGCTAATGGTACTATACATACATTGTGCTAATGGTACTATACCTACATTGTGCTGATGGTACTATACATACATTGTGCTAATGGTACTATACCTACATTGTGCTGATGGTACTATACATACACTGTGCTGATGGTACTATACCTACATTGTGCTAATGGTACTATACATACATTGTGCTAATGGTACTATACCTACATTGTGCTAATGGTACTATACCTATATTGTGCTAATGGTAATATACCTATATTGTGCTGATGGTACTATACCTACATTGTGCTAATGGTACTATACCTACATTGTGCTGATGGTACTATACCTACATTGTGCTGATGGTACTATACATACATTGTGCTAATGGTACTATACCTACATTGTGCTGATGGTACTGTACCTACATTGTGCTGATGGTACTATACATACATTGTGCTAATGGTACTATACCTACATTGTGCTGATGGTACTATACATACATTGTGCTAATGGTACTATACCTATATTGTGCTAATGGTAATATACCTACATTGTGCTGATGGTACTATACCTACATTGTGCTCATGGTACTATACATACACTGTGCTGATGGTAATATACCTACATTGTGCTGATGGTACTATACATACATTGTGCTAATGGTACTATACATACATTGTGCTGATGGTACTATACCTACATTGCGCTGATGGTAATATACCTACATTGTGCTGATGGTACTATACATACATTGTGCTGATGGTACTATACCTACACTGTGCTGATGGTACTATACATACATTGTGCTAATGGTACTATACCTACATTGTGCTGATGGTACTATACATACATTGTGCTGATGGTACTATACCTACATTGTGCTAATGGTACTATACATACATTGTGCTAATGGTACTATACCTACATTGTGCTAATGGTACTATACCTATATTGTGCTAATGGTAATATACCTACATTGTGCTGATGGTACTATACCTACATTGTGCTCATGGTACTATACATACACTGTGCTGATGGTACTATACCTACATTGTGCTAATGGTACTATACATACATTGTGCTGATGGTACTATACATACACTGTGCTAATGGTACTATACCTACATTGTGCTAATGGTACTATACATACATTGTGCTAATGGTACTATACCTACATTGTGCTGATGGTACTATACATACATTGTGCTAATGGTACTATACCTACATTGTGCTGATGGTACTATACATACACTGTGCTGATGGTACTATACCTACATTGTGCTAATGGTACTATACATACATTGTGCTAATGGTACTATACCTACATTGTGCTAATGGTACTATACCTATATTGTGCTAATGGTAATATACCTATATTGTGCTGATGGTACTATACCTACATTGTGCTAATGGTACTATACCTACATTGTGCTGATGGTACTATACCTACATTGTGCTGATGGTACTATACATACATTGTGCTAATGGTACTATACCTACATTGTGCTGATGGTACTATACCTACATTGTGCTGATGGTACTATACATACATTGTGCTAATGGTACTATACCTACATTGTGCTGATGGTACTATACATACATTGTGCTAATGGTACTATACCTATATTGTGCTAATGGTAATATACCTACATTGTGCTGATGGTACTATACCTACATTGTGCTCATGGTACTATACATACACTGTGCTGATGGTAATATACCTACATTGTGCTAATGGTACTATACCTACATTGTGCTGATGGTACTATACATACATTGTGCTAATGGTACTATACATACATTGTGCTGATGGTACTATACATATATTGTGCTGATGGTACTATACCTACATTGTGCTGATGGTACTATACATACATTGTGCTAATGGTACTATACATACATTGTGCTGATGGTACTATACCTACATTGCGCTGATGGTAATATACCTACATTGTGCTGATGGTAATATACCTACATTGTGCTGATGGTAATATACCTACATTGCGCTGATGGTACTATACCTACATTGTGCTGATGGTAATATACCTACATTGCGCTGATGATACTATACATACATTGTGCTAATGGTACTATACATACATTGTGCTCATGGTACTATACATACATTGTGCTAATGGTACTATACATACATTGTGCTGATGGTACTATACCTACATTGTGCTCATGGTACTATACATACATTGTGCTAATGGTACTATACCTACATTGTGCTGATGGTACTATACATACACTGTGCTAATGGTACTATACCTACATTGTGCTCATGGTACTATACATACATTGTGCTAATGGTACTATACATACATTGTGCTCATGGTACTATACATACATTGTGCTAATGGTACTATACATACATTGTGCTGATGGTACTATACCTACATTGTGCTCATGGTACTATACATACATTGTGCTAATGGTACTATACCTACATTGTGCTGATGGTACTATACCTACATTGTGCTCATGGTACTATACCTACATTGTGCTCATGGTACTATACATACATTGTGCTAATGGTACTATACCTACATTGTGCTGATGGTACTATACCTACATTGTGCTCATGGTAATATACCTACATTGTGCTGATGGTACTATACATACATTGTGCTAATGGTACTATACCTACATTGTGCTCATGGTACTATACATACATTGTGCTGATGGTAATATACCTACATTGCGCTGATGGTACTATACCTACATTGCGATGATGGTACTATACCTACATTGTGCTGATGGTACTATACCTACATTGTGCTGATGGTACTATACCTACATTGTGCTGATGGTACTATACCTACATTGTGCTCATGGTACTATACCTACATTGTGCTGATGGTACTATACCTACATTGTGCTGATGGTACTATACCTACATTGTGCTGATGGTACTATACCTACATTGTGCTCATGGTACTATACCTACATTGTGCTGATGGTACTATACCTACATTGTGCTGATGGTACTATACCTACATTGTGCTGATGGTACTACATACATTGCGCTGATGGTAATATACATACATTGTGCTAATGGTACTATACCTACATTGTGCTAATGGTACTATTCATACATTGTGCTAATGGTACTATACCTACATTGCGCTGATGGTACTATACATACATTGTTGTCAGTATGCTTTCTGCAAAAGTGGCAAGTATGTCAGCTACATAATTTTCGTCTGCAAAATTTGTCGTCTGCCACAATTATGAGAGGTATAGATAGATTTATTTAGGCATAGGATAACACATATAACAATGGTTCACATACATTATACAGAGTCAAGTAAAAATAATTATGATATACTTTAAAATGTACATGTAACCCATGAAATGCTTCCTATGACCAATGATAACACAATAAAGCGCATGCTCTTATTTCTTCCAGTTTTCTTAAAAAAAATACAATCAGACGATTTAGATTCTGATGAAACTGTTACTCGGCGCCTCATCTGGATCCCAATTGCTGGCAAAGGTTACCACTAAATTCGCAGCTAGTATGCAATTCGTTAAATTAACAGACAGTGTGCACAAAGTTAAATATAACAGAATGGTCGTGCAAAGTGTTGAATATAACAGAATGATCGTGCAATATGTTGAATATAACAGAATGGTCGTACAATGTGTTGAATATAACAGAATGATCGTACAAAGTGTTGACTATAACATAATGAACATGCAAAGTGTTGAATATAACAATGATCGTGCAAAGTGTAAAATATGAACAAATGATTGTGCAAAGTGTTGAATATAACAGAATGATCGTGCAATATGTTGAATATATAACAGAATGGTCGTACAATGTGTTGACTATAATAATGATCGTGCAAAGTGTTGACTATAACAGAATGATCGTGCAAAGTGTTGAATATAACAATGATCGTGCAAAAGTGTAAACTAGGAACAAATGTTTGTACAAAGTGTTAAATATAACAGAAGATCGTCTTGCAGAGAGTTAAATATAACAGAATGTCATCGTGCAAATAGTTAGATATAACTGAAGGTCATTGTCAACTGTTTTCAAACTGTTTCCAGTTCAATTAATGAAATCCGCCTACAGTTGTATAATGTAACTTGGATAAGATATCAAACACCTTGGGCAAATTTTATTAGCAAATAGACAGATTTTAAACTCTTAAACGCTGGCAATTAATCCTTTACTCCATGAATATTCATTAAGAAATAATTGTGTATGAATGCTAACTAGCTGATCTTTTGTAATTACACAATGGAGGAACTGTATGTAAAATCAAATGCATATTATTTCATAAGCAAACTGAGCATACCCTGATCAGACTCCTACAGGAACCAACCGACCTGGCTCTACTCTGTTTGCAAATGTATTAAAATGCGTAAAGGGTTAACTGACATCTGCAAAAGTTTGGATCCAGATCTGAAGGCTCTTGGAGGTGGCCTCTGATCTGGATCTGCATTTTTTTTTCAAATTCCTTTGCAAACTTAATCCGTCATACTGAATGAACTCTTCCATTTAACAATGATGGACGTTCCACTTTGAAAAGTTAGCATTTACGCCAACCCCACATTTCCTACACCCAGCCGAGCTATTCCAAGTCAATGTTACAAAGCATGAGAGAGACAGAACTGAAATATTTACTCGGATTTGAAGCATTTTTTTCTGCTGATGTTTTGTTTGAAAATTAGCAATGTTTAATATCTGTGTTATAACCCATCTGTCTGAGAATTTTGGCTGCGGAGCCGTAACCCGACCTGTACCAAGGTGCTTGGCAGTAATATTTCTCAAGAGTTCCCAGCATCAACATTTTCTGTTTAGTGTTACTGCATTAGTTTGCAATATTTTTTATTGATAATTCCGTCTACCAACGCCTACTGCTTAACCTATATACTTATGAAGAACACATAAAAAAGGTTTTTAAATCATTTTTAAGATAAATTAAGAGTTACCTGCTTGATTCAGTGTTTTGTTCCAAAACCAACCCAACATACGCATTTTTGCTCAAGTACTTTTTATTTTATGTTAAAAAGTGCACGGAGAGGAGACACGTTAAATCGGGGGGAGGGGGGGGGGGGGGACTTGCGGATAACCCTATGATTCTAAGTGTTTTAGGCTCGTAGTATTAACGTGATAGTCTTTACAATGAACATGTACTTTCAACAACATCATAATACATGGTACAACCTCGATATCTCGACTCGGATAATTCGAATTTCGTATAACTCGAACAACAAGTTCGGTCCTTCCAAAATTTACAATACAGAATTCCTCTAAAATCCATCACTACGTATATCTAGAAACATATGTGACAACTTAATGTAAGTCTAAAGTAATGCTGAAAGCACCTTTCGGAGCTTTCATCATTACTTTAGACCTACATTTAGCTGTGAACGTGAGAATTGTTCAGAATAGAAATAGGATAACTCGAACTTTGGTTATCTCGAAGTAATTTGCATGATCCCTTGATGTTCGAGATATCGAAGTTCAACTGTATTTGTTATGTTCAATCATTCTTAGGAAGATTGTCATTTTGAGGTTATATAGACAGAGAACCAGATAAACGTGCGTACACATGTACTAAAATCGTGATTTCTCCACCAAACCCTATCTCCGAGACAATTCTAAAGCGCGGTCACAATATAGAGTTTGGTGGAGAAATAAGGAAGTTATTCTTGAAAATGTTTTAATTTACGCATCTTATCCGTAGCTCTGTATAAAAAAATGTTCCTGTGATACAAAATAAACCGGTCTCGTCGATATTTGGAATTGTTTTTTTATTGAACAATAAACTATTATCGACCTATGTCAAACAGTTACGAAACTAAAACTCGACCCGAATAAACACTAAAATACATCGGCGAATCTTTGACGTACAGTAAAACCTCTCTAAACCAGACATTAACTTGAGTATAGATATCGATCTTTGAGATATATAGCTGTTTAATGCAAGGTGAAAGTCTTTCACCCTGCATTAAGCAGCCACATACCTAAAAGTATTTAAATATTAGAATTCCGGTTTAGACGGGTTTTACTGTATTCTTCAGAGTTGTTCGATCGGTTTGGTTGCGATATACATCTTTCCAGCATATGAACAAATGATTTATATGATGTGAATGTATTTTAACCCTGTCCTCCATAAATACGCCTCTCTACGCCTCTGTAATAGTCATTGCTTGAGGAGGAAATGCTGTATTTATCACAATGGTTTCAATACTACATAATTCTAGCATTTTCCTTTTCTCAAGTAAATGCTCCTTTTGGGTAGATTCATTCAAAGAGGTTGGTCTAAAAATAGCGTTTGAAGGACAGGGTTAAAACACGTTGCAAGTAGAGACTGTCGTCACTTTAACCCTTTGGGTATGTACTAAGTAATAAATGTCTTCCATAGCAGTCATCTGTTTCAGTTATCAAAGTATGTTTTCTCACTGGGTAACACGCTGCTACTCTTTAATAGCTCGATTGAGCGTCGCCCATCCATCGATTCACTTCTTTAAACGGTATCTCGTCAGACATGAACTTCAATGCTTTTAGTTATGAAAATTGAATACCGCTTAAGCCGGTACCAGGGGATGTGAGTAGTGATGCAATTTCAATGCTCATGAACAGACGCATTTTTAGCTCTTCTGCTTTTTCGTAACCCCGGCGTCCGCGTTGTCAATTGTCGTCGTTTGTCAAAATTTTAATGTTGGCTGTTACATGTACTTTTATACTAATCCTCCAACTTTTTTGAAACTTCACACACTTGTTCACCATCACGAGGGCTATAATGTGACCAAGGACCACAGTTTTTTTCCACAAAATTATGACCCTTTATCGACTTAGATGTCTGCCATTTTGTAACCGTAGGAAATATTTTTTTTAGTTGTCTGCCATTTTGTAACCGTAACCAAGCAGGGATCTTGTATGTCATATGTGAATCCATAGTGACAAGGTCTTTCAATTAATCGACTCGAGACCTTGACCTTTGAACCTAAAGTTTAAAGCTTTTAACAAAACTCTAACGTTGCCTATAGTTTTAAAACTGTTCAAGCAAGTATTATGAAACTTCCCACACTTGTTTACCATCCCAAGAGCTTCACTCGGACCAAGGGTCCTAACTGTGTAAGGCTTTTATTTACAAATTACGCTCCTTTATCGACTTAGGAAATAAAACCTTAACCCATTACCTCATAGGTTATTTTAAGATACAACCTCTTTGGATAAATCTACCGAAAAGGAGCACTAATGGAGAAAGGGAAATTTTTTAGAATTTTGTAGTTTGAAACCATTGTGATAAATAGAGCATTTGCTCCTATAGGAGCAAATACTCTATTTATCACAATGGTTTCACAAATGGTTTTTAAAGAGTCGTCAATATGAGAGAATGGTTTAAACTGTCACGACAGACGAGCGTTGGCACCCGCATGTGGTGCTCTATTGCCTTTCGTATTGCTACTTTTGCTTGCGAAGGATCTCCTGCTTTAAGAATTTATGTACTTAACTACAACAGGTTTTAAGTGCCTGAGTTGCGGTCGTTAAAAAGTCGGTCCGTACTTAATTCTGTGTTGTTATATTTTCTGGTCCTTCGGGATCACGAATTTCAATGCTTTTAGTTATAAAAAAATGAATACCGAGCAAGCACGTGCTAGGCGGGCTTGGGAAGTGTTGCATTTTACATAACTGCTCCTGCACAGACTCAATCAGGATCTACACGATTTGACACTCGATCATAGTTTTGCACATAAAATGAGAGACATTTATTTTTAGATTTGAGTCAGACAATTTTTGCAGACGAACATTACATCGAGTTAGCTCTTTCGCTGCCAAGTCTCGTCATCTGCAAACATTTTCGTCTACTACACTTTTCATGTTTGTTTTTTTTTATATTTTTCTTCATTTTTTTTTTAAAAAACAGTTTGGATCCTGATGAGACGCCGAGTTACTCGGCGTCTCATCTGGATTAAATCTGTTTGCATAGGTAATCACAGATGCGACATTGGCAGCGAAACACAGGTTTCACTCATGATTGATTCAGGCATGACTATTGAGGGCCGATGCAAAATAGGTTCTTCATCAAAATGCATTAATTATCTAATAAAGCAGATACGTGTAGGTTGATACACAGGATATATAAGTTCTTATTGAGTGATTATTTATATTATCAAAATGTTGTTTTTGTAATACTGCTCTTTCACGCACAAACTCGAAACAAATCTGCGCCAACATTCAATCGGGTACGCCAAGGATATCAATCAAGGTTAGCTTACCTGTGTGCTGAGGACACCAGACGAGGAAATTAAGCAGCGGTCTGGTACAATTACGGCAAAGCCGTTAAGCAGTAGACCAGGTGTGTTATATTTGGGGCATATCATGTCTGGCTATTGCAGGTTATACGGGTTAACAGCACTGTAACATGCTATCGGAATAAATGTACTGTAACACTGCTGTACTGCTTAAAGGAAATTATGTAATCAGCAGTTAAAATAGCTCTCAAGCACGTTGCTTCATTTAATGCTCTAGGTGGCTGTATATTTAAATAAACGGTCTGCTACCGAAGGATTATAGAGGTTTTCATACCATAATCATTTAGCTCAGACATAATCATCAAACATTGTGGCAGATTATTGACGAAGAAAAATTAAGAAAAGTAGGGAAATATTTTGGATTGGAGAAATTGGCAAGATATTTATGTTATTTAAGCTGCCAAAGGTTTGCCATTCTAAATGCCATTGCAGTTTTCAAAGTATAAAAAGATCTTGAATTTCAAAAAGGAGAAGGCGTGTAGACTGTCTGCAATAAAAGTTGCACCGATTCTGGGTGGCTTCTATCAAATACCTGAGAAAAGTATTTTAAAATTTATTGTCATACCTACAGCCTTATAGCATTGCATTAAATCAAGCATATATCATTCTGAAAGCTCAAATAAAATTCCTATTAATCTGTCTATACTGCTCATTATATCTTGATAACATTTTTCGTGACCTTCGCAGATGAGTAATGCATTTGTTCAGTCATAAATTAGTAATACTGCTGTAATGTTTAGAAGATTCGTCTGTTACGATATCTTTAGAAGGTCCATCTGTCACGATATATTTAGAAAGTTCATCTGTCACGATATCTTTAGAAGGTTCGCCTGTCACGATATTCTTAGAAGGTTGATATGTCACGATATCTTTAGAAGGCTGATCTGTCACGATATCTTAAGAAGGTTCGTCTGTCACGATATCGTTAGAAGGTTGATCTGTCACGATATCGTTGGAAGGTTGATTTGCCACGATATCGTTGGAAGGTTGATCTGCCACGATATCGTTGGAAGGTTGATCTGCCACGATATCTTTAGATACGACGCTGCCAACCCTGCCTTACAGACCTATAGAATTAAACCTCTCTTTGATGACAGCTTAAGACAGGTTCTACTGTAAATAGGCCATACAATGCCGATATTTGTTTTGACAGAGTGGCACACTTACTAAACCCCTTTTAAGTAGTAAGGTATTGGTGTAATTTGGTTCTATCATTTACGATGTGCACACTGACGGCCCAGACACGGAAGATAGGAAGCAACGGAGGATTATGCTTCCTTCTCTTCATGGAATCAAACTACAACAATAACAACGTATAAATAAGAGAATAAACTGAACCCTTTTACACGGATCTGCACTGCTTGTCAGAAAATCATTTTCTTCAGTGATACACATATACACAATATATGTTATATTCCGGACAGGGAGTAGAAAGTTTTAATTATTCGGCTGGTTAAAGGTTAATAAGGACAGAGTTTGGGTACAATGGATCTTCCAGACTTTGTTGCTCTAACTTGCTATATACATTGATGCGCTACCTTAGCACCAAATTATTCTACAAAAATGGAACGGAACATGTTGTTTTTGCATGCGGTGTATGAGAGTTGAATTAAAAATAATTTTAGAATACGTTTATCTCATATCGTATTCGTGCTGACATCTATTCTCATTGAGCCTTTTAACTGTTGTGGACGATGTTAGGATAACATTGGCAAGTAGGCTGGAGTCAGCTGAGATTCCGCGTAACTCGGAGTTTCATCAGGTCCAGCATGTTTTACGCTCTGGTGCTGCGTTTGAAAAGGAAACGGAGAAGAAGAAGAAGCTAAAAACAGAATTGAAGCACATGACATTTTCTGCAAAGGAAAGTTTTCTGTGCATGCTAAACATTAAATGGAGCAGATTGCCTTCCTTTATAGATAAGACGGGGACTTGATGGCTCTGCATGAAGAAACATTGCTCCACCCGAACTTCTCCTAATACCAGACATAATCTGTCACCCATCAACCCAGGCAACTTTAACCCTTTACTCCATGAATATTCATGTAAGAAATAATGAAATCATCGATATTAATTAGCTTAATTTTAACAATGCAATGCGAGCACATGAAGACTTGGCCATTGTACAATCTATATCATTCCATAATCCAACAGGACCTAGCCTGACCAGACGGCTGTAATATGAGCCGTCCAATTTGGGACTACATGTATTCTGTTTGCAAAGGCTGTAGCGTATATACAGTTGAACTTCCATATCTCGAACTCGGATAATTCGAACTTCGGGGTAACTCGAACAAAAAGTTCACTCCTTTCAAAACTTACAATACATATTTGCTCTTAAATGTATCGCTACAGATATCTAGAAACACACGTGGCAGCTTAATACAGGTCGTCTAAAGTAATGCTGAAACACCCTGCATGCGATTTCATCATTACTTTAGACCTGTATTAAGCTGTGAACTCGAGGAATTTGTCAGATTAGAAAGCGAACTGATTTGTATATTCCCTTGAATTTCGAGATATCGAAGTTGAACTGTATGCAGTAAAAGGTTATTGTTTGAAATTGAGCCTGCTCTACTAAATGTCGGTCATTAAGTAATCACAAATTCGCTAGTTCAGATGTATTTGTATCTGAAAGTGTCTATAGAGTCATATGAATATGCTTGTATTGAATCTTTGGTGTTTCTGTGGAATTAGTGAAATTTAAAATAGTATATAAATTAAAGACATTTTGTCAGAAATTCTGAAAGTGGGCGATCCTTCGAAAGCAAAAGTAGCAATGCCAAAAGAGAAAATTGCAGACTCAGTTTTATTGATTTTGTTCATATGCAGTAATTAAGAGTGCAACACTGCTTATGCCCCCTAGCACCGGCTTAAGCAGTATCCATTTTTCAAAACTTATACCATCAAAACTAATCATCCTGAAAGACCAGAAAATGGAAGTCCGTGTACTATCAAGATTGTTTCCATTGTATTCGTGCTACTATAGTATGGTCTATGTCGTATTTTCTCTCCTGTCCTTGTAATACGTATGTCCTAAGTCTGTGAAATTTCAATGTCAGTTCATTTGAGTATGTGTAATGTCAAGGTTGTTTTATAGTATCTGTGTAATTCCCTAGGGTATGTGATAAGGTGTACAATGTCAATATTCATTCCAGTATAATTTGTGTTTGACAATGGCCTTTGTTACTTCACTATTCTTCAGGGAGTGTTATTTTCTCCCTGTCCGTCCATCGGTAAAGCTGGCCTTCGTTCGTCCGTCCGTCAACTTTTTTGTGTTATGCATAACTACAAAAGTTTCTGGCATAGATGTTTGAAACTTTACAATAGTAGATTTCTTCATATGAAATTGCACACATAGGGTTTTGCTGCAAAATAGTCACATTTCTTTTTAAAAGAATCTGCAGTGCCAGTATTCCGTATTAGTATGTGTTAACCTATTCCCTCATAGACTATTTTTAGATTCAACCTCTTTGAATAAATCTACCGAAAAGGAGCACTAACTAGAGTAAAAAAAAGTTAGAATTTTGTAGCTTGAAAGCATTGTGATAAATAGAGCATTTACTCCTGTAGGAGCAAATGTTCTATTTATCACAATTGTTTTAAGAGGGGACACAGGTGTCAAAAGGCGTCAATACGAGGGAATGGGTTACTATTAGTGTTGTGTCTATATGTAGTGTTGAAGATGGACCTCTTAACAATGTCCTTCTTTTTTCTGTCAAGCATAAGCACAGTCAATTGTGCATTTGTCTGTGTTAGAGTGTGTCGTACCTGTGACATATAAAAATTATGCAAAGTATAGAATATAGTTTTACACTGAGTTGATTAAGGATTTAATAGACTCTTTTGCAAATACAAGCTATGGTAAACATGTTCAAAACTCTTTGTGTTGTAGTTTGCTTTCAACTCTTATTCTTTCAAAATGTTTTTCAAGCAAACTCCTTTTATGTCAGATAGAACTTTCAAATATTATCACACGTAATGCATTTAGTGTAATCTTTGGAACCCATGATTCCGCATATTACATAGAGTAGAGCCCCCCTAATTCGACTACTTAATGAATAAACTTAGCTGTCTTTATAAGCAGGTTGTTGCATAAGGCTTTCTGCATTACTTTTGCCGTGCATTAAGCTACCACCTGCCCTTACCGCCCATAAGTATACATCTTTTAGGTGGTCGCATTAGAGGGGTTTTACTGTACAATAAGTCATGTCTACAGGGACCATCATGAATATGTCTAATTCTTGTTTTTTTAAGACAGGTGGTAGCTCGATGCAGGACAAAAGTTATACAGAAAGCTCATTTAGAATATGCATTACTTTTATGCATTACTTTTGCATTAAGCAACCATTTGATCTTATAGACTCATATATGTATATATTATGTACTCGCTATAGGCACGTGCCACTGTAATCCAAATCAAGCTTCAGTTATTATTTATTAGGGCAGAGTTATCACCCTTTATCAGGCATCCAGTGGGCAACCCAGGGCTACACATGTTGTAGAGTTTCAATGGAATAGATAAGCCTGACAACCTGAGCGACGCTTTAACACTTAACATACTAAATCTTCAAATTGGAAATGTCAAATGAATTTGCCAAACGATTTGAATTGACAAACAGCGCATGTCCGTATCAGATGACTACTCAGAGAGACTTTTGATCTGGATCTACCCTGTTTGCAAAATGCCGGTTAACTCATTTTATGCATTCAAAGCGTTACTCATGGGAAGCACTCAAGAAATCTCTTTTGGTCTACAAGGGGTCTGCATTACATCGCAGTACTATTGACTTCCATGCCATTTTATTATTGCCTCTCCAGATACATGCGTCTGCATTTCAAGTGGCATTTAACCTCAATGTGAAGAATTTCTTTTGCTGTCGTATTTGAATTGCATTCGATAAAACTTAAACGGTTAATATATATGATTTTTCCCTCCAGATATTTGTTCATAGTTGTGAAATGATTAATTTAAACGTTACCAAGTGAGACTTGCTGTTTTTTTCTATAGCGAGTAGTACGTTCTTGTAGTAAGATACCTTTAGCTGTGTGACATTCGAAAGGTCACCTTGCCATTCGAGTTGAACATATAAGCACAGTCACTAAGAAGTGAGGCTCAATTAACCATTGCAAAATCACGTGGTCTCGCATTTAAAACTCTTTCGCTGCCAAATTTTGTCGTCTGCAACATTTGTCGTCTGCTGCAATTTTCATTGTTTCGTTTTCATTTATTTTCTCAAAAACAGCAGTAACAAACAGTTTGGATCCTGATGAGACGCTGAGTTAATTTGCGTCTCATCTGGATCCAAAATGTTTGCATAGGTAAGCACAGCTGCGACATTGGCAGCGAAAGAATTAAGTTCACCATCGAAGTTAGTGTCACATTTTATTATGAAATGTTCGCAATTCCACGCTGAATTTTGACACTTTTTGACCTTGACCTATAAAGGTCCTGGTGCATACTATTCATATTCATTCATTAAGCGTTTTTATTGACTCTCTTAATATTTCAAAGATTGATGTAACACTAGGATACGTTATTAAAGGTCGTTATGGGTTACATGTAGGTGTTTGGAACATTATCACTTTTTTAAAATCTCATGTTGTTGACATTATTAAACACACAAGTACAATAGTGAAAGTCCTCTGTCCAAGAGGACACTATACACTATTTGAATTGTCATTTTAATATTCTTATGAGGCAGAGAGTAGGTAATTGACGGACCAAAATAATGCAACAACGTTTCAAAAACAGCTGTGTGTATATATTGTCGTTTTGCTTTAAGCTGTCACCCGTTTTTTTTAACATTTGCAAAAAGAGAAGACTCAGATCAGACGGCTCCTAAAGGAGCCGTCTGATCAGGGTCTCCTCTGTTTGCTTATGGAATTTAATAAATATGTTTCTGTAGTTTCTAAAATTGCTACTATGATCCACCGTCCATATTTCATTATAACTATTTCGTTCATGCATATTCAGTAGGTATTGACATTTGGACACGATATAGAACACGCAAATGGTTAAGAAACAAGTGTTTGCTTAAACCAGTGAAGTGTGGGAACGGGGCATATATACGACATTTACATACAGTTTAGAATTAGATCAAACGACTCCAAAGAGATCCCTTTGAACAGGGTCTGCACTGTTTGCCATAAAAATCATTTTCTTAAGTAAATTTTGCGAGATAGTTTATTGTTTAATTAATATTCAGAAAAGTTGGAAACGTCAATTATTCAGCATGTGAAGAGCTAGAGATGTTTTACTATATGCAGAATGTCCCTCTATAAGACACTTCAGAATTTACCCCTTTCCACCCATTTCACCCATTTCTATATTTTACAGGTTGATTAGAGTATTCCTCTTTAAGACAGTGATATGTTGATGCATTTTCTGCTTTTATCAATGAAAACTGTTTCATTAAGTAATCATAGCAAATGGATGATGTGTTGAATGAAAACCTCAGGTGTTTTTATCTGTTCAAATATGTATTATATCTCATTATGAAGAGGGCACTTAAGTCTATTGTTTTTGATGTTTGCTCGTCAATTTAAATGCTCTTGAAAATCACCTTTCTTATTTTTTTTCAAACAGTACATATGAACATAAAACTGTTAAATATGTTTTTTATGACTTTGTTTTTGTTAATGAGAATTATTTAGAACCTGGTTTTTATGCTCAAGTACTATTGATGCGTTTTTGTATTGGGAATATAAGTGCTTGCGAATTTACCTTTCTTTTGCAGGTAATGGCGACTTTAATAGAATTTGCATTCAACGCTGGTCCAGATCTAATGTTTAAACACCATCGGACCAGGGTGTAAACTGTTTAACCCATTACCTCATGGGCTATTTTTAGATACAGCCACTTTGAATAAATCTACCGAAAAGGAGCATTAACTAGAGAAAAGGAAACTTTTAGAAATTTGTAGTTTGAAACCATTGTGAAAAATAGAGCATTTGCTCCTATAGGAGAACATGCTCTATTTATCATAATGGTTTCACAAATGGTTTTTTAAAGAGTCGTCAAAAGTCGTCAATATGAGGGAATGGGCTCAAAGTCCATGTTACTTTTTTGGCAAACGTTCTGGGTATTGGGTTGTCTATAAACATAGTAAGTGCATTTTTAAGATTTAGATTGATGCTCAACAAAGTTATAATGTGTCTCTAAACAGATTAATTTATCTAAATTATTTAACACTTTACTCCAAAATTCGCTTTATCACAGCTTTACAGAGTAGAC
Organism: Azorinus chamasolen; assembly: GCA_963576725.1. NCBI lineage: Eukaryota > Metazoa > Mollusca > Bivalvia > Cardiida > Solecurtidae > Azorinus > Azorinus chamasolen. The sequence goes on from OY755243.1 coordinate 34,920,331, forward strand.
CCTGATCAGACGGCTCCTATAGGATATATACTCGTATATTATGAAATTATACACATCAGATAGATGTGATTCTTCAGTTTTCTGTCTATATAAAGAAAAACCTGTGGTCATGTACCATTATGAAAGTTCCGCTATTGTCATTATCATTAGCAGGAATAATCATTAGGTAACGAGTTAGCAATTTCGCTGCCAATGTCTTATGCTGATAGTTTGGATCCAGATGAGACGCCGAGTAACTCGGCGTCTCATCAGGATCCAAACTGTTTGTTACTGTGACTATTTTTACACAAAAAGTAAGGAAATTATAAAGTGAAAATTGTAGCAGATGACAAAGTTTGCAGACGACAAAAGTTGGCAGCTAACGGGTTAAAGTTAATATAGACTGGTTCTAGAACAGCATCGTGGACTGCGGTGTATTATCATGTAACAGCTCTATCATTAGGGCAACAGATAATCGACGTTTGCGGACCACGAGTCCAATGAAAACGACCATGTACAGTACAACCTACTTTTCCGCGGCCATCAAAAAGATGTCTAATTATGGGTCTGTAAGGTAGCTTAATGCAGGTCGAAAGAAACCCAGAAAGCTTAGCTGGTGTAGCAGCTTTATGCATTACTTTTGCCCTGCATTAAGAAACCATCTGCATTTTAACACTCCTGTGTTCAGTAAATGAACGGGCGCTTATGACAGGTTCTACTGTATAGTGTATATCACAACCCTCTGTGACCTATATAACAATCCTCTGTGACCTATATAAAAATCCTCTGTGACCTATATAACAATCCTCTGAGCTATATCACAACCCTCTGTGATATATATGACAATCCTCTGAGCTATATCACAACCCCCCTGTGATCTATATCACAATCCTCTGTGACCTATATAACAATCCTCTGAGCTATATCACAACCCTCTGTGATCTATATCACCATCCTCTGTGACGTTTATCACCATCCTCTGTGACCTATATCACAATCCTCTGTGACCTATGTAACAATCCTCTGAGCTATATCACAACCCTCTGTGATCTATATCATCATCCTCTGTTAGTATATCACAATCCTCTCTTAGCTATATCACTATCCTCTATAACCTATTTCACATCCTCTGTTAACTATATCTCAATCCTCTGTTATCTATATCACATTCCTCTGTTAACTATATCACAATCCTGTTATCTATATCACTATCCTCTGTTAGCTATATCACTATCCTCTGTTACCTATTTCACATTCCTCTGTTAACTATATCACAATCCTCTGTTACCTACATCACTAAACTCTGTTATCTATATCTCAATCCTCTGTTACCTATTTCACAATCCTCTGTTATCTATATCACTATACTCTGTTACCTATATCACTATACTCTGCTACATATATCACAATCCTCTGTTACCTGTTTCGCTAATGACCATCAGATATCTGTCCGAATATGTAATGGAAATGAAAGTTTGAACAATGAAAAGAATATTGTGAAACAGGCTGGAATCTTTTGAAACAACGAGTTACTTGCTATTTCTTCTAGGTTCAAATTGCAAAGGGTTCAGATATTTAGCCGAAGAGTTCCCGGTTTAAAAAAGAGGAAGTGGTGTTTACTCTATGTCCTACAGAGCTCCATATACGATGCGTAAATTAAAACATTTTCAAGAATAACTTCTGAGTACGCATATTTATTGCTCAGGCACAACGTTTTTATCTTTAACAATTAATCATTTTCAGTTTTCAATCAGAACATCAAAGAATTTGGGTCCTGATGAGATTCTGTCAGTTACTGATTTCACTGTCGGTCACTTATTTCTTTCAGTTACTGATTTCACTGTCGGTCACTTATTTCTGTCGGTTACTGATTTCACTGTCGGTCACTTATTCCTGTCAGTTATTGATTTCACTGTCGGTCACTTATTCCTGTCAGTTACTGATTTCACTGTCGGTCACTTATTTCTGTCAGTTACTGATTTCACTGTCGGTCACTTATTTCTGTCAGTTACTGATTTCACTGTCGGTCACTTTTTTCTGTCAGTTACTGATTTCACTGTGATTTCACTGTCGGTCACTTTTTTCTGTCAGTTACTGATTTCACTGTCGGTCACTTATTTCTTTCAGTTACTGATTTCACTGTCGGTCACTTATTTCTGTCAGTTACTGATTTCACTGTCGGTCACTTATTTCTGTCAGTTACTGATTTCACTGTCGGTCACTTATTTCTGTCAGTTACTGATTTCACTGTCGGTCACTTATTTCTTTCAGTTACTGATTTCACTGTCGGTCACTTTTTTCTGTCAGTTACTGATTTCACTGTCGGTCACTTATTTTATTCAGTTACGTATTTCAAGAGTGAAATTAGTACATTTTTGAATGAGTTTCACACAGTTTGAATATCAATTGCCAAGAGATAATACTTATGTCATATACTAAAACGTGTTTATCTTTAAAAATTGACCGCTGTGAGTGCCAAACTGTTTGGCCTGGGATGTTTAAACAAGTCGCCAGGGATGTATATAAACAAGTTGCCAGGGATGTATAAACAAGTCGACAGGGATGTTTAAACAAGTTGAATTTTATTTATTTTAATCTCTTACACGTCATAGACAAATTGTACATAAACCTTTCCTCTATGAATATTCATGAAGGAAATAACAATGTCATGAATATTTATTAAATTATCTTTATCGGTGTTCATGAACACATACATATTTGGCCATGACAAAAAACTGTTGATTCAGCTATACATTTATCCCATAAGAAAACAAAGAAGACCCCGATCCTAGAGGAGCCGTCTGATACAGGTTTACTCTGTTTATAAAGGCGTTGATTAACGTTTTCCACTGAGAATCCATTCAGACCAAGGAATAAAATTTGAGTCGGATCTCATGAAAGATTTATGTTCTTTAGCAGGGATGGGCAAGAGTCATACCATACCATATCATCCCATGGTCAACGGCCAAGTAACGATTCAACTCAACACTTCTGAAAATGTTAGAGACATTTGAAGGTTATGAAAAATCTGACTGGAAATCTCATGTAGCACCATTAGTCCATGCGTACAACGTCACCAGCTCACCGTCCATAAACCTACAGGTTTCTAATGTTCGGACGCCATCCAAAACTTGCAATTGATGCCATGTTAGGAATAAATACTATAGCAGATGACAACAGGACAACTCATGAATACATTCGGAATACAATGCGGAAATTGAGGAAGAGGCTTGCCCTTGCATATAAAAGGCAGAAGAATCAGTAGCGAAACATAGGCCTACAGACCAGGATAAGCAAAGATACAATTTAAGAGCAAGAGCAAACAAGTTATAGGTAGGAGATCTGGTTTTGGTCAGAAATGTGAGTTTGATGGGAAAGCAAAAACTTGCTGACAAGCGGGAATCTACAACAAATATTGTAATAGCACATCCTATCACAGATGTCCCCGTGTATGAAGTGAAGAAAGAATGTTCCCATACAAGAAATACACGTGTCGTACACTGGAATATTTTGTTCCCACTAAGACATAAAAAGATAACGTCTCTGAAACTGTTCAGAACTCCCCGGAGTATGTGATTCCTGCTCGTAGGAGACACTCAGTGGATGAGCAGCATGGGAGCAATACACGCCGCACACAGCGCAGTCGCACGCACCCGTCGCTGTATGATACTTATTGTTGTAGTTCAGTGTAGATACGACAGTTTTACGTGGAAGATTATACATTGTGGTATCGTTTTGTAAAGTACATGCATGGTGATTACGTCATCACTTGGATATGGTATTTGACCACAACAATTATTAAACCTTTACTCAGATGATAATAGCTTAGGGCTGCTGAGCTATGCTATGCCGAAGATATATCTGAATGCATTATTGGTTTAAGATGATTTTAGGTATCTAGGATTACTCTTTGATCGTAATTTGTGATCTGCAGATGTGCAGTTCTGCAGATCTTGAATTCTTCACACGAATATGCATAACGTATATCCTATAAAGATGCGATGAAGAGTTGTAATTAGATCTCATTCCGTTGCACTTGATCATGGATTTCATAAAGTTCACCTTGTATTGTTGTTTAATATGTTTGTCAATATCTGTCTTAAGAGAGTGATAAGATGTGTCTGTTCTATTATGGACATTTTCTGTCTGTTGTTGCCTGTTTATGTACATGTTATGTTCAACTGCGAGTTTCGCAAATGCTTTGCTTTTCTTGTTTCCTTTTTAGGTTTCGGACTACTTTCCGAAACCTAATAGTAATGCATCGCCATGGCATGCCTCAAGCAAATTTATAAAGAAATTCATATCCCATAATGCGCAATCAGACCACTGTTATACTACGAAATATCAATTTATGCTTACAATGCATACGTTCAATAGCCCAAATTCAGAAATTTTTAATGGTTTAACGGTGACAGAATGTTTATCACGTAGCGCCGATTAAACGATTTAGTTGTCTACGGGTGTATTTCACCCGTATTTCTACTTTCATTTTGCCAAAAATGTGATTTTGTTAACACCCCTATACAAAAATATAGTTCCAAGTGCAATGCGTTGGATAAACGATATCGATAATTCTTCATTTGGTATTTGTGTAAATTATTTAAATGCGGATGCAACTGTTCCAATTACCAATAATTTTGCTATGTAAAATGCTACGGTATATGATAAATTTGGTCGCTTACGAATATATACCACAGAGCGCCGGTAAAAATGGCCCAGAAAGTAATCGACTTCTGAAAGTCGGGCGGATATTTTGAAATCTACAAGCATTTCTTGAATTTGTCGGATTGGTACAGACAACGTTACGGAGAAAACAGTAATGAATAATGGTCGGAACATCGTCAATCTCTACACATTACACACGAACTATGGGGATGAAGATAACGACTGGAAATTGCAAGATACAGTATAAACACCAGATATGACGGGTATGACTCGTATCCGCGGATATGAATTTCGCAGCTTAAAATCGGCCACAATTTAAGCATTATTTTTTTTATTAGAAAAACCTTTTATCGAGCTTATTGGCTAACATTGTCCATATTTATTATTTGAAATACGTAAATATAATATTCAGTGTTGCCGCCGACTGTGCATAATAAGTAGTTATAGTTGAAGTTGAAGAAAGCTAAACAAACACATAATATTCGGCACCGACCCTTCGGCACGAAGGAGCACGGACCGTAGTGAAAAGCCCCCGAGATATATGGATAACCTTGAGTCTCAAAAGCAATCTGTATTCTGAATGCATCAGAAGTATTTATGTTGAGTTTGGAAGATCATAATTATGTTTTTACATCATGTGTGATAAGCATCGTAAACATTGATCATAGACTTTTCAGTTCTCTAAGATCCATGTTTATAATGTGTGTAATGTCTTAGGAGACTTAATTGGTACCATGTTGTAAGCATTTAAGGATAATTACTCCTATTATAGAGAGTTAGTAGTTATAAAAGAGATATAGTAGAATTATTTTATTGTATGTTTTACATAATGTTAATTATAACATATGCTGAACGTATATAATTCTTGACAAATTTGTGTTTGTAGTGTATGTTTAAGCTTTTCCCCCAGCATTAATCTGTGTTAACATATACGCATGCTGTTATTTTCACCACCTGGTATTTAATAATATACCAAAATGAAGTAGAGGGCCATATTGTGTTTGCTCCGTTTCTTATTCTTATTATTCTTTCTTCCGATCCTGATTCTTCCAATTCTTCTTCTTCCGTCGTGAACTTGTCCAACGCATTTCTCAGTAAGACTAAGACTTAAGTAATTGTCCGATCCTAATGAAACTTCAAACTTCGTAAAATTATTGGACATACCCATTTTCTCACTTTGTTCATCAAATATATAAAACAATTCATTAAAAAGGGATATGATCCTGTATTACTACAACATACTGCATGTTTGGTTGTGAACCCTTTTACAGTTGGCAATCACGCTGGCCTCTTTGCATGTACGCCGACAAGAAAGGTTTAGTACTCTATGAAGGCGACCTCTTAAATCCAGAAATGGAAGGAGAACGTCGGATATCTGTACTATTTCATTTTTGTCGTACCCTTTATTACTTTTCTACAGTTACTCTGTTTGCAGCTCAATCATTGAGTACACTAGCGATAGGTGGATACAGTATGTTCAATTAAATGTTTTTTTGTTATACATGCACTTTACCACTGTATTTGCTGTCGCGGTTGTTGTAGATTAGTCGGAGAGGGGATACGTTTATTTACACTGTTTGTCTTTTAGGATGGGGATGGAATAAGGGTGAGGTTGGGCGCCCATAAACCGGTTTAAACCCCCGGTGACTTTTGTCACTGACCGTTCCAAGGCGGTACTTCCATCTTCCTCCTATTGTATGTTTGTTTTGTCTTTGTGCGTCTCTTGTTGTTTTTTCTGCCTATGTACATTTGCTGTTTCCTTGTGTTGCTGTTCGGGCGAGTGTTTGTTCTGTATGTGGTGTTTCCTGCATGACTCATTTTTGTACTTTCATATGAATATTGCTTGATACATGCAGATGTACACCCCACTTTTTATTTTTTGAAAATCACCATAACTAAATGGTTGGCTATAATTGGTCGAAATTTAGATATTGTTTGGCGAAGTTATATATCATTCGATAGTTTGCTGAAAATTGGTATCATGGGATATTTTAGTACTCCAAATCAATTGGTATGGGTTTCGAAAGTACATGTATTGGTTAATTTTGCTAAAAATTGGTATGACGGTATATTTTGGCACACAGGACTAATATGTAGGTCTTTTTTTTAAAGAATTGGTTGCCATGGTAACTGAATGGTGGCTCTGATTGGTCGAAAATTTAGATTTTTTTCGACAAATTCAGATATTGTTCGATTTTGCCGAAAATTGGTATGTCGGGATACTTTGACACTCAGAATTGATTGGTATGTCTTTCGAAATGATTTCTGGTATGGAAACTGAATGGTGGGATCTGATTGATGAAAATTTAGATATTCAAATGTGCTGAAAATTGGCATTTAGGGGTATTTGGGTACCCCAAACTCAAGTTGTTTTGAAATACTTGGTTGCCATGGTAATGGAGTGGTGTCCTCTGAATGGGTCACAATTCACATATTAGATTTTTCGGAAAATTGGTCAGTATGGATATATATGCAGTTGTTTCAAAAGTGTTGGTTGCCATGGTAACCAAGAGATCACTAATGGCCTGTTATTGGTTGAAATTTAGATATTTTGCTCACCAATACCAGTTGTAAATTTCGTTTAGGGGACATTCTGCAACATATTCTGTTATAATTAGATCTTGTTAACTGTATGATATTTATAGTCACATGGCATATATAATTTATCCAAACTTGGTTGTAGTGTATAGATGGATAAGTGATTGATGCACGCCAAATACTGTTACAATCAACCAGTTAATAGCAGAAATATGACCCTTTGTTGCTTTCAGATAGCCATATAGGAAATGTGACTGTAGAAGTCATATCTTGAAACAGCTTGCTCAGATTTCATTTACATTTGACGGGGTATTTACATGGATAGGTGCATGGGGCACCTTATATGACGCCAACGTCGGCCAAATAATAATAGAATAATGGCCCTTTATTACATTCAAATATCAATTTAAGTAAACTTCAGGCACACAGTGGCAAATTGAACTATTGGAACTGCACTGTGTGCTACTAGTCATCAATGTATTTCTTTAAACAATATCTTAAACACTGACAGGATTTTCAGAAAAGTTCACAGCAATTATGTTCAGATGACCTGTCAATTTTAACAAACAGTTCCATTAAACACCATTTTAGTTCAGGAAATAATGCTTTAGATGTCATCTTACTATGTATCAATGGTACCAGTCCTTCCATACCAAGCTTTTTCGTATTGTATAGTCACAATCGACATATATATGATCCGAAACCTTCAGTACTGTCAGTACTTTGATTTTTATTATTTTTATTTTTGATATTATAGGTAAACAACGAGCAGTGAGCCGTGAATGTTCTTTACATTTTGGTACGTTCCAAGATTTAGTGGTGTCGGCATTGCTGCAGTCCATCTGACTAAGGGGAAAATCACGATTTTCTCATGCAGGTTTTTGATATATAAAACGGACTGAATGCTGATCCCCCCCCCCCCCCCCCAAAAAAAAAAGTGGACTGTGCTGATTTTTATGGCTCACTGCTCGTTGTTTACTTATACCTTTAAATGTCGAGGACGCCATTTTTTTTTAAACAGGGGGAGTATGTCATAGAGTACAATTTGTTATATATGGATCAAAGAATAAATAATTTGAAAATATACTTGTTTCTCGTGTTCTTTTCAGTTTCCCCAATACATTTCTGTAGCTGCCTTTAATTAACATTGTATTTTGGTAAAGGGAAATAACAACTAACTTATAACCTACAGACCTACTCTAATGTAAACAAAACGACCACGGTGCTTCTTTATTTTTGAATAACTTAGCAAGCCGCAACTCTTCAGCATAGTGACAAAAAAGCGACAGACTACTAATTGGAGCTATCTACAAAATAGCAGCCATGAGAATAACAGTGCATTAAATCAGACTATGAAGGCAACATCAAGCGGTCATTATTCCCATATCCTTATCGCGGGAGACTTCAATTTTAAAGAAATAGACTGGGAGGACCTAACCACCGCAGTCGCTATTGACCATGAGGCAAAAATCTTTTTGGAAAGCATTAGAGATTCGGGTCTAACCCAACATGTAAAGCAACCAACACGGTTTAGGCATAACCTAAGGGAGAATGTACTAGACTTGATTTTCACAAACGAGGAGGGAATGGTTGAACGCTTGGAATTTCTTCCCGAAATTGGCGCAAGTGATCACAGTGTCGTTATCTTTAAGCTGATGTGTTACACACCAACTATGGAGAGCGGTCCTCCGAGACCAAACTTTTTCAAATGTGACTATGATGCTATGAGGGAGCGTTTAGCAAACCAAACTTGCGGCATGGACAAAATTGAAAATGTAGATGACATGTGGCATTTGTTCTCAGGGAAAATAAGTGATCTCGTAAAGGACAAAGTACTAAGCATTCATTTAGAAAAAAGTGGATGACTCCAATAACTGCATCTGTGATAGATAAAAAGAGACGTGCGTGGATCAAGTATCTCAACTGCAAGAGTGACCAAAACTACAAGCTTTATACTACTGCAAGAAATGAAGCTACTACAAGTACATGTATACGTTATGCAAAGCGGGACTACGAAAGAGAGATTACGGAAAAGTGTAAAAATGAACCGAAAATGTTTTGGAGCTATGTTAGGAGTAATACAAAAACAAAGGACCAAATAGGGGATCTTAAAAATGGGGAAGGACAATCTATAGGAGATTCAAAGGCAAAGGCCGATATTCTAAACACTTTCTTCAGTAGTGTTTTTACAGAAGAATGTATGGAAAATATCTCGACATTAAGCTCGAGAAACCCAACGGATAATCTCATTACTGTTGAAATTACACCTGAAATTATCAGCTACAAAATAAGGAACTTGAAATATTCTAAAGCCACGGGCCCTGATGGTTTTCACAATAAATTAATAATTGAAATCTGTGACTATGTTAGTGAGCCATTGTCAATACTTTTCAACAAATCTCTGCAAACCGGTGTTGTCCCAACCAACAGAGTGGAAAATAGCTCATGTAACCCCAATGTTCAAAAGTGGCGATAAACAGGAACCTGGTAATTTCCGCCCAGTATCACTAACAAGCGTCTGCAGTCGCTTATTAGAATATATTGTCAAATAACAACTAATGAACCACATGGAAGACAACAACCTATTCACATACCACCAATTCCGGTTCAGAAGCGGCCACTCGTGTGTAACGCAATTACTTCAGACATTTGAAGAATGGTCACAAGCAATTGATGAATCCCACGCAGTCGATGTCATTTACCTCGATTTCAGAAAGGCGTTCGATACAGTCCCACATTTAACCCTTCGCTTGCTATTCACGTCAATATACCTACCTGTAAATAGTGAAGACCCAGATGAGACAGCTCTTGCAGGAGCTGTCTCATCAGGGTCTGTACTATTTACAAGTTGATTGTGCAACCAGTGTACTCCACAGCAGTGATTGCACAGCGAAATACTTGTACACAGTGAAGATATATGTAAATATACAACAGGGCATGGGTAAAGAAGGAGAAATGTATTTTAAAATTCAGCAAGCGAAGGGTTAAGACTACTAGAAAAGCTAAAAGCATACGGCATAAATGGTCAGATGTTAGGCTGGATCAAAAACGTCCTTATTGATAGAAAGCAAAGAGTTGCATTAAACGGAAACTTTTCTGACTGGGTCAAAGTTATCAGTGGTATCCCCCAGGGTAGTGTGCTGGGACCTACGCTGTTTCTCATTTTCATGAATGATTTACCAGATAAAGTTATCATGATCTTTCCATGTATGAAGTTTCAATCCAATGGCATGAGCCATATAGGAGTTATCGTCCGGACAAAAAATTGTGAAAAACATTTACAAGGGCAATAGCTCCATTATTAGTGAAGCCAGTGTTATGGACCTTGTGTATGACACTTCCTCTCATCATGATCTTTCCATATATAAAGTTTCAATCCAATGGCATGAGCCATATAGGAGTTATCGTCCGGACAAAAAATTGTGAAAAACATTTACAAGGGCAATAGCTCCATTATTAGTGAAGCCAGTGTTATGGGTCTTGTGTATGACACTTCCTCTCATCATGATCTTTCCATATATAAAGTTTCAATCCAATGGCATGAGCCATATAGGAGTTATCGTCCGGACAAAAAATTGTGATTTTTTACAAGGGCAATAACTCCATTATTAGTGAAGCCAGAGTTGTGGACCTTGTGTGTGAAACTTCCTCTTGTCATGATCTTTCCATTTATGAAGTTTCAATCCAATGGCATGAGCCATATAGGAGTTATCGTCCGGACAAAAAATGTGTTTTGTTTTACAAGGGACAATAACTAAATTAGTAAAGCCAGAGTTATGGACCTAGTGCATGACACTTCCTCTCATTATGCTCTTTCCATATATGAAGTTTCAATTAACTGGCATCAGGCATATTGAAGTTATCGTCCGGACAAAAAGTGTGACGGACAGACGGACAGACAGACAGACAGACATCTCTCACGAAAACAATATGTCTCCCCCATATAAATATGGGGGGGGGGGGGGGGGGGACATAATTAGCCAAATCGCACAGCAGGTTAAATGTCAGGCACAAGTCATTTTCACAAAGAGGAATAGTCTGTCTGAAGAATGTGTACAGAGCAGTAATATGAACAAATTCAAAACAAGTCTAAATGAATGTTGGAAAAACCATCCGAAAAAGTTCTAGGAGACGTCAGTATATCAAACCGTACAGAATAGAAATGTAGCGAGAAGGGGCCATAACTTTCCAGGGGAAAACCAACAGCCTGCGGACCAGTAAGTTACCAGTAAGTTATAGTTGTCTTGGTGCAATGGATATGTATCTGGGCTTGCACGCTGCGGGTCTCGAGTTCGATTCTGACCAGTTGCCAATATTTTGTTTATTTAAATGCTGTCCATACAAAACTACATTAAATATAACATATAATAATTAATAACCAAATATTAACATATAATTGAAAAATAATAAAATTATGAAGATTATTGCAAATAGCAAACCAGTTCTTTTTTTATTAAAAAAGAAAACTGCCTAGCTTGGGATTCTTGTGTCGTTATATACTTTCGTGTGGCATTTCCTAAATTCCTGCCAGAATTCTGTTCTGTTTTTTGCAACACAGTTGTTGAAGTTTTATTCTAGTTCGATTATTGTTCAAAAGAGAAAGTTGGAGGATGTTGATAAAACTAACTATTCTTTTTGACTGTATAGTTTTCAAACATACTTCTCAAGTAAAGATGTTTGGTAGGATGCAGTTACCATAGTGTATAGTTAAAACGAAATATTAAAGGTATGTGAATGTTCCCATATCACATCGATCTTCGATTTGCAGAGAGAGAGTCGGTTTGGAAGAATGTCCTGTTTTCAGAACTTATGTACTTCACAGCAGCAGGTGTTAAGTGCGTGTGTGGCGGCTTTAAAAAGTGGCCCCGTGCTTCATTCTCAGTGTTGTTATAGTTTCTGGTCCTTCGGGATCATTAGTTTCGATGTTATTAGTTTTGAAAATTGAATACCGAGACGTGAGTAATGTTGCACTTTTAATAACTGCCCATGAACAGACTCAATAAAAACCGAGTCTGCAATTTCTTTTTGTATTCCTGCTTTTACTATCGAAGGATAGACTACTTTCAGAATTTACATTAAATTTTATCATGCTAGCCAACCTCAAGTCGGTTCCTACATCAGTCCGACTTGCTTACGACGACACTTTATTTAATTGCTGGTTACTTGTGCATTTTAGGGTATGGTTATATAACATTTGTCCTGGACCACATCATACAAGTAGTTACACAGTGATACACAGGAGTAGGAAACTGCGTCCTATGGACACATGTAGTTCATTTTTAAGGCCAAAGTCATCATTAACAAAGCACCAGATACCTGTGCGTACTCAGATGCTAAAATCGTCATTTCCCCACCAAACCCTGTGTTGTGACCACTCTATAGAATCGCATCTTCGAGGCGATTCTAAAGAGTGGTCACAGCATAGGGTTTGGAGGAGAAATAAAGGAGTTATTCTTGAAAATGTTTTAGTTTACACATCTTATCTGGACCTGTGATTATAGATTGCATTCTCCTCAAGTTTCCAGACAATTAATACAATGAGAAAGATGATGTTTAACAGGTAGCAGGCTTAACTGATATAATTGGCTTCAGACAACTGTCCCTACTCACCTTGCTTTTCCGGTAACTTAAGTATGAACCCTCTAAATAACTTTTATGGCATAATTTGAAGAGTTTTATTAGATACAGTAAACCCCTTTAAACCGGACGTTCAATTTGGAATAAATATCGGGGTTGGAGACAGGTGGCAACTTAATGCATGATGAAAATCATACAGAAAGTTCCTCTAGGAGCTTTCTGCATGAATTTCACTCTGCATTAAGCTGCCACCTGCCTAAAAGTAATTTAATTCTTCTCTATTAGAATTCCGGTTTAGAGGGGTTTTACTGTAATCCATAATAATACACATGACCTTCTTGGATGGTATTGAGATATTCTTGTTTTATGATGTAACTATTATGCAAGTACTTTGTTGAGCAGTAGACGAAGTGATAAAAAGAAAACTTCACATACGATTAACCTTATTAACCTATGTTCTGTTTTCATTATTTCGTTATGTTTTTTATTAAAACGATATGTAAAAGTAGGTTTTCTTGCAAATATTATGTCGTAGTTAATCAGTATAGCTGCAGCCATAAAAATTGTTAACATGTTGGCTTACGTGTTGCATTTGTTGTGGGGTTTTGTTGTGCTATATAAGAAATGTATTTATCACATAATATGCCATATGGGAGTTCCGTGACAGAGTGCCATAAATCGCGGAAATGCACTGATGCATTTTTTTTTATATGCAAACGAGTAGTTTGAATCTGACTGTACTATGCTGCCAAGAATGGCCTAACAGTTGTCAGATATAGTATGTTTCATTTCTATGACACTTAATGGTTATGTGATAAAAATAATAGTATATTCGTGCTCATTACAAATTGTTTCATTATATGAAACTAGTTTACTATAGTGAATATTACACTCGCTAAAGTTCGTGTCATATTATTATAATAAACTCGTTTCATAAAAACAATTAGTAATGAACGCTCATGAAAGATCCTCTAAATTGTGTTTGCTTTCACAATAAATGCAGGAAAACTGTTACACAAATCAGTTTTTATTCTCCTTGTGCCATCATTAGACTTTTAGCACGACGATACTTCCTGTTAATGTAGAAAGAATGTTACTTTTTATTTTGAAAATAACGATGTCAATCTAGGAGTACGACGGTCAACATACACAATCAAAGGTACTTACTCTTCATACGGTATTGAGTGGCATTGGACTATCTACTCTATATATAGTATTGAGTGGCATAGGACTATCTGCTCTATATATGGTATTGAGTGGTATTGGACTATCTACTCTATATATGGTATTGAGTGGCATTGGAATATCTACTCTATATATGGTATTGAGTGGTATTGGAATATCTACTCTATATATGGTATTGATTATTATTGGACAATCTACTCTACATATGGTATTGAGTGACTTTGGTATATCTACTCTATATATGGTATTGAGATACATACTGTACATATCGTAGTTTATAGTACGCGAATCGTGTTCCCTTGTACACTTTCTAGACAAAAGCATAATTTCAACTAGACTAATCAGGATCTGAATTCAGTGGTGACTAACTCAATTGATTTGATTATGCTTCATAAAACGATAACGGATAAATTCATGTGAAAAATATTGCCCAAAGAGTAATTTTGAAAGAGTAATATTATCCAGTAGCTTAAGGTGCGTAACGATGGTGATGCTTGATTTCAAAATATATTTCTTTGATAAATCAAAGGTCCAGGTAAGATTCGTAAATTAAGAGAGTTTCAAGAATGACTAATTTATATCTCCACCAAACCCTATGTTGTGACCACTCTTTAGGATCGCCTCTACTAAACCCAATGTAGTGATCTCTCTACACATAGGGTTTGGTGGAGAAATGACGATTTTAGTATCTGTGCGCGCACATGTATCTGTTGCTGGGATACATTGTCTGGCATGCATTACACCGAAATGAACATTACATATAACATTAGCATTTGTTCATACGCTTTTTAGTTACCTGTTAAATGAAACATAGTGAATCAGCACATTGCTCTGATTTCATATACAGTAAAACCTCGATAATTCCAAATGTTAGTATCTAATATCTATAGACGAATTCAGACTCTTTAAGGCAGGTGGTAGCTTCATCCAGAGTGAAAACCACGCAGAAAGCTCCCAGAGGAACTTTTTGCATGATTTTCACACTGCATTAAGCTGTCACCTGTGGTAAATGTCGATAATAATACGGAAATGAGTGTCCTGTTAACACTTTACTCCATAACTATGCCTTTCTACGCCTTTGCAAACAGAGAAAATCCAGATCAGACGGCTCCAATAGGATCTGCTCTGTTTGCTTATGATATAATATAGATATGATTCTACAGATTCTGCCTTGACCCAAAATTACTGTGACCATGTGTTATTATAACAATTTGATCTAATTATTATTCATGACGTCATTATTTCTTACATGAATATTCATAGAGGAAAGGATCAATCAAGGTCTTACTGTAGTAACCAATTACATCCCTTTTGACTTCTTGCAGCTAGTGCTGCTTGGGTATGAATCACCTTACGTGATAACTTTGATAGCTCTGGTTTCTATGGGAGTCTAGGTCTATGAATCATAACAAGCCTGGATTGTAATCTCCCACAATTAGGCCAGCTGCTTTGGCAATTGCTCTTCTTACAGCCATCTGCCTAAATGTGTATTTCGTATAATAGATAAACAAATTACAGTAACTGAGTTCTGTTTTGTTTATAGCTGTATCTAATGAACCTTTTGTCTTCGTTTTTTTCAGTTGCATAATCGCACTCCTACCACCTGAACTAGTGTGTACGAAACATTGACAGTCAAAACCGCAGGTCATAAAAACTGGCTGCAGGTATACTGTTGCTGCTTTTTGCACGTTATCAGATATGCTGTCTGTGGTTAAGATAGTTGCAAACAATTTCTGGATATAACTGCTCAAAGTTACAGCTATAGGTAATTTAAATGACATTTTCTGCAGGTTGATGTAAATGTTAATCTGAAAAACGTCGACCTTGTGGAGTATTTTATATGCTGATGTAATGATAATGTTATAAACCCAATCATCATTTTTTCTCGTTTCTATTAAATGTTTAAGATACTTGTCACTTTTGACAATCATATCATATCATATATATGCATGTACGAATACATTATTCATTTCAAAATAGTTTTTATCACAGCAGCAGGTATCTTATGACAGCAAGTCTTCAAAGAACATTATTATTGGCATGCTTTATATCAACATGTAAATATTGTCCATTTGGTCATAACAATCAACGTGTATATTCCTACTATTTTACACTCTCTATCGTTATTGAATGGTACGGAAGCTTATACTGACCCTTATATATACAATAAATGTGTAAAAATACCACATAGTTTTATGATATTAAACTCCTTTAAAACAATAATGTTATGTGTTGGGTATAACATAACACGTAATTGTTTTCTTTATTATATTCCGTCTTTAAAATTAATTAGTTCGTTTTTATTGAAATATATAAAAATAACTCGGGTTTTCTCATAAAATCAACACTATTTATTTAATATAGACTCACTCACTTCGATCTAGTATATGTTGCTTTAGATATGGCGGTGTTTCACCAAACTTTTATCATTTTGAAGTCACGGTTTAGTTATGATTTTATAAATGTTTCAAATATAGTGTCAACAGTTTCAAAGGGATATATGTTGTGAATATGTATTCAACAATATAGTAATTAATTATATGAGATACTTACTTAAGTAGTATATAAAATGAATTTATAAGTTTACTATAACTTAAAAACTTACAAAAATATATGTGTTGTAAGATATAAATTTTCTACTGTTTACAGTTTTATATTTTAATGCCTATTTATAATTGACAAACATTATTTACATAAATATTATTTTCATATAACTGCTCAGAAAAACAATAACTTATATATATTGTAGATATATAAAATCATAAATTTCGATAAAGATAAATATTAATTATGATATAACTACACATAAAACATCACCTTATATATATCAATGATATATAACTCTTTAAAATTTTAGCCATATTATAACATATAAGGGGGTCCGTATAAGCTTCCGTAGAATGGTGCTTCTTTTAGATTAATAGAATCAAGCATGGGTTTTGTTAAAGACGGGGGTTTCTATACCCGAGGTAGGTCTGTTCCAGTCGGAAACGAGCTTTAGCGAGTTTCCGATAGGAACAGACCAACCGAGGGTATAGAACCCCCCGGCTTTAACAAATCCCATGCTTGATTATTTTTCTCGCTGAAATACGCCCTAAAACCAAGCAAATTAACGAATTTGTGAAGTACTACTTTACATTGCGTAATACGACTTCCATATCTAATAGCAACAGACCGCAGCATAACTTTAGGCGTGACACCAAATTCTTGCATAAAACGTGATGTTGTAGTCCCGCTTTACCATGTATTAACAAGGCGATTCTCGTGCTCACGCGCTGTTGTTGACCGGTTTTAATTATACCTATTACGGTCCAAAGGTAAACAATGGACGCGAATGCTACAGCGTTTTGGCCTAAGCTAGGTGAACGCCGGGGTGTGAGTATTTCCAGGAGCACCGACAATGAACTGTTTTTAGTGATAGACATATTGAATGAAATTTCGTGTAAACGGTATTTGATACAATCATGAATTGACGTCGAAAAGAAAACGGTGGCCCGGAAACAGCATAAATCGCCGAAGTGTCAAAGAAGTGTATAGTTTTGCTGCCGTTGTTTTGCTTGTATTTTGAAGAATTAAATTGATGCAGGAGAGCAGAAAATTGGTTTTATGCAAGAATAGCGTTAATACACGTTTGTTTTCGGGCAATAACATCTGCAGTGTCCCTTGGGAATGTTGTTGCCCTCGCCCTTCGGGCTCGGGCCAACAACAGTCCCTCGGGACACTGCAGATGTTATTGCCCGAAGAAACGTGTATTAACCCTCTAATGACGTCATTTGTTATGACAACCACAAACGTTACGTTTTAGCGTAAATATAAATGACTGGGTGACTACAAAACAACGTCTTCGGTTAATTAAATAGACTTTTAAAGTGTTTATATGATAAATAGAATTTCATATTCGTGCTAATTACTTATATTAATTTCAATTCATAAGATTGTTGCCTATAGAAATGTTGGTATAATTCTGTAAGAAGTCCTTCCCTTGTATTGATTTTACCCAATCGCGCGTATGAATACACTAGTCACGGGGTGTTCCAGATAAGGATTTCTAGTACGGCTATTTTTAGTAACTCAGCTTATCTAGCACGACTGAGAAGCGGGAAACATGTAGTATGTTATATTTTCATAGTTCGTCGCTCTAAACCGTGAATTTGACTGTATAAATTATCGTAATTATAATACAAATGAAACTCTTGATCTTGATCTTATCTAGTCAATCTATACTGACCGTTTATTTATTAATTCAGCTCTTTTACTCTTCTACAGACAGAGACGAATCCGACCAGGGTCTTTTCTGTTTATATTATACAGAATGGATGTATGATGTGTGTCATTCCAATGCACGTACTTAAGATTTTAATAAAAAAGTAAATGCTTTTATGTTCATGATCCAGATTTAGATTAGACGCATCGTATCTAGAGGAAATTGTGGTATATATCTAGATGAAATTGTGGTATATATCTAGAGAAATTGTGGTATATATCTAGAGAAATTGTAGGATAGATGAAGAGGACACTGTGGTATAGATGTAGAGGAAAGTGTGATATAGATCAACAGGAAATTGTAGGATAGATCAAGAGGATACTGTGGTATAGATGTAGAGGAAAGTGTGATATAGATCAACAGGAAATTGTAGTACAGATTAAGAGGACACTGTGGTATAGCCCTAGAGGAAATTGTGGTATAGATCTAGAGGAAATTGTGGTATAGATCTAGAGGAAATTGTGGTATAGATCTAGAGGAAATTGTGGTATACATCGAGAAGAAATTATTTATAGATCTGGAGGAAATTGTGGTATAAATCAAGAGGAAATTGCGGTATAAATCAAGAGGAGATTGTGGTATGGGTATAGAGGGAGGAAATGAACGGATCGAAGAGAAATTGTGGTATAGATTGAGAGAAAATTGAGGTATAGAGCAAAATGAAATTGTGGTATATATCTAGAGGAAATCGTTGTATAGATCTAGAGGAAATTGTGGTATAGATCTAGAGGAAAATATGGTTTAGATCTAGAGGAAATTTTGGTTGGATTTAGAGTAAGAGGAAACTGTTTTATATAAGATCTAGAGAAAATTGCATAATTGGTAGAAAACATTGTCCATATACTAGTCCACTGAAACGCAGATCAATATTACTGAGAAATCGTACTTTATACACTTTGCTTAAATCAATATTGACATGATCTCTATCTTAGCTTATTGTAAATGCTTTCAGTTTGTTACAAGATCTTTATTATAATAATATAAATCAGTCAAAATTAAATTACTTTTCATATGTTCAATGCTACATGCACTTGGCAGGTTATGGAGAAATATAAACGTGAGCATGAAATAACTCTATTATACGGTATATAAATTACTTTTATATGTTACCAGGCACATCGTATGTGGTTAAGTTACAAATAAAACGTTTGAATCTTGGGTCTTGAATGTTGCAGACATATTCAAAGATGGTGTATAGTGATTTGAGTATAACGAATGACTGCATTCCCAGACATCTAACAGAGAAGAACGCTGTTTGCACTTTGTAGGATAATGTTGTTTATGAACATTGCTAGGTATTTTTGGGTTAACTGTTATGTAACAGAGGTGATTACATAGATAACCTTTCTAGACCGACGAAGTGGAAATATTTCAGGTATGAGGTGTGCTTTTAATATGGTGTACTTCAGGTGTTCTAATTGTTATATTGTTTGTAAATTTCAATTTGAAGAACAAACAGCTGAAGTTGTTCATAAATTGTTCAAAGACACAATAACGGTTATGGATAAGATTCGATACAGTCCAAAAGGAAAGTAGAATATATTGTTTTAAAACATATTGTTATGGTGGGAGTGTTTTAAAACTACTAGTCCGTCCGCTTTTCCTTTTAGCTACCTGCTACCTGGAGTATATTCCTGTCTACAGTGACTACCCAAAGCCTAGTTCTTGGTTTTAAGACAGGCGGTAGCTTAATACAGGGCGAAAGTTATGCAGAAAGTTCCACTTGGAGCTTTCTGCATTCCGTTCGCCCTGCATTGAGCACCCACCTGTCTGCTCTTTAAGAATACCGTCTTTATGCATTATAAGGTTGTTAAAGACAGACTCTGTTGTTTTTTCTACCATATAACATAATCACTACCCCATGGTGCAAGGTCATATAACTCGATCACGATGATGCAAGCCTGTTGTATAATCGGTGTATACATTAACCCATTCCCGCCTAGACTATTTTTAGACCCAACCTCTTTGAATAAATCTACCGAAAAGGAGAATTTATCAGAGAAAAGGAAAATTTTAAAGTTGTGTTGTTGTGAAACCATTGCTCATATGGAGCAAATGCTCTATTTATCAGAATGTTTTTCAAAAATGTATCTTACAGAGGCGTCAAAAGGTGTCACTAGGAGGGAATAAGTTAATAAACCATCTCCAAAATATTTTCTACCAATGGAAGTAGGTTTTTCTTCCATATCTTTTCAAATTAATCATCTTAGTGTCAAACATGTTGGTTCTAGATGAAAAGCCAAATCTGTTTGATGTAAAATGATTTGCACAGTTGATGTAAGACCAATAATTTTGCACCAAGCTTTCGCAAGTATAACTGTGTCACTATCCTTGTATACTGAACTTAGTCTGCCTTTGTTATAGAGAATTAGAATAAATGATTTAGTATAACCTGATTTTTTTGGTATATTTTCTAAATAACAATACACCATACGGAAATATGTTTTCCTTTCAGTTTTAATTTTAAATCTGATAATGATTGTAGTGCATGTTTTGTGTATAAAGCAAAATGCTTTAACAATTGGATGAAGTGTGCAAGAATTCTGACCACTATCGCCTTGCATGACAGTATGAATATACTAGGAGGGGTTTGCACGGAAACGGTATCTCCGAGTCTCCAGCTGATGTTGTGTTTCTAGATCCATATTTTATCTGGAAGTAAAGGAGTTTACCACAGAATAACAGGGCAATTAAGTAACTGAGCAGCTAGCAATAGAATAGAACAGGAGGCTATATTCATAAACATGCTTGCATGGAAATTGTAGGAAGATATGCAAATGGCATAGCGAAGATGCTTGTAGATTACCGTAATTGATCAATTAGCCTTCACCTTTAAGGAGTTTAAAACACAGCTTGACATTATATGTAGCTGCTGTACAATGTCAATTTCGTTGAAACTGTTTCAGGAGAAATCTTGAAACAAAAAGTTGTTCCGTATAGAGTAATGGGTTGAACCATTTACTCCATGAATATTCATAGAAAAATAATAACATCGTGAATATTAATTAAATTATTCTTAATAATGGCACATGGCCATAGGAATATTTGGTCATGGCAGAAACTATAGAACCGTTTCTATATTATTTCATTAGCAAACAGAAAAGACCCTGATCAGACGGCTCCTATAGGAACCGTCTGATCTGGGTCTACTCTGTTTGCAAATGCATAGAAAGACGTATTTATGGAGTAAAGGGGTAACATATTACAAAGACGTATTTCTTATTGAGTTTCCAGATTCCAATGTGCCGATCGTATACTTACATCTTATTTGGATCTCTGATTACAGAGGTTTGAGTCGAAGAAAGTAGTGGTTTGTCCGGTTGTCATATTTGAGCTATATTTGATTTTTAACTCTTAAATCACTATTGGTCTCTTTTTTAACTGCGGATTTTCAGCTTATTTGGGAAAAAGTTTAGACCAAATATTATACCAGATGGTTTAAAACAGTAACAAGTAATACGGAATTTAGATAAAATATCAATTAGTTTGTTACCATTCATAAAACATGAAAGACTACCCTCAATTTTCGAGGATCGGTGTTTACCACCCGAGAGTCTCTTAGAAAGCCGCCTTGAATTTTGCGAACTAAATATAGCTTTGTATATATAGCATTAACCTATATCAGTTGTGACCTCACGGGTGTGTACTGGTCCTATACAGGTATCACAGTTATGTACTTGTCCAACAGAGGGGTATCACATCTGTGTACTCATCCAGCAGTGGCATCACAGTTGTGTACTCACCAAACAGTGGTATCACAGTTGTGTACTCACCAGACAGTGGTATCACAGCTGTTTACTCACCAAACAGTGGTATCACAGTTATGTACTTGTCCAACATAAGTATCACATCTGTGTACGCATCCAACTGGGGTATCATAGCTGTGTACATGTCCAATAGTGGTATCACAACGGTATACTCGTCTAATAGGAGGACCACAGCTGTGTATTCATCCAACAGGAGTATCACAGCTGTGTACTCGTCCAACAGTGATAATGCAGCTGTGTACTCGTCCGATAGATGTATCACAGCTGTTTATTTATTCAACAGTGATATCTCAGCTGTGTGCTTCACAAACAGTGGTATCACAGCTAAAAGAGATGCCACAATTGTGCACTCGTCCAACAGTGGTATCACAGCTGTGTTCTCGTCCGACAGAAGTATCACGACTGTGAACGCGTCCCAGAGGTAACACAGCTGTGTACTTGTCCAATACAGGTACCAGAGCTCTGGGCTCATTCAACAGTGCTATCACAGTTGTATACTCGTCTACTAGGTATATCACAGCTGTGTATTCGTCCAACAGAGATATCACGACTGTGTACTTTTTTGTATCACAGCCTGTACTCGTCAAACAGATGTACCACAGCTATGTACTCACCCAATAGAGATATCACAGCTGATTACTCGTCCAACAGAGGTATCACGGTAATGTACTCGTCCAATAGGGCTATCACAGCTGTGAATCCGTCCAGCAGTTTTATATATAACAACTGTTTACGAGTCCACAACTCGTTCAATCGACTGCAGTTTTGTACTGAACAATGTATAATTAACTTCATAAATACTATGTAATTATTCACCTTAGAACTTGCAATTATCTTACGTCATTGGAAACTTGATACTAGCATGGCTATTTTAGGAACGCTAATTCACTAATTCATCCCTTCGCTGCCACGTGATGTAGTCTGCAGCATATGTCGTCTGCTACAATTTTCATTTTTATTTGTTCTATCATTTTCTTCTAAGAAACACATTCACAGCACCAAACAACTTTGATCCTGGTGAAACGCCGACGGCGCCGAGTTACTTTGTGTCTCATCTGTATCCAAACTGTTTGTATATATTCACTGTTCGGTCAAATCATGAATGTTAGCTAAGTTGAGACGATGTGCAGAATTCATGTGACAGTCATGTCAGCTCAAGGTTAATGTCACATTTGAAGGTCATGTGTAATTCCGTGTCCGCTCCTTATCTCCTTCACCCCTGGAAGGATTTTCATGAAACTTGCCTCAACTGTTAACTAAGTCAAGACGATGTGCAGAAGATATGTGACAGACATGTCAGCTCAAGATCAATGTCACATTTGAAGGTAATTCGTTTTAACCTTTAGTTTCCATTACATTTTTGTGTCCGCTCCATATCTTCCAAACCCTTTGAAGGAGTTTCATAAAACTTGAGTCAAATGTTAGCTAAATTAAGACAATGTGCAAAACACATGTGGCAGTCATGTCGGATCAAGGTCAATGTCACATTTAAAGGTCAATTGTTCTAACCTTCAATTTCGTCGGCGGGGGATATAGCTAAAAAAGGGTTGAGTCAAAAAATAGTCTAGGAGAGAAGGAAAGTAAACTAGAGTGTTCATACGACAGCTTGCTGTTTAACCAACTCCCCGCATCAACTATCCGTCTTGAAATGTACTTCATTTTAGTGGCCGGTGTGGACAGATTTAACCCCTTCCCTCGTGAATATTAATGTGAGAAATGAATGTATGAATATTAATTAGCTGAATTATATAATGACATGATCCATGGCAGAATCTATAGAATCAGGTCTATTTGGCGCCCAGCGGGAGACCATGACTGTTTGTGCTCCGGGGTCATTGCAAATTGTTCACAGTACCCATAGATTTCAACTTGATGGGGGAGTATGTCACGGGGTGTAGTCTATCAACACTTGCACAGCCTTGCTGTGCAAGCAAGCTTTTATGGCGATGCGGTAGAATGTTTGACTATGAATCTCGAGTTCGATCCCCACACCCGACGGGTATATTTTCTTTTAGAGAAACCCGGTTACATAAGCAAACGGTAGATCCTGGTCAGACTGTCATCTGGTATGGATAAAATATGTTTGCAAAGATGTACAAACAGTATTTGCCTTAGTGTCTAATACTTCGTATTTTAAAGCTACTTAGCTCCCCGGGTATTTTGCAAATTATGTCTAAACATACATACATACATAAAAAAGAGAAAAAAGAGCAGACGGCATTCTTGATTACCAAAACGTGTTACCGTAATTATTCCCTGACACACTGCATAATTATCGTCTTCGAAAATATCAAAATGTCTGTTTAATTTTTTTGCACATTTCCAGTCACAGCTAAAGCTGCGTACTAAAAAACTAAAGCCGTCATTTCTCCACCAAACTGTTTGTTGTGACCACTCTTTAGAATGGTCTCTTCGATACGATTCTAAAGAGTGGTCACAACATAGGGTTTGGTGGAGATATCTGGAAGTTATTTTTGAAAATGTTTTAATTTACGCATCGTACCCGGACCTCTGGATTTCTTGTTTTCCTTGACCCCTTTCAATGCTGGAAACTGATGTCCTGTGCAAACAGTGTAGACCCAGATGAGAGGGCTTCTAGGGGAGCCATTTAATCAAGGTCAACACTGTTTGTCGTAATATACTTTTCTTTATTTCTAAATTCATGGTAAGCTTGGCCTGTTTAAAAAAAGTTGTGAACATTCCAATTGACAATTCAGCGTTGAAATTATTAAAAATCAATTAGATCACACCTTGGACTCGGAAGAATAACCGTGCACCGCGTCTCGTCTGGTTTCACCGTACACCGCGTTGCGTCTGGTCTCAGCGTACACCACGTCTCGTCTCGTCTCACCGCGTCTCGACTGGTTTCACTGTACACTGAGTCTGGTCTGGTTTCACCGTACACCGTGTCCCGTCTGGTTCTCACCGTACACCGCGTCTCGTCTGTTCTCACTGTACACCGTGTCTCGTCTGGTTTCATCGTACACCGCGTCTCGTCTGGTTTCACCGCACCAGCGTGTCTCGTCTGGTTCTCACCGTACACCACGTCTCGTCTGTTCTCATTGTACACCGCGTCTCGTCTGGTTTCACCGTACACCAGGTCTCGTCTGGTTTCACCGTATCACCGCGTCTCGTCTGGTTTCACCGTACACCACGTCTCGTCTGGTTTCACCGTACCACCGCGTCTCGTCTGGTCTCACCGTACACCGTGTCTCGTCTGGTTCTCACCGTACACCACGTCTCGTCTGTTCTCATTGTACACCGCGTCTCGTCTGGTTTCACCGTACCGCCGCGTCTCGTCTGGTCTCACCGTACACCACGTCTCGTCCGGTTTCAAACTACATGTGAGAATGTATTCTGCAATATTGTGGAAAGAGTTAACCCTTTTGACGTCATGAATATAGCTATTTTTTTAATAATGGCATGTGTGGTATAAGTAGAAACTGAAGTCAGGTCTAGCAAACAGAACAGACCCTAATCAGACGGCTCCTGCAGGAGTCGTCTGATCTTTGTCTATTCTGTTAGTAAAGGTGCGAACATGCGTTGATATGAATGAAACAGTTAAGTGTTAAATAATTTACCTGTAGTTACAATATTTAGAGATAAGAAGAACCTTCGCAACATCTCCAGACATCATCAAGACCAGCTGATAAGAGGGTCGGGTATAATTATTTACAATTTCAAGGAGTAAATATTATCTTTGATTATTCTGTAATTTCAGAGGTTTAATAACCTGATAACCCCTGATACTGGGTTATGTAATGTGTTCCAGAGTTGTAGGATTAAACCAGGAGATCAATTTGCCAACACTATCTCAGACAAAACGTCCAGTAACTTGCCTTAACGCTTTATATGATAGTGTCGCTTTTACGCCATTGCAAACAGAGTATATCCAGACCAGGCGGCTCCTGTAGGAGCTGTCTGATCAGGGTTTATTATGTTTGCTTATGGCGTGATATAGATTTAATTCTACCGTTCCTGCCGTGGTGGGAGCTGTCTGATCAACGCCTGCTCTGTGTGCTCGCGTGTTAGATCTGGTTCAATATGGTTTGCCACTGCAATCAGTGTCCTTGCAGTAAAAACCCCGCCAGACCGGAATTCTAGTAGAGAAGAATTTAGATAATTTTAGGCAGGAAGCTGCTTAATGCAGGGTGAATGTCATGCAGAAAGATCCTAAAGGAGCTTTCTGCATGACTTTCACCCTACATTAAGCTGCCACATATATCTCCAAGACCGATATTTATACTAAAATAAATGTGGTTGTCTGGTTTAGAGGGGGTTTACTGTAATTTATAATACAATAAATTTATTAATGTTCATATGGACGAAGTGTTGCACGAATATTTATCAACTAAAGAATAAAGTCGTTTACATGTATCACAGTTGGTCCATTCTTGTGATTCTACAAATTGTCCCTTTTGCAGGCTCTTCCACCATACCCACACGCTACCTGAAAATGTATGATGACGCTTTTGACCCAGTCGAATACTTTCTGCTTGGTAGTTAACCTTTTGACATATGTGGAACTCATGTAACCAGCTTCTGCACGAATTCTTGCTGATAACGAACATTTTTCTCACAGTTCTTACAGACCTGGGCTATTACTGCAATGCTCGTTTCCAAAAATGCAATAAAAATTACCAGTATGGGGCAATCTCAGAGGGCAGATAAATTCCCCCACAGCAGAACCGCTGGTATGTTATATAATGTAAAATGTTTAACCTTTACGCCCTGTCTGGGATATTGCTATTAATATGGCG
Organism: Azorinus chamasolen; assembly: GCA_963576725.1. NCBI lineage: Eukaryota > Metazoa > Mollusca > Bivalvia > Cardiida > Solecurtidae > Azorinus > Azorinus chamasolen. The sequence continues at coordinate 34,947,066 of OY755243.1, forward strand.
GATATAATATATTACATAAGGCTGTCTGATGACATGGATAGGGTATATGGTTTATAGGGCAGTTAAAGTTTTACGACTTCGTTTAAGGGTGCCCCGCCGCCCCGAGGTAAGTAGGGGAAAGTGATATATTTACACGTACCTGTATGGCTTTATGGCGGCCCAAGAGTACATGTCAATTACATAATTAGCCGTATAGGAGCCACTTGCGCTGCAATTATTACACGGGTAATTGTCCGTATAAGCTTCATACCGAAGCAAAAGTGTGTACTGATAAGTATGAATATTATTTGACAGGTGTTAAGTGTATTCAATAAAAATCAAGAATGTAAATCGATTTTGTTTGCATTGGATAGGTAATATGTTCTTGACTTCTGTAATCTTGATGGGCAATGGTGGGGTTTAGTTAACACGTTACCACCAAGTACTTGGCTTCTGAAAATATTGCCACCTTCTTCAATGCTAGGACTATATTTGTTTCTCATATTTCTTGCAAGAACCGTGCACAGTGTCAAACAGTTTGGATCCTGACCAGACATCGTGGTACTTTGAGTCTCATTAGGATACAAATTGTTTGCATAGGTAATCACAACTTATCCTCTGGCGTGTAAAGTGTTAAATACTCATATCTAGTACATTAACACGATAATGTGGAAATATTCCGAAAATAACTAGGTGTATAAGTACACATGTCTTGACACAAATATGTGTTTAATCCATATGATATGATTATTCGTAATATTAATAGTCTTCAAGGAGTGCTGCAGTGAGCTGACATTCTTTGAGTACATATCAATGAGGATATACATTCTTTTGGTACATATTTTTGCATTTACAAGCAAGACCAACACTTTAGATGATGGGCCATACGTGCGAGCGTACATGCGCTTCCCTATCATATCTGTTTACTTTCAGTGCTTTTCATCTTAAGAGTCAAAATCAAATTGTTATGTTTGTTTTCAAATTTGATTAGCATTAAACAATAATGAAAAGTATTATATTTGTTGTGTATGGCGATGTCTCTTTTAATTCCATTTTAAATGAGACAGCATACTCGTATGATAATAATACATATGTTTTATAGCTTTTATATATGCTTTGTCAGCATTAGGATATTCAAACACCCGCCATTAAATATTACACAGGGTAAATCAGATTTGGACATTTTATTATTTTGTGTAGCTACTCGTAAAAATAATGACCTTTTTATTCATGTAGGGTAATTATTTTGATAGCTTGTGGCAATGGGACCACTTGACATCTCAACTTACGTGATAAAATGATTGCTCTCTATTCTAAAGTAAAATCATCTTGTTTAACCCTTTCCCTCAAACACTCTTTTTAGGTATTTGCAAACAAAGTAGACCCAGATCAGCTCCTATTTTGCGTATGAACTAATACTAGATCTGATTACAGTTTGTAACGATACAAAAACATCACGTAAAAAATCAGTTAAGAAACATTCGCGATGTCATAGTTTCTTACATGTGCATTAACCCTTTCCTCCATAAATACGCCTTTCTACGCCGCTGTAAAATTCACCTATTGAAACCATTGTGATAAATAGAGCATTTGCTCCTACAGGAGCAAATGCTCTATTTATCACAATGGTTTCAAACTACAAAATTCTAAAAAGAAATCCTTTTGTCTAGTTTATGTTCCTTTTCGGTAGATTTATTCAAAGTGGTTGGATCTAAAAATGGCCTGTGAGGTAATGGGTTAAACAGGAACATGGTTATCACTTTACTCCATAAATACGCATTTTAGCACATTTGAAAACTGGGTAGACCCAGATCAGATGGCTTCGGTAGGACCAGTGTCTGCTATGCTTGCTTATGAAATAACATATATTTTATTCTACAGTTTAAACAATTGTCCAACATGCCCTTGTTCATAGCACCATTTTAAACATTTAGTTAATTGATATCTATTGTGCCATTACTTTTGGCATGAGCAGCCATCGGATAATGGGTTAACCCGTTACTCCATAAATACGCCTTTCTACGCATTTGCAAACAGAGAACACCCAGACCAGACGACTCCTGTAGGAGCCGTCTGATCAGGGTCTGCTCTGTTTGCTTATGGAATTATATTGATCTGGTTCTTTAGTTTCTGCCATGGTAAAACGTTCCCGGGGTCATTTGCCTGTATAAAAACTTTTAATCATTTCAATGCTGTATAAAAACTAATCTAATTCATATTCATGATGTCATTATTTCTTACATTAATATTCATGGAATAAAGGGTTAAAGGTTATTCTGCTGACTACTCCATGTGAACTCAAGACTCGCGTCTGTTTAAACGTCTATAAACGTTGTTCAATTCGCTTATATTGTTGGAAATGATCATTAAGTTAAGCAGCTTGATTCTTTCCTTCATCTAAACGCATTTTCACGCATTTGCAAACAGACTAGACCCAGATCAGACGTCTCCTCAGCCGTCTGATCTGGGTCTGCTCTGTTTGCTAATGGAAATTGATGATTCTGTTTCTTTACTTTCTAAAATAGCTACAATGATCCACCTTCTATATTGCATTACAACTATTTTTACCAAGAATATTCAGTATTGAAATTTGAAATAAACATAGAACAGGGAAAGTGTTAAATTCTGCTGAGACATCTCCCATCTGGATTGAAGATGTTTGTAAATCAAGTCAAGGTTAGAAGAAAATAGCTAACATATGTAACACTGAAAACTATTGAACTGGGACAAGAAATTAAAGAAGTCTTACATTTGATGAGAACCGTTTGATGTGTGGATGTCATGTCCATTATGAGACACGTGTTATCACCAGTAATAAGCAAGGAACAAAAACTTCCTGATATGAGTTAACAGAGAATCATTGTGATTTCTGCATTGCTAGGGGTTAGATATATGTGTTTTAGGTTCTGCATTGCTAGGGGTTAGATATATGTGTTGTAGGTTCTGCATTGCTAGGGGTTAGATGTGTGTGTTGTAGGTCAAATATTCACTGATATGGAAGCAGTTTTATAGTTATATGATAAATAGTTAGTATCATCCCGTGAACGACCTTTGCTAAATAAAAATATTTTTATGACGATTTGGGTGGATACCTTATTTGATTTTTGACGAGGACACCTTTTAATTTGGTTTACCTCAATAGCTTTCAAGTCATAAGGTATTAAATTATAACAGATTCATTTCAATGATAAGTACAAAGTGAGAACATTTCAAACATATTATTAAATGTAGGAAAAATAATATTAAACAGAGGCCCATATACGGTACGTAAATGAAAACATTTTTGAGAATATCTCCTTTATTTCTCCACCTAAGACTGATGTGACGATTCTATAGACAGGTCACAACATATGGTTTGTTAGAGAGATGATGAGTTTAGTACTTGGATATGCACAGTTATCTATTTTTCTGGTTAAAGTATGGGTCCATTGTAGCAACGACACTATGGACACGTATTAAGGTCATACATTTATTTCATAATGACCAGAGTACTGTCCATCTGATACTGAACAATCTTTATATACATGATATAAGGAATATGCGTCACGTTCTCTGGATCAAAAGAAGAATTCCGGAAGCATAAGTAAAATACGTAAATGAATAAATGATACAGTTTCACGGATGGCACGCCTTTATTTCTCTATGCTGTGTCCATTCATTCTAAGGAGTGTTGCCACACCATATAGTGTTTGGTGGACAAATGTCGTCTTGATACATGGTATGGGCGCCTTATCTTGTACTCTGGATTCTTATTCAACTTCGGTTTTTGCTTTATCGTTCGTAGAGAGCTGTAGAACATTCAGTCTCAAGCTCATTCGATGCTCATCATGATTTTAATGTTGATCTGAAATAGCACTAAACGCGTCTCTGCTCATACCTTGCATCTTCCTCCTATACTAGCTCGCTCATAGCGTGTAATTGTTACAGCATATCTCTATTGGTGTTACCGCGGTGCTTTGCAACATTCTGTCTGACCTGGTGCTAACTAATTCCCTCATATAAATGCACTTTCAAACATTTGCAAGCAGAATGGATCCAGATAGGATGACTTCTGTAAGAGCCGTCTGATCAGGATCTGGTATATTTGCTGATTGTTTTATAATAGACATGACACTACAGTATCTAGCAATACCAAACTCTCCCATGTACTAAATATATGTCATTATGGAAAGTCAGCTAATAAATATTCATAATGAGATTAATTCTTGCTTGAATATTCAACAACGAAGGTTTACCCATTGTGCCTAGTGTTCGTAACAGGGACAGTGGCAAACAGTGCTCACCCGTATATCAGAGGGTTCGGGTAGGATCTGAACTGTTTGCTTTATATTCCCACGCAAATCAAACAGAAGTCTTATAGAATCTTCTAAACTTAGGAAAATATATGCTCATTTGTTTGGGAAGTTGGACACACAAGATTGCTTTCCAGTATACTAAATGATTAAGAAAATACTCTGGTTAAATGATTGAAGCAAACAATCCCTTCTTTACACACATCTTCACATCGGCGTTGTGCATCTGTGAAAAGTTGAAGTACAGTCTCTTATTGGTGTGTGATGAGTTGGACACGCTGGATTTGCGAGACGTGCGTACAGACATAGACATACGGACATACAGACGGACAAGATCAAGGCTGTATGCCTCTCACCTTTTGGAGGGTGGGTAATAACAATCTTAATAATATGTTGATATGCAGCTTATGGAATGGTTTGTAAGGCTAACAGTACACACCATAATTAGAGGACTTCTGAAAGACCTATCTGATTGTTACTCATTGTCCACATACATCAGTTATGCATCTAAAATATACAAAGTATCAACTAATTGTCTTGTTAAGCTGTTTCATAAGGTATCGCAAGGCTATTATCGCCAGTAGTTTTGAGTATTACTGTGCTATTATCGCCAGTAGTGTTGAGTATTACTGTGCTATTATCGCCAGTAGTTTGGAGTATTACTGTGCTATTATCGCCAGTAGTTTTGAGTATTACTGTGCTATTATCGTCAGTAGTGTTGAGTATTACTGATGCATTTCAACTGCTAGTAAACATGACACGTGTTATCAAGATGTAGGACTATATGGCCAAGTTTGTAGTGATCGAAGAATTGATTTAGACCTAACTTGTTTGCAAAACTCTATCATACCAATAAACAGACTGTCGTATAACATGAAATACAGTAATGGTGTATTAGAGTATCATGTTTCAATTATATAGTTATTGCAGTACTCTTAGTTGCCTAGCAATATCTTTCAATCAGTCTTAATGCTGTCTTTATGACTTGACAAGATGCAGGAAAACTAGCATTTATCCAGTTTCCGTGAATGTGGAAATAAACAAACTGCCCAAGGACTCCTTAAGGATCATCTGATCATGATATACACTATTTGCTTCACAAATCTTTCCAAAAGGCCAGATTGGCAAAAGAAATCTTGCTGAACACCCCTCATATTTCAGAAAGGAGAATTAGGTTCATTCAAAACACGTATTTAAATTAGGATATATAGGCTTAACGGATAATACAGTAAGCCCCGACAGTTTGAACACTGAAACAATTAGCATTATTGGTCTTAAAGACAGGTGGCAGCTTAATGCAGAATGAAAGCCATGCAGAAAGCTCATAGTTGAGCTTTCTGTATGACATTCACCCTATATTAAGCAGCTACTTGCCTAAAAGTATCTATATTTGCTCCACTAGAATTCGAGTTTAGAGGGAGTTTTACTGTACTCTCAAACTCATTCCTGCAACATTTGGTCCGCTTTCTCTGATACATTTGTATCAAAGAAATAGTCTCTCATAGAGATGGTACCTGATCATTTGTATCCTTCTACATGGAGATGGTTCCTGGTCATTCGTCCTCTGCTGCAAGAAGATGGTTCCTGGTCGTTCGTCTTCTGTCATATACAGATGGATCTTGGTCATTCGTATTGTACTATTTGGAGATGGTTCCTAGTCATTCGTCTTCTGCTACAAGGAGATGGTACCTGGTAATTCGTATTCTGCTACATGCATATGGTACCTGGCAATTCGTAATCTGCTACTTGGAGATGGTTCCTAGTCATTCATCGTCTGCTACATTGAGATGTTTCCTGGTCATTCGCATCCTTCTTCTTGGAGATGATCACTGGTCATTTGTATTCTTCTTCTTGGAGATGACCACTGGTCATTCGTAGTCTTCTTCTTGGAACTGATCACTGGTCATTCGTATTCTGCTATATGTGGATGATCACTGGTCATTCGTATTCTGCTACATGGAAATTGTTCCTGGTCATTCTTATCCTGCTTCTTGGGGATGATTACTGGTCATGCGTAATCTGCTATATGGAGATGGTTACTGGTCATTCGTATTCTGCTATATGGAGATGGTTACTGGTCATTCGTATCCTTCTTCTTAGAGATTGTTCCATGTCAATAATATCCTGCAATGAATGCTACTAGATCGGTGTTTGTTTGGTTTTTAGTATGTTCAATCTTGGACAACGTTGGGTCTTCTGTCGGTGCATTGACTGATCACAAAACATTCGGATGATGATCAATTGAAATAATTGTTGGCGAGAACACCGTTTTACTGCTTCTTGAAAGACACAAAACTGAAAACACTTAACCTAAGTATGGAGAAACCTCTGAGCACTCTCTATACTGTTTAGCAAAAATAATTTTCTCAAATTTTCAAAATTTGTTACGTTTATATTCAGAAAGGGAGGGACCAGTTTTAATATTCAACAGGTTAAGGCTTAACGTCTCGATGTTTCCAGCTACTGGTTACACCCACAGGTTAAGGGTTAACGTCTCGATGTTTCCAGCTACTGGTTACACCCAGAGGTATATACGTATTAGCTCTTACACTGCCAAGCTTAGTCGTCTGCAAAATATGATGTCTGCTTTCATTTTTGAGTCATTTAATCATCTGCATATTTGTTTCAAAACCATAATGGCAGCACCAAACAGTTTAGATCCTGATGAGACATCGAGTTACTCGGCCTTTTATCTGGATCCAGATTTGTTTTTGCATAACTTCTTTATTTCTCCACCAAACCCTATACTGTGACTACTTTTTAGGATCGTCTCGAAGAGACAGTATAGGGTTTGGTTGAGAAATGACGATTTTAGTATTTGGGTACGCACCTTTATCTGTAGCTCTGGTTATCAGATATTTAAAAGTGGCAATAAAATAGTTAATTATATCTCCAACTGTATTTACTCCAGTTTCTAGCAATTCAAGATCAAATTGTGTTTCTTCATTAAATCTTGTCCTTTAGCTCTCGGCACAGTGTTTGTCGTCTGCAACAATTGTCGTCTGCTTCAAATTTTAAAATGAATTTTCTCTGATTTCTTTCCAAAAATATGGTCAAAGTGTCAACCAGTTTTTGGATCCTGATGAGACGCTGCATTATTCATACTATTAGCATAAGCAATTACTGTTTCTGTCGCTAGCGTGCAAGGAGTTGAGATCTTGCTTAACTATTAAATTTGAAAACGTGTGGCATGCACATAAAACTATTTTCGTTGAATGAAATGATATATCCATATAAGTACAATATTTACATATTTCAACAAGTTTTATAATGAAAATAAAAGTGCCATTTCCGTGACACACTTCTAGGTGATAACCAAAATGTTATTCAAAGTGTTTTATATGAGACAAAATTAACGATACACACTTCCTGCCTGTCCCTAAATATTGAAACTCTGATCGGTTTCTTTGCGTTTCCGATAGGGACAGGTATAAATAATTTGTAAGAGTAGGCAGTTTTATGATATAAGTGTTAATTTGTTTTTCAATTGAATGGATATTCTGTATAGCAAACGCGCGTTTACTGATAACAGAATAGAAACGTTTATGAACAATTTATTTATATCGTATCATCTTTAAACTCATTTCAATTAACACATCTGTCGACCTAGTATGTTTATTACCTGGAACATGTACTAGAAACTCGTCCTCTTTTAACTTTTTGCACGCTAAGTATGTTTTCGTCTGCAACAATTGTCTTCTGCTTTAATATTCTTGATTTTTTTTATCTCATTTCTTTGCAAATATATGGCCAAAGCGTCGCGTCGTTTTGATTCTGGTGAGTGGCCTCATGATGCAGCTTCTCGTCTGGACCCCAACTGCAAAATCCGTCCAGTACTTCTTCATCTCTACATGTTCGAACCAGTTGGTACTGTATCTATGTATTTCCACAGAAAATGGAAGAAAAATGAAGCAGACGAGATTTTGCAGACGACGGACGTAAGTCTACGCATTTAACCATTCAATATCTGGCACCGAACTCTACCCTCAACTCTAAAATGAACAGAGCATGAAATGGATGATTAGATAATCCAATTAATTGATCTGAGGTCATGTGTCATAGTGTGTGCGCGCAATAGGGCAAACTATTTTATTCATCCTTCTGGTCCAGTGTCACTTTATATTAGGCTATATCATCTTAGTCAAGAAACGTAGACCCATATCAGAGCACCTATTGTAAGAGTCATCTGATCGGAGTATATAATAAGAAGGAATTCTTCCAGAAACACCATTACAGTTGAACATAAGTCCATCCCCTTCAAGTGAAAACGGGTTTATTATCACATATTTCGGCAAGTGCACCCAGAAAATGTGGATTTAATGGATTAAACCATTTACTTCATAGTTACGCCTTTTCAGACCAAAATCAGCCGGCTCCTGTTTGAGCCGTAGGACCAGAGTGTGTTCTGTTTGCATAATGAAATAATATCAATCTGATTGTACAGTTTCTGTCATAATAAAACTGTCCTTGTTCATAGTGACATTATAAAAGTCAATTAATGTTTATGATGTCTTTATTTTGCCATGAATATTCCCATATGGATTAAAGGTTTAAACCTTTCCTTGCTCTGTGTTTATTCGAAATGTCAGTATCTACTGAATATTCATTGACAACATATCTATAATGAAACATGGAAGATAGAACACAGTAGCCACTGTAGATAGTAAAGAAACAGATCTGTCATATTCCATTAGCAAGCAGGGCAAATGCTGTTTGCAAATGCGTAAAAATGCGTTTATATGAGGGACAGAGTTAATTAGGCGTTAGAGTACGTTTGCGCCAAACACCAGCGCCCTAGGTCTATACTGCTTGCCTATTCCACTCTATAAGGACGCAAGGCACAAATGGATGGAAGGCAATGACTTGGCAACTATAGGAGGGTAGAATACGAGGGATGGGTTAATCTGCGATCAGAGCGGGTAGGTAGGTAAACGACACAGTTTTTATGGCCATGGTGTTTGATCATACAAGGTATATAGGAAGTGGGTGTTTTAACTTTCAATACAAAAACAATAAAACGTTACTTTATAATCAAAGTCAATCCATGTGGCAGATAATCCTTTGAAAATCTACTGTAAGATGTTTTAATGAGATGTGTCAAGTGAAACATATAATATGCTTTAATCAAGGTCTTAAAGATAAAAATTTAACCGGATGCAAACCATTGATAAACCACATTAAAAGAAGTGTATATATCCAGTGTGTAGAAATTATTCGGCGCCCGATCAAGAGTTGCTTTGATATATACAGGTCTTTTTGAAGTTTACAATGTTATATATTCGTGTAAATGTCTGTTTGTTTGATCTTAAGGCGTACATAAAATCAGTTTCCAAATGTATACATCGGAATCAAGAGGGTTTCAAGTGTGCCCAAACATACAATAGGTTAGGACTGCGGTTTCTGTAATGTTTAGCGTTGGTGTTTAAATAACATCACATACACTTAACATCACATACACTCATAATTGTTTAACTTTGTGTACTCGGAGCAATTATCGTCTGCATGTTTGACGTCTGCTTCAATTCTAACAGTACACTTTTCTTCAATTTCGTTTCAAAACATCAGTGTCAGAGTGTCAAACAGTTTGGATCCAAACTGTTTCTGCAAAGGTTACCACAAATTCAATAGTAGGGTGCTGACAGTTGTTATTTTAACCCATTTGCTCCCAGTGGATTTGTCACTGCTTATATATTAGATTAGTCCATATTTTATCTATGGAATGTCTGGTCTAAATTTTCATTTTTGTTTTGTTTTATATTGAATTTCCTATCAGCAAACAGTGTAGACTCTGATCAGACGCCGCATCATGCGGCGTCTGATCAGATCCTACACTGTTTGCCTACGTCACATATATGGGATCGTGGGAGCAAATGGGTCAATTCAACGTGTTTAGATGTCTGTCCTTACCAACGCTGAATAAATTCTTGTCCGCAGCTGTCGTCACTTGCTTCAAGTCTTTTAATACATTAATTTTTCTTTCTATTTCTCTTCAAAAGCATACTCATAAGTGTCATCCTTTTGATATGCCAGTGTCCCTGTGAGCCGGAGAACTACAAGGTGCAAGGTGTCTCATTAGAACCAAAACTGTCAGCATAGGTTGTTATGGATTTACTGGCTTCGTGTAGCCAGCAGTCAAGACTACAATCGAATCTCTGTCAACCGGCTATTGGGCGAGTAAACAATGAACTTCTTAAAAAGCAGGTGCCTGTGTAAGACTGAATTATCTCTCCATCAGGAACTTTTTGTATTTATTGTACACGGTTCCGTCTGTCTCGCAACCCTTACAATGCTGAAAGTTCATTTAGACTTTTCCAAAATGCAAACAGGTCAGGTTTATGGTAAATAATTTGCGATATTTCTAAAGAAAAGTGGAGCATGTCAAACAGTGCAGACCCATCATCAGGGTCTACATTGTTTGCAAAGGACATTAGTGGCTCGTTTCCCGTACTTTAAGGGTCAAACATAATTTTATACTTAGAAAGGTGTAACTGTATATTTTTTGCCTTTCTGTAGTCCAAAAAGGTATCTGTTTCATCAAGTTTTCTCAAGATCTTGACTAATTAATTCAGATTGTAATTTTGTTGTAGATCTTTAGAACTTAAATTCTTATCTTGTCACACAACGTTTCTCGGAATCTTAATTGTTTTAAGGTTCAGATCTAGCACTGAATTACCGGTAGACTTGGCAAAGTGGAGCTCCTTGTATAAAAGTGCTCGCAAAATGTGTCTGTATCATTAAATCGGGATTAAAGGATTTGCCTTAATGTTAGAGGCAGCGGCTTGGCTGTTTTAATGATGGGAGAAAAAATAAAAACTATGCCGGCATCAAAGAGTGAAATAAAACATAAAAGGTATCTGATGAAACTTGGTTTGACCCCATTACAATACCGTGACTTTATCGGTAGTCATAATTTGTGTATCAGTGAGACTTTTGATCGTCAGTCCGTACGTCCGCCCATCCACTAAACTACTGACAGATGTTCATGAGATTTTGATATTATATTAATTTCATCAAGAAGACGTGCAGAGCTAAGCGGTATCAGTCACTATACAAGGTCTGGTTTAAGTTCAGAGGCTTGGGATATCGTGTCCGGTCTATATATCCTAAACCCCATGGATACTTTTCATGAATCTTTGACAAAATATTCATCTTGCAAAGACGATGCACAGAACTAATTTTTCAATGGTACCAGTTGATGGTCAAATTCAGATCAAAAGTCAGATATTTCAGTCCGCCCGTCCGGCTTTCAAGTCGAATCCATATCTTTTAAATTGAGTTTCGTAAAACTTTGACAAAAATATTCATTTGATCAAGACTATGTGCAAAATTCATGTTTCAGCACTGATAGCTGAAGGTCAAGGCCACACTGCCAGCTTAAAGATTAGAGGCCTATATTGTATGCCCGGTTTATATCTCCTCAACCACGTGAATGTTTTTTATGAAGCGGACATGTTCTTATCATTAAAATTATGTACAGAAACCATAATTAGATATTGTTAGTTGAAGGTCAATGTCACAAGGTAATATATTTTCATATGCTTCATCTAAGCGGCTGTCCGCACTCTTTTCGCCTCGGGTCCGTATCTCTCAAACCCGTATCTCTCAAATCCCTTTGCTGATTTTCATGAAACTTTTGACCAAATATTTTTCTGATCAAGACGACGTGCGGAACGCATATTTGAAGTGTAGAATCCCATGGTCATGTGACCAAGTTAAATGTCAGAAACTTACAAAATGTGCACGGCCCATATCTCCTAAATCACATCTATGATATTTATGAAACCTTGACAAAATGTTCATATTATCAAGACGATGTACAGAAACAATGATGGTCAATGCCACAAGGTCATGTCAAAGGTCAGACAATGTCCTCGGTTGTCCGTCCACAGTTCGTATATGGTCTGTAATTCTCAAACCTCTTGGCTGATTTTCATGAAACATTGAACAAATGTTCTTCATATCAAAGCAGATTACCTAAGCCACGTTTCAGCAATCCAGATTGACGGTCAATGGCACAAGGTTAGGTCATGTTATGTCATGGCCGATCTATACCTCAGTCCTTTGCCCAATTTTCATGAACGTGAGTATCATATTTGTATCGTCAAGACGATGTGCAGAAGCCATGCTTCAGCTGAACACATTGAAGTTCAAAGTCACAGTCAGGTCATAGATCGAAACATTTTATATCATGCCTAGTCCATTATCAAAATACAATGCAGAAATCATGTTTCAGATGTGCTCGTTAAAGGTCAATATCGTAGGGTCAGGATAAAGGTTAGACCCGCAATGTTATACCCAGATCATATAACTAAATCTCCTTCCAGTCTTATGAAACGTTGGTAGTATATTCATCTCAACATCTGCCAACATTCAGAAGTCGCGTTTCAGCTGTGCCTTTGAATGTCAACGTCATTGTCTGGTCAATGTTTTGATATGTATCTCGTTTTTAGTCCATTTTTATTAGCGAAAGTAGTGACAATATTTTATATTTGCTTTAAGAAGTACATGTAGATTGCTGGTCTTGTCCCACATTTGAACCGTCTTTTCACGCGACCATAACCTCAGTGGCCATTGTTTCATTCTATTACAATTAGTTATCGCAGGTTACTCACTGGGTACAAATATCTCCATTGAATACTCTCTCAAAAGTAAGAGTCGTGCTGATCGGGTTCCTCTGCTTTTATCGTTGAAATCTTAGCACCGTATCAGTAGATTTTAATGCAAATATCTTGGATAAAGCGTATCATATCAGTATGTTACCTATAACATTGTGTCTTAAATTCAATTCTGTTTAGTTATTTCATCTTAGAGGATGAGAGCAATGTCACTGGACGCTTTCCCTGTTTAATATAAATGTAAGAAATAATGATATTATGAACATGTATTAGCCACATTTTTATAATGGAATATATAAACAGTATGTTTTGGCTCAGACAGAAACTGTAGAATCAGATCTACATTATACCATAAGCAAACAGAGCAAACCCTTATCAGACGGCTCCTATAGGAACCGTCTGATCTGGGTCTACTCTGATTGCAAATGCGTGAAAGGGCGTTTATATGAGAGAAAGGGTTAAGTATCAAATCAATTGACCACATTTTAATGAAAGTCATGTCACAGTGTGTAGGTTTATCATCACTTGTACGGCCTTGCTGTACAAGCGCGCTTTTATGGCGACGTGGTAGTGCATGACTGCGAACCTGGCGACCCGGGTTCAATCCCGGGTCTTAACGGGTATGTTTCTTTATAAGAACACCCGGTTACATTTGGCGCCCAACGGGGGACTGTGACTGTATGACATCCGAGCTCGATTCCCTGTCGTTCTCATACCCATAGAAATTCGGGACGAATTTCAACTTGCTGGGGGAGTATGTCACATTGTGTAGGTTTATCATTACTTGTACAGCCTTGCTGTACAAGCGCGCTTTTATGGCGATGTGATAGAGTGCATGACTGCGAACCTGGCGACCCGGGTTCGATCCCGGGTCTGAGCGGGTATGTTTCTTTATAAGAACACCCGGTTACATGTACATGTATTATTATATTCAACATGTAGCATTATTATATTGCAGAAGATGCTGTAATTCGGTACTACATTAACTATGTGATAATACAATACTGACCCATGGCAACCAACTAATAAATAAAGAAAACGCACGAAAAAGCATGAAAGAGGCCGCCAGAATTTTAACCCGCCTTATTGAACGTACTCATAGTTTTACCATGTATACACTATCGTATAAATCAATGTTGAGAACTATCAGTATTTGTAAGATGATGTCTTAATCATCAAATGTCCATTCAATTATTTAGTTAGTCAAGCTTGAATTGAATCAGGCCTAGGGGTTAGTCAATTTGTTTTATTGAATTAATGATTCATCTTCAGATAAATCAATCAGTCGGTGAGTAAATAGACAAACCTCATAGAAACGCATTTTCACGCATTTGCAAACAGAGTAGACCCAGATCAGACGGCTCCTGGAGGAGCCGTCTGATCAGGATCTGCTCCGTTTTCTTATGCATTGGTATGTATATGTTTCTACAGTTTCTGTTATGGTAATGCTATTATTTTTGGTCATAATGCCAACATAAAAAAGTTAATTGTTATTCATACAATCATTATTTCTTTCTGAATGGTTTGGGGTTAAATAAACAGATATCATACAGCGTGAGTCTTTCTTGAATGAACTGATCTAGAATACAAAATGCTGTTGCTTTCCAGCTGATTCTTACCACATGTACTTATGTACAATAGAGCCTGTCTTAAGCGGCCATCAAAACAAGGTAGGTTGTAGCTTAATGCAGGTCAAACGTAATACAGAAAGCTCCTATAGCTTTTGGTGTCACTTTTACCCTGCATTAAAAAACTACCTGCTTTTACGACCCCCCTGTGTTCAATCAATGAATGGTCACATAGGACAGGCTCTACTGTATGGAGGGAGTTACCCCCAAGGAGTGCTTATACTTCCAGCACTAAATATGGCAAATCTCTACAAGGTGGAAACGTATAGCCTTTCTCTTATCCGTCCGTCCGTACTTACGTCCCGCAAAGTGTGTCCAACTCCTCATGCACCATTGGGGCGTTAGGGAATTTAGGGTTCATTGGGGCGTTAGGGAATTTAGGGTTCTTCAAACTTTCACATGTGAATAACGTTGTTGTGAAGATGCTCATACAGAAGAGAATACTTGTTCCGACCATTTTTACAGAGCTTTCTTCACTATATAAGATGTAGTGAAAATATAGTGTGTGTACAACTCTTCATAGACAGTTGGCGGGGATTTATTTCAAACTTTCACAGAAGAACAACCTTGATGTGCAGATTGACGTATAGGAGGGAATGTTTTGCTTCGACAGAGTTACGGGACTTTGAAATCAACCTCACTATACATGTATAAGATTTACTGAAAAACTCTTGTGTCCGACTTCTCATGTTCTATTAAGTGTATGTGTGTGTGGGGAGAGACAGAGAGAGAGACAAACAGAGAGAGACACATAGAAAGAGGGGGAGAGAGAAAGAGACCAAGAGGGGCAGACAGGCAGAGAGAAGGAGACAGACATACACGCAGAGAGAGAGAGAGAGAGAGAGAGAGAGAGGGGGGGGGGGGGTAAAGGATGGACATAATTCGTTTATTCGTTGATCAGTTTAAGTGTAAATGCGATATATAATTTAGCTAATTCATCGTTAATCTTTCATCTTATGGAAGACATTAAAGGTTTAATTTGGTTACCCGTGTGTCTACCAGATGCACTCCCAAACACCTCACCTGTCAAGCTTGTTTAATTTTAGCCAATATTTACGTCACACTTGCACCTCCAGGCAAAACTTCTTGCCGAGCGTGCAAATCCAAAAACCAATCGTTAATCCTCGTCTAAATTCAGCTTAGCCGATCAAATATTGATGTAGCACAGCCCTCGTGGCCAAGGAGTTTCGAATGATCCAAAAACTACACAGAATTTGCAAACACCTGCAGGAATACGGCAAATCTGCCCCTTCCCCTCTGGTTATCGAACAGACATGCACAAAAACTGCAAAACATGATGCAGTCTGGATAATGTGAAATGCACAGCTTGGAAGATTGGCTTGCATCGGGGAAAAATTAACAAGTCTCTGATTGATGTTTGATAATACTGTGGGAAGAGGAGCAGGGGTGCTTGTCTATTGTTATGGTAAATGGGCATTGACAAATAGACCGAATTGATATAACACCGGTGCATTTATTTGTATGAAAACATTAACTGGATAAATAGAATATTGAACAACCTTTAGAATTAAACATAAGCCAGACGGTACGCTGTTGTTTTTAAAGCCCGTCAGCTTGGGACTTAATTAGAAAATAATGCAGACTTAGTAAGGATCATGTTATATTTTAATACCGCACATTAAGAGAGAAGCTAAGAGTCAGTTAATAGTATGCTAGTTGTATTGCTTATATAATCAATATGTAGATGTAATCATTGCCCTGTAGTGCGGCCACGAAAAAGAGACCTAATTATGGATCACAAAGGCTGGTGGTAGCTTAATGCAGGAGGAATATTATGCAGAAAGCTCCAAAAGTTGATCATTTGCATTACTTTCGTCCTGTATTAAGCAGCCACGTGCTTTTAACGATACCCATGTTTATTTATTAAGTGGTCGATATAGAGGGGGTCTAACAGTATTAGTGAATCTACACAATTATGTAATGATCTAACAATGAAATTAAATATTAAGCACGCCAATTAGGACCATTTCAGCTGAAAAGTTGCAGAGACATAACTGCAAAGGATTGTGGTTTAAACATATAATTAGAACCTCTTCAAAAGTGTTCACGTGGTACATAGATATAGGGGTATGTACTGACATTGGGTTGCAGACTGCATTCAGGGGCTTTCTGCATCACCTTGGGCCTGTATTACCATACCATCTGTCTTAACCATTTACCTGATAAATATTCATGTACCAATAATGAGTATGGATATCAAATAGCTGACTTGTTAATTGTGTTATATGAACAGAAGACAAAGATGTTCAGATAAGACGCGTGAATTTAAATATTTCCAAGAATACTACCTTATTTCTCCACCAAAGCCTATTCTGTGACTTCGTGACGAGTCTAAAGAGTGGTCACGGTATAGGGTTTGGTGGGAAATGACGAGATCAGTATACTTATGGGTTCGCACCTTCATGTGTAGCTCTAGAAGACAATTTTACATTGACAGGAATTGTAGACCGACTTATATTGATCCATCAGAAAACAGAACAGGCCTTCATCAGGGCTTTCTTTGTTTGCAAAGCTGTTAAAGGCGTCGTGTAATAATAATAATAATAATAATAAAGACTTTATTTAACGAGAGAACTCATTTGATAAAATCAATCTTCCATGAGGCCCTCAACAGTAACATATATACAAGCACATTAAAACAATCTAGTAAAAGCTACATACATCTTAAAGATACATATGGTTACTGGTAGAATTAAAGTTTTACTTAATGGTTAGCATAGGGTCTATAATATTTCAAGGTTTTACCCAGATCCCACAAGACGTCAGCGCAAAGTTGGCCCGATATCGCAATGACATTGGGTCCAACCACGATCAGACGCTGTGTGGTAACGTATATTCACCAGCTATTGTACATATGCATGGAATCGAAATGAAAGGCTATTTAAAACGCTAGGTGTTATTTAGCGGATATACCGTACAAACAGTTGCTTTTAAGATGAAGCACCAAAGCAATTAGCGTCTCATCCAGATTAAAGCTGGTTGATTCACTCTGGTTTTCTGTATTAATGGAGACAAATAATGTCTAGCATACAAACGATAAAACATTCAAGAGCAAACTAAAAAAATGAGTAACAATAAAACTAAGCGAATGAAATGAATGAATTAAATACTTTGTTTAACGAGGGTAGCTCAATTAGTCATAATGACTAACCTACATTGAGGCCCTAGAACAAAAGCATTTCATACAATATACAAAACAGTAAAACACAGATCTATATGCACTCGAAAGCAATGTTCAGAAATTCAGTAGGCCCCCTATTTTTGCGTCTGGATAATTAATAATTGTTGTCTGCTTCAATTTGTAGATTTATTGTTTAAGGACACGCAGTTGGATCCTGCGAAAACTCCGAGTAACTTGGCGTCTAATCTGGATCCAATCTGTTATCATAAATTTGATTTGCCACTATCATCCAAATAGTTAATAATATAAAGCTATAATATATAAAGTGTTGCACACAATAAATGAATTGCATAAATGACATCTGACATATTAGAGTCGGTTAGAATGTCCTTCTAGATAGAGACGACTACATTCAAAATTTATGTTAAACGCACATGGTCTGTCTGGATGTCTGTTGTCTTCTGTCTGTCTGGATGTCGTCTGTCTGTCTGGATGTCGTCTTCCTATCTGAATGCCGTCTGTCTTTATATCCGGATGTCGTCTGTCTGTATTGATGTCGTCAGTCATTTTGTCTGGATGTCGTATGTCTGGATGTCGTTCTCGGTGTCTTCGGTTTTGCTATCTGTATGGATGTCGTTTGTCTGTCGGTCTGTCTGTATGTCTGTCTGTTTGGATATATTGTAGCTATTTTCCCTGTCAATTATCTTATTGAAATGGTTTCGAGACGCAGCTTTCTGCATATCGTAAAAACCCCGTAGTTTCATAGCTATACATGTATGCTATTTGTTGAACAGGCGCTGCTGTGGTGACTCGTTCAAAACTTTCGTCGCATTTGTTATTACTGTTGCACAGACTTTGGAATCTGATGGGACGCTTTGTTGCCTTACATTTAATCTGGATCTATCCTGTTTGACACTCAGATCATGCTTTGGAAAATAAATGGCAGAAATAAAACAACATATAAAATAGAAGCAGACGACATTTTATTTGCAGAAGTAAATAAATTGGTGTTTAAAAGGTTAATGGCGGGGCTGTGTAGGTAGCACTAGTAAATCACCCGGATGTATGATAGCAGACACCGGTTTATTGCTGATGAACCTATAGACATGCTCTTAACCCATTACCACTGTGAACACTAAGGCACTTTCGTCTGCAAAACAATTGTCGGCTGCTGCAATTCTCAAAGAACATTTTATTCAATTTATTTTCAAAACCATTGCCATAATGCCAAACAGTTTGGATCCAGATGATACAACGATTCATTCGGTGTCTCATTTGCACCCAGACAGTTTGCACCGTTTATTACACGTTCGTCTGCAACGTTTCAAGCGTTACAAAATTGGCAAAACGAAGACATTCTGCTACCAAACATGCGTTCATTAACCCGGTTAACCCTTAACTCCATAAATACGTTTTTTATGCCTTTGCAAACAGTTTTTCATGCCTTTGCAAACAGTTTTTCATGCCTTTGCAAACAGTTTTCATGCCATTGGAGCTGAGTCTACAGAACGTTCAGACCACATCACTTCTATAACATTTACATTTATTAGTGACACAACAATCCGCCCACCTTACTTAAATTAACATTTACCTTTCTCATTTACACAACGTTCAGCCCACCTCTTACCTTTCTCATTTACACAACGTTCAGCCCACCACTTACCTTTCTCATTTACACAACGTTCAGCCCACCACTTACCTTTCTCATTTACACAACGTTCAGCCCACCACTTACTTTTCTCATTTACACAACGTTCAGCCCACCTCTTACCTTTCTCATTTACACAACGTTTAGCCCACCTCTTACATTTCTCATTTACACAACGTTCAGCCCACCACTTACCTTTCTCATTTACACAACGTTCAGCCCACCACTTACCTTTCTCATTTACACACCGTTCAGCCCATCACTTACCTTTCTCATTTACACAACGTTCAGCCCACCTCTTACCTTTCTTAGTGACACAACGTTCAGCCCACCTCTTACCTTTCTCATTTACACAACGTTCAGCCCACAACTTACCTTTCTCATTTACACAACGTTCAGCCCACCACTTACCTTTCTCATTTACACAACGTTCAGCCCACCTCTTACCTTTCTCATTTACACAACGTTCAGCCCACCTCTTACCTTTCTCATTTACACAACGTTCAGCCCACCACTTACCTTTCTCATTTACACAACGTTCAGACCACCTCTTACCTTTCTTAGTGAAACAACGTTCAGCCCACCACTTACCTTTCTCATTTACACAACGTTCAGCCCACCACTTACCTTTCTCATTTACACAACGTTCAGCCCATCTCTTACCTTTCTCATTTACACAACGTTCAGCCCACCACTTACCTTTTTCATTTACACAACGTTCAGCCCACCTCTTACCTTTCTCATTTACACAACGTTCAGCCCACCTCTTACCTTTCTCATTTACATAACGTTCAGCCCATCTCTTACCTTTCTCATTTACATAACGTTCAGCCCACCACTTACCTTTCTCATTTACATAACGTTCAGCCCACCACTTACCTTTCTCATTTACACAACGTTCAGCCCACCACTTACCTTTCTCATTTACACAACGTTCAGCCCACTTCTTACCTTTCTCATTTACATACGTTCAGTCTGCCTTATTATACCCCACCACCTGTGGTAGGGGCTATATAGGAATCACATTGTCCGTTCGTCCGTCCGTCCGCCGGTCGTCCATCACTCGCGTTTTTCGGGGACATTTGCTTTTATCTTGAAAACTATTTATGATACCACCTTCAAACTTAATACATAGTATAAGTGTTATGTGGGGACAATCTTCTCCATGTTTCATAACTCTTTCACAAAATCTGACAGAATTATGCCCCTTTTTAACTTCATATTTTGTCTGTTAATTGGGACATATTTTTGGGACATGCCATTTTCTTGAAACCTGTTTATGATATTGTCTACAAACGTGGTATACATTATGAGGGTGATGAGAGGATGTGCAGTCAACAAGGGTTGTAACTCTAACTTCATTTTTAAGGGATTTATTCTCCTTTGTTTCTTTTCAGAAGCATGTTTGTCTGGAGCATAACTTTCAAGTGTTGTAGGTACAACTGTGAAACTTTGTATATGGATAGAGGGTGAAGGGTGATAGATGTGCAGTCAACAAGGACTGTAACTCTAAATTCATTTTTGAGGGATTTATTTCCCCTTGTTAGTTTTCTTATTTTTTTTGTACAGAGTATAACTTCTCAAGTACTACTTCTGCATTTCTTCACCATTGAACCTCAAATTTTGCATATGCATTTATAATGATGTGTAGATGTGTGTGACATAATTTTGACGCGAGTCATTCCTTATCTGGACTTTATAAAAAAATCTTTCCACAAGTTTGGATGAAAGGAGTATTGAGCTATTGCCTTTTGTATAGAAGTCATTGGATCTTTTGACAAGGTGGTGAACACTAAGGCACTTAGGTGGTGTTGGGGCTGGGTATCAAGCATCTTTGGTGATAGTTCTAGTTTCTATTAACACTGACCTTGGTTATTGACACAACATTCAGCCCACCTCACTTCTATTTGATATCTCTACAGAAATGCCAACATCGTGTCAAGCTTTGGATCCCGGTGGAACACCCTGTTACTCTGTTACGCCGCGTGTCGTCTCAATCCAATGTTGTTGTTTTCAAAAGTTGTTATTTAAGATACGAACAGTATTCTACGGGCAACCGTTTCGCTGCAATATATCGTCGTCTGCTCAATGTTTCGTCTGTTTCAATGTTCAGCTTTAAATTTTCTTAATTATACCCCCGCTCCAACAAGGTGGGAGGCATATAGTCTTGTGTCCAACGCCTCATACACAGATGGGAGGATTTTCCTGAAACTTTCTCAGATGAACAACGTTGATGTGAAGACGTACGCAATTTTTTTTGCTCCGATCAATTTTTATAAGAGCTATGTGACTTTGAAATATTCTTTTATATAATATACAGTGAAACGCGCTTGATTTATAGACAGTGTCGCAAGGGGACTTCCGTGTCCTATGGATTTTTCACAGAAATATAATAGTGAAAACGTGCTTGATTTAGAGACAATATCGCCAGAAAGTACCCGTGTCCTATGAATACAATCTTCTATTTCTTTTTCACAGTTACACAAAGTTTGGATTCTGTGGGGTCGGCATCTCATCTGCATCCAACATGTTCCTATAGTTAACCCTTTAACCCATTAATATTCATGATATAAATAATGACGTCATGAATATTAATTTGATTATTTTTATAATGGCATATGAACACATGAACTGTTGGCCATGGCAGAAACTGTAGAGTACTATCTATCTACAACAAACTGTAGAGTACTATCTATCTACAACAAACTGTAGAGTACTATCTATCTACAACAAACTGTAGAGTACTATCTATCTACAACAAACTGTAGAGTACTATCTATCTACAACAAACTGTAGAGTACTATCTATCTACAACAAACTGTAGAGTACTATCTATCTACAACAAACTGTAGAGTACTATCTATCTACAACAAACTGTAGAGTACTATCTATCTACAACAGACTGTAGAGTACTATCTATCTACAACAGACTGTAGAGTACTATCTATCTACAACAAACTGTAGAGTACTATCTATCTACAACAAACTGTAGAGTACTATCTATCTACAACAAACTGTAGAGTACTATCTATCTACAACAAACTGTAGAGTACTATCTATCTACAACAAACTGTAGAGTACTATCTATCTACAACAAACTGTAGAGTACTATCTATCTACAACAGACTGTAGAGTACTATCTATCTACAACAAACTGTAGAGTACTATCTATCTACAACAAACTGTAGAGTACTATCTATCTACAACAGACTGTAGAGTACTATCTATCTACAACAAACTGTAGAGTACTATCTATCTACAACAGACTGTAGAGTACTATCTATCTACAACAGACTGTAGAGTACTATCTATCTACAACAGACTGTAGAGTACTATCTATCTACAACAAACTGTAGAGTACTATCTATCTACAACAAACTGTAGAGTACTATCTATCTACAACAAACTGTAGAGTACTATCTATCTACAACAGACTGTAGAGTACTATCTATCTACAACAGACTGTAGAGTACTATCTATCTACAACAGACTGTAGAGTACTATCTATCTACAACAAACTGTAGAGTACTATCTATCTACAACAGACTGTAGAGTACTATCTATCTACAACAGACTGTAGAGTACTATCTATCTACAACAAACTGTAGAGTACTATCTATCTACAACAGACTGTAGAGTACTATCTATCTACAACAAACTGTAGAGTACTATCTATCTACAACAAACTGTAGAGTACTATCTATCTACAACAAACTGTAGAGTACTATCTATCTACAACAAACTGTAGAGTACTATCTATCTACAACAAACTGTAGAGTACTATCTATCTACAACAAACTGTAGAGTACTATCTATCTACAACAAACTGTAGAGTACTATCTATCTACAACAGACCCTGATCAGAAACTGTAGAATACTATCTATCTACAACAAACTGTAGAGTACTATCTATCTACAACAAACTGTAGAGTACTATCTATCTACAACAGACTGTAGAGTACTATCTATCTACAACAAACTGTAGAGTACTATCTATCTACAACAAACTGTAGAGTACTATCTATCACAAACTGTAGAGTACTATCTATCTACAACAAACTGTAGAGTACTATCTATCTACAACAAACTGTAGAGTACTATCTATCTACAACAAACTGTAGAGTACTATCTATCTACAACAAACTGTAGAGTACTATCTATCTACAACAAACTGTAGAGTACTATCTATCTACAACAAACTGTAGAGTACTATCTATCTACAACAAACTGTAGAGTACTATCTATCTACAACAAACTGTAGAGTACTATCTATCTACTACAGTTTTGTAGAGTACTATCTATCTACAACAAACTGTAGAGTACTATCTATCTACAACAGACCCTGATCAGAAACTGTAGAGTACTATCTATCTACAACAGACCCTGATCAGAAACTGTAGAGTACTATCTATCTACAACAGACCCTGATCAGAAACTGTAGAGTACTATCTATCTACAACAGACCCTGATCAGAAACTGTAGAGTACTATCTATCTACAACAGACCCTGATCAGAAACTGTAGAGTACTATCTATCTACAACAGACCCTGATCAGACACTGTAGAGTACTATCTATCTACAACAGACCCTGATCAGAAACTGTAGAGTACTATCTATCTACAACAGACCCTGATCAGAAACTGTAGAGTACTATCTATCTACAACAGACCCTGATCAGACACTGTAGAGTACTATCTATCTACAACAGACCCTGATCAGACACTGTAGAGTACTATCTATCTACAACAGACCCTGATCAGAAACTGTAGAGTACTATCTATCTACAACAGACCCTGATCAGAAACTGTAGAGTACTATCTATCTACAACAGACCCTGATCAGAAACTGTAGAGTACTATCTATCTACAACAGACCCTGATCAGAAACTGTAGAGTACTATCTATCTACAACAGACCCTGATCAGAAACTGTAGAGTACTATCTATCTACAACAGACCCTGATCAGAAACTGTAGAGTACTATCTATCTACAACAGACCCTGATCAGAAACTGTAGAGTACTATCTATCTACAACAGACCCTGATCAGAAACTGTAGAGTACTATCTATCTACAACAGACCCTGATCAGAAACTGTAGAGTATAGGGTTAACCCTACTGTAATTTGAAATTTGCGACGGTATATGAGGTTTTTAACGGTCGCAAATTATTTTAATGGCGACGCCGAAGGCGGAGTCATTAAAATAATTTAAGACCGTTAAAAACCTCATATACCGTCGCAAATTTCAAATTACAGTAGGATTAACCCTATTCTAACGCAATCTTAACACGAAAACCGACAAATTGTTGAGCCGATTTTAACTCAAGTAATATCCTTAGCGCGCGGATGATTAAATGAATGATGAGGCAAGAAATAGTGCACCAGTTTCTCTCAGATTTCTTAAAGTAACTGTGTTTTGACCCTGGTTTATATATATACATTTCATTAGTCATGAATAATTGTGCGATAGCTATTCAACATGCTGAATACATACATTCAATACACATTTTGGTAAAGTAACGTCATCTTAGTTTTTGGCGCCATACGGGAAAACGTCGCCTGTAACAATGACGTCACGTTATAACGTTATGTTTGAACGATATAATAAATAAGGCCTAATCTGGATCCCAACGCTTAGAGTATCTCAATAATTCTCCACATGACACATGTGCATATAAGAGACCGTTCAAGTCGTGACAAAGTAAACAATGGAAAATAACTTGAAATAACGGGCCAAACTGGAATAGATCTAGATTTATATGTCAAAGTATGCATACGGATTTATCATTGCTTATAAACAACGCGCATTGATATATTTACATGCACATGGTGTTATTCGGCCGTTTTCGATTGGTTGAATTTGCGACATATAAAACACTTTTTATATGCCGCAAATTTGGTCACATGAGCCAATCAGATTTCAGGAAATTGACAGATTGCGTTAGAATACTATCTATCTACAACAGACCCTGATCAGAAACTGTAGAGTACTATCTATCTACAACAGACCCTGATCAGAAACTGTAGAGTACTATCTATCTACAACAGACCCTGATCAGAAACTGTAGAGTACTATCTATCTACAACAGACCCTGATCAGAAACTGTAGAGTACTATCTATCTACAACAGACCCTGATCAGAAACTGTAGAGTACTATCTATCTACAACAGACCCTGATCAGACACTGTAGAGTACTATCTATCTACAACAGACCCTCATCAGACACTGTAGAGTACTATCTATCTACAACAGACCCTGATCAGAAACTGTAGAGTACTATCTATCTACAACAGACCCTCATCAGACACTGTAGAGTACTATCTATCTACAACAGACCCTCATCAGACACTGTAGAGTACTATCTATCTACAACAGACCCTGATCAGAAACTGTAGAGTACTATCTATCTACAACAGACCCTGATCAGAAACTGTAGAGTACTATCTATCTACAACAGACCCTGATCAGAAACTGTAGAGTACTATCTATCTACAACAGACCCTGATCAGAAACTGTAGAGTACTATCTATCTACAACAGACCCTGATCAGACACTGTAGAGTACTATCTATCTACAACAGACCCTGATCAGACACTGTAGAGTACTATCTATCTACAACAGACCCTGATCAGAAACTGTAGAGTACTATCTATCTACAACAGACCCTGATCAGACACTGTAGAGTATTATCTATCTACAACAGACCCTGATCAGAAACTGTAGAGTACTATCTATCTACAACAGACCCTCATCAGACACTGTAGAGTACTATCTATCTACAACAGACCCTGATCAGAAACTGTAGAGTACTATCTATCTACAACAGACCCTGATCAGAAACTGTAGAGTACTATCTATCTACAACAGACCCTGATCAGAAACTGTAGAGTACTATCTATCTACAACAGACCCTGATCAGACACTGTAGAGTACTATCTATCTACAACAGACCCTCATCAGACACTGTAGAGTACTATCTATCTACAACAGACCCTGATCAGAAACTGTAGAGTACTATCTATCTACAACAGACCCTGATCAGAAACTGTAGAGTACTATCTATCTACAACAGACCCTGATCAGAAACTGTAGAGTACTATCTATCTACAACAGACCCTGATCAGAAACTGTAGAGTACTATCTATCTACAACAGACCCTGATCAGACACTGTAGAGTACTATCTATCTACAACAGACCCTGATCAGAAACTGTAGAGTACTATCTATCTACAACAGACCCTGATCAGACACTGTAGAGTACTATCTATCTACAACAGACCCTCATCAGACACTGTAGAGTACTATCTATCTACAACAGACCCTGATCAGAAACTGTAGAGTACTATCTATCTACAACAGACCCTGATCAGAAACTGTAGAGTACTATCTATCTACAACAGACCCTGATCAGAAACTGTAGAGTACTATCTATCTACAACAGACCCTGATCAGAAACTGTAGAGTACTATCTATCTACAACAGACCCTGATCAGAAACTGTAGAGTACTATCTATCTACAACAGACCCTGATCAGAAACTGTAGAGTACTATCTATCTACAACAGACCCTGATCAGAAACTGTACTGATCAGAAACTGTAGAGTACTATCTATCTACAACAGACCCTGATCAGACACTGTAGAGTACTATCTATCTATAACAGACCCTGATCAGAAACTGTAGAGTACTATCTATCTACAACAGACACTGTAGAGTACTATCTATCTACAACAGACCCTGATCAGAAACTGTAGAGTACTATCTATCTACAACAGACCCTGATCAGACACTGTAGAGTACTATCTATCTGCAACAGACCCTGATCAGAAACTGTAGAGTACTATCTATCTACAACAGACCCTGATCAGAAACTGTAGAGTACTATCTATCTACAACAGACCCTGATCAGAAACTGTAGAGTACTATCTATCTACAACAGACCCTGATCAGACACTGTAGAGTACTATCTATCTACAACAGACCCTGATCAGAAACTGTAGAGTACTATCTATCTACAACAGACCCTGATCAGAAACTGCAGAGTACTATCTATCTACAACAGACCCTGATCAGAAACTGTAGAGTACTATCTATCTACAACAGACCCTGATCAGACACTGTAGAGTACTATCTATCTACAACAGACCCTGATCAGAAACTGTAGAGTACTATCTATCTACAACAGACCCTGATCAGACACTGTAGAGTACTATCTATCTACAACAGACCCTGATCAGAAACTGTAGAGTACTATCTATCTACAACAGACCCTGATCAGACACTGTAGAGTACTATCTATCTACAACAGACCCTGATCAGAAACTGTAGAGTACTATCTATCTACAACAGACCCTGATCAGAAACTGTAGAGTACTATCTATCTACAACAGACCCTGATCAGAAACTGTAGAGTACTATCTATCTACAACAGACCCTGATCAGACACTGTAGAGTACTATCTATCTACAACAGACCCTGATCAGAAACTGTAGAGTACTATCTATCTACAACAGACCCTCATCAGACACTGTAGAGTACTATCTATCTACAACAGACCCTGATCAGAAACTGTAGAGTACTATCTATCTACAACAGACCCTGATCAGAAACTGTAGAGTACTATCTATCTACAACAGACCCTGATCAGAAACTGTAGAGTACTATCTATCTACAACAGACCCTGATCAGAAACTGTAGAGTACTATCTATCTACAACAGACCCTGATCAGAAACTGTAGAGTACTATCTATCTACAACAGACCCTCATCAGATGGCTCCTGTAGGAACCATCTGATCTGGGTCTACTCTGTTTGCAATGGCGTAGAAAGGCGTATTTGTGGAGTAAAGGGTTAACCTCAAAATGGCCCACAGCAAGCTGACTGTACGAACAGGCGCTTCATTTAAAATGAAGCAAACATAAACCAGATCTACCTGAAAATATGACATCATGAAGGAATTGTATAAAGTCATCAATCTAATTTGTATGATGAATCAGAGACATATAAACATACAGGTATCTGGATGAATGCACGACTGTGCATTATGATTTGTGCAGTGCCTATACAACGCGTGTTTGTCATACTTATCAAAAGTATTTGACAACACAATTATGCAAATAATACCGACTCGGATCAAACTGACCCTGGAGTAATATGACCAGAGTCTTCGCCGTTTGCTAGTATGTCAGTCTTATAATAAAGTTATCAAACTGATGCCAAAATATCTTATTCAGCCTTATAAACTGGTGGGTGGGG
This sequence comes from Azorinus chamasolen, assembly GCA_963576725.1. Lineage (NCBI taxonomy): Eukaryota > Metazoa > Mollusca > Bivalvia > Cardiida > Solecurtidae > Azorinus > Azorinus chamasolen. Next base: position 34,975,622 of record OY755243.1, read on the forward strand.
GAGACAGAGAGTACAAATACTGACGGTATTTAGTGTTGTAGATTACATGGCTTATCTACTACGTATACAACATTAAAACCTTTATAAAAGTGTTTTCAAGCATTTGCAAACAGAGCAGACCCAGATCCTATAGTGGAGCCGTCTGATCAGATTCTGCTCTATTTGCTAGTGGAATTCGATAGATTAGTTTCTTTATCTTCCAAAATGGCTTCTATGCTCCGTCTTCCATTTCAACGTGTATTTCTTAGTGAGCTGGTCCAAATATGTTGGCCTATTTTTAAATAATCGAAGTATTATTTCAGTAAAGTAGAATGTTTCTTAAGAGTTCTTTATTCGATATGATTTTTGGAAAGTATACTGTACAACAAGCAGTTTAGATTCTGATAATAGGGCTCCTCTTTCAGAAGCATTCTAATAATTTGGATATACGCTGTCTGCTTATGTCTTTATTTAGGAAATTGGGTTAAGGAATGAATTAAAGTGGATGACCAAGAAACAAAGGGAAATGATACGTTCAACCGGATTAGATGTGTTTTGATATTACTGGTAATGCAATGAGAAAATAGCTACTATTAATTCTCAGTAGACAGTCAAATGAAAACCAGTGAAAATCTCTACAATGACCATTCAGAAGAAGATTAATTCTGGGTCATCAAGGCAGATGGTAGCTTAATTAATACAGAACTAATGCTATGCAGAAAGCTCACATAGGCTCATATAGGCTCACATAGACTCGCATAGGCTAACATAGGCTCACGTAGGTCCGCATATACTCACATAAGCTCACATAGGCTCACATAGGCTCGCATAGGCTCACATAGGCTCGCATATGCTCACATTGGCTCTCATATATAGGCTCTCATAGGATCGTATAGGCTCACATAGGCTCACATAGGCTCGCATTACTTTTCTTGAGTCGTTAATCAGTAATCTCTTTAAACAAAATACAATACAATGTTTATCTATGAAATGGCCTCTATAATTAAAGGATATTCTGTATGCGTGAACTATTTTTTTTGACAAGTCTGGTAATTAGGAATTTTCATATGCAAAACATGACATGGTTTTGTTTATGGCTTAGTCCATATATAGTACAATCTTCTTAGCGACAACTAAACAGAGTCTAATTCTGCCTCTTTAAAGCAGGTATTAGCTTAATGCAGGGGGGAAGTTATACAGAAAACTCCTGCAGGAGCTTTCTGCATTTCTTTCTTCTTGTATTAACCCATTCCCTCATACTGACGCCTTTTGGCGCCTCTGCAAAGTCACCTGTTGAAACCATTGTGATAAATAGAGTATTTGCTCTATTTATCACAATGGTTTCAAGCTACAAAATACTAAATGTTCCCTTTTCTCTAGTTAATGCTCCTTTTCAGTAGATTTATTCAAGGGGGTTGGATCTAAAATAGCCTATGAGGTAATGGGTTAAGGGGTACACTGTTATGTTACACTTCTCACTGAACATTCACGGTAAGTTTGACCATTTGAATTTAAGCATAGTTCATTTGACAATTCAGCTTTGAAAATATTAATACTACCGAAAGTTATTCAGATAACTACTTTCTTCCTGCATTAAGCTACCGCCTGTTTTTACAGACACCTGTGCTGCTTCCATTAAAGGTCACCTAATGGAAGTTCTATTGTATTTCATTAATACACTCATTATGTAACTTGTATACGTGAGAATACAAGTGTAGACATCTACGCACACACAAGCACATAGGCAGGTTCGATGCCTACCAGGTCAAAGATTCTTTAAAACTTATCTTACCGTAAAGATATGTCCATCTTGATATGGAACAATTTTTACTTGACCTCCGAGTTGTTGAACTTTCGAGAAATTGTTGGTACAATGAACCCCCTCTAAAACTGGAATTCTAGTAAAGAAGACTTTAGATACTATTAAGCAGGTGACTGCTTAATGCAGGGTGAAAAGCATGCAGAAAGCTCATAAGGGACTTTTACCCTGCATTAAACTGTCACCTGTCTCCGAGAAAGTTTAAATCTGGAGTGCACTGGTCCTCATTTGGCTACAAGCTGTTTGCAAATGCCTCTGGGGCACGATCGGAAGTAATATGTGTGGCCCTGCATGTAGCATGTAAGGGTATGACTGGTAAACCAAGTGTCAGGATAATGTGACTTGGTGTGGACTAAAGTTCCAGTGTCCAGTGGTTTCAATGAGTTTGACTGGATACGTTAACCCAGTACCTGATACGGACGTTTGTTGACGCCGTTGCTAACAGAGTAGACCCAAATCTGTTGTGACATTTATGGAAATTGTCTGTCTAAACCCCGACGAAAACCTGTTTCATTGGATTAGTGCAAGGACTAATAATAATATATTTATTTGATAAGATATAACATGATAAAGCATTGAGGTATATCACAAAATTATTGTTATAGTTTCTTTCACACTTAATCTCTCTCATCACCTCTCTCTTTCTCTGTGTGTGTCTCTCTCTATCTGTTTCTTTCTTTCCTTCTCTCACTTTATCTCTCCTTCACTCTATCTCCGTTTCTCTCTTTCTACATATCTTAACCCCCTCTCTGTTTCCTTCTATTCCTTAACAAATTGCAATCAGGAATTTCCCCACGTGACTGAAGTATTGTCAATTACATTTCAACCATTTCGTGCCAATATTAGATATTCTGTGAAAAGGTTTAAACTTGATTTACAGTATGACTGGTGCTGCTAGGCGGTATCCAATGACTGTCAATTACTTATATGTTGAAGAACAATATCTTGACAATTCTAATTTGAAATGAGAACCAGAACAAACTGGTTAGATACAAATTATATATATTTTATCGGACCTAAGCTGACTGCAAATTAGACTTATTGTGGGTTTATTTATTTAATAGTATGGATAAAGCACTTTCTGTACTTTAAGCAGCCACTTGCTTTAAAGACGCCCATCTTTATGAGCTTTCGCTCTAAATAGGGTTTGCTGTGCATGTATTTATTTCTTAATGCAGTAATTTATAATGAAGAAAATATTCCAAAATAGGGAATTAATATAATACATAAATACTTGAACTGCTCTGATCTAATATTTCGACCACTAAGGGCCTTTTTCAAAGATTATCATGTCAAAATACACGTCACATATTTGTTACATACATTCAGCCATAAAATCAAAGAGAATAATGTTGATCCAGCGTCATGGTGATATTGTGTTGTTTTTTTAAAATGTCATGACGTCATGTAAATTTGTTGGCTATAAATGTAATTTATAGCCAACAAAATGTTTTTACATGATATTTGTTTTAATTTGAACCTACTATTTACCATCACCGTGCGTCTCTGTGCTAAACACTGAACAACCCTTTCCCTCATATGGACAGATTGGCACACCTTTGCAAACAGAACAACAGAGTAGACCCAGATCCGATGACCCTGTAGGGACGTCATATGAGGGTCTACCCTGTTTGCTTAACGCATGTTACAGGTCTGATTCTACAGTTTCTGCCATGGTAAATGTATTGTGTTCATAGGCTAGTATAAAACAAGTCACTCTGTTAGTATTCCTTTCATGAAAATGCATGGCTAATTACTACCAGTAATAACAGATAAAACAAATACAGTATAACCTCTCTTAACCGGAATTCTAGTAGATAATAATTTAGATACTTTTAGGCAGGTGGCTGCTTAATGCAGGGTGAAAGTCATGCAGAAAGCTCCTCTAGGAGCTTTCTGCGTGACTTTCACCCTGCATTAAGCTGGCAGGTGGCTGCTTAATGCAGGGTGAAAGTCATTCAGAAAGCTCCTCTAGGAGCTTTCTGCGTGACTTTCACCCTGCATTAAGCTGCCACCTGTCTCCAAGACCGATATTCATACTAAATTTAACTGCCGGTTAAGAGAGGTTTTACTGTAGTGCCATATTACCTAATCAGTATATTGTGACTGAATACAATAAAAAACCCTCTAAAGCGAGCCCCAAAAGCGGCCTAATTTTGACAAAGTACAAACAGGGTAGATCCAGACCAGACAGCTCCTATAGGATTTGTGTTACCAGGGTTTGATCTGTTTACTATAGATCAGATTCGTCAGTTTCTGCTATGTTAACAATATTCTTGATCGTACTGCCATTATAAAAACTATATTCAGCTAATTAGTATACACGTACTTCTAGCATATTGTCATGCAAGCTCTTTGCTAACGCTCAGGACTAGTATAGTGGCATGCAAGATCCGCTTATGCCTCGAATATATTGTCATGCAAGATCCGCTGAAGCTTCTAATATATTGGCATATAGACTTTGCCACTGTCTCTTATATAATGACATACAAGCTCCAGTAATGCTTACTTTTGGATTTTTCAAGCAAGACCCGTTGATGATCTGGGTTCTCATGCGAGCTGTTCTGATGTTTCTGGTCTATTTTTATGCGCGCTACGCTGATGCTTGTAGAATATTTTCATGCAACCTGCGCTGATGTTTCTAGTATACATGTATTTCCATGCGACCTGCGCTGATGCTTCTAGTATATTTTCATGCGAGCTTTGCTGATGCTTCTAATCTATTTTCATGCGCGCTGCGCTGATGCTTCTTGCATATTTTCATGCGAGCTGCGCTGATGCTTCTAGTATATTGCGATGCAACCGTCGCTGAAACTTCTAATATACTGGCATACAGTTTTTGCCGATGCCTTTTATATATTGACATACACGTTTCATTGATGTTTGTTTTGGATGTTCACACAAGCTCCACTGGCGCATGCTCTTGGTGCTCATTCACGCTGCGCTGATGCTTCTAGTAAATTGTCATGCAAGCTCCGTTAATGTCCGCTTATGCTTCTAATGTATTGTCATACAAGCTTCGCTGATGTTTCCATTGAATATGCCATGCAAGCCCCACTGATGATTCCATCGTATTGTCGTGCAAGCTTCGCTGATGTTTCAATTGTATTGTCATGCAAGCCCTGCTGATGCTTCCATTGTATCGTCATGCAAGCTTCGCTGATGTTTCCATTGTATTGTCATGCATGCCCCGCTGATTTTCCTTTGTATTGTCATGCAAGATTCGCAGATGTTTCAATTGTATAGCCATGCAAGCCACGCTGACGTTTCCATTGTATTGCCATGCAAGTTTCGCTGATGTTTCCATTGTATTGCCGTGTAAGCCCTGCTAATGTTTCCATTGTATTACCCTGCAAGCCCCGCTGATGTTTCCATTGTATTGCCATGCAAGCCCCGCTGATGTTGTCACTGTATTGTCATGCAAGCTCCGCTCATGTTTCCATTGTATTGTCATTAAAGCTCCGCTGAAGTTTCCATTGTATTGCCATGCAAGCCCCGCTGATGTTTCCATTGTATTGTCATGCAAGCTCTGCTGATGCTTCTAGTATATTGCGATGCAAGCTCCGCTGAAACTTCTAATATACTGGCATACAGTTTTTGCCGATGCCTTTTATATATATTGACATACACATTTCATTGATGTTTGTTTTGGATTTTCGCGCAAGCTCCGATGGAGTAAAGAGTTAAGACTTGTGACTTAACTAACATTTGCAGAAATCTTGGATCCAAATGAGGCGCTGAGGAACTCGATATTTTTTCTCAGAACCGAACTTTTTGACACTGGGTCGTCATTTGTTCTTAAAAACTTTAACAAATCTGAAATTAAAGAATGCTCCTGATGCATTGTGCAGAGATCATTTTAACGTCTTTTTTCAACAGACGACAATAATAAGCAGACGACAGCAAGTAGCATTCTATGGCTTAACGCGTTCAGGAACTGAAGCAGATGTTGTAGACTTTTTATTTATGCATAAATGAGATTTGGATTACTGAAAACTCATCCTGTCTAGATAGAAATATCTTTAAGTGTTATTATGTTCTTCGAAATCTTCAGGAAGTTAACGCTGGCTGTGAAATTATTAATACTCTTCGTAAACAATTTGGATTCAGACGAGACGTCGGCGTCATATCAGAATCTACAATTGTTGATCACGTGACTTTATCACTAAGCAGAAATTGCACGTTGGAAACAGCTTGATACTTGTAGCACACGTCAAGGTTTTGCAGACGATGGTTACAAATTTTAACGTGCAAAGCGTTAATTTCGTCTGCACTTAAATTCTCTGGCGGTAAGACATGGCAAATAAATTCGTGTCTGGCAAGTCTAGCTTAAAATCGCTTCACCATACTGGCAACTCATCAGTAGATATATAGTAATATTTCAAACATTAAATCTAATACCCATGTTCTCTGAAAAGTGCATTCACCAGATCTATGTAATCCAAGGCGTTTTAAATCCATGTTTATTGTCATCAACCGCCAGTACATTTATATAATATATCAGACGTTGACTGTTGCATCCATACACGTTAGTTGACAGGTATATTGCTCTCCATCTATAAGGTTAATCTTCTCTAAAAGAGTTAAAAACAGTAAACCCCTTCTAAACCGGACGCCAAATTTAGCTTAAATATCGGTCCTGGAGACAGGGGCGAGCTTAATGCAGGATAAAAGTCATGCAGAAAGCTCCTCTAGGAGCTTTCTGTATGACTTTCACTCTGCATTAAGCAGCCATCTGCCTAAAAGTATCTAAATTCTACTCTATTTGAATTCTGGTTTGGAGGTGTTTCTTGTAGTCTATTTCATTCGGCGAACTCGCCCAAATATATATTTTAGCTTCATCTAATTTTCGTTTTAAGGGGTATTCCTTATAGGATTACCCGAATCGTGTGCACAAATTCGACATGAATGTGTGGATCATACAGTTAGCATCTGGCCATGGCGGTCCTGTAGGCGACCCTGGTCGTGAGGTTATATATGTCTATTCGAGTCTGAGATCATTCTCAAACATCTGATTAGTCAGATACTTGAAAATGAACTCATACTCAGAAGTATTATAACCACAGGACTTAGATCTTGGTCTACTCTATTTGCCTCTGTCCATTTAATGGGATGCTACTTGTAAAAGTTTAAAGATGCAAAGTAGAACTATAGGCACGTATTTATCACGGCACAAGAGTCTACCGACTTTGGACTACACTACTTTGATTGGTTGAATCATTATCCTCACCTGTTTATTGTGCTACTTCTATTCATCAACAGAACTTTAATCATGGCACCATGGAATAGATTGAGGATAGGCAAACAGTTACATTGACAATAACAACTGTCACTTTAAGGATAGACAAAAACTGTGAACAAGCACAACTGCCATGCAAACGCTGTGGACAAGAACAATTGTCATGTCAGGGATAGGTAAACACGGTGGACGAGAACAACAAAGAACTGCTGTCAAGGATAGGTTAACACCGTAGACAAGAACAACCAAAAACAACTGTTATGGCAAGGGTACGTAGACAGTGTGAACAAGACCAACCAAGAACAATTGTTATGGCAAGGATAGGTAAACATGGTGGACAAGAACAACCAAGAACAAATGTTATAGCAAGGATAGGTAAACACGATGGACAAGAACAACCAAGAACAATTGTTATAGCAAGGATAGGTAAACACGGTGGACAAGAACAACCAAGAACAATTGTTATGGCACGGATAGGTTCAACACTGTGGACAAGAACAACCAATAACAATTGTTATGGCACGGATAGTTTCAACACTGTGGACAAGAACAGCCAAGAACAATTGTTATAGCAAGGATAGGTAAACACGGTGGACAAGAACAACCAAGAACAATTGTTATGGCACGGATAGGTTCAACACTGTGGACAAGAACAACCAAGAACAAATGTTATAGCAAGGATAGGTAAACATGATGGACAAGAACAACCAAGAACAAATGTTATAGCAAGGATAGGTAAACACGGTGGACAAGAACAACCAAGAACGATTGTTATGACAAGGATAGGTTCAACACTGTGGACAAGAACAGCTGCCATGTCAAGGATAGGTAAACACTGTGGACAAGAACAACCAAGCACAACTGTTATAACAAGGATAGGTAAACATTGTGGACAAGAATAGCTGCCATGTCAATAATTGGCAAACATTGAAAACAAGAACTGCCATATCGAGGGTATGTAAACAATGTAGACAGAGTGGACAAAAACAGCGGCAAGGGTGATACTTTTGATCAGTTTCTTCATGGCTGTTCGAGCTAAATTTTATGACTTGATGATACCAGTTGCATGGAATGTTAATCTGGTCATTGAAACAAAAGCATTTTTGCCATGGTAGACTGTGCAGAATCTGATCTATAATATCATTTGAGAAAAAGATTAAATCTGAACCCATTTAAACCGGAATTTTAGTAGAGAAGAATTTAGATACTTTTAAGCAGGTGGCTGTTTAATGTAGGAAGAAAGTCATACAGACAGCTCCTCTAGGAGCATTTCAAGCTGTCACCTGTCTCCAAGACCAATTGTTATACTTAATTGAACGTCCGGTTTAGAGGGATTTGCTGTATTTCCGCTTGGTTCAAGCTTCTAAGAAAGCATTGACCGTGTGTCAAACAGCTTGGATCTTGATCAGACACCGAGTTACTGGGCGTCTTATCTTGATCCAAGCTGCTTTCATATGCGTGCGTGGTCGTGTGTGGCAAGACTATGTTATACAGGTATATCAACACTTGATGGTTCTATTCTAAGCTTGATATACAAATGTTCAGTGTGCCTAATTCTCAAATTCACTATATCAAACATGAACACTTCGGTGAACAAATAATTAATTAATTTAGAATTTAAGTTTCATATAATAATTAGTAATCATGTGCATTTGATAAATGATAACAATAGTAAACCTAATAATACAATACTTATGGTATGTGTATCAGAGACTGAGAATTGTTTGGATCCTGATGAAGAATCCATCTAAGTCATTATCTGTTATATGCTTATCAGGGGTAGTATCTGTGATAGTACGCCAGTATAATTTCAGACATTTTTTACTTTGAAAATCCCTAATGTTCTTAACAGGTGGAATCAGTCAGTCGGTGCTAGCTCTGTTGTTAACTGAATGATATAATAACCTCTTTACATTTGCGAATCCTTTGATAACCATATAAGATAGATGAAGTAAAATCACTGGGGTTAGATTATTAAGAGTCTTAACACACTGACAACCGTATGGTACACAATTTATCAGCATCATTCCATTAAGTCTCACAGGGTTTCACGGGTTCGCACTGACCAAGCATGCTGATCCAGTTGGACAGCATGTGACTGGCTGAAATCCAGCGACTTGCCTACTCCTCCCCCTCTTGCATATTCAACAGGGAGTTCTAGTTTAGTTTTTGGTTAGAGAGAAGGAGATATACTTTCGGGTTTACACGAACGGCAAAACATCATCCGGGAAAATGTAGTTTTATCTTTACTGGGTGGCAACGGCCACCCCTATCTATGTGTTAGAAATTCTAACACTTATACAATAATCATATTTCTACAACTATCCTTAGTTTGGATTTCCATACTGGACATTTACTTGCATATGATTTCTTATTTGATGATCTTGTCATACATGTATGTGATTTGGAACTATACTAATTACAACACTGAAACTACAAAATGGACTTGTTCATTTCTCCAAGCCGGACTTCCACTGTCATACAGTCATACATATATTTTTCGGATCTACATGAACATTTTCTCATAATGACAAATGGTGAAGAACGGCGAGTACGATCCTCAACGGTGTTGAACTCTCACATGCCAGCGAGTGTCTCTGTGGATTACGAGTGATTTGGACTTTTCATTATCCTTCAGCGATGTTTTGGACTTGAGCTAAATTTCCCCAACTTCATATGAACTTTCCTCAACGATTATACAAGGCGCTACATTAACCGTGTTGTGATATACTTACGAACTTTGGACTTTCGACCAACTTTACTAGTGAAATTTAATACAAGGATTTGGACACTAATTCTACCTATAGAATGTATCTATAGCGAGCTAATTTACAGTATTTCATGATTCATACAGTGAGTTGCTTTGGTGTATTTTTATATGTGTTCTGAAAATTCTCGATTTACATGTTCTTGTAAACTTTAGATTTTTTAATTAGTAATTGCTTTATTCAACCTCATAGTTCTTTATCAAACCGCTTCCGTACATGATAAAGTACTGTTACATGTATATTCGTTCATAATATTAATTCACTAGTTTAATACGTTCAATTTATTATTTCAAAGTATTACACGAAAAAAAACAAGTACAAATAATGCGCAAAATTATGTGAAAAAAGTAAACAAATAGATTAGGTTGTATATGGGTTAATTGCTTCATGTTTATATCTTTCATGATTTCATGCATTTATACTACTGATACAAGTATTCTATTACTTTCGATTTCGAGTCAAATTACTGGTATCAGTCAGTAATTTTCCGTAATTATTTATGGTACTGCATTAGTTCACATTCTGCAATTACATTCACGCTTACATGGTACTTAACTGCTACAATTCGTTACGAGTTGTTTTATTTACAAGTACTTTCAATGCCTTATGTTCATCATGTCTACGAGTCAAATTGCGATTCATGCATTCGTACTTGGCAAATTACGCTGGCTTATTCTTATTCACAATTTTCATGTTTTACCATACACACTTATTGGCTGTATCTACATTGTTCCTGTATAATTCTCCGATAGAAATTAACAGTAATTCCATTTAAACACCCATAGTTTAGAATGTTGACTGAAAATTTTAATAAAGTCAGCACATGCTAGGAAGGTTTCTTTACTACATTTAATAATTATTTAATAATTATTGTTCTAGTGTTTGGAAAAGAGGTAACGCGTCTTCTTCTCCAAACCCAGTTTGGGAACCTTACCTGGTGTCTGCATCTAAAACACTTTTTTATATTTTTCTTCTCATTTTTGGCCAATCATTCATCACCATGGGTATTTTTATGACTTTGTCTGCATAGCCACCGGCAAAAGGACACCGGCATCGATTTAGCTATGGGACAGTACGGATTTAAATTAATTCGAAGTTTGTTATTTGTACAATTATATATTCCTCTTCAATGAATACTATACGTATATGCATTTCCACGCTTACTTTTCGGGACGTTTGCTCCTACATTCTGTACTTCATGCTTACTATACGGAACATTGCTTCCAGATCCCGATACGGACGGTGCTCCCAGGGATCGTTACATTATTTGACCCGTGTGCTGGTCGATTTGCTATTCCGGAAACTGCATTACTGTTAATTACGAAGGGAATATATAGTTTAACCTTAGTTCGAATTTTGTTACTTGTTTAATTATCTATTCCTCTTCTATAAATTTATACTATACGTATATGCATTTCCACATTTACTTTTCGGGACGTTTGCTCCTACATTCTGTACTTCATACTTACTTACTATACGGAACATTGCTTCCAGATCCCAGATACGGACGGTGCTCCCAGGGATCCATATATATTTGACCCGCGTGCTGGTCAAATTTTGCTATTCTGGAAATTGCATTACGGTTAATTACGAAGGGAATACATAGTTTAACAACGTACACTATTTCTACAAGTTTCGAGACATTACTGGTATCAATTGTTTTTTTTTATAAAAGAATAAATAGTTTACTACATACATGTATACTTAAAATACCACAACTTTGCATGTATGATTGTTAAATTGTTATAGGTGTTAGGTGAAAATGTCGTCAGCTGCAAGTTGTTACCCATATTTAACCGTTTAACTTCTATGTACATTTACATGACAGCGTTTGCATCAGTATAAATACCATAGTATAGCTTCATTCAGCAATTACACTTTGCGTCTGGTACATATCGCGAAATTCTACTTTTGACCGGTTGTGACAGTAAACTAGAATATGTGAAATAGTTCGATTAATGCTTATCTTGTTAAGCGGGAGCTTAACTTAGTGAAACCAGGGGGGATTGTTATACAGGTATATCAACACTTGATGGTTCTATTCTAAGCTTGATATACAAATGTTCAGTGTGCCTAATTCTCAAATTCACTATATCAAACATGAACACTTCGGTGAACAAATAATTAATTAATTTAGAATTTAAGTTTCATATAATAATTAGTAATCGTGTGCATTTGATAAATGATAACAATAGTAAACCTAATAATACAATACTTATGGTATGTGTATCAGAGACTGAGAATTGTTTGGATCCTGATGAAGAATCCATCTAAGTCATTATCTGTTATATGCTTATCAGGGGTAGTATCTGTGATAGTACGCCAGTATAATTTCAGATATTTTTTACTTTGAAAATCCCTAATGTTCTTAACAGGTGGAATCAGTCAGTCGGTGCTAGCTTTGTTGTTAACTGAATGATATAATAACCTCTTTACATTTGCGAATCCTTTGACAACCATATAAGATAGATGAAGTAAAATCACTGGGGTTAGACTATTAAGAGTCTTAACACACTGACAACCGTATGGTACACAATTTATTAGCATCATTCCATTAAGTCTCACAGGGTTTCACGGGTTCGCACTGACCAAGCATGCTGATCCAGTTGGACAGCATGTGACTGGCTGAAATCCAGCGACTTGCCTACTCCTCCCCCTCTTGCATATTCAACAGGGAGTTCTAGTTTAGTTTTTGGTTAGAGAGAAGGAGATATACTTTCGGGTTTACACGAACGGCAAAACATCATCCGGGAAAATGTAGTTTTATCTTTACTGGGTGGCAACGGCCACCCCTATCTATGTGTTAGAAATTCTAACACTTATACAATAATCATATTTCTACAACTATCCTTAGTTTGGATTTCCATACTGGACATTTACTTGCATATGATTTCTTATTTGATGATCTTGTCATACATGTATGTGATTTGGAACTATACTAATTACAACACTGAAACTACAAAATGGACTTGTTCATTTCTCCAAGCCGGACTTCCACTGTCATACAGTCATACATATATTTTTCGGATCTACATGAACATTTTCTCATTATGACAACTATGACGTGGATGCCACTTTCATAAATATGCAATTAACTGTGACATGTTTGATGTGTATAGATAATACTGATTTCCCTCTTTAACTCAATTGATATGCATTTAAGAAATAATGACATCATTAATATTAATAATATGAAATTGTATAGTGATATACATATGTAGAGGTCTAATATCTATGTGAATAACTAACTAGAATGACGTAAAATTGTTTTGTCAGTCATCTTAATGTCTTTATTGAAATTGTATTAACCTCGTGGACTTGTTAGTCTAAAGGTGAAAATCTTATCTTATCTTATCTTATCTTATGAACACGCGAACTGTTAGGCCTGGCAGAAACTTTAGAATCATATAAGTATTATTGCATAAGCAAACAGAGCAGACTCTGGTTAGACAGGTCTTACTGGAGCCTTCTGATTTGGGTATAGTCTGTTTGCAAAAGCGTGGGAATGAGTCTCTATAAGGGAAGACTTCAAATAATTTGGCGTTTCATCAGGGTTCAAACTACCCGACATGCAACGTTTTGTGTAGAAATGTAAGAAGCATGACATTAAAAGCTTAATGCACATTGACAGTAAAAGCTTTCTGTGTAACTTTCATTCTGCATTAAGCTCCCGCATGTCTTCAAAACTTCAGTCTTTGACATTTTAATGTGCATTGTAGCGCGGTTTAACTATAGCCTTGTATGTATATGTCCCAAGTTTAGAATAGCGTGCTGTCGGAGTCTGCAACCTTTCCTAGATTCTGAATTCATTCTCAAGCATCTGATTGGTCAGAGTTTGAGTAAAACTCAAAATCTGACAATCAGGTGCTTGAGAATGAACGAAGACTCAAGTAAAAGGTTGTAAATCCTTGGACCCAGTTCTAATAACGATAAACTATGTATTCGTGCATACTAGTTATCCATGCTTTGTCAAGAGTTCATTGAGTGTCTCCATTCACCTCCCTGTCGCGTGCTCAGCTTGTTGTGCCAATATTGTGTCTACATTCACCTCCCTGTCGTGCTCAACTTGTTGTGCCAATAGTGTGTCTCCATTCACCTCCCTGTCGCGTGTTCAGCTTGTTGTGCCAATATTGTGTCTCCATTCACCTCCCTGTCGCGTGCTCAGCATTTTGTGCCAATATTGTGTCTCCATTCACCTCCCTGTCGCGTGTTCAGCTTGTTGTGCCAATATTGTGTCTCCATTCACCTCCCTGTCGCGTGTTCAGCTTGTTGTGTCAATATTGTGTCTCCATTCACCTCCATGTCGCGTGCTCAGCTTGTTGTGTCAATATTGTGAGTAAAAAGTTCCCTCTGACTTTTAAAGATATTTTAAGTTTTGTGTGTGGTGTGTTGTTTGTGTTGTTTTGAAGCATATCAGAAACGTAAGACTTGTTTGCCTGTAAATATACCAAAAACAAACACAGGCAGAACTGGAATATTTCCGTGATTTTTCCGTCTACGGCTTCAAATAAACAAAACTGACGTGTCACGTTATGTAGCACGTGAAAAGGGAGTTGGAGTGAACATATACATGTATACAGCAATTATTCATCCAGTGTAATAAATGCCTGATAATCCTGACTATTACTTATTTGTAAACAGTGTAGGGACTCTGTGTCTCATCAGGATCCAAACTGTTTCACGCTCGGTTAATAGTTTCTAATGATCTTGATCAAATTGGATCTGAAAATAGTCAAAACTGCTCCAGATCCACTTTGTTTACACAGCGTGTTAAGGGGTATCCCTTTTCCTTCATAAATATACCTTTCTACATCTCTGCAAACACAACAGACCCAGATCAGACGGCTCCTATAGGAGCCGTCTGATCTGGGTCTGCTCTGTTTGCTAATTGAATAATATAGATCTGATTCTCCAGTTTCTGACATGGCCAAACTTTTCTGTGTTTTCATATGCCAATGATGCCATTATAGAATTATTTTTTAAAATTTAATATTCATAACTCATGATGCCATTATTTCTGGCATGAATATTCATGAAGTAAAGAGTGATTTATATAGTGTGCCTCCTGATCAGGGTTTGCCTTTTAGACAAATGTTCAAAAGTGTTATCCTGTGGTAAAACATAATGTGAACAGGGTCCCAAATTGACGACAGATCGTACGACCACATGTATCGTAAGTCCTATTTAACGACACTCATTGCTAATCACATAGCGGCAAAAATTACACATGCTTAGGCTTACTTTGTACGACAGAAATTATAAGAAGTTCGAACTAACGATATTGTATGTCCTTTGAAGTTACCGATAATTTCTATTGTACGATTTTTAACCATTTCCTTCATATATACACCTTTTCATGCATTTGCAAACAGAGTAGACTCAAATAAGACGGCTCTTATAGGAGCCGTCTGATCAGGGTTTGCTCTGTTGGCTTATGGAGTTTGAACGATCTGTTTCTTTAGTTTCTGAAATGCCTGCATTGTTCCAGCTTCCATATTTCATTATAACTATTCTGTCCATGAATATTCAGTAGGTAGTGAAATTTATGACAAATATAGAACAGGGAAGGGGTTAACGAAGCGGGTCCGATGGTGTAAACGCGGCGAGGCCGCGCTTAGCGGGATAACGGTTATCATGTAGACTGATAACCAATCAAAACATGAATCAGGACTTAAACCATTTATTTCATGCGCTGCCAAGCAGTGTCGTCTGCAAAATCTGTCGTTTGTTACAACTTCCGTTTTCTTTACTTTTCTTTTTAAAAAAAAGCTTACCATATTAACAAACATTTTGGTTACTCGGCGCCTCATCTGGATCCAAACTGTTTGCATAGGTAATCACAGATGCGACATTGGCAACGAAAGAATCAAACACTAAGTTACTTTAGTCTACAAAAGCTGACGTCTCTTTTATTTCTCAAAGTACTTTTTTCCAAACATTGTCATTTGTTACAATTTTCGTTTGTTTAAATATCTCCCACTTTTCTTTAAAAGTACATATCACAGTAACACACAAATTTGATCCTGATTAGACGCCGAGTTACCCGGTGTCTCATTTGGATCCAAAACACCACAGATGCGACATCGGCAGTGAAAGAGTAAGGGCCGATTCAGCTTAACCCTTACAACGCTGAATTTTCAAATGGACTATTCCAAAATTCAAACAAGCCAAACTTATGGGGAATATTTAGGAAACTTTTTAAAAAGAAAACTGTAACATGACAAACAGTGCAGATCCTGATGAGAGGGTTCCTCTAGGAGCCCTCTCATCTGGGTCTACACTGTTTGGAAAAGGACATTAGTGACTCGTTTCCCGCACTGGAAGGGTTAATTATCTCGAATTATTAACATACAGCTGCCGTGAAAATATGTATTGATCTCGAATCCTTCATGTGCTGAATGCATCTGTCGTCTGCTTAAAATCATTGAAATCAAATGGCAACCAAGTTGAAACCTAATACAACATAGTTAAAGTCCGAGCGAGCATCTTGGTGTCTCGTGATTTATCTCCTAGCTGTTTGTAATTCTCGGTCGCTCTCAACCTTAAGCGAGTGTAGCGTTCGTTTAAGATTGAAAAACGTGGATCATTTGTGTTGAATGACATAGTTTGTGTCAACATACAAGTATGAGTTTAGTTTAGTTTGTGTCAACATACAAGTATGAGTTTAGTTTAGTTTGTGTCAACATACAAGTATGAGTTTAGTTTAGTTTGTGTCAACATACAAGTATGAGTTTAGTTTAGTTTGTGTCAACATACAAGTATGAGTTTAGTTTAGTTTGTGTCAACATACAAGTATGAATTTAGTTTAGACTCCACTAACTCTTTAGCTCATGAATATACATGTAAAAATGGTAAAATCATGTATGTTAATTCTTATAATTGCATTATCAACAAAAATAATGTTTACCATTGTAAATCGATTTTTTTTCAAAATCAAACAGAACAGACCCTAATCAGATAGTACCTGCGTGACGCGTCTGTTCTGGGTCTACTCTGTTCTCATAGGTGCCACAATCCGCCTCTATTAGGGAAGCGATTAACCCTTAAACTGTTTTAACCCTTATCATGCTGTAGAAAATAATGTCTGCTCAACTTTGGACCTGAAGCAATTTTGACTACTTCCGATTCGACCATGCTTGAGAGAAACCCTTGGTCAAGTGTTAAAACAGTTTGGATCCTGATGTGACAGCAGGAGCCCAAATATGTTTGCAAATGAATGTTCGGTAGCAAATAGCGTGATAAGGGTTAAAATGACATCTGCTGAAAATCCGACTTTATTTTTAAACTTTGATGGCATCTTTTAAGGGTTGTTTAAGGTGTTTTAAGACATTATTGACGGAGTAGGTAATAGCCTAACTCCTAGTCTGTTGTTACTCCTCGTTTCAACCCTTTCCTTCATATAAACACCTTTTCACGCATCTGCAAACAGATTAGACCAAGATCAGACGGCTCCTATAGGAGTCTGCTCTAATTGTTAATGGAATTGGATAGATCTGTTTCTTTAGTTTCTAAAAGGGCTACAACGTTCCAACTTCCATATTTCATTATAACTATTTTGTCCATGAATTGAGATTTGGAATAAATACAGAACAGAGAAAGGGTTAATCCAAGCTGCTCCTCCTAGTCGGGGCTACAGAGAAAGGGTTAATCCAAGCTGCTCCTCCTAGTCGGGACTCATAGCATACAGGCTTATAATTGCTGGTTTTGTATGAACGACGATAAAATCTTAAAGGTACAGTAACACATCTATAAAGCGACGACCATTGGATATGTCGAATACTGGGTCATAAAAGCACGCGGTACATCAGTGCGGGAAAACGTTATTAAGCAACTATCTGCAATCAATCGTGTCGATTATGTTGTCACATTAGAGGGGTTCTACTGTTTGTAGTCTGTATAGAAAAACTTAATGTTTTATTCATGACGTTGTCACCATAGAGATGCTCTACTGTATTAATTAATTACGTTGTCACCATAGAGATGTTCTACTCTATTTATTCATGACGTTGTCACTATAGAGATGGACTACTGTATTTATTCATGACGTTGTCACTATAGAGATGTTCTACTGTATTAATTAATTACGTTGTCACTATAGAGATGGACTACTGTATTTATTCATGACGTTGTCACTATAGAGATGTTCTACTGTATTTATTCATGACGTTGTCACTATAGAGATGTTCTACTGTATTTATTCATGACGTTGTTACTATAGAGATGTTCTACTGTATTAATTAATTACGTTGTCACTATAGAGATGGACTACTGTATATATTTATTCATTACGTTGTCGCTATAGAGATGTTCTACTGTATTTATTCATGACGTTGTCACTATAGAGATGTTCTATTGTATTTATTCATGACGTTGTCACTATAGAGATGGACTATTGTATATATGTATTCATTACGTTGTCGCTATAGAGATGTTCTACTCTGTTTATTCATGACGTTGTCAATATAGAGATGTTCTACTGTATTTATTCATGACATTGTCACTATAGAGATGTTCTACTGTATTTATTCATGACATTGTCACTATAGAGATGTTCTACTGTATTTATTCATTACGTTGTCACTATAGAGATGTTCTACTGTATTTATTCATTACGTTGTTGCTATAGAGATGTTCTACTGTATTTATTCATGACGTTGTCGCTATAGAGATGTTCTACTGTATTATTAATTACGTTGTCGCTACAGAGATGAACTACTGTATCTGTTCATTACGTTGTTGCTATAGAGATGTTCTACTGTGTTTATTAATTACACTGTTGCTATAGAGATGTTGTAAACCAGGTATCTATAGGCGGTATATAAGACTAAAGCTGCTCCCTTCTGTTACATACACGTCAGTTAATTACCGTCGCATTTCCATACCTGATAAAGAAATCTGATTATTCTAGTCATCATAGAAATGCGTCGCTTTTCACATATTGATATTATCTCCAGGAAATGGCCATTCATATGAATATTATCTCCGAGAAATAGCGATGTACGGTGACAGATAATTTCAGATGACAGTTTAAAATCAATTTCAACCGTTAAAAGGAGATGTGGTAAAGTACATTATTCGGATAAATTTATCTCTGATGAAATTCACCTAGTTTCTATTGGAAACTGGGTCATACTTTTTGTGTATTATCTTTTTGGACGAGTCTTACAAAAACGCTCGCTGATAGTGTCTTTAGCAATTTGTTGATTAAACAATTCAGTTACAGTGAGTTCTAATTTAAGACAAGTGACAGCTTCATGTATTAATACGCCATATAATATACGCCTTTTCAACCAGTGTAGACCCAGATCTTACGGCTCCTGTGTCAGCCGTCTGACTTGGTCTGCTCTACTTGCATAATTATAGAGTTTGCCATGGCAGGACTTTCTGTGGTCATATGTCATAATAAATGCATGGAATTAATACAGTAAAACCCCTCTATAACGGCCACTAAATTGTGATAATTAGTTGGTATTTATGGCAGGTGACAGCTTAAAGCAATGTGAAAGTAAAACAGAACGCTCCTATAGGAGCGTTCTGTTTTACTTTCACTTTGCTTTAAGCCTCCTACAGGAGCGTTCTGTTTTACTTTCACTTTGCTTTAAGCAGCCACCTGCCTTTTACCCAAAATACTTGGTGTAATTTAGTGGTCGTTATATAGAGGTTTTACTGTATATATGATGTCACTATATTCATCAAAATGAAGGATTAAGCTGTCGATAAATGCAGCTTCTGCTGAGATAAGTCGATTCTTTTTAAACTTCAGCACGGTTTGTATCCAATACATAATAGTCTATATAATTTATAACGAAGGGATGGGGAGTGGGGCAAACAAATGTTGTTGTTGGTAATGTTTTTATCTTGGTTTAACCCTTTCACCGTCAATGTCGCCTTTATACACCACGACAAATAGTGCAGTCCCAGATCAGACGCCGCCATTTCAAGGCGGCGTCTGATCAGGGACTTCACTTTTTGTCTCAATCTCTATTTCTATACCTGTGCTTTATTCCTTTGAAATTTGCATGTATTTATCTCATTTCCTTATTGTACCAAATGATTTAACAAAATTGGATTGCAGACGACAATTAGAAATTTGACGCCAAAAGCGTTAATTCCACAGTGGCCCGTTTTACGAAAGATCGTATAACAGAGCGTGTCGTCAGTTCTAGCATATGTCCACCACAACTTCCAGTCGCGACCATCGTATGTTAACACTAACGACAGTTTCCGTCGTACGAAGTTTAACCGGAATTGTCGCATGCTAGAGGGTGTGATATATGACTATGTGAATATGGCTATCGTAATTAAGCACTTACGATTGCGTTGGTCGTATGAGCTTTAGTACAACGGGGTCAGTGTCGCGAGCAATTGTCCAAGCAAAATTGATACATCAATAATGTCATAGAATAGTATGGCGTGTCAGGCGTTGTAATATTGTATAAAATATACTTTTATTGTTTGATTTTATATATTTGTTGTATAATTTTATTTTATATATTTATTTTATATATTTATTGTATAAAATATATATTTATTGTGTATATTTTTATATATTTATTGTATATTTTATATATGTATTGTATAAAATATATATTTGTTGTATAATGAATAAATATATATTTTATACAATAAATATATATAATTATACATTAAAATATATTTCATACAACATTGCAACGCCTGACACACCATAGTATATATAGGTAACATTGGTTGTGGTGTTGACCTCAAAAAATAAAATCTTGGAAGTTTTATTTATAATGTTTTCCATTTGTATCCCGATTAACCGTTCACCTTATACCACCGCTTTTTATAGCCTTCGCATACAGAGTAGACCCAGATCAGATTCCCCCGGTTTGGGATAACAGATCTAATTCTATAGTTCCTATCAGGGCCAAAACGTTCTGCCAGAATAAAATATCATATACAGGTAGTTAATATTCATGACGTCATTATTTCTTTCATGAATATTCATTAGGTAAAGGGTTAATGATTAATTGAATGTTATAAGGAAGTGCACGTGCACCTAATCACTTTCGATTGATTGATGTCCACAGTTCAGCTTTTGCGGGCGAATTTGTGACAATATCTTTAACCCTTTCCTTCATATAAACGTGTTTTCACGCATTTGCAAACAGAGTAGACCCATATCAGACGGCTATTATAGGAGCAACTGATCAGGGTCTGCTCTGTTTGCTAATGGAAGTTGATAGATCTTTTTCTTTACTTTCTAAAATGGCTACAGTGCTTCACCTTCCATATTGCATTATAACTATTTGGTCTATGAATATTCAGTAGGTACTGAAATTTAGAATAAACACAGAACAGGGAAAGGATTTCACAATACGGGTCCAAACGTAACTCACCATCTCATCAGGTTTCAAAGTAACTGACGAACTCATCGCTAGTTTTTCAACCATTCTCCTGTTGCATATTAATGTAAGAAATCATGAAATCATGAATATTTATTAGCTGGTGTTTCTATAATGGTTTATGCACTCATGGTCATTTGGTATTAGTAGAAATTAAAGAGTTATATATACTATATTTTCATAACCATGCAATATCGTGAACAGTATATAGCATGTTCTGCTGGCGAACAACGTTAGATGTTAACTCCGGATGAGTAAGAGTTGTTTCCCTTTGTTAATAAATGGGTCATACTTGATTTCCTTCATCTACAGTTACCTCTGGAAACAGATTTTACCCAGATGAGACACCGAATACATCGACGTCTCATCAGGATCCAAACTGTTTGTCGCTCTGAATGTGAGTTTTGAAAGAAGAGGGGAGAACATTGAACACTGCGTATTGCAGCAGACGAGAAAATTTGCAGATGGCACCACTGTGCAGGAAAAGAACTGTACTCAAAAGGTACATGTAAATAACAGTATAACCTGTCTACAGCGACTGCTTAAACCGTCACTCCATGAATATTCATATAAGAGGTAATGACGTCATAAATATGAATTAGATAAATTGAATACAATAGTACATGGACACATGGCTTTTTGGCCAGGACAGACACTGTAGAATATCATAAGCAAACAGAGCAGACCCTGATCAGACAGCTCTAACAAGAACCGTCTAACCAGGTACTGCTTTGTTAGCAAATGCGTGAAATGGTGTTTATTTGGAGGAATGGGTTTATGTATAAGTGTTGGTTTCATTAAAGACAAATTTTAATGCAGAATGAAAGAAAGGCAGTGAGCTCCTATGCAAACTCGACATAACTTTAGTTCTGCATTAAGCTATCAAGAATTAAGAATTCAGCTCCTGTTCAATGACTGATGCAGAGATATTTTACTGAAATGAATTTTATAAGTGCATGGTAAGAATGTTGACGGCTAGAATGTAAGTGCAGTAGGTCTCAAACGCCGATTGGATTGTTACACCTGGTTAGACATACAGCGAGCAGGTGGTATAACAATTAGTCGCTATCGCCAGCCGAAAGTTGTAAAATTAAAACGACAAGATTTTTATCGCTCAAAACTATTTCATCAGTTTCAAATGTGCTAGTCAGCAAAATTTATCACAGCTTGTCCAGTTACATGTACATCTGCTTTACGGTAGCTAATAGTATATATCCTGATCAGTTTCGGACATACATGTAACTCGTGTCTCATTTATATTCAACATGTTTAACGCGCATGCGTTTAGTCGGTGGTGGAAATATATACATGTGATAGATTATTCTAATTAACTCTTTGCACGCTAGCAGCGAAACCATGATTACCTGCGCAAACAGTTTGGATCCAGATGACACGCCACATATGGCGGTATCTCATCAGGATCCAAACTGTTTGACACTCTGGCCATAGATTTGGCAAAGAAATGAAAGAAAATCTATTTTATGAATTGAAGCAGACGACAATTGTTACAGACGAAAATTATTTAGCGCGCTCAGAGTTTAGCTGATTGCAATATTTTATCTCTGTATAGTCGAAAGGATTTTCATCTGATAAGTAGAAGTAACCCCCTCGCCTTTTTGCATTTTAAGGGTGTTGTCTCGTCACAAAACATTTGTTGCGCATTTTATGAATGAGCAGTCTTTGTAATGTTAAATAACGGAACAATTTTAGTAGGCCGTAAAAGCATTTGAATATTTTTATGGGATATTTTAATAACAGAAAATTTCTCCATATGAAAAAAATTAAAATATGTACTTACATGAAACGGAAAATGATATATGTTTGTGATGAAGGTGGGGAAAACTCATTCAGAATAAACAGATCACGTTTTTACAAAGGCATTGAATCTGTTTGAAGTACACTTTTAACGATCGCTGTCCTTTCTTCTGTACACTCGTGTAAAGAGATACAGATTCTCTTAATCTAAACTTAAACTAGGATCAAATGACAAACTGGGTTGTTGTACTAGCAAGAATTTCTTTTTCTTTTTGGGAACATTTTATAGACGAAGCCGCGGAAATTTCTGCTAACAGTTTGGATCCTGCTGAGATTTCAAGTGACAAAAAATAAGTTTCTGCATTAAGATCAGTATAAGCATTGATTAATAACATAATCATTAGCATGGATTAATAATATAACCATTAGCATTGATTAATAACATAACCTTTAGCAATTGATTAATAGCATAACCATTAGCATTTATTAATAACATAACCATTAGCATTTATTAATAACATAAGGATTAGCATGGATTAATAAGATTACCATTAGCATGGATTAATAAGATTACCATTAGCATGGATTAATAAGATAACCATTAGCATGGATTTATAATATAACAATTAGAATGGATTAATAAGATTACCATTAGCATGGATTAATAAGATTACCATTAGCATGGATTAATAAGATAACCATTAGCATGGATTAATAAGATTACCATTAGCATGGATTAATTAATAAGATTACCATTAGCATGGATTAATAAGATTACCATTAGCACTGATTAATAACATAACCATTGGCATTGATTAATAACATAACCATTGGCATTTATTAATAACATAACCATTAGCATGGATTAATAAGATTACCATTAGCATGTATTAATAAGATTACCATTATCATGTATTAATAAGATTACCATTATCATGTATTAATAATATTACCATTATCATGTATTAATAATATTACCATTAGTATGTATTAAAAAATACCCTTAGCATGGATTAATAAGATTACCATTAGCATGGATTAATAAGATTACCACCATTAGCATGGATTTATAATATAGCTATTAGCATGGATTAATAATATAACCATTAGCATGGATTAATAAGATTACCATTAGCATGGATTAATAAGATTACCATTAGCATGAATTAATAAGATTACCACCATTAGCATGAATTAATAAGATTACCATTAGCATGAATTAATAAGATTACCACCATTAGCATGGATTTATAATATAACCATTAGCATGTATTAATAATATGACCATTAGCATGGATTAATAATATAACTAGCATGGATTAATAATATAACCATTAGCATGGATTAATAATATAACCATTAGCATGGATTAATAATATAACTAGCATGGATTAATAATATAACCATTAGCATGGATTAATAATATAACCATTAGCATCACTATTAATAAGATAACATTAGCATGGATTAATAAGATAACCATTAGCATGGATTTACCAACAGTATGATTAACTCTTTGCATGCTAAGTGATTGTCGTCTGAAAAAAATTGTCGTCTGTTGCAATTCTGAAATATAAATTTTCATTCATCTGTCTGTAGAAATAGAATCATGGTATCAAACAATGTGGATCTTGATGAGACGCCGAGTTACTCGGCATCAAACAATGTGGATCCTGATGAGACGCCGAGTTACTCGGCATCTCATCTGGGTCCAAACTGTTTACATATGTAACAACAAATTCTCATCGAACGTGCAAAGAGTTATTTGCGTGTGTTTAACATTTTAGCACTCTACTGGCGGATTCAATATGACAAGTTGCAAACAGTTTGGATTCAGATGAGACGCCGAATAGCTTGACGTTTCATCAGAATCCATAACTGTTTGACACACTAATAATGTTCTGTGAAAACAAAGCGAACAAAACTAAAACAGAAGATAATATTAGCAGACAGGAATAGTTCAGAGTGCAGAGAGGTTGATATGTCAGCTTATATTAGATTAAAATGTTAATTTAACGCTTTCCTTCATCTAAACGCTTTTTCACACCTTTGCAAACAGAGTAGACCCAGATCAGATGGTTCCTTGCTTATAAAACTATAATAGATCTGACTCTATGGACAGTTTCTACCAATATCACAATTTCATGTGTACATAATTTTATGCTATTATAAAAACTCAGCTAATAAATATTCATTATGTCTTTATTTCTTACACAATTATTGAACAAGGGAAGGGTTGAACCTAAAATACTGCCAAACCGGGACTCACTGTAATACTGGAAAGGTCTTCAGTAATTGGTGACGAAAAAATACCTATATATTATTACCTATATATCAGGCCCAGTGCAGAGAGAGTCCTGTGAATTCGACAGTAGCGAATTAACCTACTTGCACCTATACTCTGATTTGTGCGGCCTCGGGGTTGAGTTCCCGGTCGATCAGTGAGCGTGCGTGCGTTTGTGTGCATTTATTCTGTCCTGTGTGAAGTCACTATACTTGCCGGGTACTTTTTTTGACTTACTTTACACTACCGTGTAAGATAAACATCAATATACAGCAGTTAGCGGTGGCCTCTCAAATGCCTAGATTTTCAAAGCGTATGAAATTCATTCGGCTAGACTGTCGCTAATTTACATACAGCTGTTGTTAATGGCTCGCTTATCGCAGTTTATGATACTCAAAGTAATATCCCTTATACGGCGTGTTATGATTGACAAACCATTCTGTGCAGTTCTTATCCAGATCAATATGAATCATGTAACCATTTCTCTCATATACACGCATTGTCACGCCTTTGCAAACAGAGTAGACCCTGGCCAGACGGCTCCTGTAGGAGCCGTGTAGGAGCCGTCTGATCAGGATCTGCTGTGTTTGCATATGAAATGATAGATCCGACTCAACTGTTGCTTCTGATACCAAATATGTCTGTCGATATATGCCATTATAAAAATTAAGCTAATAATATCCGTGATGTCATTATCTCTTACATGAATACATTGTAATTAACAGAGAAATGGTTAAGAAAATATCCAGTCCTGCATCTGTAGCCTATGTTTGCATTTGTCCTATATGTTATGGCAAAAGAAAATACAACAGAATCTGTTTAACCCTTTATTTCATATAAAGTTTATGAACGCCTTTTCGTGCATTTACAAACAGTGTCAATTGTGCTTTTGTAACAATTAAAAATAGCCATGCAATTGTGTTATTACAGTAAAACCTCTCTATAACGGCCACTAAATTGTGTTAATTAGTTGGCATTCAGGACAGGTGGTTGCTTAAAGCAAGGTAAAAGTAAAACAGAACGCTCTTATATGGTATTCTGTTTTACTTTCACATTGCTTTAAGCAGTCATCTGCTTAACACAAAATACTTGATTTAATTTAGTGGCCATTATAGAGATGTTTTACTGTATTTCTTAGTTAAGGCACACTTTAGTATATAATTTAACGTAGTGTCTTCAGTATCTTTAATGATACCAGACAGCGAATAATTGGCACCTGTGAAACTAGCTTTAAAATTCCCTGATATTGACGACTTTTGACGACCCTGTACAAGTCACTTTGTGAAACCATTGTGATAAATAGAGCATTTGCTCCTATAGGAGCAAATGCTCTATTTATCACAATGGTTTCAAACTACAAAATTCTAAAAGTTTCTTTTTCTCTAGTTAATGCTCCTTTTTGGTAGATTTATTCAAAGAGGTTGTATCTAAAAATAGCCTATGAGGTAATGGGTTAAATCTGTACTCCTCTATACACATTTGTAACTACAGTAGACCTAGATTAGACGGTCCCTATAGGAGCCGTCTGATCAAGGTCTGCTGGGTTTGCTTATATACTGTGATTTAGATATGATTCTATAGTCTCCACTATGGCCAAGATTTCCTGTATCCATGTACGGTTACAAAAAGTCATCTAATTAATATCCATGATGTCACTATTTCTTACATGAATATTTATGGAGTTTTCTATGTCTAGAAAACTAAAGAATGATCAGAAATATCAAAGAGTTTGGATCTTGATTGGTTGTTTGATCTGAATACAATCTGTTTGATAAAAAGGTAACGAATAATTTGAGTCAACTCTTCAAATTAAAGGTACATTTGTTGAAACCTGTGCAGACAAGCCATATCCGGGTTACTCGTCTCCTTAGAATCCAAATGGTTTGATATTGTGAATATTTGAAAAGATATTGAAAGGAAAAGATAAATGTAGCAGACGACATTTTTCGCAGACAAAATGTTGCTCAGTATTTAACCCTTTCCTTAATATAAACGCTGCTTTTTCACACATTTTCAAACAGAGTAGTCCCAGATCAGACGGCTCCTATATATAGGAGCAGTTTGATCAGGGTCTGCTCTGTTTGTGAATGAAATATGATATATCTGTGTTTCTACTTTCTAAAATGGCTACAATGTTGCAGCTTCCATGTTCCATTATAACTTTTTTGACCATCAATATTCAGTAGATATTGAAATTTTGAATAAACATAAAACAGGTAAACGGTTAAAGTGTAACAGAACACCAGCACTCGTTTATACAGCAGGACCTCGCCAACGCGACCACATAATGTATTCACATATGAGTATATGAAGGCACGTTCTTGCTTAAAATGCAGTACAAAATTAATACAAAAGGCTCTTTTATGACATTTTTGCATAACTGTTTACTGTACTAGCTACTTACTGTATCAAAACTCTAGAATTAAGTTATTAGAGAGGTATTGCTGTATTTAGGACACTTGGCGTTGATTGGAGATGTCCAGTCGGCCTGTAGGTAAATATGCGAGAGTTTATCGTCCTTCTGTTTAGACAGTCAGTGTTCTAAATGACTGAATAAACAGAAATCCAGCTGCCCAAATGGTCAAGATAAATAAATAAAAGTATTTGGGAGAGGCGCAGATGGTCAATGACTGGTCCTTTAAATGTCGGCTAATGTATCGTGGGCTAAAGAAAGGCGTCTATTTGAATTTCAATGAGTCTGAACTCTCTCCGTATATGAGATCATATTTCTAAAAGAAACAAATTTATTAAGGACACTGTCGAGGGTTTTGTTAAGTCTTGGTATAAATCTGTCGAGAATTGTATAACATGGCGGTTGTTGAGACACTCTGAAGTACTCTAAATGAACAATTTCATTGACAACCTTTGAAAAAAACAGATTAGATTCCTGCAGGACGCCGGATATTTCGGCGTCTCAGATTGATCCAAACTGTTGGACACTCATAAGCTAGGGAAAATGCTGAACTTTTAGAAATCAAGGAGATGAACATTGAATCCCACTCGTTTGGGGTGCTAAGGGATTAACATGGTGAGTGATCTCGGTCTCGCATCTGGTCCGAGATTCACTTGAGGTCACGACAGGTCAGCACGTGCTTGTAGCATTTTGCATGTTTTCCTACACTATGAGGGTGCCTGCTTTAACGGCTGCACTTTTAAAATATTTCATCAGTTTTAGTTTCACTGATATGTTATAATCAGCAATGCATATTTACTGTGACCATTCAAATATGACAATGATAATGAAATTTGGTTTGTTTGCTAGATCAATTCGTTCCATGCTGATATTGTGGCAAAGTATCCATCTTGGTAGACCAGTATACACGTAGAAAGTAGGAGAGTGATTTTGATGTCATGTCATGATGTCATCTTGTTTGATGCCATGCTCTACGTGGACAGAGTGTGTGATTAGCCCAAATACCGTCTTTCTAATACTCCATAAATACACCTTTCTATGTCTTTGCAAACAGAGGAGACACAGACCCAGTCGGCTTCTGTAGGAGCCGTCTGATCAGGGTCTGCTATGTTTGCTTATGATACAATATAGATATGGCCAAATGTTTCTGCGTCTATGTGCCATTATAGATATGACTCTAATTAATATTCATGATGTCGTTATGTCTTACATGAATATTCATAGAGTAAAGGTATTAAATGATAGTCCCGTAACTCCACTTTAGTCATTCGCTCGATAAACTTAACAGTATTTTATATACTAATTATGTATTACCTTTGAATTATAAAACAAAAATATTTTTAAGCATGACTCGTTTATGAATATTGTTAACATATGTACCATTAACCCTCAATGAATATTCATGTAAGAAATAATGACGTCGTGAATATAATTTAGATTCGTTTGCTATAATAGCACACTGACACATGCCTTTTTAGCCATAGCAGAAACTGTAGAATCATATAACCCAAGAGGTCAAGATAAGCTGCGTAAATTAAAACATTTTCAAGGACAGCTCCTTTATTTTCCCACCACACTTTATACTGTGACCACCTCTTTAGAAGTTAAAACACCTCCTTTAGGAGCTGTCTGATCAGAGTCTGCTCTATTTCTTATAAATTGATATAGGTCTGACTGTACAGATTCTGCCATGACCAGTTATGCCTCATATGTCCTTACAAACATTCAGCTAACCTAACGATTTGCTTCTTCAAACATAAGTTAAATGAGTCATGGTTTTACATGTGCTATTAAACTCTTTTTGTTATAGACCAGCATGGATCCAGATTTCTACAATATAGATAATATTAATGGGAACCGTTTAACCCGTGAGAAAATACGGTTTTTTACCAAGACTGGGTTTTGTTTTAGTGATTAAAATCCTTTAACTTACCAACGTGTACATTGTCTCATTGTGTACTGATTTAAACTAATTTTCTTTGTAATTACATAATTATAAAACTCGTATTGCTCGTTGTTAATTTTCTGTATACGGGTAGATGTTTGAGGACAGAGCTCCTATGTGTACGTGTATCTGATCCATAATGTGTTTTCATCATTACTTACTTATTTATTTGCTTTGCACATTATATTGTACGCTTATAAATCCCCTTCTCCCGCAATACCGACCTGACTCACATTTGCAAACAGCTTGGATCCAGATGAGACGCCGAGTAACTCGGCGTCTCATCTGGATCCAAGCTGTTTGACACTCGATCAATAGTTTCTCAAATTTTTTTCGAATCTGAAGAAGTCAAAATTGCACCATGGCAGATCCAAATTTGAGGAGACATGATATTTTCACAGCATGACGAATGTTAACACGATTACGAGATATTGATAACATTTGAAAACAACATAGATACGCGATGAAGCTTCTTGACAGCTTCATGTTTGTTTCTTCACGACCCAGTCTGTTTGGCACCAAGTTCCTTGCTTGATAAAGAAATTTTAGGGACAGATCTTCCTTTGAAAAATAAAGCGGGCGCTAATTTAGCAGACGACAATTCGCCCAACGTGCTAAATATAACAGCATCTGTTGCTTTTTCACTCTAGCCAGATGCGTCGGACACCTGTGGGCTTGTCAAAACCACCAGCCTCCCAAATCGGATTTTTAGGTTTGTTTTTTGTAGTTGTTGGACCAGAATCATATTCAATGCTACAATCGTGTTTTGTGTTGGTTTTGTAAAACAGACAAAAAAGTAATCTGGCTTGAAGACGTGTTAGTTAACATCTGTGGTTTTATCAGATTCCGTCACCAGCCCATCCATCTATTGTTAATACTTAACCCTAACGCATTTTCACGCATTTGCAAACAGAGTAGACCCAGGTCAGGGTCTGCTCTGTTTGCTTTAAGTGTAGTATAGATCTGTTTATATAGTTTCTGCCTGAGCCAAACTATCCTATGTACATCTACCATCGTAAAAAATTAGCTAATGAAAACTCATGATACCGTTAACCGTTATATGAATAGCAGTACGGAAAGGGTTAACTCTGAAATTCATTTTACCGGTCAAATAGTGTTGCGGTCAAGATCAAGTGTCAGATATCCTTGAAGACAATCTGGATCCAGACTGTATAAATATATTCGTGTAAATGTCTTCTGATAGATATTTTGGAGTATGGATTATATTTGTTGGCATATTAAATTTACTTTTAAATGACAGACAGCGTATACCCAGATACGAACCATGCACGATGTGTTAATAACTGTGTGATTGTAATAAACAATGTTATAACGTGAATGATTACAGAAAATAATAATGATCGCACTAGAGTGTATAATATTTATGATACAATATGATACAGAGCTGCATGGGGTATAATATGTATGATATAGAGCTGTATGGATATAATATGTATGATATAGAGCTGTAGGTGTATAACATGGTACAATATGATGTATGATGCTATTCGAGTATGCATATCGTTACATTGCTGGACGTTATGCATATTCTGACAAAATAATAAATATTGAAATTTTAAAAAATGACACTTTTACATTCGCCATCTGTGTAACAATTATCTGTATGAAAAACAAATTGGCTTGGAATACGACTCCATGTTGAAATATAAAACACCACCCGGTACCATAACCCCTTCCATCAAGGTCACTGATCCGTGTCATTAGTTTTTTTTAAACTTCTGAATCACTTTGACCCACTTCATGTTATTGTTTTCTTAGAACAGCTGTTTCAGTGTTCAGTCTAACGAAATATCTATTCTGAAACCAGATACGATATTACTTGGCATTGTCTCTGAAAAGGGAACAAACTGTTAGTAACAAATGGAATTATGTGTATCTTCATCAACACTTACCAGGCTGCAAAATGTCTGCTCATTTTGTTTTACTATTTTCGGTTCAATAAAGCTTTTGAGTAGCTATTGACCGAGTGTCAAACACCCTGGATCCAGATGAGATGCCGAGTAACTCGGCATCTCATCTGGATCCAAGATGTTTGAAAATACGAGTCAGATCCCAGTTAGCCAGATAAGACATAAAGCGTCAGCAGCTGAATGGGGTTTAGTGTACACTAGAGGACACTTTGAAAACAGAGACTCCTTAATACTTTCAGTGCAAACTTTGTTGTCTCCTGAACACTTTTTTGTCTGCTTCAAGCTTTTGAGTAGGTGCTTGTTCATTTTCATAAACAGACACATATAGTGCCAAACAATTCGGATCCTGATGAGACGTCGTCGGTGTCTGATCTGGATCCAAACTGTTTGCCTATGATATCGCAGAACCGTTTAAATGGCATGAACTAGTTAATCCTTACAGCGTAGGACACGAGTCACTAATGTCCTTTGCAAACAGTGTAGACCCAGATGAGAGAGCCCCTAGGGAAGCCTTCTCATCAGGGTCTACATTGTTTGTCAAGTACACTTCTTTAGAAAAATCCATAAATACTCACCATAATCTTGACCAGTTTGAATTTTGGAATAGTCCATTTGACATTTCAGCGTTGTAAGGGTTTATCCTTATCCCCCTAACAGCCCCTCAGTCGGATTTGCAAACAGCTTGGATCCAGATGAGACCTCGAGTAATCCGGCGTCTCGTCAGAAGCCAAGCTGTTTGACACTTGGTCAGTGGTTTCTCAAAAGCTTGGTCAATAGTCTTCCAAACAGCTTGATCAATTCGAAATCGGTCAAAATTGCGCCAGATCCAAATCTAACCATTTCCTCCATAAGTACGCATTTCAACGCCTCTGCAAACAGAGTGATCTAGATCAGAGGCTGTCTGTAGGAGACGTCAATCAGGATCTGTTCTGTTTTCTTATCAAATAATAATAAAGATATGAGTCTACAGTTTGTGCCATTGTAAAGCATTCCCTTGGCAGGGATGATGATACAATTATAAAACTTAATATCCATACATTCATTATGGACATTAACCCGTTCCTCCATAAATACGCCTTTCTACGCCTCTGTAAAAGTCACTTTATGAAACCATTGTGATAAATAGAGCATTTGCTCCTATAGGAGCAAGTGCTCTATTTATCACAATGGTTTCAAAGTACAAAATTCTAAAAAATTTCCTTTTCTCTAGTTAATGCTCCTTTTTGGTAGATTTATTCAAAGAGGTTGTATCTAAAAATAGCCTTTGAGATAATGGGTTAAGTTTTATAATTGTATCATAATTTCTTGATGAAATTATATGAAATAAAATTCTTTTAGGGCGGGGTAAGGGTGAAAGCAGACGACACTTTCTACGGAATATAAGGAACTTGGCCAAAGGTCAAGGCCATGTCAGACTGCATGATGTCATCCTGGCTGATTCCCATCCTCTGACTTATACCCTCCCTTTATCAGCCCCAGCAGATGGTTATCAGCTATTCTAACGGCAGAGTGGGTAACCTGAGCTCCCTACCTGCCCAATCAATGGGAAGGCGAGCCTTATCTTGACATCAGTAACATGGAAAACCCATTATAAAACGGGGAGTCAAGTTTTTTTTTCTTCCATTTTCCTTTCTATGGTCGAAACTGTGCCTAGTTTCACGCTGTCGTCTGCTTCTCTGTTATTGTCTGCTGCAACTTTGAAACTTAGCGTATCTACCGGTATTTAAATGTTATGGCAAACAAACGTATTCAGTGTATCAACTACATGTATTTAATATCCTTCAGATCTGGATACAAACTGAAAAATACAGCTTCATTCGACCTGCCGTTTACCTAAATATGATTTGAGCAGTTAAGGCCCGACATTGCAGACGGCAAGTTGGATTTCAATTACATGTAGTTTGTATACAGATTAAAAGTGTTCAATCTTTGCATCACAGTCTTGCTGAAAAGTTAGAGATTTCATTGCAATGGCGATTTCAACAATCGTTTTAGATAATAAACTCAAAAGTAAACTGTGTGTATCAGGGTTGAAAAAACACATTGTACGGCAATACTCTTGGGGATTTTTTTCAACCTTTCTTTAATAGAAGTTGATGACAGGAACCACGGGCTTTGGGCTCATTAGCCAGGAACCACGGGCTTTGGGCTCATTAGCATGCTTTCAGAACATCACTTAACCCTCCCTCATGAATATTTATGTACGAAATAATGACATCATTAACATTTTTCTGAACTTTTATCAGATAAATGAATGCAGGATTTGTTTGTTCTGGTAGCAACAGTAGATCCAGATCTATTTATTTCCATAGGCAAACAGAGCAGACCCTGATCAGACGGCTCCTGTTGGAGCCGTCTGATCTGGATCTTCTCTGTTTGCATAGGCTTCAAAATGCGTTTATATAATGGGAAGGATTTATCTTAAGCATGTTAGTTAAAACTTCGTCCATAGACTTCGAAGCAGAACGTCTCCCATTCTTTTGAATTGTTACCCACAGATTGCTAAAGGTTGGCTAGCTGAGGAAAGAACACATTAGCCGAACAGAAGATCGTTTTAAAATTGTCTAATATTCCATTGCAATCTAAATGTGCTTAAATCAATGTTTCATTATCTTAACCCTTGCTTTCTTAGAGGCGTTTTTTTTGCAAGCAAAGTAGACTCAGATCAGACGGCTCCTGTAGGGGTCGCCTGAAGGGGGTCTGGTCTGATTGATAGATCTGATTTTACGGCTTCTGCTGGTCTAAAACTTCGTTATACATACGATGCCTTTATAAAATTCAACCAGTTATATTATCCTGTTTGCATGTTGGAGCAAAATGCCGATGTTTATTTTTTTATCATAGTGGTGTTTGGGTCGTCCTGTGTTCAAATACCATTATAAAATCAGCTAATACATATGCATGATTTCATATTTCTTAAATTAATTTTGATCGGGTAAAGGGTTAATTATAAAGGTATACGGTCCGAAATTTTGATATCGGGCGAATGGTACATAGGCCGAACGCAGTTGTAGATAAAAAGGTGAAAAAGGTAAGTAAACTATTTTAGCCGCCAAATCCTAACCTGTTGGTACTCATTAGAATCAGAGTACGAGTCGCTTCTAATAATTACCAGCAAACAGGATTTGGCTGAGAAATAAGAGAATTAGATCAATACGCTATTTATCTACAGCTCTGTGACACCATTTCAAATTATGTTATATAGCAAACTAGAGGCAGCTTTTGAAACTTGATAGGCTCTGTCCTCGGCTCCGCTATATCCAAAGACAATCACTTTACCTCCTTGTACAAATGTCGTCTAGTGTACAGCTATATGGTATGCATCAATCCTCAAAGTGGATATTAATTTATTTCTATAATACAAATTATTATCAATTAATGATTGATATATAGATTCGATGTTTTATTAGGATAAAAAATGTTAGGAAACAGTTTACAAAATCAATTTATTTCATGCTAAAGGTTAATCTAGATCTTAATCAACAGAGTTTGGTTAATGCATCTATACACAGCTTAATTGATAACACAACCACTAACCATGCTTCTAAAGACCTTAGAGCTTATCAGATATAGTTCCTCTTCATCTTATCTCAGTTATCTCCCCTGATACCAATCTCCCTTTGTATGCTTCATTCTACTTCGATGACGTTCGCAAGCCGTGTTGCTCCAGATCAGTTCATTCGTGAATTTACTGTTTAATATATTCAAAATATTGTATAAGCTGATGCACTTTATACCTCAGCATGTGCGGTATAATCAATTAGTTTTAGAAATTGAAACGGATTAAGGCTTTTCAGCAGACGACATAATTTAGGTTCTTCAATGGTTAATGTGTGGAGAAGAAGTACTTGTTATTGACAGGTAAATAGATTCACAGGAGATACTATTACTATTGACACAAATGGTAGTAATTAACTGATTAATTTCCAATCACTAGCAGAGATATTTCCATAGATGACTCACATGGGTGTTGGAAGATCAAAGGTTTTGGTAAGCAAATAGTCGATGGACGTGGTTAACATAACACCGGCATTAGACTGGACCGGGTTGATTAGCAGACTTAGTAGTCTCAGAGCTGGCGGCTCCTGTACGAGCAGACTGAGTAGACTCAGGGCTGGCGGGTCCTGTACGAACAGACTGAGTAGACTCAGAGCTGGCGGCTCCTGTACGAGCAGACTGAGTAGACTCAGAGCAGGCGGCTCCTGTACGAGCAGACTGAGTAGACCCTGAGCTGGCGGCTCCTGTACGAGCAGACTGAGTAGACTCAGAGCAGACAGCTCCTATACGAGCAGACTGAGTAGACTCAGAGCAGCTGGCCCCTGTACGAGCAGACTGAGTAGACTCAGAGCAGGCGGCTTCTGTACGAGCAGACTGAGTAGACTCAGAGCAGGCGGCTCCTGCACGAGACGTCTGATCAGGGCCTGCTGTGCTCTATTTGTTTATGGAGTTACATGTATATAGATCTGATCCTTCACTTTAATGTGTGAGCCAAACATTCATTTGATTTTTTTACATCATAGAAATTAAGCTGATAAATGTCTATATTTGGCGTCATCATTTCTTGCCATTCGTGGAGTGAAAGGTGAAGCTACGTTGAGCTTCCTTACTTGGCATCTGGTATATGTCTCTCAAATCACGAGGTTAGATATACCCTCATGTAATGAGAATAGGAAATTGTTGTATGATAGAACGGTCTGTTACAGAAATGAGCAGTTTGTTCCTGTAACTGAACTGAATATATCATCATTACTAAACTCCGAACGCCTTAAGGTTGTTTACCACTAGGCTGCAAGTAATGTTGTTTGTTCGTACAAGTATTTGTTGTTCATAATAGTTTTTTTTATGTGTAAATCATTAAAATAAAACGATATATACAGTAAAAACTCGGTACTACGAAATGTTAGTAATGAATAATGTGTGGCTTTGTGGGCAGGTGGCTGCTTAATGCAGGGTGAAAGTCATGCAGAAAGCTCCTAAAGGAGCTTTCTGCATGACTTTCAACCTGCATTAAGCTTCCACCTGTCTTACAAATCGATAATGATACAAATTTCAGTGTTCGAATAATCGAGATGTTACTGTATAAATTTACCTGATCGTTAGCTAGTCTAGCCATAACCCTTTCCCTGATGAATATTCATGGAAGAAATAATGATATCATGAATATTTATTAGCTGAAATTTTATAATGGTGAATAAACAGGTTTTTTTTTAATTTGGCAGAAACTGTAGAATCACATCTATATAACTCCAAAAGCAAACAGAGCAGACCTCCTCCTACAGGGTCCGTCTGGTCTGGGTCTACTCTGTTTGTAAAGGCATGACAGGTATTTACCTGAGGGAGAGGGTTACTGTTAAAACACTGGTATCTACGTTCGGTCCACGTATGTGTAATTGTCAAATTGGACTTACTATATAAAATGAGTATGTATCTTTATTATGTATTTTGAATCTCGCTATTTCATTTTGGAAGAGTTGTTAAATATTTAACCCTTTCCTCCTCTAAAAAATTGCCCATGAGGTAATGGGTTAAACATAGTTAAAAACTGGAATAGGGAAATGTTCAGCAATCAAGGGAATCTTTTAACATATGCCTGATCTTGGTCTACACCGTTTGTTTTTGCCTTGTCTTATTTCAATGCGTGGCATTTATTAGCTGATACTTTTATGAATTCATTGCTAGGATCCCTTGCCACTGGCACTAATTCACAGTGGTCAAAAAGCGAAAACTACAGGTGTAAGTCCCCTGTTTATGGGGTCTGGCATGTGTTAAATCCTAGTCTGCTAGGCGTGACTTCACCAGTTCTTTGCAAACAGCGCTGATCCAGATCAGACTGCGAAACACACGGCTACTGATTCAGATCACAGCTGTCTGATACACGGTTAACAATTATTGAACCTTTTTATCGAATTGGAAATAAAGGCAAACATGTAGCAGATTATATTTTGAGCAGACAAACATTTTTACAACAGCATAAGTGTTAATATAGAGGGTTAATCTACATGGACAGGTGTCAATCTGCAGGAGGGAAATCTGGCAAATATTGGTTTGTTTGCTTTATAGATATTAACTCTTAGCCTGCTGACAAAATGTTGCAGCCTAAAATATATCTAAATCTGTTACAATATTAACTTACGTCCGATCCGTTCAAGCTTTTGAGTAACTACTGACCGAGCGTCAAAGAGTTTGGATCCTGATGAGACGTCGAGTTACTCGGCGTCTCATTTGGATCCAAGCTGTTTGTAAATGCAATCGAAGTCTCACTTAGTAGCAGGCGAAATTTAAAAGGATTTATATACTGAGCAACATAATACCGTGGTATCTTAAGAGATGAAAGTTATTCATTAAACACATTGGATCGTTTACCCCATGAATATTCATGTAAAAAGTGATGGCACCATGGACATTCATTAGCTGAAATTTTATAATTGCATATGGCCACGAGAATTTTGACCATGTTAAAAACTATATAATCTATATAATAACATAAGCAAGCAGAGAAAATTCTGATCTGGCGGCTCCTACGATAACCGCCTGGTCTAGGTCTACCCAGTTTACAAAGGTGTCCCTATCGCGTAAAGTATTAAGCCTCGTTTTCGTAGGGAACTCACCCAGATATACTTCTGTGACTCATTTTATTTTAGAGCTGCTTCTGCAAGAACATCTTGCATTGCCTTTTGAAAATAATTAATTAACAAAATCGTACAAATCCTGATCAGAAGACTCCTTGAATAACCCTGTGATCTTGGTCTACGCTGTTTGTTCATGTCCCTTTCATGGGACTCTTGGATGAATGGGTAGCATGACACTGGACAGTTCGTTTGGACTCGGATGATATGCCGAGTAACTCGGCGTTTTATCTGGATCCAAACTGTTTGTGGATTTAATTCCAAATTCGTCGATCGATGTTGTGCATCAACTCGAGTTAACCCTTTCCCCGTTCAGTATTCTGTAAGGAAATGATGACATCGTGAATATTTAGTAGCTGCATTTTTATATTGGCATATGTATGCATGATTTTTTCATATTATAGAAGAAACTGTATAGTCAGGTCTATTTCATTTCATAAGCAAACAGAGCAGATCCTGATCAGACATCTCCTACAGGCGCCGTATGTTCTGAATCATCTCCGTTTGCAAAGGAGCCAAAATACGTCTCTGCAAGATAAAGGACTAAGTTGATTTCTTATAATGGCGCATGAGATATTTTAGTTACGAAAGAAACTGTACATTCGTTATTGTTTCATTACAGTAAAGCCCCTCTAATGTGACCACCAAAAAGGGGCATAATTAACAATGGCAAAGGCAGTTGGTAGCTTAATGCAGGAACTTTCTGCATTACTTTCGTCCTGCATTAAGCAACCACCTGCTTATGAAGACAGCCATGTTTGTTCATTAAGTGGTCGCATGAGAGGGGTTAAATTGTTTAAGCAAAGAGAGCAAACCCTGATCTGTCTCCTGGGTCTACTCTATTTTCAAACACCTAAATGTATGTATCTGTCAAGTTAAAGGTTTATGTGGACTTACATTATACGCTTTCACATTGTACTGACACTTCCAACCTCATTGAAACACTGGTAATGCCATGTACCAGTTGTGAAGACTTCAGTTTTTAAATTTATTTTTACTAATTTTGAAATGACACTGGTTTGGATAGAATTGAAGGTATCACATGTCGCAGAATAGTTTTCCTTTGCTCTTGGTCCAAACTGCCCCGCGACACCCAAGTGACAGCCAAGTGAACTAACGAGAAGTATAAATACTGGTTATGCACCTCTGTGGCGCGTACTTCTGTTCCCTGCTGTATTAACCCATTCCCTTCTACACTATTTTAGACCCAACCTCTTTGAATAAATCAACCGAAAAGAAGAAATTACTAGAGAAAGTGATATAATGCGTAGTTTTGAAACCATTGTGATAAATAGAGCATTTGCTCCATAGGAGCAAATGCTCTATTTATCACAATGGTTTCAAAAATGACTTTTACAGAGGAGTAGAAAGACTTCGTAGGTGGGAATGTGTCAAAGCAACATATTTTAGTCATAAGTATAATCGCATTTCGATGTCATTCTGTAAAATATGCACTTTTGGTATATTCATATTTTGTCACGCTTCAGTTGATTGTGTCGATTTTGCTATTTGTTGACTACCGGTAAATACCAAAAACTTTCAAATTCTTCTCATGCTAAGTGTGCCTTGACTGAGATTTGCAAACAGCTTGGATCCAGATGAGACGCCGAGTAACTCGGCAGCTCATCAGGATCCAAGCTGTTGTACTCGACGTTTCTCAAGCAGTTTTAGCCAACAGGATTTTGTTTTTAAAAAAAATGTTACAATGAATTTTTCAGCTGACATTATTTTTGAAAGCACGAGAATGGTTAAGTTGAGAACTACATACCGTGTGATAAGAGAGTAGCTATGAAAATATGAAGGTTATGTAATATATGAACTGATAAATTGTTTAACACTTACCGTGCGGGGCACGAGTCTCTAGTGTCCTTTGCAAACAGTGTAGACCCGGTTGAGAGGGCTCAAGGAGGAGCCCTCTCAATTGGGTTTGCACTGGT
The DNA here is from genome assembly GCA_963576725.1 of Azorinus chamasolen. Classification (NCBI taxonomy): domain Eukaryota; kingdom Metazoa; phylum Mollusca; class Bivalvia; order Cardiida; family Solecurtidae; genus Azorinus; species Azorinus chamasolen. Next base: position 35,015,687 of record OY755243.1, read on the forward strand.
TGTCATGTTACACTTTTCTTTAGGAAAAAAATCCCTAAATATTCGCCATAAGCTTGGCTTGTTCGAATTTTGGAATAGTCGATTTGAAAATTCAGCGTTGTAAGAGTTAAATATGTTTTGATATGGCGTAGGCTGAAAAATACCAACAACATCTGTGTGGTCGTTTAGACATTGCTGTAGGTAGACTAGGAATGCAATGGTCAAGGTCAATAGATCAGAGTTCAAATATGAAAATAAGATAATTCCACGGGATTATGACTTATTGTCAACGAAATCGAAATTATACCTTCTATTTAGTTTTCACCCCGGGCAAAGCCACAGATTCTTCATATAGCGCTTACTCACCATGAAAAATATGCCACTGGCTGCCAAGTTTAAGACAGTTATGCTTAGTGGTCTTATAAAATTAATATACACATGCTTAAAAACTAATGTTATCAAATGAATTACTTAGGCCTAGTGGCATACCTCCCACAGGCATTGAAGAACTATTCAGGACCAGAAAATCTTTTAAAACCCCATTTTAAAGCGTTGTCTCGAATCAGTGGAATGCATGTTACGATAATTAGTGCGATTCAGTTTTAACCCTCTCCCTGTGTAATATCCATGTAAGAAATAATGACGTCATGACTATTTTTAGCTGAACTTTTATACTGTAAACTTTTCAAGGAAATCTTTTACTTTGACAAAAACTGTAGAATCAGATCTATATCATGTCAAAAGCAAACAGAGCATACCCTGATCAGACGACTTCTATAGGAGCCGTCTGATCTGGGTCTACTCTGTTTGCAGATGCGTGAAAACACGTTCATATGTGGGAAAGGGTTAATATTCTGGACCACACCCAAGGCACGGCTCAACCTTTGTCTTGCTGATCTCGACCCGTATGGCTATTACAAACAACTTGGATACAGATTAAACGCCGAATCACTCAGTGCCTCAACGGGATCCAACCTGTTTGTTACCAGTGCTCGAGATTATGAAGCTGTTTGCTTGAGTCTGGGATCATTCTCAGGCATGTGATTGGTCAGATTTTGTGCAAGCTCAAAATCTGACCAATCAGATACGAAGACATGAACTCGGACTCAGACGTTTTATAAACTCGGAGCTAGGGGTAAAATTGCCCCATATTATAGTTTGAGTAGACACCTATTTCTTACAGCCTAACTGAGAGCCAGGCTACATGCTTCCTACGCGTTCACAACTGGGAGCCAGGCTACATGCTTCCTACGCGTTCACAACTGGGAGCCAGACTAAGTGCTTCCTATGCGTTTACAACAGGGAGCTAGTCTAAGTGCTTCCTACGCATTCACAACTGGGAGCTAGGCTACGTGCTTCCTACGCGTTCACAACAGGGAGCTAGATTACGTGCTTCCTACGCGTTCACAACAGGGAGCCAGGCTACGTGCTTCCTACGCTTTCACAACTGGGAGCCGGGCTAAGTGCTTCCTACGCGTTCACAACAGGGAGCTAGGCTAAGTGCATCCTACGCGTTCACAACAGGGAGCTAGGCTACGTGCTTCTTATGCGTCAACCGCATATATGTATTACCCCAAGCAGTATATACCCTCAAGGAAAACATAGAGCTGGGAATATGACACAGTCCACTGTGTGTGTACGTGTGTCTACATGGTTAACATATTTCTGTTAATTCCCTTTGACTGTGTCGAGCTCGTTACAACATAGCTAAGCTTTCAACTTCTCAAGATATATCAGTCAAAAACAGCGTCTTGTCACGTGATTTATTAATATTCAGCATGTGAAGAACATATCAGACAAGACTACAGCAGTGATAATTGAGTTTTCTCGGTTGTCCTTTAACACGCCAATAGGCAAAATCGCTAAACCCGTTGTAAACAATTTTGATCCCGGCTAGACCTCCTATTACTCGGCATATCAGGAGGATCAAAACTGTTTGTTATTCTGTATTTTTATCAGATCTGTAGGAAAACGACCTTAAGATTCGAAGCAAAGTCAGCGAGTAAATGGTTTGAAGTGGGAATGTCCTTAAATATGAAGTACCTGTTATCCCTGCGGTTCATTTAGACAATTTACTTCATAAATAAAATAGCTATACAGAAATATACACCGTTGACCTAAAACCTGTAAACTGCTGATGCTGCATTACCTTGGAGACCCCTTACAGTTTTGATACGAGACGTTCAAACTGGTCTCGTATATTGGACTGTTCAATCAGGGTTTGAACTTAAAAGAATACTTTTACCTGTGTACATTATGTAGGGTAACACAAACTTAAATTGCAAGTTAGCATGCAGGTAACGCTCCTATATATAATCATGTACAACAGTCACACCTACTATCGCTTGTCAAATCTTAATCTGAACACATCACAAGTCGTAATCGGCCTGTTATGTTATTCTCTGAGTGGCAGATTTTAGCATAAAAACCGTGGGAATAACCTGAGAATCATCTCAACAACTCATCGTCTTGTGATTTTTATGTGTGAGAAACGCTCATTTCAATTCATAAAGCCACAAATGCGTTTACGAGTGTTTCAGATGTACACATAGGTAAATATTTAATAGATTCTGTTATAATTACTTTCACCTTTTGTATGTTAGGCAAACGCTCTTCTTTAGTAAATATTTCATCAATTTGAAATCTCAAAGCAAATGTTTCTTTCTTTTCTGTACACATCAATATCAGAGTGTCAAACAGTTTGGATCCAGGTGAGTAGTTGGGTAGTCAACACTGCGTTCGGTCAGGATCCAAACTGTAAAATACAAACCGTGTCTCAAATGTTAAAGATAATGTCACTACACTGTGAATCATATTTCCCTAATTATTAACGAAAGTGGTTACATTTACATCGCAGATAAAGTAAAGACTATCAAATGCGACTGACAGAAAAGATCGAAATCTAATCAAGTCTTTGCTGAACCCTTATCGCGATACTCGCGGCGACTTGACTCGCATTTACAAACAGCTTGGATCCAGATGAGACGCCGAGTAACTCGGCGTCTCATCAGGATCCAAGCTCTTTGTCACTTGGTCGGTAGTTAGTCAAAAGCTTGTATCATGACACTTGGTTTATATGATCGAGTCGGAAGTGGTCTCAGTTGCACCAGATCTAACTATGAGCTGGTGTAGGTGGTAAGCATTATAGAGGATTTAAACGATGTCAGTATAATGTGACCAGGTACAGTTTGTGATTGTTAATTCCAACCATGTTACAGTGGTTTTTACTGGAATTGGGAGGGGTTTGATCGGGGTGATGGTCAATAAATGTCCATGTGACAGTGGTATTCACTGGTGTGTGGTAAAGTTAGGTGGGGGAGTGGCAATAGTGGTATTCACTGGTATGTGGTACAGTTGGGTGGGGTAGTGGCAATAGTGGTATTCACTGGTATGTGGTACAGTTGGGTGGGGTAGTGGCAATAGTGGTATTCACTGGTATGTGGTACAGTTGGGTGGGGTAGTAGCAATAGTGGTATTCACTGGTATGTGGTACAGTTGGGTGGGGTAGTGGCAATAGTGGCATTCACTGGTATGTGGTACAGTTGGGTGGGGTAGTGACAATAGTGGTATTCACTGGTATGTGGTACAGTTGGGTGGGGTAGTGGCAATAGTGGTATTCACTGGTATGTGGTACAGTTGGGTGGGATAGTGGCAATAGTGGTATTCACTGGTATGTGGTACAGTTGGATGGGATGGTGGCAATAGTGGTATTCACTGGTATGTGGTACAGTTGGGTTGGATTCGCAATAGTGGTATTCACTGGTATGTGGTACAGTTGGATGGGGTAGTGGCGGATACAGGTTCCTGCAATAGTGGTATTCACTGGTAGTGGGGTAAAGTTGGGTGTGGATTGGGGTGATGGGTAAAGGTTCATATAACAGTGGTATTCACTGGGATGGGGTAAAGTTGGATGTGGATGTGGTGGGCAAAGGTTCACATACCTTCATAAAACAGTGGTATTCACTAGGATGGAGAACAGTTAGGTATGGGTATGGATGGGCAAAGGTTCATATAACAGTGGTATTCACTGGGATGAAGAACAGCTAGGTATGGGTATCGATGGGCAAAGGTTCATATAACAGCGGTATTCACTGGGATGGGGAACAGTTAGGTATGGGTATGGATGGGCAAAGGTTCATATAACAGCGGTATTCACTAGGATGGGGAACATTTAGGTATGGGTATGGGTGGGCAAAGGTTCATATAACAGTGGTATTCACTGGGATGGGGAACAGTTAGGTATGGGTATGGGTGGGTAAATGTTCATATAACAGCGGTATTCACTGGGATGGGGAACAGTTAGACATGGGTATGGATGGGCAAAGGTTCATATAACAGTGGTATTCACTGGGATGGGGAACGTTTAGGTATGGGTATGGGTGGGCAAAGGTTCATATAACAGTGGTATTCACTGGTATGGGGAACAGTTAGGTATGGGTATGGGTGGACAAAGGTTCATATAACAGTGGTATTCACTGGTATGGGGAATATTTAGGTATGGGTACCGTATGGGTGGGTAAAGGTTCACGTGACGCTGGTATTTCACTGGTATGGGGTAAAGTTGGGTGTGTGAGGGTGGATAAAGGTTCGTGTAATAATCGTGTATTCACTGGGAGCGGGTGGTAGGTGGGGTGGGAAAAGGTTCGTGTAACAGTGGTATTCACTGGGATGGGGGTAAAGTTGGGTGGGGTTGGGTGGGAAAAGGTTCGTGTAACAGTGGTTTTCACTGGGATGGGGTAAAGTTGGGTGTGGGTGGGTTGATAAAGGTTCGTATGACAGTGGTATTCATTGGAATGGGGTAAAGTTGTGCGCGGATAGGGTTTGGATGGGGAAAGGTTCGTGTGACAGTGCTATTCACTGAGATGGGGTCAAGTTAAATAACACAAACTGTTTTTGCTAATTTAAAATTAATTGACTGGTGTTAACCAAACTTTGATATGACCTTTTGCTTTTGTAGATCATTGTTTTTAGCTCACCTGGCCCGATGAGCGCAGTAGGCTATTGGGCTCGCCCCTATGTCCGTCGTCGTCTGACATGCGTCGTTCGTTCGTGCGTCGTGAACAATTTATTAAACGCCATAATTTATTAAACCACTGGCTGGATTTTCACCAAAATCACTGCTTTTCACCTTTCACAGGAATGATCATCTGGTGACGATTTATCCAATCTGTATAAATGGTTCCAATCCTCTGTATCAGTAGATCATAGTAGCTCAAATAGATTTTAACGAACAATTTCTTCTTCTTAACCGCTGAATGAATTCCGCCAAGGACTGGTTCTGGGATGACACGCTATTGAAATTATATATACATTGTAAATCTATCCGACGACCATTAAAGAAGTCTAATTCTTGGCCTTCCAGGAAGGTAGTAAGGTAATGCAGGGTCAAACATTTTCTCAAAATACGGCGGAAAGCTTTCGGTATTTTTACATAACCTTATAAATAGTATTTGCTTAAAACAGGTTTACCGCATTCTTGCAACAAATTAATCGTATCTGCTGTTGTCTTATTTAGAAATACCAAAATGCAATCGTTTTAACCCTTTACCCCATGAATATTCATTTAAGAAATGATGACATCATGTATATTAATGAGATTAATTTGTAAAATGGCATATTGACACATGATTATTTAGCGAAAGTAGAAACTATATTATTCTATAAGCAAACAGGGCAGACCCTGAACAGACGGCTCCTATAGGAGCCGTCTGATCTGGGTCTGCTCTGATTGCAAAGGCGTAGAAGGCGTATTTATGAAGGAAAGGATTAAACAAAACCACTGATAGTAACTGTTAAAGTTTGGATCCAGATCAGACATCAGTCACTGTGTGTCTGCTATAGAGGTCAATACTTCAAATACAGGTCAAGTCCCTATTAGCTCCCAATTAGCGCGAACACTTAGCCTACGTCATAGTAATTACGTAAATGACATAGTATGACGATACTTTGTGTACTATGAACCGGAAAAACTCTTCGTCTTATTTTGAAAAGGGTAAAATGGAATATTGAACGAATCATGTTAATTCAAGTATAGAAATAGATACACGTGTATTAAAAAATAGAGCTGACTAGATTTTCATTTGAAGGCATATCTGACACTGATGGTACCGGAGTCACTTTGATTTAGATAACACTTACAGCTGACAACACTTGCAGCAAACAACACTTGCAGCAGACAACATTGCAGAAAATCCGTGCAGTAGAAGACATGCAAAATAGATGTATAGCTGTATATATATGGCTTTTACAGCAGACGGCACTTATAATAAACATTTGCCGCAGACGAATCGAACGTCTTACGAATGTTTTATAGCAAACACCGGTTAGAATAAACAAAACTTACAAGACTTTTGTTGCAGACAACACACACAGTAAACGATATTTGTGACAGGCATTTATCCCTTTCTCTCATATAAACATGTTGAAATCACGCATTTGCAAACAGAGTAGACCCAGATCAGACGGTTCCTATTGGAGCCGTCTGATGAGGGTCTGCTCTGTTTGCTTTTACATCATGTAGATCTGATTCTACAGTTTTTTTGTCAAAGCAAAAATTTCCCTTGAAAAATTTATATTATAAAAATTGAGCTAATAAAATATTCATGTTGTCATTATTTCTTACATCAATACAGAACATGGAAAGGGTTCAAGCAGACAACACGTGCAGCAGACGTCGCTCTTCGTTAAAATGCATTTGCAACACAAGTGTCAACAGCGGTAGACAACACGTGCACCATCACCATTACAGCAGACGATATATTTGTACCAGACGTATTTGCAGACTTGATTCGTAGCAGAAAATACATGTAACAGACTAAACGTGCTGCATACAGTACTTTTATCAGACTTTACAGCAAAAGACACAAACAGCAGAACGTCACTTGTAACAGACGACACTTGAAGCAGACGATACATGCAGCAGACGACACTTGCAACAGACGACACTTGCATCAGTCAAAACTGACAATATATTTAGCAGACGGCATTTGTATCAAACAATGTTTGCAGCAGACTACATTTACACCAGATAACACTTGTATCAGGCGAAACTGACAGCAGACGACACTGACAGCAGACGACACTGACAGCAGACGATACTGACAGCAGACTACACTGACAGCAGACAATACTCGCAGCAGACGACACACAGACAATACTTGCACCATGCGATATTTGCAGAGGACGTACACATATGCATCATTTAACACTTGCAGCAGACTACACTTGTATCTGACGACCACACTGCAATCATCCAAAGGATATGCGATAACATCAAATCTTTAAAATCTGCTGTAAAGGTTTAGTATAAAGTATGCAGTCATTCGCGTTAACAAGAGACCAGTGTATGGCCATTATCTACAGCTGTCTTAGTAACAGCTGCAATGTCATCAAAACTGCAAGAAAACGTATAATTCAGTATATGATCATCATCAACTTTATGCTTAGTGAAGTTTTAAAGCAGAATGATCTGCCATGTTTAACCGTCGGGTAACTTTAGTATAAGAGGTAAAAAAAATCATGCAGAAAATTTGAAATGACAAACAGTGTAGAACCTGATTAGACAGGCTTCTCCAGGAACCTTCTTATATGACTCTAGACGGTTTCTAGTTGCTATGTTCAACTGGTTCCCGCCCTCAGGGAATTAATATCTATCTTCATCATTACACTAGAGGACGTGATTGGTAAATTATGCATGATTGTAAAGTATTAAATACGATATTTTCATTAACCCTTTCGCTGCTGTATACAGTCACATCTGATAACTTTTAATAATTCGGCGCCTCATCAGGGTCCAAACTGTTTGACACTTTGACTACATATAGTTTTGAAGAGAATGTAAGGGAAATGAAAATTTAGTAGCAGAATTTTTTGTTTGCATACGCCAGATGCTGAGTGTGACTAGAGGCCAGTCCATTTGTAAATGTAGACTACGGTAGTTCTGATTTCTTATATCAACTATTTACTCCAAAGAGACACACGTTGGTGCCTTGGCGAACGAAGTAGACCCAGATCAGACGTTCATGTTGGAGCCATCTGACCAAGGATGCTTTTGGAACTATATACATATTGCTGAATCTAAAGTTTTTAGTTTGGGTAAAACATCCCTTGCTTGTGTACTCTTGTAAAAATGCAATCTATGAATGTACATGAAGTGATATATTCTTGAATAATTATTCATGACGTAAAGTGTTAAAGTACATTGATCCCCACGATTCTGTCCCCACGATTCTGTCCCCACGATTCTGTCCCCACAATTCTGTCCCCGCGATTCTGTCCACGATTCTGTTCTGTCCCCACGATTCTGTCCCCTATTTACTGAGCTACCCTGGGCACAGTAGAACCTGTCTTAAGCGATCATTCGCATATTGAACATAGGAGTCTTAAAACAGGTGCTTCTTTAATGCAGGACAAAAGTAATGCAGACAGCTCCTCTTCTGCATTACTTTCGCCTGCATTAAGCTACCACCTGCCTTACTGACCCATAATTATTATACCTCTTTTGGATGGCCGCTAAAGACAGGCTCTAATATATACAGGATAACCATATCACTAAGCCCGCTACCGACGAAACCGTGATTACCTATGCAAACAGTTTGGATCCAGATGAGATGCATCATCACGATCGAAACTGTTTGACACTTTGACCATATTTTTGCAAAGAATTGTCGAGAAAATTATTTTAAAATTTGAAGCAGACGGCAATTGTTGCAGACGAAAAACTACATAACGTTCATTTGAAAAGAGTTAACATCACAACCAGTTTTGATCAGACTGTTTCTACGTTTTATCAAATTGATACCATGCTACTTTTTATATTGTTTTGTCTGTTTCTCACCACTTACCGGACCCTTGTTTTAATTAAGCACGTGGTCGATTGAGCAATGATTTTTATCTGATCACTTAGTAGAGTGTTCATTACAACTCTACCTCAAGTACCTTAACCCCCGTGTATGCGGGAATAAGTATATCAGTCACTTGCAAACAGTGTAGACCCAGATCAGAGGGCCCCTGTATAGCCCTCTTATCAGTACATGTACTGTTTCCAATAAAAAACATATTCTACATGGAAAATGTTGTTTTGGTTGGTTGCTTCATTAATTTCCATAACGAGAGGAATGAAATCTTATAATTCAGCATACATTTGGTTAATGGATGTTGATGGTTGATAACGAAAATTAACAAGTTGTTTATCTGTCGAACTCTTTCGCTGCAAACTGTTGTCGTTTGCATAATGTGTCGTCTGCTTCATTTGTCGTTTATTGAATTTACTCCCTCTTTGATTCAAATATTGTCACAGTAACAAACAGTTTGGATCCTGATAATTCGCCGAGTTACTCGTCGTCTCATCTGGATCCAAACTGTCTACATAGGTAATCATAGATACGACATTGCCAGCTAAACCCTTTCCTTCATATAAACGCCTTTTCATGCATCTACAAACAGAGTAGACCCAGATCAGACGGCTCCTATAGAAGCCGTCTGATCAGGGTCTGCTCTGTTTTTAAATGGGAGAACACAAATGACAACCTTCGCAAACAGTTTGAAACCAGATGAGACGTTGAGACATTCTCACCTAGCAAGATCAAAACTGTTTAATAATTAGATCATTTTAAAGAAATGGTATGAAACGTTTATTTTAGAATAAAAGTCCATGTAATTAGCAGGACGTCGCAATTTGACCAAAATACTGTTAAAGCGACGTAAAAACAACACTTATTATGATTTAATCTGAAGTTTCATCTGAAGGGGTGTTTCTGCAAACATTATTTTGTTGATTTGATAAAACGATTCATCCTTCTGTCCTGGGTCTACATTGTGTCTATACAGGGCAAATACAGGGCAAATTAATGCAGAAAGCTCCTATTGGCTCCTATTGGAGCAAATGCTCTATTTATCCAATGGTTTCATAAAGTGTCTTTTACAGAGGCGTCAACGGGCGTCAATATGAGGCAATAGGTTTAAGAGAAGAAATTGAAGAAAAGTCCGCTCTGAAACTTTATGCAGACGACATTGTGTGCAGACGAAAGTTATTTTTCGCCAAAAAACTTCACCCACACTGATTTCCGCAACTTATGTAAGAAAATGCTCGATATGGTTATGAATAAGCAGACAGCAATATCTGCATCACGTGAGTTTGCAAAATGGTAATGAAAAAGGCAGTTACACGAACATGAATTAATTCTAAATGAGAATTACGGTATCCATATGGTGCGTCCAATTTACGAGAATGAGTTATACTTTTGTCCTTGAACTTTTCTTCAGTAACAGATGGATCTATTGCTCAACATAATGTTGTTTTAATATTTTGCTCGAATCTCGAGTAAACATCATTGATTGGATTCTATATACTGCTGAACTCATTCCATGTTGCACAAATAGCGGTTAACTCTAGTATACAGTAAAACTCCCTCTAAACCAGAATTATATTAACCCTTCGCTTGCTATTCACGTCAATATTCCTACCTGTAAATAGTGAAGACCCAGATGAGACAGCTCCTACAGGAGCTGTCTCATCAGGGTCTGCACTATTTACAAGGTGATTGTACAACCAGTGCACTCCACAGCAGTGATTGCATACCGAAATACGTGTACACGGTGAAGATATATGTAATTATACAACAGGGCATGGGTAAAGAAGGAGAAATGTATTTTAAAATTCAGCAAGCGAAGGGTTAAAGAAGGATGTAGATATTTGATGCAGGTGGCTGCTTAATGCAGAGTGAAAGTCACGCAGAAAGTTTCTAGAGGAACTTTCTGCATGGCACTCACCCTGCACATTTTAGCTGCCACCTGTCTTGCAGACTGGCAATACTAATTCGAACGCCCGGTTTAAATGGGTTTTATTGCAGATGTCCAATTTGTGATTACTTTGCAATCAGTTTGGATCCAAATGAGACACTGTCTGATTCGGTGAGTCGTTAAAACCAAAACTGTTGACAATCAGACTCATTGTTTTGAAAAGAAACGGAAGAAAACATCTTCTTTTAGAACGGGAGCAGCAATATTTATTTGCAGAGGAAAGTTACCCACTGCTAAGCGTGTATTGACTGGCAAATAGCTTGGAGTCAGATGAGACACGGCGTTACTCGGCGTCTAAATCAGGATCCAAGCTCTTTGACACACCTATAATAGTTTATCAAAGGAATAAACTATCGAAATAGGCTATTTTTAGATCCAACCTCTTTGAATAAATCTACCCAAAAGGAGAATTTACTAGAGAAAAGGAAACGTTTAGGAAATGTTTTGAAACCATTGCGATAAATAGAGCATTTGCTCCTAATGAGCAAATGCTCTATTTATCACAATGGTTTCCAAAAGTGACATTTACAGAGGTGTAGAAAGGAGGAAAAGTTTAAGCCACTCAGAGACTGGGGAAATATTGTTGTTTCAGCATGAGAAAGAGTTTATAATACATTTCATTTAACAACGTCCTTCATGTACACAGCTTTTCATGCATCTACAGACAGAGAAGAGCCAGATCAGGCGGCTCCTAGAGGCTCCGTTTGCCAATGGAATTTGATAGATCTATTTCTTTACTTTCTTAAATGACTACAATGTTCCACCTTCCATATTTCATTATAACTGTTTTGTCCATGACTTTTCAGTAGGTATTGAACTTTGGACTAAATATGGGACAGGGAAAGGGTCAATGTTTAGTCTGATATCAGTGCAACAGCTGTCTAGCGCCTCCCATGGGAAAACGGGCAACACTGTAGACCTATAATTGAGGACCCCTTCAGTAACCCCTCACTTCAGGAATAGTCATGTAAGAAATGAATATTAATTAACTGAAATTGTACAATGATACATGAGCACATAAAATTTTGGTCATGGAAGAAAGAATCAGATCGGTATTAGCCATTCTCTTGCTGTTCACGTCAACATACCTACCTGTAAATAGTGAAGACCCAGATGAGAAGTTCCTGCAAGTTGACTGTGCAACCAGTGCACTCCACAGGAGTGATTCCACAGAGAAATATTTGTAGAAGTGAAGATATATGTAATTATGCAATAGGACATGGGTAAAGAAAGAGAAATGTAGTTCAAAATTCAGCATGACAAGGGCTAGTTCATAAGCAAACAGCTTACTCTGGTCAGACGGCTCCCACACAGGCCATCTGATCTGGGTCTGCTTTAATTGTAAGGGTGTTAATAGGAATATCTAAGATGTGCATATAAATGGTTAACCCTTTACTCCATGTGTATTCGTGTAAGAAGTAATGACAGCATGAATAGCAATTAGATTAGTTGTTATAATAGCACATGGACACAGAGAAATGGAAACTTTTAGAAGTGTTTAGTTTTGAAATCATTGTGAAAAATAGAGCATTTGATCCATGGTAAAGTGACTTTTACAGATGCGTTAGTATGAGGGAATGGGTTTAAGAGAGGAGATTGAAGAAAAGTCCGCTTTTAAACAAACTTTAAGCATACAACATTGTGTGCAGAAGAAAGTTATTTTGCGCTAAAAAGTTCACCACACTGGTTTCCGCACATTGTGTAAGAACATGTTCGATATGATTATGAATAAGCAGACAACAATATCTGCTTCACGTGAATTTGCAAAATGGTAATAAAACAGGAGCAATCTGATCTGGGTCTACACTGTTTGCAAAGGCGTAGGAAAGCATATGGAGTAAAGGATTTACATAATTGATCGATTTCACTTAAAATATGGGATGCAATTAGTTAAATAAACTCATCCAGGATCACTGCATTTATATATTTGAGAAGTAATGAATTTCTCATTAAAACCCCGTGTATAAGATCACTGTTCGGAGTTGTTCAGACAACGACGCCTTTAGACCGGTATCTCAACGACGATCTGTAATCTAATACGAGATAGATTACAGTATTATGAAAATACTGTTTTCATACTGCGCGTGATGAAATATATGTGACCCGCAATGGGTGCACATTTTTCAAGCAAATACGTTTTTGCAACGTCATCAGTGTGTGATTACTGACTTTGTTCCCTATCACGATGTCTAGGACCTACAGTCCTTTGATTATGCGATAAGGATCCATAGAGATCTGCTTTAGTTCTATAATCTGATATTGTAATGGCCACGCTCCGCTCTTGAGATCTGTGTTATGGTGATAAAAACATTGAATCAATAACCTTGACCATATAAGTGAAAATACAAACCAAAAAAGAAATGCGAGTAAAACTTGACCCAAGAAAATGACACGCGAGGTTCTTAACTATCATCCAATCCATTGCATCATTAGAAACGTCTTGTAGTGCCATCAAGTATCTTGAGGTCGTTTAAGTAAGTTGCGGGATTTTGTTTGTATTGTAGACAATGGAATGTTTAAGTATTGCTTGAAGTTTTTTGTAGGTTTTACCTTGAATGTTGCATGGTAATCAGTCCTGCACTTACAAATAGTTACAAAAGAGAACACGAAGGAGACGCCAAGTAAGATGTCATTTTACTAGGATCTAAACCATTTTACTAGGATCTAAACTGTTTGATGATTTGGTACACTCTGTATCCTGGTAGCGAATGGATTCAATGTGTACTCTTTACATGACACAGATGACAAGTTTAGTAAAAACACACAACATGCTTAACCATAATCCTTCTATATACACTTTCGTACGCTCAACGTTTCGTACTCAAACTTTCGTATGTTTTTGTATTCTGCTTTGTAAATTTTGTGCTTTTACACCATAGGCCGAGACGTTAACAGCTTCGATCCGGACGAGACGCTCTTTTACTCGGCGTCTACGCTTGGTCACCAGGTTGTGCGCACGTGCGATACAGATCGCGACTAGCACACTAAAGGTTAAAACTTAACAGGCGGAATATTGAACAGTCTGGCTACTTATCCAAGAGACAATTGCGCCGATCCAGACGGTTCAGTAAGTGGTTTTTGGAGAGGCATCTCAAGAGTAGAGGGTCGAGTTTCTATCTGCCCTGCGCCAGTGTTTGATAACAGTTTATTGACAGCTCGTTAATGTAACAACTCTTCAGCATTAGTGTCTTAACATTGGAAATCGTCAATTGTCCTCAATAGTTGGTGTATAATTGGAGTAATGGTAAAAAATCTACTATATCTTAATACATGTATATACTAATCATCTTGATTTCTCCATTTTGTGTCTATTTCTTCATGTTTTCATTATTGATATTTTACATCTTTTAACAACATGTATAATTCAAGTTTGATGCATGTGGCACTGTTTTGTTTTATATTAATGCATTTCATACAGTAAAACCTCTCTATAACGGCCACTAAATTGTGTTAATTAGTTGGAATTCAGGGCAGGTAGCTGCTTAAAGCAAGGTGAAAGTAAAACAGAATGCCCCTGTAGGAGCGTTCTGTTTTACTTTCACCTTGCGTTAATCAGCCGCCTGCCTTTAACACAAAATATTTTATGTAATTTAGTGGCCGTTATAGAGAGGTTTTACTGTATTTAGGAATGCCAGTCCTTCGACATGCACGAACTTATTGTTATATTGACTGTGGTACTCTATTGCAAAGCATTGTGTTTCAATGTGTGTACTTTTCCGTGTACAATGACATTGCTCGTGTGCACTAAGATCTATTAAGTAAAACATACTTTAAGCAAACTTGGACTGGTCAAGCATATATGCGTCTTAATCAGTATTTGGTGGCTTAATGCTGGTCAAAACTAGTACAGATGGAATTCTTGTGCATAACGCTGTCCTGCATTAAGTTACCGCTTGTTGTCATGGAAACTTATTTTAATGGTCGTTTAAGACATGTGTTATTGTATAGAGTTAATAAAATGGTACAATTGAAAAATAAGTTCTTTAATCCATTACCTTGTCTTTGCAAACAGAGTGAAGACATGTCATAGGCTCTAGTAAGAAGCGTCTGATCAGGATCTGCTTTATTCGCTTCTGACGTAATAAAGATCTGATTTTGCATGTCATTCCATTGTAAGAATTTCCCTGTTCGTAATGCCGTTATAGAAATTCTGCTTATTGCTATTCATACATAAAAAACAACGTAACAGACAAACATTTCGTTTTATTTTGATGACACAACCCAGAATAATAGCATTATTGATAATAGATTACCCCCAGATTTCAGACCCACACCCAGTGATTCTTTCAGAGATACAGTTTCTTGTGGTTAACCACTTTCTTTCGTGGTTGAAATTAAACCATATTAACATGGTAACGAAAACTTTATACCCGTTGACAACCATTTTAACCCTTTACTTCATGAATATTCATGTAATAAATAATGATACCATGGCATGAATGTTAATATGATGCATTCTTCTAATGGCATATGAACATTGAACAATGGCAGACTCAGTGGAATCATATCTATATTATGTCATCAGTAAATAGAGCAGACCCTGAACAGACGGTTCATATAGGAGCCGTCTGATCTTGATCTACTCTGTTTGCAAAGGCGTAGAAAGGCGTATTTATGGAGTAAAGGGTTAACCCATTACACCATGAATTTGCACATAAAAAATAATGACATCATGAATATTTATTACATGGTTTTTTATAATGGCATATGACACATACTATTTTGGTCATGACAGGTACTGCAGCATCAGAGCTGTATAATTCCATCAGCAAACAGTGCAGACCATGATCAGACGGTTCCTACAGGAGCTGTCTGATCTGGATCTACTCCATTTGCAAAGGCGTTAAAATGTGCATATGTGGAGTAAAATGTATAGCTGTAAATAGTTCGAGGTTAAATGAATGCACTGGTGTTATTCATCTTCTGCTAGATTGAATCCACAATGAAGATTCAGCGTGAAGAAATGAACAGTTGAACTTCAACATCCCAAACTTCAAGGGACCATACAAATTACTTCGAGATAACAGAAGTTCGGGTCATCCGATTTCTAATCTGGACAATTTATCATGTTCACAGCTTAATGCATGTCTAAAGTAATGCTGAAAGCTCCTATAGGAGCTTTCTCCATTATTTTCGACAACCATTAAGCTGTCACACGTGTTTCTAGATACGCGCAGTGAAGTATTTTAGAACAATTCAGCATTCTAATTGTGGTAGGACCGAACTTTTACTTCGAGTTAACCCGAAGATCAACTTATCCGAGTTCGAGATATCGAAGTATACCTGTATTTGCCAATTCTCCACAATCTTGGAGGTGCATACTTTTCGAATACAGTGACATGTTTTGTTTGTTGAAGGAGAATCCAAACCTCGTCGGAGTTATGGCATCTGCCAGTGGCGTCTTTTAGCACGGCTATTAGGGTGTTTGGCAGCCTCAATTAGCTCTACTAGGCGGCTGGTCACTGGAGAGCGTTGGTCAGAACCGATTATTCTACCATACCTGTCAGAATAAATTCCACTTCATAGTTACCAATGACTTCCCTGCAGAAGCAAAGTTAAAACATATTGAAATTGTTTGTGTCACAGAAACATTTAACACTCGAGTACATAATGCTCTGATTACCCTCATTATTCGGATTCGCAGTCATCTCTTTCAAAATAGCCATAAGTAAACAGAAAGGATTTACCAGACAGCAGGGTGGGCTTTGGCAATGGCAAGGATATTCATTTATTAGCAGTTACATACACACTACCTTTTCAATTAAACCCGAACTTCATAGTGACGCATGTTCATGCATCTGCAAACAGAGTCGACCCAGATCAAACAGTTGCTGTGGAAGCTCTCTGACCAGAGTCTGCTCTGTTTGCTAATGGAATGATATTAAGCTGTGTCTACCGTTCATGTCATGACAAAGTATCCTCATGTTTATACGCCAATATGAAAAAATCATCTAATGAATTCATTATTTCTAACATGAATATTTATTATGTAAAGGGTTAAGTAATAGTTAGTAACATCCTTTGCGAAAATGTTTCATATAAAAAAGCATATGAGAAATATATATAGTAAACCCCCTCTATACTGGACGTTAAATTTAGTATAAATATCGATATTTAAGACATGTGGCAGCTTAATACAGGATGAACGTCATACAGAAAGCTCATAGAGGAGCTTTCTGCATGACTTTCACCCTGCATTAAGCAGCCACCTGCCTAAAAGTATCTAATTTCTTCTCTTCTAGAATTCCGGTTTTGAGAGGTTTTACTGTACATAATTTGCCTACTACTTGTTTGAGATTTCAAATCTTTGTATATTATTATAATGTGTCTTGTAATTGCATCATTACATCTCCAAATGTGTATGATGGAATTTAACTTCTTCAGTTTGTTTCTGTTATAGGAAAGCTCCCTTTTTGTGTTTACAGATTTTAACCTTGGACCTAAGAGAGACGTTTTTGCGAACAGCTCATAAATTTCAGACAGTTCGTGTAGGAGCTGTCTGGACAGACTCTGCTCTGTTTGCTTATTAACATTTTTTCACGCATTTGCAAACAGATTAGACCCAGATCAGACGTCTCCTATAGGAACCGTCTAACCAGGGTATGTTCTCTTTGCTAGCGGATTTTGACAGATCAGTATATTTGCCTTCTAAAATATCTACAATGTTAATGAATATTCAGTAGGTATTGGAATTTGGAATAAACATAGATCAGGGAAAGGGCTAAATCATTACATTTAGATATCATTCCACCGTGTATACTACTTCCAAACTGTTTTCATATGCCATTCAGCTGATTAATGTCATGAACTGATAACATTACTTCTTGCATGAGTATTCATTAGGATAACGGTTAACACCAAAACGTATATCACATGATCAGCGAATTTGCAATGTTCATGAAATGTATATCTTTCTTTTTATAGATAATTTATCATGAAACTACCATTAGATTTCACAGAACTTTGAACGTCTACGCGTCAACACCGAACACAAGCGGGCTTTTGTTGGTCCATTTTATGTTATTCCAGAAAAATATGCAGTGTTTATTTCAAGGTTATTTGTAGAATTACGAACGCACGCAATGCATACATCATGCAACTCCATCTTAATAATCAACGACCTTGGAATGTTTGTGATTATACGTACAACAGATCATCCTGTACCCGACCAGTAAGTGAATAAATACGGGGTCGTTAACGTACAGTCGCCCTCCGCTAAGCGTGCAACCTGAGTACAGTGAAAACTCGATTATTCGAACACTCAAATACGTACCGTTATTGATCTTAAACTCAGGTGGCAGCTTAATGCAGGGTGAAAGGCATGACCTTCGCCCTGCATTAAGCAGCCACCTCCCCACAAAGACAGACATTCTTCATTACCAAAATTTCGTAGTGTAATTCTTCAAACTCCTGCATTTTCAGTTCCCACTGGTCATAACTCTTTATCTCACAAAGATGCACTTTTGACAACTCTGCAAATAAAGTAGAACTTTTATTGACGTCTTTCCTTTATGAGCCGTCTAATCAGGCCCTGCTCTGTTTGCTTCAGAAATAAATATAGATCTGATTCTTTAGCGTTTGCCAATATAAACAATGCCATCATGCATTATAATAATAGCTAATTGATATTCATACAATCATTAATATTCATACACTCATTAATATTCATAATTTCTTGATGAATATTCAAGAAAGAAAGGCTTTAAGGATTGTTAATCATCCTATGGAGCAAATGCTCTATTTATCACAATGGTTTCAATACTACACAATTCTAAAATTTTCCTTTTCTGTAGTAAATGCTCCTTTTCGGTAGATTTGTTCAAAGAGGTTGGGTCTAAAAATAGCCTATACGGGAATGTGTTAAAATGGTGGCTCTAGTAGTGACTCACTGTATGTACTCTGTATTCAGATTAAACATATATACAAAAGAGCTTGTCTTAAGCGACCATCAAAAAGAGGTCTAATTCTGGGTCTGTAGGACAGGTGGTAGCTTAATGCAGGTCAAAAGTAATGCAAAAAGCTCCTATAGGAGCTTCCTGCATTACTTTTACCCTGTATTAAGCGACCACATGGTTATTAAGAGTTTTACGTTCAATCAATTGAAAGTTCTACAGATATTTTAAACCCCTCTAAAGCGACCACTTTATGAATAAAGATAAGTGTCTTTAAAACATGTGATTGCTGAATGCAGAATCAAGTTAATACAGAAAGCTCCTGTGGGAGCTTTTTGCAAAACTTTTGTCCTGCATTAAACTACCATATGCCTTTAAAACTCAAAATTTGGCCCATTTTTGTCACTATATAGGGGTTTTGCTGTATATATCTACGCGTTATATTGTCCGCTTAGTACATTTCTTGAATTTTCTCCTAACATGCAAGTGTTGACCGAGTCTCTAAGTTGGCCAGTTCAGTCGACTACAAATCTTCTTCCAAACTGATCAAAAATTGAAAGCACGACACGCCCAAATTTCAGCCAATAGAAGGATAATGCACAACTCACGGTAACAGTATGTGTTTTATTCTGTTTACAAAAAAAAAACCAGGCCATAAAATCTGTTTACATTCTTAGATATTTTTGACATATTTGTGATTCATTCAGTTCTTTTTATAAACAATTTAACTACTTCACTGCCACCGTATTGTCGTCTGCAAAAACATTATCGTCTATTTCAATTTTCAATATTTATTGTTTTTTCTTTTTATTTAAAAATACAAACTGTTTGGATCCATATGAGACGCATCGGGGTCTGATCTGGATCCAACAGGATCCTGTTTGCATAGGTAATCACAGATTCACCATTACAAGGGAGAGGGTTTAGTCTCTAAGAATAAATTGGGGGATTCTTTTCAGAGAAGGATTTTGGCAATTTGAAATGCGATAAGAATATAAATAAATTGTCACGAAATGCATGTCTGTGCTGAAATAGCAAACCTTTACTTTCATTTATCAAAAATAGCTTCTCCGTATAAACTACAGTAGCTTCCAATAAGGAAGTGCTGGTTTGAAATTGTAACTGAAATTATGTTAGAGAAATGTGAAATATTGTGTCAGTCATGAAATGTTAAGTTCCTCTTTCAGTCTCTTGGAGAAAAGCGGGTCTGTATTCCCATCATTTGAAACTGATGTAAAATAAGTTTGCGGTTTCGATATTTAGAATAACTAGAAACGTCATTTGCAATTCTGACACATATAAAGAAAATCATATTTACAGCGACTGTTTATTGATTAAAACATTCTTAGAATTCTGATTGTTTCTTAACATTTCCCTGTTGCATAGTTATGTTAGAACTTACCATGCATATTTATTAGCTGTATTTTACAATTGCGTATGTACACGTGCTGTTTTTGGTATTGGTAGAAACAGTAGAGTCAGGTCTATTATAATTTCATGAGCAAACAGAGCAGACCCCGATCGGACGAGTCCTACAGAATTAAAACAACGATGTTTGTTAGACGAAATGTTTTTATAAACTCTTTCCCTGTTCTATGTTTATTCCAAATTTCAATACCTACTGAATGTTCATGACAAAATAGTTATAATGAAATATGGAAGATTGAACATAGTAGCGATTTTAGAAAGTAAAGAAACCTATCTATCAAATTCCATGAGCAAGCAGAGCAGGCCCTGATCAGACGGCTCCTTTAGGAGCCGTCTGATCTGGGTCTACTCTGTTTGTAAATGCGTGAAAAAGCGATTATATGAAGGAAAGGGTTAAATGTTTTAAAACAGTCGTGCCATGTAAACTCGTGCTTGTCGCACGTGCAGATTCTTATTCAATCTTTTACCTGATAAATATTCATGTAAGATATACCAGTAATAACATCATCGATATTTATTAGTTGACTTTAGTATTATATAGATGACAGGCGCTATAGAACTAGTTATATAATTCCATAAACAGACAAAACAGATCCTGATTAGAAGGCTCAAACAGGGGCCATTTGATGTGGGTCTACACTATTTACAGTCGTTAATTATTGTGTCTATCAGGAAAAAGGTTTAGTTCTCTGTCAACAATAGCAGTTTTCCATTGCCATTTTTCTTTGTAAAGGAGACCCTGTAAATTAGGATTTCCGTCGAAAAAAACGCTTTAAGTGGAAGCAAATTAAAACATATTGCCTTACAAAAGACTGGCTTTTTTCACAATTGTGCCCTGCTTTGAAACTAAATTTGATGTTTCCTTGTAAGTGACATAAACGGCTTTATACAGATTTAGCGAAATGCGGGCAAAAAAACTTTAACTAGCCGGAAGGGAAAATTGTATTTTTTCTTTCGCTAATATTTTAATCTGACATGACTTTGGAAAAAAGGGATGTGTTGCTTGAATGAAGTGTCACGTGTAAAATATGGGTAGCGGGGAAAGTCTTAAAGATTAATTTCGGAGCTCCGCGAAAACTAATATCTTATAACCCCAGTCTTAGAACAGCCGTGAGAAAAACGTAGAAATTAAGGTGCTCAGAAATAGCTTAAACTGGTTACAGATTTAATTATGTGTAAAATGTTGTAAAATCACTGTAAAAGGCCTGAGAAAGACAAATAATTTTGTGTATTTTTTTTTCTCCTTTCATCTGAGATTTTCAACCCTTTGGCATTTTTGCGATTCCCTTTGTAAAGCGAAGTTGCTGGTTTGGCATTATGATAAAAGAAATTTTATAGGTTCAATCAAAGGTGTTCGACGCATGCTTGGACTCACCCATGGAAACCCCCCCCCCCCCCCCCCCCCAAAAAAAAATAAAAAAAAATAAAAATAATTGTGATGGAAGTATGTTAAACTAGCCTAAAACTATCTATTTGAACCTTAAACCACTCCGAAAAACGAGAAAAGCACGACCCGGAAATTTTTTTCCTATCGGGTCTATATATGTATTGAAAGGTATCTAACTACGACAGATCAGCGGCGGAAAATACAACAGTCATGTTTTTCAAAGTCTTACAGCAAAGCCAATTCAACACCGATTTTAATCAGTTTGGTCTTGATCCGTTCCAAATTCCATATGCTAAGCGGCTATGTTAGTGCTTTCCTTAAATATTGCCCCGTCTTGTCGCTGCAAGACCGCGAATTTGAAAATACGCTAGAGCGAAACGATGTGACTCCCGCCAGGATGCATAGAAGTATATAGGGGGATCTGTATTCGTTAAACTTTTCAGCAAAAACGCGAATTATGCTGAAACACATTCGAAAAACATTCAACTTACCGCAGTTAAAACGGTGCTGGCTATTTGTAGTCTGCTATGAGACGCCAGTTTTCTTTCTCCTACTTTCGTTTTGAACGGAGGTGGCCAAATCGCTGTGGCCCGGATTTTTGCATATCGAATAGTTTATGAGCCGGGTCACAGCAAAATGGTCGCATCCGTTCAAAAGGAAAGTAGGAGAAAGAAAGCTGGCGCCTCGTAGCTGACTGGAAATAGTAAGCACCGTTTTAATTGCGGTGAGTTTAATGTTTTTAGATAGTGTTTAACCATAATTCGCGTTTTTGTTGAAAAGATTAACGAATACAGATCCCCCTATATACGTCTATGCATCCTGGCGGGAGTCACATCGTTTCGCTCTAGCGTTTTTTCAAATTCGCGGTCTTGCAGCGACAAGACGGAGCAATATTTAAGGAAAGCACTAACATAGCCGCTTAGCATATGGAATTTGGAACGGATCAAGACCAAACTGATTGAAATCGGTGTTGAATTGGCTTTGCTGTAAGACTTTGAAAAACATGACTGTTGTATTTTCCGCCGCTGATCTGTCGTAGTTAGATACCTTTCAATACATATATAGACCCGATAGGAAATTTTTTCCGGGTCGTGTTTTTCTCGTTTTTCGGAGTGGTTTTAGGTTCAAATAGATAGTTTTAGGCCAGTTGAACATGCATCGATCACAATATTTTTTTTTTTTTTTTTTTATTTTTTTTTTGGGGGGGGGGGGGGGGGGGGGGGGTTCCATGAATGAGTCCAAGCATGCGTCGGGCACCTTTGGGTTCAATGAGCACAAATCAGCTAAACAGATAATTATTTCGGATATGACACTCGTTTTGTTTCTTTTGCTGTTTCACTTAAGTGTACTAAAATTATTATATTTTTTTTTTAAAAAAAAGACAATTTAGACTGTGACAATTTCATCCTCACTGATCATGTAACCTTTATTATGCTACGAGGAAATTCGTGATTACTTTTCGAGGGCTTGGTGCAAAACTATTCTAACTCCTTCACAAAGTGAAGGAGTTAGAATAGTTTTGCACCATGCCCTCGTTTTTTATACAGATGAAGCTAGGAGCCACTCGACTGAATTGAATTTTTTTTTTCTCTCTCTCTCTCTCCCTCCCTCTCTCTTTCTCTCTCCTCTCTTTTTCTCTCTCTCACTCTCTGTGTGTCTGTTTGTCTGTTTGTCCGCCTTCCTTACCACCCGTCCGTCCGTTCGCCCATCCACGTGTCTGTCTGTCTGTCTATCTCTCTGTCTGACCACATCTTTCTCTATTTCTGTCTCTCGCTTCCTCATTGTCTCTCTCTTCATTATTGTCTATATCAGTCTCTCTGTCTCTGTCAGTCTATTTAAGTCTGCAAACAGAGTAGCTTTTACAGCTTTCTGAATAGGGTCGCGTCTATATGCTTATATGTTAGATCTGATAATGTATGGTCATGGCAGGATATGTACAGTCTTACATGCATGTTAATTAGGTAGATAATTAACCCTTTCCCTCATAGACTATTCTTAGATCCAACATCTTTGAATAAATCTACCGAATAGGAGCATTAGCTGGAGAAAAGGAAAAGTTTAGAATTTTGTAGTTTGAAACATTTGTCATAAATAGGGCATTTTCTTCTATAGGAGCAAATGCTCTATTTATCACAATGGTTTCAACATGTGACTTTTTCAGAGGCGTCAAAAATCGTCAATATGAGAGAATGGGTTTTAACCATTGAAAGTTTAATGATGTAATGACAATAAACAGGTACACAATTACTCAAATCTTTCGAGAGTGATCAATCCAGCGACACCACTCATGCATGACTAAGGTACACACGAATATTACGTCATGTCAGCCTTGAATGAATCTAGGGAAATAAAACGCGATTAAAGGCACACGTCGGAGTCGTATTTTGTATTTTACTAAATCGTGAACATTAATTAGTTGATCTGTTTTTATAATGGCACACATGGACACAGAATACTTGGCCGTTGCAGAAATTGTAAAACCAGGCAGCTTCTACAGGGTCTGTCTGATCCGGGTCAACACTGCCTGTAGATGCGTCAGAAGGGTGTTACTATCAGAGACAGAGTTATAGTACCCAAGTCAGAGTGACTCATGATGATGTATCAGCAATCACGAGAGAGTGCATCTTGTGCTAAATCAGTTTATTAATTGATCTCTCTGTACCCATAGACTTCCGTGCCATTTTCTGATTCTTATCTTTGTACATTATGGATTTTTTATTGAAACTCTTTGCACGCTAGCGGCGAAGCCGTGATTACCTATGCAGACAGTTTGGATCCAGATGAGACGCCGCATGATGCTGCGTCTCATCGGGATCCAAACTTGTTGACGATCTGGCTATATTTTTTGCATAGAAAATGAGGGGGAAAATAACAACTGAAGCAGACGACAGCTGTTGCAGACGAATAATTACTGAGCGCGCAAATAGTTAAACTACATGTATTTTCTCTGTTATGTCATTAACTGTCAGGGTCCGTATCTGATACGCAATGCTCACAACCCTTTCAGATGCAATGCATAGGTCACTGATGATATTGACAAACAGTATGGATATTTATGACTTGGCATCTCATTATGATTCAAACTGTTTGACACTCATGTGGTATTTATTGTGCTGAAATAAAAAGCAGATCGTGTGCATGTATTAACTTAGTCGAGAGTTTGAAAAGACGATGATGTATGCAGCATTTTGAAGGTTGAACATGCATCGTAAAGAACAAATTTCCCTGCCCAAGCGATTGACATGGGTTTAATTTTCAATCCAAGTGGCAGATAATATTGTTAACCCATTCCCTCCTAGGCAACATTTAGACACAACCTCTTTGAATAAACGTACCGAAAAGGAGCATTTACTGAAGAAAAGGAAAATGTTAGAATTGTGTAGTTTTGAAGACATTGTGATAAATAGAGCATTGATTTCAAAAAGTGAAATAGGACTAGGTGAAAACAGGTCATACGCCCCTTTCTCTTTCTGCCCCCCCCCCCCTTCACTCTCTATTTTCTCTGTATGCGTGTGTGTGTGTGTCTCTCTCTCCCTGTCTTTCTGTCTCTCTCTGTCTCTCCCTGTCTCTCTCTCGGTCTCTCCCCGTGTCTGTGTGTGTGTCTCTCTGTGTGTCTCCTCTCTGTCTCTGTCTCTGACTCTGCCTTTTCACACCTCTGCTAACAGTGTAGACCTAGATCAGACGAATTCAGCTGATAAATATTCATGACGTCATTATTACTTATATGAATATTCAGCAGGGAAAGTGTTAAAAGAATGTAAGTTAATACTCTTCATAATGCTGAGAGACAAAGGAGACATTTACAGGTAACCTTTTCATATTAATATGAACAGACCTACCGAGTATCGAACACAACTTCACACACACACCCCACTGGGCTACATGTAATACTACAAGCTGACCTGTGTACGGTAGCGCCTGTCTTAACCCTTTCGCTGTCAAACTCTGTCGTCTGCTAACTTTGTCGTCTGCTACAATTTTTCATTTTTTTGATTTTCTTCTTTTTTTTTATTTCAAAGACATAGTAACAGTAACAAACAGTTTGGGTCCTGATGAGACGCCGAGTTACTCGGCGTCTCATCTGGATCCAAACTGTTTGCATAGGTAATCACAGATCTGGCATTGGCAGCGATAGGGTTAAGCGGCTATGAAAAAGAGGTCCAGTTCTGGGACTGTAAGGCAAATGGTAGCTTAATGCAGGTCAAAAGTAATGCAGAAAGCTCCTATAGGTCCTGCATTGTCCTGCATTAAGCAACCACCTGCTTTTTAAAGACCCTTGTGCTCAGTAAATGAATGGCCGCTTAAGACAGGTTTTGTTGTACATTGACTATCATTTCACGCCGATTAATGATTCTGCGAGTGTTGTGTTTTCTAAGACAACTCTATTAACTCTTTGCACTCAAAGTAAGTTTTCGTCTTCAACTATTGTCGTCTGCTTCAATTCTTAAAATAAATTTCTCTTATTTTTTTCGAAAATGCGACCAAAGTGTCTAACAGTTTGGATCCTGATGAGACGCCGCATTATGTTGCGTCTCATCTGGATCCAAACTGTTTGCATAGGTAATCACAGTTTCTTCGTTAGCGAGCAGATAGATAACGTGACAAAATTACATTCTCATCGCAGATTTGTTTTCTTCATCTCAGATTTTCTTTGAATTATTATGTAAATCATTTTTAAAATTAATTACAATACACAAAAGGAAACATCAAATATTTTCGAAATAGTCTGTACTTTTCCTTTTACGCTGCGCAATATGCCTGTCCTTATTTCCCGGGTTGTACTTTTTTCTGCGTATGATTTTCCAGGGACTGTAGTTATTGACCCAATTAGGCACCGCGCCAGGAAAACAGCTGATCCGAACTAGGTCACAGCGGCTATATTTATCCAGCCAGCCTTATCTATGCTATTGTGCTACCTTTAGCAAGTACAGTCGTCTGGTCGGTCCAATTAATTTGTCAAGATATTAATTATTGAAATACAAAATTATTGAATTAAAGTTAAAGTAAAATATATAAACTTGTTTGTCAATTTGTCAAATTTATCTGAGAAAGATCTGGGAGTCAACTATTTTCACCTTTAATGCTTTGTTATTGGTTTTACTTACAGCGTTCTCTAGTACAAATAGAACGTACAGTAGCACACGTCTTAAGCGACCTTATATCGATTGGGCACGTGAATATGAAAAAGCATGTGGTTGCTTAATGCAGGGCAAAAGTAATACAGAAAGCTCCTATAGGAGCTTTCTGTATTATTTTTGACCTGCATTAAGCTACCCCCTGACCTACAGACCAACACTTATACCTCTTGTTGATGGTCGCTTTAGACAGGTCCTACTGCACCGTAGCTATCATCATGCTAACAGCCACCTCACTGCCATTTACAAAGAGATTGGACCCAGATCAGACCTAGAGCAAGATCCAAGTTGTTAAAACGTCGATCAATATATCCTTTAAACCTGGAAACAATCGGAAGTACGCAACATTTGAAACAGGATAATCATGCGAGTAGACACTAGTCTCCAGCAGAACAAGAGTTGACCTAGTTTTACATGGAGATGTCTTTAATAGCTTCGCTGAAGTTATTATGTTCCATTGGCACATGAATATTTTATATAAAAAGTCATATACTTTAATCCATTTATGTCTAGTGGCCCTTATAATAGGAACATAGATTCAGATCAGATGTCTCCTAGAGGAAATTTCTAATTAGGATCTATACCGTTTGATTCAGAAGTTAGATTCTAAATACATGCCTGTCTCTCAAAAAAAGACAGAAAGTATAGAGTTAGATCTATATTATTTAGTAAGCAATCCGAGCAGACCCAGATAAGACGGCTCCGGTCTACTCTGTTTGCAAATGCGTAAACATGCGTATTTAAGGAGTAAAGGGTTAACAATCGACCTAATAAATATCAATGTAAGAAATGATCACTTAATCTATAGTACCCCTTTAAAGCACTCACTTAATGGGAAAAATCGCTGACTTCAAAAGCAGGTGCTTAATACAGGGCGAAAGTAATGCAGAAAGCTCTCGCGAGAGCTTTCTGCAAAACTTTCGTCCTGTATTAAGCTACCACCTGCCTCTAAATCCCAGATGTATATCTCATTTGGTTGGTCCTATTTGCGGGGTTCCACTGTATATTAATTAGCTGTTTTAGTATGGATATTATAGATAAGACATGTTTGTACGATGAAAGAAACTGTATAATAAGATATATTTTAAATCACAAGCAATCCGAACAGACTCGGGTCAGATAGCGCCTATACAGGGGCTGTTTGATATGGGTCAACTCTGTTTGCATTATATCCAATGGCAGCAGCATGGCTCCCGTCGCCTCATTGGCTGTCATATTGCCACGTAAATGCCGTGATATTGACACTTGCTGGGCCTGTAACTTGCACGGATAGTAAACACCTTAACAAATATGTAACAAACAAACAACCTTAACAAATATGTAACAAACTGGACTCGTTTGTAACAAAAACTCGCTGGGAAAAATTCTCCGGTAGTTAGGAGGTAATACTTATATTGGAAATGCCTTCTAAGCTGTTATTTGTCTTGATGAAGATGATGGTGATGATGACGTTGTTGCTATATTAGCGTTGGTGATGATGATTGCAATGACAAAGCTTTTGAATATCGATTATAATGATGATGGCAACATTGTCGTTGTTGTTATTGATAATGATGATAATAATGAGGATGGTGACGATGGTGATGACGATGATGATGGTGATGGTGATGGCGGTCGCAATGATTATTTGTGCCATGTGCCAAGTGCCATATACCATGTACCCATACAGAAAGCTCCTTTGGCAATTTTCTGTGTGATTTTCATCCTACATTAAACTGCTAGCTGCGCATTGACTTTAAGGCCACACCATTACTTGAACCTGCCTTCCAAACTTAAAGCACTTAATGCAACTTAAGAACATTAAGGTCTGTTGGCAAGGTAGCATAAATAAACTATGATATGTAGTATATTACATGAACATAACATATGGTGTATGCTGTATAATTCTTATAACCTTTTACTTCATGAAACAATGACAGCATGGCTATGAATTAGCTGATTGTGTATAATGATATTGCTAACCATGGATTGATTTGTCTACATTATTTTAAAAGCAAATAGAGCAGACCCTGACCAAACGGCTCATACAGGAATCGTCTTATCTAGGTCTACTCTGTTTGCAAAGGCTTAGAAAGGCGCATATATGGTGTAATAAAGAGATAACGGAAAATGAACATTATGTCAGTTGAGTACAGTATCTACAGATATGTCAGTCGCCGCAATGCTCCAAATGGTTCATGACCTTCACTCTTTGAAATTGTTCATTGAGATATCTCGACAAACAGAGTATTCCCTGATCAGAAGACACAGTTGACCTGCTGTCGCTTGTTTTGGTCTGCACTGTTATCGGAGTGTCCCCCCACCCTCCCCGATCAGATGTCCTGTCTGTGTGTTTGTCACCAACTTTAACATTGGCCAGCCAGTACAGATAGAGACAGAAAATTGAAAATTGGCATGCATGTACATCTCATAAAGCTGCACATTTTGAGGGGTGACATGTCAAGGTCAATACTATCCTTCAAGGTCAGAGGTCAAATATATAGGCCAAATCACCGACTTTAACATTGGCCATAACCTTTGAACCAATAGAGATAGAGACTTGATATTTGGCATGCATATGTATCTCATAGAGTTGCACATTTTGATGAGTGAAATGTCAAGGCCAATGTCATCATTCAGGATCAAAGGTCATAACGGGGGCATAATGTTTCACAAACACATTTTGTTGTTCTATGCGACGCACCTTTTATACAGCAAAACGATATAAAAATGATACTAAAGTCGTTAACTCTTTACCCCATGACTATCTATGTAAGATATAATGACATCGTGACTATTAACTACATGTAAATCTATTGTTGTGTATGGCATGGGCACAACAGAAGACTCTTGATCACTTTCCTCACTAGATTCACTGAAATAATGAACACTACTGACTGACTCTCAAACATTTGTATTAAACGTTAGTTCAAACAGACATCGCCGATTTTATCGTTTTCTATGAGTTTTTCAACTTCTAATTTGCTTATTTTCATCGCGCTATTCTGTTTCAAGCGACTACCTCCTGTTTCTTCGAAGTTTAAGTAATATATGTAACGAGACAGTTCATTGGCTGAAATTAAAGTACTCAAAATGACTAATGATTTGCGACGTTACAAACCGTCTCGCGGGACTGGAAGTTAGCTATGTTGAGTTGCATGTACGCGGCTCGCGGCACAAGGATCGCTTCAGCGTGGCACGCTGGATACCAAAGCTGTTATCAGTGACGCGTTGCTGAATGCTTCACGCAGAACAGAGTTAATGCAGAACGCTCTCTTTGCATATATTTCGTTCTGCGTTAAGCTACCCACTGCATTGACCCGTTACTCCATAAATAAGCATTTCGGCATCATTGCAATGGAGTTTACTCAGAACAGACGGCTCTTGCAGGAGCAGTCTGACCAGGGTCTGTCTTTATGCTTATCTATTTCTACAGTTTCTGCCATGGGTAAACCATTCCTTGTTCATAATGTCATTATAAAATTTCAGCTAATTAATATCCATAGGGTCATTATTTGTACATGAATATTCATGGATAAAAGGTAAAACATCCTAGATTATACATCTGAGCGGCCGTTGCAGAGGTTGCTTTTTTCTGGTATCTACGTGTTCATATGCGTGTTTATTCGATGTTAATTATGTTCTCAAAGTAGCGTGCGTCATTCCCTAATATAGAAATAAATCCGATCACGTAGGTCCATCGAATATTAACACTTTACCCCAAAGGTACGCCTTTTGATACCAGTGAAAACGGAGTAGATCCAACCCAGACGGCTCATGTCTGATCAGGGTCTGTTCAGTTTGATTATGGAGTAATGGAATTTATTTGAACAGTTTATGGAAATAAATAAATGTTACGGAATGGACATCTTCCCTTGGAGCCGAATGTTTTAGAATGCATAAGCTTGTATATTATTTGCTTGAAATCAATGCCTGCTTGTTAATTCATCATACAAAATATAAACTGAAAGGAATTAGATACGCAACTATTCATGTAGAAATAGGTGCTCAATAGTTTGCACGACTTTTCCGTGACTGCACCAAGCAACACTTACCTATTGTCCGAAACCGATCGTCGAACGGTCACCGATATCATGAGTAGCACGGACTCTGTTCTGTATACTACAGGTCACGTGACTACAGGTAATTGTATAGAGTGTACATGTTCGGTCACATTACAGAATTCACCAGTAAGACCTAGTTAGTAAATTTTAAAAAAAGAAAAATCTAATCTGATCAGAGTTGGCAATGCCGCGCTTAAACAAAGATCAACGTTAAGCAGTCGTTCGGATGCTGATGAACGGAAGCTCGCAGCCTAACGTTGCAAATTATCTTAGAATGCTCAAAAGCACCATCTCTAGGCTGTTTGACCATCTGCGTAGCACTGGTACAATGAACGACCGTCTTCGACCGGGCCGACCCCGAATAACATCACGAATAACACCAGACCTTGTGCACGAAATAAGTCAAACAGGCTCCGGAACGCTGGGATTAGAGCAAGACAACTATACGTAGGTTTGCCGTTAACAAGTCCTTAACGGTAACGTCGCTAGGATTGGCTGCAGCTACATCGAACGGAATTGCTTTCCATACATTGCTAGAGGAGGGTGTTGGTCCATTCCGATAAGAGGCAGCACGTGCATCGCCGTAGAGGGGAACGCTATGTAGACGTGTGCGTATAAGGGAAGTCGACCGTTTTGGAGGCGGCGGAATTATGGTATGGGCCGGTATAGCTCATGGACATAAAACGGAACTGGTTTTCATCAAAGGAGCATTGAATGCGCAGAGATACCGTGCCGTCATCCTTCATCCAGTCGTGGCTCCGTTTGTTCAATGTCATGGATTGACATTTCAACACGATAATGCGCGTCCACACGTCGCTAGAATTTGCAATGACTATCTACACACAAACAATGTCGATGTTCTGCCCTGGCCAGCATTCAGTCCCGATCTGAACATCTGTGGGACGTGTTGAACAGACGTGTTCGGAGACGTCATC
This sequence comes from Azorinus chamasolen, assembly GCA_963576725.1. Lineage (NCBI taxonomy): Eukaryota > Metazoa > Mollusca > Bivalvia > Cardiida > Solecurtidae > Azorinus > Azorinus chamasolen. The sequence goes on from OY755243.1 coordinate 35,047,286, forward strand.
CGGTGCCGACGACACATGGCGAATTGAGACAGACATTGCATGAGGAGTGGGACAACATCCCAATTCGTCAAATTAGTGATTGAAATTATATATTGTCTAATGGCCTTGCAGTATTTTTCAAATTCTCTGGCGATTTATTTTAGTAAATCAGCCGTTACTGGCCATTTATTTAGTAAGTGTCTATTTACCGAAGTAAGTGACAATTTACCCAGTAAGTCGGTCTATTTTATATTGCACCTGCGTTCAGGGACAGGATACAATAGCGGCTATAGCGGCTGAAGCCTGTTGGAGCAAATGAAATTGACATGACGCCTCGATATTCCGAACAGTTTTTAGCAACTGATGTGGATTAAAGCTTTTGAAATGATTTCAAAAAGGGGGATACAAAAGACACACTTATCACAATAACTATTAAACTATCTTTATAACTCTTGACATCATGCTGGGCGTTAGCATTATAAACTAAAATTAAAAACAGTAATCATTTTTGCTGTCTCTTAACGAAAATAATGTTTTATGACACTCTCAGGGATTTGAATTACTAAACAATGTTTGAGTTGGTTGTTAAAGGGGATCTGTGAATCTTTAGCTATAATTTGGAGCCAGGCCGGTTTGAAGCAGTGTTTAACTCTTTCTCTAAGGAACATTTATAGATCTTCACGAATTGATCAATCAAGGAATAATAATAACCCATTTGTTTAATAATGTAAACTTTTCAAGGGAACTTTTAGTTAAAAAAACAACTGTAGGATCAGATCTATATAATTTTATACGGAAATAGATCGAACCCTGATTAGACGTTTGGTCTTTGTCTACTTTCTTTGCGATAAAGCGTTGATATGAGGGAAAGGGTTAAAACCGGTGTTTCCTCGATCGAATATAGACAGAGTTCATAAACTACTGTTGCTGCCAATTTCGCTGATGGGGACACCAAGTTCTGCCTATAGAAATCGTCTGTTCTTGGTCTACTCCGTTTGCATTTATACAAATAAACTTGGAAACTTTGTTCTACTCCGTTTGCAAATGTGTGAAACGCGTTTATATGAAGTAAAGGGTTAAACGATCTGTAGACATGTGCATTGACGAAAATGAATAAATAAGCATTCTTGATAATCCAATCGAAATCACGGGAAATCTCTGCAAAGTACAATGCAATCACCTACCGGCTTTATTAGCGAACTTCTGAAGCGGTTATTGAGAACTTGAGTTGCCATGACCTTATGTTTGGACAGTATTGGTACTTATATATTTCAATAAATCAAAATCCTCCATTTATAATTCGCTTGAATATCCACTGCTATTGTCAGAAAACTGTGGTGTTGCTGTCGGAAATATATCGCGTCTCAGTACATACAAGCGTTTGCCGCACGGTACTCTTATGAAAGATGTGACGGGTGGTGACAGGTATGTTTATTACATAGGGCGCGCGACATTTTGTGAACAAAACATAATTTCAATCACTAAATTGGTTAGTATTTGTTAGTCAGCATTTACAAAATAAATCGGTCGCGGGGCTGCGCCCCGCTATACCGATTTATTTTTGTAAATGCTGACTAACAAACACTAACCTATACTTAATGGACTCGTGAACTTTATGCACAGGTGTATCAGTGCTGCCATTGCAGCAAATTGTGTCATACCAGGTATTGGCCATATCGGGACACCACGCTGACGCTTCTCCCCTGCCACACTAAAAATGCAAGTAGACACCATTTCGTAGCATGCAAAGTGTTCAATGTTGAAAATGATATAACTTTTATAAACACACTATATATAGTAAATGCAATATACAGGTCCAGAGTTCGATTTGCGTTATTATAAATCCCTTTAGTATACATAATTAAATTAATGAAAAACAAACTGTGTGTCCAATAAATATTATAAATCAGTTTTTGACAAATTCAAAATATACATTGCCTGTAGAAAACCCGGATCTATCTACAGTTCCTGCCTTGGCCACAACTGTTCTTCTTCATATGCCACTATAAAAATCAGTTAATTGATATAAATGATGTCATTATTTCTTAAAATATTCTTGAAATATCGGGATAATAGAAGGGTTTCATGTGTTCTTCCCTCACCTTGTCCTATCCGTTTTTTCCAGAGTGATAAAATATTGACTTTTGAACAAACAAACAAACAATAATTATTGTCAATCTGTTAAAATTTAGCGTTCTGTTTAAATTGTTACAGTAAACCCCCACTAAATCGGAATTTTCATAAAGAACATTTAAAACATTTTAGGCAGGTGGCTGCTTAATGCAGGGTGAAAGTCGCGCAGAAAGCATTTTGGGATCTTTTCCAAAGCGAACAGAGTAGACCATGATTAGACGGTTGTGCAGGAGTCGTATGATACAGATCTACTCTGTTTGCAAAGGAGTTAAACCGTGTGTTTATGGAGTAAAGGGTTAAGCTCGAGAATTAGACTGTGTTGAGTGGACGCTGTAGAGAATGTTTACTGTATGTCGCACAAACACCTCTTCCGGGCAGGAACAGCTGATTAAGTTGCATGACATTTACAAGTAAACATGCCCTACTGACCTGCTTAATTATCGACTGATGACAGTTACTAAAAATAGAAGTGTTACTTGCATAATATACATGTGCATTGCAGCTGACTGATAACGTAGGATTTTTGACATATTCTTAACCATTTCCGTGTTCTATATTTACCTAATTTCAATACATACTGAATATTCATGGACAAAATTTGTTACAATGAAATATAGTAGGTGGAGCACTGTAGCAATGTTAGAAACTAAAGAAACATATTTATCGAATTCCATTAACAAACAGAGCAGACCCTGATCAGACGGCTCATATATAGGAGTCGTCGGATCTGGGTCTTATCTGATTGCAAATGCGTGAAAACGCGTTTCTATGAAAGAGTTAACGCAAACGGTTTGTCTTTACAAGTACCCCGGTGGGATTCGTAGAAAAAATGTAGCAAAATGTATACCTGTAAATGACATCAACAACATATATAATTCAACATTTATGCCTTACTCTTTTCCTGTTCTGTATTTAGGCCAACTTTTAATACCTATTGAATATTCATTAACAAAATAGTTTAAAGAAATCTGGAAGGTGGAACATTGTAGACATTTAAGAAAGAAAAGGAAGAGATATATCAAATTTTATCAGCAAACAGAGCAGACCCTGATCAGACGGTTCCCTTAGAAGCCGTCTGATCTGGGTTTACTCTGTTCGCAAATGCGTGAAAACACGTTTATATGAGGGAAAGAGTTAACCATTCTACCTTTATAATATTCTTGTAAGAAATAACAACCTTATATAAATTAGATGAATTTTGTTAATATTATATAAACACTGGACTTTTCAAGGCAGAAACTGTAGAATCAGATCTATAATTGTTCGCTAAAAGAGCAGATCCTGATCAGACATGTCCTATAGGAGCCGTCTGGTCTGGGTATGGTTTGTTTGAGCTGTATAAATACGCGAAGGATTAAACAGTAGTTACCAGAAAGGTGAAATGATGATTGCAATGTAGCAGGTTTTCAACCTTTTCCTTCATATAAGTAACGCCTTTTTACAGTAGACTCGCACCAGACGGTAGCTTCATGTAGGAGCTGTCTGATCAGAGTCTGCTCTGTTGGGTTATGAAGTTACAATAGATCTGACTCTACAGCTTCTAACAACACAGAACACTTTATGCATTATATGTCATTAACAGCTATAAATATACATGATGTCATTTGTTCTTACATGAATATTTAACAGGAAAAGGGTTAGACAGTAGTTGCCGGAGAGGTGTATTGATAATTGCAATGTAACAGGTTGTTATAGGACAACACCCACAACACCTACTTACTTACGTAATTCGTTTAACACAAGTCGCAATAAGCATGCATATGTCATGAAATACGTGCCACAGCGGTGTGGGTCTTAGTGACCATAGGCATTCAACGACGGAGGCCATTTAACCCATTCTCTCCTGATGACGCCTTTTTGCTCCTCTGAAAAATTCATTTTTGGAAACCATTGTGATAAATAGAGCATTTGCTCCATAGGAGCAAATGCTCTATTTATCACAATGGTTTCAAAACTACACAATTCTAAAATTCTCCTTTTCTGTAGTTAATGCTCATTTTCGGTAGATTAATTCAAAGAGGCTGATACCAAAAATAGTCTAGGATGGAGTGATTTAATAAAGACGATAGTAAGCGTCTATCATACAGCTACATTCATATCATACGTCAGATAATATACTACATCTTTGCAGTTGTTTTAATTTTGGAATACGGTCAGAGTCAATAACGGAGAACGAATCAGTTGTTAGAGTAGTAACATGAATATCCAGACTTATGGTAGACGATGTAGGTTTCACTATATTATACAGTAAACCCCCTCTAATGCGACCACCAAAAAGGGGCATAATTCACAGTGGCAAATGCAGGTGGTAGCTTAAAGGTATGCAGTCCTGTATTAAGCAACCACCTGCTTATGAAGACAGCCATGTTTGTTCATTAAGTGGTCGCAATATAGGGGTTTTACTGTATAGTAAGCCTACGCTAATGCGACCACAAAAAGAGGTTTAAATCTGGGTCTTACTGGCAGGTTGTAGCTTAATACAGGACGAGAATTATACAGAATAGGAGCTTTCTGTATTACTTTAGTACTGAATTAAACAACCGTCTGCTTTTTCAGATATCTGTATTTATTTATAAATTGTCGTAGAAGGGTTTTAGTGTACATGTAGTACAATTAGAGATTTGTTTTCTACTAAACATCTCGATAAATCCTAATATTATTCTGTAAACATTGCCATTAACAAATAATTGGACAAAAAAGTTCAATAATCATGAAACGGTTCGTATTATATATCTTCTCATGTTAAATAACCATGGAAAACCACGTTCACGTTCCTCGTTATTAGCTTGAACTTTTTTGTTGCCATGGGAGTCTCCATGGTAACCTTTACAAACAGTTTGGATCCAAATGTGACATTGAGTAAATGTGCCTCTCATATGGGTCTACTCTACTTAATACTGTTATGTTAAGAAAATGGAAAGGTGAATGAAAAATACATTTAAAACAGATTGCAGATTTTGCAAGAAGTAATACATTACATCGAAAGAGCTAACCCATTTGATTATTTTGGCGTAATGAATTACTGTGGCAAGTAATAAGAAATAATGACGGCACAGGTAGGATGGTTATAGGTTAGATGTAACATCGTTATAAACAGAAGAGATATAGTCATGACATTAGAAATATACATACGATGTGTAAATTAAACATTTTCTTTTCAAGGAGAGCATTATGTGTCCATCAAACTATCAAATAGGGTTAGAAGCGAGTGATCACAGCATAATGTTTACTCGAGAAATGGCGATCTTAGTTATTTGAAATGCGCTCCTTATATATGTCTCAGGTCATTATAAATAATATTCTCCCTGTCAGATGTATAATATAATAATTTCATTACCAAACAGACCAGATCCAGATCAGACGTTTCATTTAGTTAGGATCCGTCCGATCAGAGTCTGCTATGTTTGCTTATGGAATAATATACATGTAGACTTTTGCAAATCCTCATGTGTTTATAATTATGTCATTCTAAAAACAATAATTAGTACTCATGACGTCATCATATTAATATTCATAGAGTAAAGGATTAAAGACGCCTTTACTTATTCATTATGTAGTCACTATGGGGAGGTCATACTGTATTACATAAACGGGACCCTCATTATAGAGAAGTCTGCTGTATTACATAAACTGGACCCTCATTATAGAGAGGGTCTGCTGTATTACATAAACTGGACCAATTATGTATTACATAAGACGCCTTTACTTATTCATTATGAAGTCTGCTGTATTACATAAACTGGACCCTCACTATAGGGAGGGTATGCTGAATTACATAAATTGGACCCTCATTATAGAGAGGGTCTGCTGTGTTTCATAAACTGGACCCATTATGTAGTCACTATAGGGAGGTCATGCTTTATGACATAAACTGGTCCCATTGTGTATTCACTATATGGAGGTCATACTGTATTACATAACCTTGACCCATTATGTAATCACTATACTGGGGTCATACTGTGATCTCTACTGTGATAAACTGGGACTACTATGTAGTCACTATAATTATACTGTATTACATAAACTGGAACCACTATGTAGTCACTTTAGGGAGGGTCAACTGTATTACATAAACTGGAAACCATGTATTACATAAACTGGACCCATTATGTAGTCACTGTATATATAGAGAGGGTCAACTGTATTACATAAACTGGAACCATGTATTACATAAACTGGACCCATTATGTAGTCACTGTATATATAGAGAGGGTCAACTGTATTACATAAACTGGAACCATGTATTACATAAACTGGAACCATTATGTAGTCACTGTATATATAGAGAGGGTCAACTGTATTACATAAACTGGAACCATGGTGTATTCATTAAAGGGAAATTAATTATGTATTTCTCTTGGTTTATGTCTTCCTGTCGAATAGATAAACATATGGGTCTATAAGAGCAGGTGAGCGCTTAATGCAGGACGAAAGTGAGGAGGAGGAGGAACCAGGGGAGCTTTCTGCATAACGTTCGTCTTGCATTAAGCAACCACATGTCTTGATAATCCAGAATTAGATCTATTTTGGATGACAGACGATACCTATTTTATCACGTCTGCGGTTTTTGGCATAATAATAGGTTTCAGAGCATTGAATCCTGCACGTGTTTGCCGTTCGTGTCATGCTACTGTTTGTTGCATATATTGACCAAATAACATGCCCTGTACTTAAGAATATGGCCAACAATGTGTGCTTGGTTCCCAGATTCTGTAAAACGGTAAACAGACACGTTTGAGAATATTCTTGACTATTGAACCTGAGAATGCTTCTGTGAAATTAAGCCAAGGTCAGAGGAAAACCGCAAAGTTGGAACAGTTTCAAGAAGGAAATGGGCATTGTTGAGTCATAGGTATCTTTCTGTATTAGTTAGTGTCTATTAAGTGTGGATTTAATGATTTTAAATGCCGAAGCGCAGCGAGCGTTAGCGAGCGAGCAAGGCATTTAAAGTCATTAAATTCGCACTTAATAGACACTAACTGATATAGTGTTTAGCCTAGTTTTTGGACAGGATTAAAAGTGGGCGGAGTGAAGCTGGACTTAGTCGCATGCGTTGCTAGGGGCAACAGCCGAGACCGTGTGTTGAACAAATGTGTCAGTCGTTCAGAAAGGATGGCAGAAATGAAGCCGACGCTCGACCTTCTTGGGGACCATGACGTTAAATTTTACGGACGATGCATTTCAAGATAGCTGTCTAACACAATTGTTAAATGTGCAGACACGAAAGTTGTCAAAACCCGAATTAGGTAAGATATTTCATTGAGTCGATGTTTCAAGCGCTGTGCTCTAAAAAAAGACAGCAAATGCAACAAAATGCTTCAAAAATAAAATTCAGTTTTAAATGCAGACGTAGACTACACATGCTATTTAACCCTTTACGCAATAGGTACTTATTTTAACGCCTTTAATTATTCTTCCACTCTAGAAATTAGTTTCACTTTATACCGTCATGGGTAGGCATCGTAAGAAATATTTCCCATATCCTAGCTGACGGTTGCTTAAAGCAGGCTGAAATTAAAGCAGAATACTCCTAAAGTCTGCTTTAATACTGAAACAAACTATGGAGGAAAGGGTTAGATCTAACTGACAGCTGATAATTTTATCATATTTTATAATTTCAGGGCCTGGACAAGAGACCAGTTACATAAAAGACAGGAATTACCATATATAATGTTTAACAGTAAACCGTTGTACAATAGCCATTCAACGGCAAAACAATGAAATCTCTATAGACAGGTGGCTGCTTAATACAGACAAAGGTAGTTCAGAACGCCTCGAGGGAGCATTCTACATTACATTTGTCCTGCATTTAGCATTCACTTGTCCAATAACTAAATAGATCTAGGGTCTTCTTTTTTTTGGTGTTTTTTAATGCTTTGGTTTTTTCTTTTTTATTTCGAATCTCAGTACATGTAGATCTACCAATAAAATGTTTGAGTTGCATCAATTTACCTCATTTCTTAGTCTGAGCTTGGTGTTCTACACAGAACATGTACATACACATGTGTATTTGACGCTCGCGCTGTTACTTGGTGGGACGAGCTAAGCACTGTACGTCACAGGATGTACTCGCGCATGCGCTTGGGACAACCGATTTAATCGCTAAGTCAGCTAATAGTGCCTGACTATATGAAATTAATCTTGGAGAAATTCAAAATTTCCAGCATTGTGATTGGCCCAAAAAGTAGGTTAAACACTATAGATTGCTAGGATCAGAGCGACAGATAAATGCGTATTCAGATCTTCATTTCTCCACAAAACCCTATATTGTGACCACTCTTTAGAATCGTCTCTTCTACATAGTGGTCACAATATAGGGTTTAGTGGAGAAATACAGGAGTTGTTCTTGAAAATGCTTTTATTTAGTCATCTTATCTGGGCCTCTGGTTTGTGATATGAGTATACTGTAAAACAAACATCTGGACCTCGGGTTTGTGATATGAGTATACTGTAAAACCAAACATCTAAATCGGGTGTTCATGTTAGTATCAGTGCCTGTATTTAGACAGGAGGCAATTTTATACAGAGTGAAAATCATGTAGAAAGCTCCAAAAAGAGCTTTCTGCACAACTTTTTCAATCTGCATTAAGCAGCCACCTGTATAACAGATTTGAACGTTTCTCTACTAAACTTACTGTTTGGAAGGTTTTACTGTATACAGTACCTTATAAGGTGCAATTCTGAATCCTCAGTTTGGTGACTGATAATTGTTTGTGTGGTAGGATGATAATTGAAGTTGACAAATAATATGAGTCACGTTTGATGACTATAATTTCATCATTAGTTAATACCAGTAGTCATGTTTACCGCATCAATATCCATGCAATAATTCACGTCTTCATAAAAAGATCGTAACCGAACTTTTATAATGGTCAATAATCAAAATTTTAATGAATTTTAAGCTCTGCAAAATTATATCTACTTTAAAGCAAACTGTGCAGACCCAGATGTTTCCAACAGAAACCGTCTTTTCTGGTTTTGCTCTGTTTGCAAACACGTAAACAGTCTAGTAAAAGGCTGAACATGTTTGTTCACGCTATAGTCTAGATGAATTAGTAATTCCCGGCTTGACAAAATAAATGTCTAACCAAATTTGGATTTGGTACATTTGACAACATCTGATCGATCAAGGTTTGAGAAGAATATATGATCGAGTGTCAAACAGCCTGAAGATACATGTACGTTGATTGAGTGTCAAACAGCCTGAAGATACATGTACGTTGATTGAGTGTCAAACAGCCTGAAGATACATGTACGTCGATTGAGTGTCAAACAGCCTGAAGATGCATGTACGTCGATCGAGTGTCAAACAGCCTGAAGATACATGTACGTCGATCGAGTGTCAAACAGCCTGAATATACATGTACGTCGATCGAGTGTCAAACAGCCTGAAGATACATGTACGTCGATTGCAAATGCTAGTTAGATCACGAATAGCGAGATAAATATTAGCTTTTGTAAACAGTTTGGATCCAAATGAGACGTCAATTTGTCACCCGGTCACAAACTGTTGACATCTTTATCGCGTGTCACAAATGCAGAAGAAGAACCCTTTAACCCATGAATATTGATGTTAGAAATAATTACATCATGAATATTAATTAGAATACTTGTTATAATAGCACATGGACACAGAAATGTTTGGCCTTGGCAGACACTGTGGAATCATATCTATATCATATCATAAGCAAACAGAGCAGACCCTGATCAGACGGCTCCTATAGGAGTCGTCTGATCTGGGTCTACTCTGTTTGTAGAGGCGTAGCAAGGCGTATTTGGGGAGTAAAGGATTAAGCCTTGAAGCAGACGACTGTTTCTCAATTTCCAAGAAAGGGCTTGTAGTCATGCACGAACACATTTATCATTAGCTGGTATGGATAAACTATTTGTGTGCGAATTTGTAATCATTAGCTGGTATGGCTGAACTATTTGTGTGCGAATTTGTGTTTGCCTATACAGTTTGGATCCAGATGAGACCTCGGGTATCTTGAATTCTGAGCAGAATCCAAATTGTTTGACACTATTACTGAAATTTAAAAGAGAAGTAAAAGAAAATAACTTCGGATAATTGTAGCAGACGACACTATTGGCAAACGACAATTAGCCTGTATTTTAGATTTAAAGCAAAACGTGCATAAGAATTGCCAATTTTGGACTATATTCATGATTGGCGAGCGAGATTTAGTGATAAAACAACGCACGGGATCACATCCTCTACCCATGGGCAGAATGTGGCTGAATTGAATCTCATTAATGGCTGTTATCTATATATATTTTGATGGACACAATTACCATTATATCGTTTTCATAACAGAGTCTCGCCTACTTAACAAGTGTCGTATTCTAAAATAATATCGTCTGCTTAAATAGCAAAGACCCCTATTTGTACAAGAATGTATTCATTGAAGAGCATTTGCAGTTGGTTTATTATGTGATATTGAAACAACAGCCGTATGATCTGGTTCTACTCTGTTTTCAAATACGTCAAATGGCGTCTGAGTCATGTTTTATATATAAATTGTCGAGTCCCAAGGCGGAAACCTTTAACTCATTCTTAAAATCTCCCCCTGGACTCAAATAACTTGGTCATCAAAATGATATAATTGATTAAGCAGTTTGTCCAAGATTACTATAACCCTCTCCGCATTGGTTTCCTCGTGACATGCTTTTTGAAAACAGCTTGGATCCAGATGAGACGCCGAGTTGTTAGGATCCTAGCCATTTGGCACTTGGTCACTAGTTTCTGAAACGTTTGATATTGGTAGTGTTAGTACTCATTTGGATTTGTTGGCTACTCAGTTACTTTAAAAGTGAGGAGTAGTATACAGGGTATACCTAACCTGTTCCTGTGAGTTATGGCGAACAAGTCATTCTGAGTCTATTCTTGATTCGTCAACAATATGACTAAGCATCCAACCGACTCTATCTGACTACACCAGACTGAGAAAGAGTCCATTTCTAGTGCAATGCAGCTTTGACTATCTGTGCACATAATGTACAATATTATTTCCAATATCGCTAGGGAGTCTTTTATTGGCCTGACTGCACTATGCTTCGGTGCAGAATTACTTGCACTCGATAAGACACAAGAGCATATGCACTGGCTTTAATACGATATGCGCTTCTAGTAATTAAGAACTGTGGACAAGCGGAGTATTTAGGAAATCTAGAATAATAATTTTCTATATTTCGGCACAGAAAAATATATTGTTGGTACTCATTAGAATCGCTTCTACGAATGAGTACAAACAATATAGGGTTTGATTGAAAATAAGTTGTTTAACATTTTTCTTCATAAATACGCTTTTAGTGCCTGTGCAGAGTAGACCCAGAGTAGATGACCCCTGTCGGTGCCGTCTGGTCCTGGTCTGTCCTGTTTGTTCCTGAAATAATATAGATACGCCCCTACAGTTTCTGTCATGGCCAAAACGTACTGTGTCCATATGTCATTATATAACTAATCTAACAGGTTTTCAGGATGTCATTATCTCTTAGATGAATGTTCTAGTAGAAAAGGGACAAATAGACCAGTGCGTCTCTGATATACAGTACAAATAGACCAGTGCGTCTCGGATATACAGTGCAAATAGACCAGCGCGTCTCTGATATACAGTACAAAGAGATCAGATCAGTGTGTGTCTCTGATATACAGTACAACTAGATCAGTGCGTCTCTGATATACATTTTTGTTCCTGATAACATTTACCTAATAGTCGACATTCTTGTAATTTATTTGTATGCCCCCACCCCCACCGATCAAAGGTAAGCCATTGCACATACATACTTAAACCTTGCATGCATGTGCAACTTATGGAGGCGAACATTTTAGGGGTAACTTATCAAGGTCAAGGTCATACATCAAGGTCAAAGGTCAGAACGGGGCATTTATTTTCACAAATACATCTTGTTCATTATAAGCTCGTCTATTTTAGTTCACGTGACAAAAAGTGCCAAGGTGAGCTATTGGAATCCTCATGTGTCTGCCATTCGTCAATCTGCGTTGTGCGTCATCAACAAATTCGTCATCAATAAACACCTCACCTTAAACCCACCACCATTGCAGGTAACCTTCCATGAAAGTTACATAAATCGTCCTGGTTAGAGGAGGAAAAATTAGATTCTCAATGAAAAATTTCTTTTAATGCTATTTCCTCCTAAACCAGGTAAAGGATTTCAACAAAAATTTACATACATGTACATGATATTCAGGTGACCATCCATGAAGGTTGTATAAATTGTTCCGGTCCCTTGCACAAATATGTCACATTAGCTAAAATATATTTTAAAGAATGATTTCTTTAAACGACACCTCCCCTTAAACTGCTGAATAGATTTCATAAATTATGATTCTACAGTTTCTGCCATTTCCAAAATATTCTTGTATTCATGTGCCATTACACATATTAAACTAATTAATATTCATGATGTTATTATTTCTTACATGAATACCCATGGAGCAGATGGTTATACTGGCACTTGGTGTTAGTTGTTTGAATGTTTAATCTTAGCATGCTTATCAAATGTTCATGGATAGAACAAAATGTCTTATTTCTCAAATTTGAAGCAAACTTAAATTTCCAGTTCCTCTCCAAGACATAATCAGGTTGAATACATCTTGATCTAAGTTACAGTGCGTTTGGGAATTAGTTACATCTCATTAGGGAGTTCAATTTATGTCGATATTAGCACAGTTATGTACAGAAACTATTCGTTTCATGAGCGTGTGCCCAATAAATCACTTGTAATCACATGTATATGGGACGTATACGAATAAATTGAGGGTTATGTTTTTGTCTTTAATGCTTTCATGCACTTGAAAGAATAAATGTCTGCATACCATAAAAACGGTGTGCCTATTAATGGTTCCCAGCTTACTGTATAACTTGTCTGCACTGACGTTTTACGTAGAAGATTTTAGGAGGCTTGTAGGAGCTACCTGCACCACATTTGATCTGCATCCATAATTACCTACCTTAAACCTTTACTACATATATATGTCTTTTATCATTTGCAAACAGAGAAGACCAAGATCAGATAGTTCCTGTAGAAGCAGTCTGATCAGGGTCTACTCTTTTTGCTTGTGAACTGATTTAGACATGATACCACAGATTCTGCAATGACAAAATATTGCTGTGGTCATATGCCATTATGAAAAACAGTCATGCAATATTCATGATGTCAATACTTCTCACACGAATATCCATAAGGTAAATGATAAATACATGCTTTACTGTGCATTTTATGGCCGAATGTTGCAATAATGACACATTAACCCATTACCTCATAGGCTATTTCTAGATCTAATCTCTTTGATTGAATCTACCGAAAAGGATCATGAAGTAGAAAAAAGGAAAACTTTAGAATTTTGCAGTTTGAAACCATTATGATAAATAGAGCATTTGCTCCTATAGGAGCAAATGCTCTATTTATCACAATGGTTTCACAAAATGACTTTTACAGAGTCGTCAAAAGTCGTCAATATCAGGGAAAGGGTTAAGCGTGCGACATAGCTTAAACCTCTATGTACAGAGCTACAGATATAAGGATGTGTACCCAAATATTAGAATCGTCATTTCTCCACCAAACCCTATACCGTGACCACTCTTTAAAATCGTCTCGAAGTAACGGTATAGGCTTCGGTGGAGAAAAAAGCAGTTATTCTTGAAAATGTTTGAATTTTTGCATCTTATCTGGAGCTCTGCCAGTGTATTTTGCATACAGATGCCACTCTGATTCCACTTGTAACAACTGCCTTGCGTTGATATTTCCATAAAGGAGCAATTTCATAAATAAGCCTTGCTAATAGCACATGTTAGCATCACTCGTTGCCCATCAATCTTTATTAGAACAACTCTTCTTGTTTACCAATTCTCAACAACTACCCACGTGTACAGTGAGAATTCTTTTAATCGGTTACTTATTACATACACGGATGTGTCTTCAAAAGCTGTATAACCCGTTCCCTATTATTTATTTATTCCAAAGTTCAATCCCTACTGAATATTTATGGACAAAATATATATAATGAAATGTGGAAGCTGGAGCATTGCAGCCATTTTAATTAAAAAACAACAGATTTATCAAATTCCATTAGCAAACAGAGCAGACCCTGATCAGACGGCTCCTAAGGGAGCCGTCTTATATGGGTCTATTCTGTTTTCAAATGCGTAAAAAGGCGTTTATATGACGGAAAGGGTTAATGTGGAATGGTTCTCCATATTTTTTGTCCTACTTTAAGCGATCATTTGCCTTAGTTCTTTCGCTGCCAATGTCGCACCTGTGATTGCCTATGCAAACAGTTTAGAACCAGATGAAACGCCGAGTAATGTTACTATTTTTCAAACAAAACTGAAGAAAAATAAAACATGAAAATTGTAGCAGACGACAAAGTTTGCAGACGACAACATTTGGCAGCGAAAGAGTAAAGTCCAAGAATAAAACTTCTTTTAGATATACCATGATATTCATGTAAGACATGCCATAATGAGTACTACATAACCGAATTCTTATAGTGCCACGTGAATACAAAAAACTTGGGCATGTCAGACACTATGGAATCAAATTTATATTATTCCATAAGCAAACAGAACAGCCTCTTATCAGACGGCTCCTATATGAGCCGTTTGATATGGGTCTAATTTGTTTGCAAAGACATTTAAAAAGTCGTATTTATGGAGTAAAGCGATAAACCAGAGTTATCTGTCCGTAACTGGTGCTAACAGTGTAGACCCTGATAAGCCACTGTTATTACAAAGCGGCAGCTGATTTAAATGCGTATCTATGTAGTAAAGGGTTAAAAGTACAAAAATGAGTCATGCAGTAAACACCACATACAGAACAAACAGTCGCCCGAACAGCAACACAAGGAAACAGCAAATCTACATAACTATAAAAACATCAAGAGACGAACAAAGACAAAACAAACATACAATAGGGGGAAGATGGGAGTACCGCCTTGGAACGGTCAGTGACAAAAGTCACTGGGGGTTAACCCGGTTTAACCAACATGCCCCTACAACAAACGCATGTTTTCAATAACATAATACAGTTTGGTATTTCTTATAGTGTTCAATATTATGAATGTTGTCAGTTTGAACTGGCCCTGTCATACAATAAAACCCTTTACCTTATAGGCAATTTTAGATACAACCTCTTGAATAAATCTACCGAAAAGGAGCATTAACTAGAGAAAAGGAAACGGTTTCAAACCATTGTGATAAATAGAGCATTTGCTCCTATAGGAGCAAATGCTTTATTTATCACAATGGTTTCACAAAGTGACTTTTACAGAGTCGTCAAAAGTGGTCAATATGAGGGAATGGGTTAAACCCTTTTTTATTTTACAACAAGATAGTATCACCGTATGTAGAACAGTTAACGAAATTAAAACGCACGTCGAATAAATACTTAATACATTGCTGAATACCATTAAGTCGCTGATATCAAACATATTATGAAAGTTTTGAAAGAATGCTTATTCGATTGGGTTTTCTTGCGATTATTTCTTTTCAACATATAAACAGATGATTTGTGTAAGTTTTAGGTATTTTAAAACACGCTGCAAGAAGAGATTACCACTTTAAATTAGATTTGTATTCTAATTTTAAAGATAATTTTGTATATGAACATTATTTAGATGATATACCTGCTGAAATAAGATGTTATGTTTCTAGACTCCGATTGGCCTCTCACTCATTACGAGTACAGACTGGTCGTTTCGGCGTGAATAGATTAGAGAGAAATTTAAGAACCTGTTTAATTTGTAATTCTGGTGATGTTGAGGACGAGTATCATTTTATCATGGTTTGTAAGCAACTGTCAGAAATTAGGAATAACTACATTAAGAAATATTTTTATATTAGACCTAGTGTTTTTAAATTTATACAGTTGTTGCAAAGTACAGAGAAAAAGGTATAGTAAATTTAGCTAAATTTATTAAAGAAGCCTTTAGCTTCCGCAATAACGTGCTTAATAATGTGACTTAAAATACCCTTGGGTTCATTCGCTTTTCGCTTTTCCTTGTATTGACCGTAGCAGGTCAATGTTTTATTATGTTCTGTTCGCTATACTATTATATGTCATGTCATGAAACTATTGTATATACACATATGATGCAATGAGGTACTTAGTGTACAAATTGCTAATAAAGATTCTGTTCTGTTCTGTTTAAAGTTCCAAAATACCTGTAATACTGTTTTAGCAGACCGTTGTTGAGGCGTTCCACTGTACCAGACTTCTGACAGGTGAACAAGCTTTGAACAATTGCACTAATTATCTTAATTTCTAACACCAACTAACCTTTTAAGCACAGGCTGCCAAATTAACAGTGCTATCTGCTAGTAATTTCGCAAGCTGCGCGAAACATCCTCTAGGAATGTATTTCGACTAATTGCAACTTGTCATTAGATCACGAATATGCCGTGTCTGATAGACTGGTATGCAGACTATGCACTTTTGGCCTAGTTCATAATCAACCAACTCCTGCAAATGTCCGCAGTTTAAATTCTCTCTGATTATTTGCTTTACAAACCATCCGACCCGTCCAAATAATAGTTTAGCAACTGTTGGTCAAGTATTAAACAGCATAGACCCTGATCAGAAACCCTGATACTCGATGTCTGATCTAGATCCAAGCTGTTTGCGCATTTAAGCCAAGCTTAAATTAGCAGGAAGAGGATTAGTTCCATTGCAATTAGGACACGGCTGCAACAGCCGTATTGTTATTGCTCATGCCTCCTCATGCAGTGCGCATGTAATTGATTGCGTATTAATTAACAGGTGCGAAAAGAACACCTGTATCATATTAACAATACAAAAATCTAGACGGCAAAAGCGGTGTAACAGTTTCAGGAACAAAATGGCACGTTAGGGCAATATAGGGGATATGGTAGGAAACGAGAACAGGTAGCCGTATTTAAGCATGAAAGGGCACAACAGGGCAGTATAAAATATAAGAATAGCGATATAGATGAACAAAAATGTTAAAATTACCTAGTTTCCAGATAATTGCAAGTAAGAGTACAGTAAAACCCCTCTAATGTGACAAAATGGGCATAACTCTGGGTGGCAAAGGCAGGTGATAGCATAATAAAGGACGAAAGTTATACAGAAAGCTCCTAAAGGAGATTTCTGCATAACTTTTGCCCGGCCGCGTGGCTCAGTGGTAGAGCGTCCGCCTGCGGTACGGAAGGTCGTGGGTTCGATCCCCGACCGCGACAGACCAAACGTCGTTAAAAGTTAGTACTAGTAGCTCCCCTGTCTACGCTCGACATTAAAGGGGTAGTTCTAGGACTTGTCGGACCGGTGTCAGGATAATGTGACTGGGTGGGGTGCCCTTGCCATGTGCCTGCGGCAGGGACATTCCAGTGAGGCAGCACTATAACTTGTCGCATGCTGGTACAGTCTGCAAATAACTGAAATACTGTTGGTCGAACGTAAAACCCAACTCACTCACTGCATAACTTTCGTCCTGCATTAAGCAGCCACCTGCTTATAAAGACAGGTATGTTTATCCATTATAGGTCGTATTAGGGAGGTTCTACAGTATATTAACAATTTACCTCATGCTTTACCTGAACTCTTATAATGGCGAATGAACACTTGGTTTTGACTGTGGCAAACATTCATATCCTACAGGAGCCATCCGATCCGGGTTTAACCTGTTTGCAAAGATGTCGAAGGGGTTCTAATGATGTAAAGGGTTAAAGCAAGGGACTTATCGGACCTTTTTTCGGTATTTTGTCACTCGAAATGCCATCTATGTGTAGTTTCACTGTTGCCAGACAGTATGCCTTAAAATTATGTATGCAAACCCTTGTTATTTATGTTGTAAATTGGACGGATTTTTCAAAATCGATCGTAATTGTTTCAGTTTGACATGATCTTTAGAACGTAGTCTTAATGGAATGGAAACCATTCTTATATTTACTCTACAAAAACATATATAGTTTGCTTAACCAACAGTATTTAATTTGCCTTCTTGTTTTATGTTCCTCACTAAGGTGAATATTTTACTTACTGTCTCATAACACCCATTGTGCTGCATTAAAGCCCTAACAATATATTTCCATAATAAGAGTAATAAGAGTTTATGCCTACCTAGCGTAATATACAAAATAATTAATTATTAATATATATTATATTGGAACATAGCTGCGGATTATTAGTTGCCTCTTATTAAGTAACGTCTGAATCTAGTCTTTGGTATATTCTGGTAATCAGTAATATTGTACAGTCTCCCTAGACTTGACGTTAACCCTTTTCCTCGTGCATATTTATTCAAGAATTAATGACGTAGTGCATGCCAGAAAGTATAGAATCAGGTCTTTATAATTTCATAGGCTAACCAGTCGGACCCTGACTGACTGATTGGACGGCTTCATTAAAAACCGTGTGATCTGGGTCTTCTCTGTTTGTAAATACATTAAAATACGTCTGTATGAGGTAAAAAGTAATGTACAGCAGACACCTGCTTAACCCTTTCACCGCCAATGTCGCAAAAATGCACCACAGCAAATAGTGCAGTCCCAGAACAGACGCCGTCTTTTCAAGGCGTCGTCTGATCAGGGACTTCACTTTTTGTCTCAAACTCTATTTCTATATCTATTCATTTGAACTCTGCATTTATTTATCTTATTTCCTTATTTTACCGAATGGTTTAATAAATTTGGATTGCAGACGACAATTAGAAATTTGGCGCCGAACAGGTTAATTTAATATGCAGAAGCTCTTACACCAAAAGAATATGAAAATTATGGTAATTCGGAAATGTGTGTATAGCATCGTCCAAAATGGAGAAGTTCTGTACAGTAGAATATGTGAAAACCATTGTCCGAAAAGAAGAATTGCAGTGTAGTAGAATATATGGACAGCTTTGCCAAAAGGGATAATTGTTGTGCAATATAATTGTAGTATAGAATAATATGTATAGTATTTTCCGAAATGGACAATCGTTGTATAGAAAAATATCAGGATATTATTTCCGAAGTATGGGAGTTTTGTATATAGAGGATCTTACATTCGTGTTCATTACAAATTGTTTTTATGAAACAAATTTGCTATGGTAATATAACACGAGTTTTAACGAGTGTAATATTCATTATAGTAAACGGGTTTTATGAAAACAATTTCCAATGAACACGAGTGTAAGATTCTTTTTATCACATATACCTTTAAAATGTGCGATAGAAAGTGAAACAGACTATATTTGACGGCTGTTTCGGCCATTGTTTACAGCGTAGTACAGCATGATTCCATCTGCTCATTTGGCATAAAATATGCACTAGTGCATTTCCTCTATTTACGACACTCTGTTCCGGCACTCCCACACGGCATATTATGTGATAAAGTAGAATATGTGTATACTATTGTCCGAAATGGAGAATGCTTGTATTGAAGAATATATGGAAAGTATTGTCCGAAATAGAGAACTGTTGTATAGAAGAATATGTGGACAATAATGTCTGAATGGAGAATTCTTGTATAGTAGAATATGTGGATGGTATTTTTCCGAAATGGAGAATGATGAGTGTAATAGAATAATGAGTGGTTGTAATAGAATGGTGAGGGAGTGTAATAGAATGATGATCGTAATAGAATGATGAGTGTAATACAACGATGGATGTAATATATGAATGCTGCTGAATAATCCGGCTTGTTTCTTCGTGACTTCCACTTTGCAACCAGCTGCCTAAAAGCTTCTTAATTCTTCTTTACTAATGAGTTCGGATTAATAAGACTTTACTGTTGATGCTGATTTCTGCAAACGACAATCTTCTCAACATGGCATTGATTAAATTACAGGAAGGATTTATATAAATATATGAAGTATCAAAACTTACTTAATACATCCACGGGGAAGATAATGGAACCCACCAGCCACTAAATGCAAATGAGTGTTAATCTAAGTATTAGTTTTTTCCCATATATCTCTTTGTAACAAGAAACCTCCTTGTTTAATTAGAACAACATGATACTAGTCTTATTCGCCCGATGTGGTTACAAGATAGAATCATATCTTCTTGAACTGGCAATCGTACGGTGGCACTGAGGTGACATATGCAAGATTTTTTTTCAAGTTTGCTTTCCCGAGATAATTTTTTTTATTATCTCGAGAATACGAAAAAAAGTTCGTTTTTACGAGATAACTTTTTTTATTATCTCGAGAAAACGAAACAAAGTTCGTTTTCCTGAGATAATTTTTTTTATTATCTCAAGAAAACGAAGTAGTTCGTTTTTAGGAGATAAAAAAAATTATTATCTCGAGAAAACGAAACAAAGTTCGTTTTCCTGAGATAATTTTTTTTATTATCTCAAGAAAACGAAGTAGTTCGTTTTTAGGAGATAATTTTTTTTATTATCTCAAGAAAACGAAGTAGTTCGTTTTGACGATATAATTTTTTTTATTATCTCGAGAAAACAAAAAAAGTTCGTTTTCATGAGATAATGTTTTTTATTATCTCAAGAAAACGAAGTAGTTCGTTTTAACGAGATAAAAAAAAATATTATCTCGAGAAAACGAAATAGTTCGTTTTAACGAGATAAAAAATTTTATTATCTCGAGAAAACGAAACAAAGTTCGTTTTCCTGAGATAATTTTTTTAAGTCGTGCGCACGACTTAATAAGCCAATCAGAACCCTCCGTCAGAGTCAATTGTTCATCTATGGGGTTTCTCGTTTCCCGCTTAGCGAGGCTCGATAGATTTGCAAACACGTTTGACCTAGATCAGACAACAAGTAACAAGCGTCTGATCAGGATCTAAGCTGTTTGATACTCGGGCAATATAATTTTCCCAAAGTAAGCGAATCAGAAGAAGTTACGAATTTATGTGGAAGTGAATTATTTTTGCTGCGTGATAAGAGTTATCCCTTTCCTCGATATATACGCATTTTATCACCACTTTTGCAAACAAAGAAGACCCGCATCAGACAGTTCCTATAGGAGCTACCAGATCAGGGTCTATTATGTTTCCTTAGAAAATTTCATAAATCAAGATTTTAACTTTCTACGCCAGAGTAGGCCCTGAACAGATAGCTCCTGAAGGATTTGTCTAACCAGGGTCTTCTATGTTTGCTTAGAACATATACTAAAATATAGAATATAGGCTAGATCTACTTCCTCAAAAATCTTATCAGTTTGCTCCTAAATATATATTTATTATATCGGTATATTCATAGTGATGGAGCCTTTCACGAATAGCCATGTAGGAGTGCATGGGTTAATATGAAGAATCGCAGTTGTGTATAAACCTTTTAAAAGCCGGGAAGGTGTATTCGACATATGGGAAACGGATGGACGCTATCCATAAACAATTTAACCCTTTCCTTCATAGTTTCTATTAAAACTTAATTTTAGGTAGATCTAGTTATATAGATTTACATGCATTCATAAGGGTAGAAACTCTCTTTAATATTTATGGAGGAAATGGTTAGCGTATCAACGCGACTAACATTTGCGTCTATTGAAAATTGTATAGGGGTCTCCTATCTAACCAATCTGATTCACTGCTTTTGTATAGTAAACCAATTACAAGCCTTATTTAGAACTACTCAACGTCATACTACTACTATTACGCGTCATAGTGATGTTTGATACGTCACGGTAACGTTATTATTAGTTATGCAGGGCTTAGTGTCCCTAATATGGACAGCAAATATTTATATGGGACGAAAATTTCAAGTATTTACACGCATGTTTGCATCATAGGTATGGCATGCCCTAGGGAAGCAAGGGAATTACCTCCCTTTAATAGAATTAAATAAAATATTTTGTAATTGCCTTAAATGTCGTTTATATATTTTTTTTTTCCTTTTTATCACTGTAAAACTAGTTAATTTTCATATTTCAACTCAATTAAAGCATAAATTATATGTATGCATTTTTTAAAACTGTAGTGGATAAACATAAAATATTATTATAGATAACAGAAAAGCATGTGGCTGTCAAATAAGGGAAGTAACTCTTGTAAAGCCATGAAAAGATTTTAGTACCCTCATAAGGAATCTATAGGGGTTTCTCGTGACCTCTATTGACCAATGGAATGACAAGAATTTTATAGGAGGTAAGATAAACGCAATTATGACGTCATATAAGTTCATCCCTTGTCTCAGCCATGTTCTCATAGACCTCAAAAACTTGCGAAAACTGTTGACTCTGATGGAGGGTTCTGATTGGCTTATTAAGTCGTGCGCACGACTTAAAAAATTATCTCGGGAAAACGAACTTTGTTTCGTTTTCTCGAGATAATAAAAAAAATTATCTCGCAAAAACGAACCATTTCGTTTTCTCGAGATGATAAAAAAAATTATCTCGTAAAAACGAACTCCTTCGTTTTCTTGAGATAATAAAAAAAAATATCTCATGAAAACGAACTTTTTTCGTTTTCTCGAGATAATAAATTTATTTATCTCGTCAAAACGAACTACTTCGTTTTCTTGAGATAATAAAAAATATTATCTCAGGAAAACGAACGTTGTTTCGTTTTCTCGAGATAATAAAAAAAATTATCTCGGGAAAACAAACTTGAAAAAAAAATCTTGCATATGTCACCTCAGTGCCACCGTACAATCGCTTAAATCAAAGAGAAATAAAATGAGAATGGATGAGAGGGGATATATTTTTAGATTACGTGGCTCAACTCATTAAGCCATTATTAGTTTGTGATAAAGCAAACTGTGCAGACTCTGGTTAGATTGCATCTTCCTTGTACAGCCTTCTTCTTTTTGGCACACACTGCACACTACGCATGGTTAACCGTCTACGTGATGTCGTCACTGGTTTTCTGCTCGAAAGTCAGGTCCCAATGGATTGGATTTAAACCAAATCCCAACAGAAATATAATTATGAACATCGTTCACAAGGCACTGTAAGGCACAACACACCCTGTGGCGTTACATTTTTAAAAGGAGCTTCTTGTATATCGTACACGTGTGGTTGCATAATGCAGAATGAAAGCAATGCAGAAAGCTCCTCTTATTTCTCCCCAGAAGTAAGGGGGGTATTCGAGTTGGCATGTATTAGGGAGAATGCGTCATCCACGTATTCAGCGCACTGTAGTATTGCTATAACTCCTTCCAGGCCCTCTGGTCCGGGTCTATCCTATTTGCTAGTAGAGTTGAGCCTGTCTTTAGCGACCATCAAAAAAGGGCTAACTATGGGTCTGTAAGGCAGGTGGTAGCTTAATACAGGTCAAAAGTAAATCAAAATTCTCATATAGGAGCTTTTTGCATTACTTTTGTCCTGTATTAAGCAACCACCTGCTTTTTACGATTCAAGTGTCAAATTAATATAAGGTCGCTATAGACATATTCTACTGTATACCTTTTTAACGGACAGTAGACACTAATGAGTACACCGGTAGTATCTATGCTTTCCATTTCTTTACGGCGTAAGAAAATCAGTATATTGGCCTATTTACCTAACAGTATCAATTGGGGCGATTTACCTACATTTTATAGACCCTGGTTTGTTGACACACAGTTATTAGTTGATCTATTGTATTATCAGTAATGGTTCTGATGGCTGATAATGTAAAAATGGAAACAACCGGTCCAATTATTCCCAGTAGAACTGCTGTATTTTGTAATTGGAATCCTGTAGCATTGCTAGGATCGGTTCAATGTCCGCTGAACCGTTCCCACAATATAGCCATGATTTACTGCAAGAATGTATATAAATGACCGGATTCAAGGGAAATGGGGCAGTGGTGTTTGTGCAAATGGTGCAGACCCAGACCAGCCGCCCCCTTTGTCAAAAGTGGCTTATGGGGGTCTACACTGTTAGCAGCGGTTACGAATATACAACTTGTTAACCCATTTACTCTATAAATACGACTTTTGTCGTCTTTGCAAACAGAATAGACCCAGATCAGACGGCTTCTGGAGGAACCATGTGATCAGGATCAGCTCTGTTGGCTTACGGTATAATAAAAGTATGGTTCTATAGTTTCTGCCATGGCCAAAATTGTCTGTACTCATGTGTTATCAAAATAATATTCCTGATAGCATTATTTCTTACATGAATATTCATGGTTTAAATTATTAAAGCAAATGACAACGAATACAAATTACGAACATATTTTTTTGTAACAATTGGTTTAACCCTTGCGGCGCCAAATTTCTACTTGTCGTCTGCAATCCAAGTTTGTTGGATCATTCGGTAAAGTAAGGACATAAGCTAAATGAATGCAAATTACGAAGGAATAAAGCACAGATACAGATGTTTGAAACAAATAGTGAAGTCCCTGATCAGACGCCGCCTTGAAAAAGGCGGCGTCTGATCTGGGACTACACTATTTGTCGTGGTGCATTTATGCGACATTGGCGGTGAAAGGGTTAAAAAACTTAGAATTAGTGGCTGTAGACAGGTTTAACTGTATACACATTTATGACGTCAGCCAGGTAAACTCTTGTACTTACAATATTTCAGGGTTGTTGAGGAACTAAGTAAACCATGAACGAAATGCCTTGACCGCAACTCACATCAGTTTATCTTCTTTGAGCATGTTTGAATCCATTTCTTGTCGGTTCTGTGAATTCAAGTAGTTTAATAATTGATGTTGATACATTTTCGTCATTCTATTTTAGGTAGGTAGATTTAATCCATGAGAAAAAACCCTAGAACATATGCTGCCTAGAAATGGTGTAATATTTATCTTTAAACCTTTTTCTTCATTTAGACGCTTTTATACGCTTTTGAATACAGGGCTGACCGAGATCAGAGTCTGCTCTGTTTGCTTACAGAATTATATATACATGTAGATGTGATTTTATATTTTTATCAGGACAAACATATCCTGTGTTCAGGTATAATTTAAAAAAAAATCAGGAAATTAATATTCATGATGTCATTATTTCTTACATGAATATTAACTCAAGTTAAGCGGACTTCTGTCATCTGTTCAACTCATAGGGGTAGCGTAATACATGGTCCTGTGCATAATACATGGTCCCATACGTCGGCTGTTGAAAACTAATACATGTGTATGTTGTACTTGTTTCCTTTTTAGGCGTCGATGGATATGGGTTTAGCGTTATAAATATTTAAAAAGACCCTATGTGGACTTCTCGCCAGACAAGTGTCACCTTTGACATGCCTATCGCGACCCAAACTATACAGTTGCGGGCCCAGGGTAACGCGGCGTCTTATTACGGCCGTGGCAGTTCGGTCAGTGGTATTTCGGTCAGTGGCTTCGGTCAGCGGCTTCCCAAAAGCTTGAACGAATAGGATGAATACAAAGCTTGCTCTCATTGAGAGTTTTGGCCACCATTATTATTGGTTCCCGATAAATGTAAGGGTTAACAATCACCAACTACAGCGTGTGTAAAGGGCTTCAGTTCACCAACACGATACTCATATATTCTCAATCACGTTTGATGAGTTCCGAAGTTTCCAAAATGGTTAGGAACCAAGCATACATGTTTGAGAATATTTGAGCGGCTCTGGCAGAACAGTGTCTTATTGCATTGTAGACTCAAATAAAATCTCACTCTGGTGAGTGTGAGTGTCATGTCGTGCAGACGCGACTCGCCTAGGCCTAAATCATTGGCCATTGTAACAAGACGCATACTGCCATAAAGCGACTCAATTTGTTTTGAGTTTTCAGTCTAAGAATGCTAAATACGATTCCTGCTGAACCCCACTCCCAGTCCATTAGCCTACTTTAAATCCCATACATGCCCTCAGTTGATTTTATTGGATTTGTTGTCTGTAAAAATGGTAATCTAAACATGGTCTAGACAAAAATTGATCGGCTTCTGTCAATATTAGGAGCCTCTTGATTATTTATTATGTACAGTTTGACATAATTAAGTCTGACCTGGTTTAGGGACAAATACATCTGTTACTGAGAAGCCCGGACTGTAATGATCTTCCAGACTGTGTTGTATTTCACATATCAGCTCATTCTATTGCCATGTCTATACCTAGAAAACATAGAATGACTCAAATCATTAATATATGTTGACTCTTTGGACTGTCAGCCCGGCTGTATTTTTTCAAGTAATCGCAAGGAATATCCTGATACAGGAATACCCCTCTAAACCGGACGTTCTATTTAAGGGAGTTTTTTGCATGACTTCCACCCCGCATTAAGCAGCCATCTACCTAAAAGTATCTACATTCTTATCTTCTAGAATTCCGGCTTATTAGAAGGGTTCTACTGTACATACACATATAGTTTATATATAACGTGTACAGAGTGGGCAAATGTTAACAGTGTTGACCCTGACCAGGGCTCTTCAGGAGAACTCTGATCAAGGTCAACACTGTTGCAGATGTCTCTAAGATACATTCTAAACATTATCTCCATAGAAACACTTCTTAAATCTTAGCAAAACAGACTAGACTTTCTTTAGAAGCCGTCTGATTAGGGTGTGTTCTGTTTGGGATTGCATAGATTCTAATTCGACAGTTTTTTTCCACAGCTACAACTATTCTTGTTACATGCCATTTTAGATATGAAGCTAATTAATATTCATAGTTCCAGTTATTTCATGGAGTAAAGGGTTGATTTCAGAGTATCTTATATATGAGACGAAGACAAACAGTGTAGCTGGTGCTGGAGTTGTATTGGTATTTGTTTGGAACCGTAAAAGCCTCTAAACTGGAATTCTAGTAGAAAAGAATTTAGATACTGTTAGGCAGGTGGCTGCTTAATGCAGGGTGAAAGTCATACAGAAAGCTCCTAGAGAAGCTTTTTGAATGACTTTCACCCTGCATGATGACGTCATCTGTCTTCAAGGCCGATACTTATATGTTGTTACTTTTATGTAAACTGTGACGAAAATAAAGGATCTGTTCTGTTCTGTTCTGTACTAATTTAACCCTTTCCCTCATATTGACGACTTTTGACGACTCTGTAAAAGTCACTTTGTGACACCATTGTGACAAATAGAGCATTTGCTCCTATCGGAGCAAATGCTCTATTTATCACAATGGTTTCAAACTACAAACTTCTAAAAGTTTCCTTTTCTCTATTTAATGCTCCTTTTCGGTAGATTTATTCAAAGACGTTGTATCTAAAAATAGCCTATGAGGTAATGGGTTAAACGTCCGGGTTAGAGGGTTTTTTACTGTATTATCATATAGGCAAAGTTTGGAACAACTAGCCTGCAAGTAATTGTTGTCATATTGGATTCCAAAATTGGATTTATCCGACAGCTTCTTTTCAAAACACAATCGTGTTTTCAAACAGAAATACTGCCGCATGGAAACCAATACTACACTGTTCTTGGAAAAGGATTTTAAGGAATTCAAGAATAATGATTTATATGAGGTATTGGGGTAAAACGTGGTAGAAACTGAAAGATGTTTGGAAATGTTATATTTGATTTATTTTCCCCTAAAAATGAAAAGAATTAACGTTGAAGCAGCGTAACCCTTACTTCCGCTAAAAAAGGAGGTCAGCTTAAATTTGGATCTGGTAGAAATTTTGCTTCCAGAAACTATTGACCAGCTTGGATCCTGGTGATACTCTATGGTACTCGGTTTCTCATCTGGATCCAGGCTGTATGCAAATGTGAGTCAGGTCGCAAATAGCGTAATAAAGGTTAAACATCCACATAACAGTTCTGAAGTTTTGAACCCGAGGCTTACAGAAAGTTGGCAACTTTGCCCCTGAACTTTAACCCGCTGTCCTACGGTTCGTGTAGGCAATCAGTTAACTGTAACTTAAGACCCTTGTGTTACATAACATGGTGTTTAAATGTTAATTAACCAGCATAGAACGTCTAGATCGAGTATTGCCATGTCACGACTGATGACCTAGTTACCAGAATGTCGCCAAGTTCACTGGAACTAACGTTATTCTGTCCGGTAGTCTGCTTCAGAACTATCGGCTTCAGAATGTGCTGTATGCGTTTACCATTTCCTTCATATAAATGCCTTTTCACGCATTTGCAAAGAGAGATGACCCAGATCAGACGGCTCCTATAGGAGCCGTCTGATCAGGGTCTGCTCTGTTTGCTAATGGAATTTAATAGATCTGCTCCTTTAGCTTCCAGACTGGCTACAATGTTCAGCCTTCCTTATTTCGTTATAACTATTTTGTCCATGAATATTCAGCAGGTATTGAAATTTGAAATAAACATAGAACAGGGAAAGGGTTAAAGCAACTGTTTATATGGAGTATCGTCTGATTAACATTTAGCCTGCTATGGCTGGATGAGTTAATACCTATGCAAACAGTTTGGATCCAGATGAGACGCCGAGTAACTCGGCGTCTCACCAGGATCCAAACTGTTTGACACTCTGGATGCATTTTGGTAGACACATTGATTATAGCTTGATTTTTGAAAATGTAGTAGGTAACCAATTCTGTAAAAATATTTTGCTCAGCAGGCTAAAGGTTAACCGTTTACCTGATATAGCGCATTTTGACATATTTGCAAACAGTGTAGATCCAGATCAGAGCCGCCTGATCAGGGTATGCTCTATTTGTTTATGATACCATACAGTTCTGCCGTGGCCAACACGTCTTGTGGTCATTTGCCATCATAAAAAAATCAATAACTATTCATGATATCAATAATTCTGGTGTAAAATAAATATTCATTATATCAGTATTTCTGACGTATATATTGATGACGTATACAGTAAATGCCCTCTCAACCGGAATTCTAGTAGAGAAGAATGTAAATACTTTTAGCCAGGGGGACTGCTTAATGCAGGGGGGAAGAAGTACAGAAAGCTCCTAGAGGAGCTTTCTGCATGACTTTCACCCTGCATTAAGCTGCCACTTGTCTCCATATTTAGATCGATATTTATGCTAAAATTCAACGTCCGTTTTAGAGGGGTTTTACTGTAATGTTATTGTTGTTTGTTTCAAAGGTCGTCTGCTGAATAAAATACTGTCTGTGTGTTCTGTAAAAATCAGACATTTTTATTTCTTCAAAATCTCTCTTCTGTTTACAAATCATTGTCTGTCTCAAAAGAGGTCGTCTGCATCAAAACCTGTCTGTTTAATATTTATAAAAAGTAGGCTGTCTTGAAATTAGCACCTGTTTCATTTCTATAGCGTCTGCAACTCTTTGCGCGCTAGTTATGACCGTCAGTAAATGTCGTCTGCTGCCAAATCTGGAACGGAACAAGCCTTTAACCTTTTCCAGCCTAAAATACGCCTTTCTACGCCCCTATAAATTCACTTTGTGAAACCATTGTGATAAATAGAGCATTTCCTCCATAGGAGCTCACAATGGTTTCAAAACTACACAATTCCAAAATTCTCCTTTTCTATAGTTAATGGTCCTTTTCGGTATATTTATTCAAAGAGGTTGGATCTAAAGCTAAAGAACATATCTATCAAATTCAATTAGCAAACAGAGCAGACCCTGTTCATAATACATATTTAATTGTTATTTTACAGTCGTTTTGCATTTAACATGCTTTGTAGATTTCTATGTACTAGAACGTTCCTTTGAAGCACGTTCATTCCATTTTCTGTATAAACTTACAATTTTGACGCCAAACAAGCTAGAACTTACAGTAAAACTTTGAGTTTCTCTATTGGAAATTGCCCTCTCTATTCAGAATGTTAATCATTTATTCCATGAATATTCATGTAAGAAATAATGACATCATGCATATTTATTAGATTGCTAAATTAGCACATGAACACAGAACTGTTTCGGTCATGGCAGACGCTGTATACATCATATCAAAAGCAAACAGAGCAGACCCTACAGGGGCCGTCTGATCTGGGTCTACTCTGTTCGCCAAGGCGTATATAGGCGTATTATGAATTAAGAGTTAATCTAAATATTTGCAGACACTGCCAACAAATGTTTTAACCGTTATCTCGCTATTCGTAATCTGACTGACCTTAGTCAACAGTGTGGACCCAGATGAGACGCTGGGTAACTCGGTGTCTCTTACATTAAGCCAAGCGGTCCATTGTAAAAGTATTTATGGAGTAAAGGGAAACCATTGGACTCCTTCGTAGAACTATGAATATTTATGAAAAAAAACACACTAAAAAGCGACAGCTTTCCTCGCAGGGTATTGTCGTTATTGCAAACAGTGCAGACTCTGATCAGAGGGCTCCAATAGGAGCGCTCTGATCCTGGTCTACACTTTTTGCGAATGACTGATATATTTGTTTCCTCTCATATTAAGAGTTAATTTATCTCCTCTTAACAAATTCTAACAACAATGGAAAATAATTCAAACGGAAATGAATGTATTCTATCTGTTGGTCATTTGGACAAACTAAGTGATGGTAAATTTGAAATTGTCTGAAATAAATTCTTTTATCACTTGTAACCAACTATTAAAATTGACAATACACTTAATAATTTTGACACCCATAATATATGAAATAATGTTTATTAGTCTACACGGAAACCCATTAAAATTATTTGCCCGCTAGCAGCCAATTTGTGAGTATCTGTGCAAACAGGTTGGATCCAGATAAGACGCCGAGTAACTCGGCGTCTTATCAGGATCCAAACTGTTTGTTATTGTAGCTGCATTTTTGAAGAGAATTTGAAGCGGAAAAATAGTTTTCAGAGTTGAAGCAGACGATACTAGTTTGCAGACGACAATTATTTCACGTGCAAAGGTTTAATGTACGGAGCGTAATACAGTGTAATGCAGTAAAATTATAAGTTATGAAATTTGTAAGTATTTCTTTTATAGTTGATTTATTGATATTATTCGTAAATATTTGTTCGGAAATGATGTATGGCGCTAGTTGCAGACAGTGTTAAGGACATCTATATGGCAGCCTAAATGTATATTTCAGTAAATCTGTGTTTATGATGTCATTGTATTTGGGAATTTTATTGCCCACGACAGTCATTAAGGAAGGAATTGTGCTTAAATGTCATTATACTTCTATTGAAGAATGTAAATTTCATTTTATTCCGGTGCGTCATCGAGAATAAAATATTGGTTATGAATGGATATTTTATTTTGCTATCTGTCTGGACCCATATAACCCAAGCCTGAATGAATGCAAAGTAATAATATTTATTATCCGCTAACTATTTCGTTGCCAAGTATTGTCGTCTGCAAAAATTGTCGTCTGCTTAAAACTTCCGTTGCTTACCCCTTCTCTCTCTCTCCCCCCCCCCCACCTCTTTTCTTTCTAAAACATTTCACGGCATCAAACATTTGGATCCAGATGAGGTGTTGAATTACTTGGCGTCTCATCTGGAGCAAAACTGTAAGGATTCACATATTCATTAACAGTGAATGAGTCAAGTGTAATTCATGCATATCAGCCGGCTATTTCACCACCTCTCACCACCACTCACCACTACCTCTTATGTCACCTCTAACAACACTACCTCTCACCACCACTATCACCACTACCTCTCACCACCACTCACCACTACGTCTAATTTCACCTCTTATACCACTACCTTTGCCACCATCTTTATCACCACTACCTCTCATCGCCACTATCACCACTACCTCTCACCGCCACTATCACCACTACCTCTCACCACCACTATCACCACTACCTCTCACCGTCACTATCACCACTACATCTCACCACCACTATCACCACTACCTCTCACCGCCACTATCACCACTACCTCTAATACCACCTCTTATACCACCACCTCTCATCGCCACTAACACCAGTACCTCTTCCAAACACTATCACCACCACCTCTCACCACCACTATCACCACTACCTCTAATATCACCTCTTATACCACCACCTCTCATCACCACTATCACCACTACCTCTTCCAAACACTATCACCACTACCTCTAATATCACCTCTTATACCACCACCTCTCATCACCACTATCACCACTACCTCTTCCAAACACTATCACCACTACCTCTAATATCACCTCTTATACCACCACCTCTCACCACCACTATCACCACTACCTCTCACCACCACTATCACCACTACCTCTAACGTCACCTCTAACACCACTACCTCTCACCACCACTATCACCACTACCTCTAGTGTCACCTCTAACACCACTACCTCTCACCACCACTATCACTACTACCTCTAGTGTCACCTCTAACACCACTACCTCTTACCACCACTATCACCACTACCTCTCACGGCCACTATCACCACTACCTCCACCACCCTCACTATCACCTCAACCATTGTCAAAACATTTCACCACCAATATCACCACTACCTTTACCGCCACCTCTAAAACCACTTCCTCTACAATAACAATTATTATCACCGCCTCTACCTCCAACTCTATCACCATTTCTTCTACCATCACCTCTGTAACCACCACCATAGCTACCATCCTCTTATCATAGTTGTGTCTGACCCGTAAGCTCTTGGATGGTCTGAAATGTTTTCGAAACCTTACAACCGAATATCGACGGACGATTCACACACACTCGGTGTCTCGACTGGTCTTAACCCCGTACTCCATAAATACGCCTTTCTACGCCTTTGCAAACGGAGTAGACTCAGATCAGTCGGCTCCTGGAGCCGTCTGATCAGATTCTGCTCAGTTTGCTTATGATATAATATAGATAGATCTGAATCTACAGTTTCTGCCATAGCCAATCATTTCCGTATCCCTGTGATATAGCAATTAATCTAATTAATATTCATGATGTCATCATTTCTTCCATGATTATTCATGGAGTATAGTGTTAAAGACCTCCATGTTGTTTTAATTACCTGGTCACTATTAAGGGACCCTACTGTACTTGGTTGACTTGTTTAGATAGAAGTAGTCCCTGTTTATAGCGACCGCTGAATGAACGAATATAAGATGGATGCTTAACAGCTTCCCTCCTGGACTATTTTTAGACCCAGCCTCTTTGAATACATCTACCGAAAATGAACATTTACTAGATAAAGGGAAAAGTTTAGAATTGTGTACACTACAATAAGCCAATTCTTCTGAGATGAATTTGACACTCCAATAGAATTGTGTAGTTTTGAAACTATTGTGATAGATAGAGCAGTTGCTCCAATTGGAGCAAATGCTTTATTTACCACAATGCCATGGTTTCAGTTATGATTTTTACAAAGGCGTCAACATGCGCCTGTAAGTGGAAATGGGTTAATACATGTCAAATGTAAAACAGACATTTCTGTATTGCTTCTGTGTTGCTTTAAGCTATCCGTGTTAACCCATTACCTCATAGGCTATTTTAGATCCAACCACTTTGAATAAATCTACCGAAAAGGAGCATTAACTAGAGAAAAGGAAAATGTTAGAAATTTATAGCTTGAAACCATTGTGATAAACAAATCTGTTAATTATATTATTTACTATATTTATCACAATGGTTTCACAAAGTGACCTTTACAGAGTCGTCAAAAGTCGTCAATATGAGGGATGGGTTAAATGTTCAAACTCCTTTGAATGGTCGCTTGAGAAAGATACCACTGTACATGTCAAGGCTATTCGTCATTAACAGTCAAAATCTGCGGTCAAAAGTGTGAAAAGTCATTAAACTGTTCACTGTAAAGAAGTACTTTTATGCTAAATGTATATTTTATCTAGATAGACAGGAGTAATAAAAGCAAAGCCAAGACAATCTACAGTACAATCTGTCTCCAGTTACTATATAATGGTGGGCGACCAAACGAAGGTAATGACTTCAGCATAACTTTACACTATCTGCATTACAGACACTGAATTACGGTAGATTGTTGGAGTTGCTGTAATAGAGAGGTTTTATTGCATTTATAAAAAAAAATGAAACCACTCTGATCCAGATCATATTCTGAAAATTATAAAAAAAAATATACGCCGCATTTGGGGATATAATGTATAGGGATCACTAAAATTGATCCGTCCCGGTCCGTACTTAGTTCTCTCAGTAGCAGAAGAACCCTTAGAACAACAATTATTAGAGCCCCACACCTTGGTGTGGGTGCCCTATAGTAATCGCCTTGTCCTTCAGTCCGCCAGTCCGTCACGCTTTTTTGTCCGCTCTCTAACTCAAATAGTTTTCATCTGATCTTCACCAAACTTTCAGAGAATGTTTATAGGTGGAACATCTTGACCAAGTTCGATTACCACCTAAATCGTATAAGACACTTCTGAATTATGGTCCTTGATAGTTTTCATCTGATCTTCACCAAACTTGCAGAGAATATTTATAGGTATAAAATATTTACTAAGTTTGATTACCAGCGAAATCGCATTAGACACCTCTGAGTTATGGCCCTTGGTTCAGTCAAAATTGGCTGTTTTAGACTTTTAGTATTGTCCGTTCTCTAACTAAAATAGTTTTCATCTGATCTTCACCAAACCTGTAGAGGATGTGTACAGTTGCAAATTATTGACTAAGTTCGATTACCAGCTACCTTGCATGTAACACCAGAGTTATGGCCCTTGAATTAGTAAAAACTTGTCTGCTCTTATATTAACTCAAACATTTCTCATCTGCTATACACCATACGTGCTGAGAATGTGTATAGGTAAACAGTCTTGGCCAAGTTTGATCATTATGTAGGACCCTTTCTGACTAGGTCAGTGTTCTAGTTTAATTTGGTCAGTAGTTACAGTTGGCGATCAAGATGTGACATTCTCTTTAAACGCAGTAGCCTATCTAGCGATGACGTTACTCTTAAAATCTAATTGACTGCCTTCTAGGTATGGCATTAGGCCTACTCTAGACCTACGTGGACAAGTAACGTATGACGTTACACTGTATAGGTATGACAATAGGCCTACTCTAGACTTACGTGGACAAGTAACGTATGACGTTACACTGTATAGGTATGACATTAGGCCTACTCTAGACCTACATGGACAAGTAACGTATGACGTTACATTTTAAACCCAGTGGTCTGTATAGGAATGACATTACTCTAGACCTACATTGACAAGTAACCTATGGCATTATTCTTAAAACCCAGGTGCCGCAAGGTAATCCTACAGCTATGTGACTTTGGTAGGTGCCATGTGTTACTGCTCCACGTATGTGGCTTAGATCAGTAATACAAAGTACTCGTAAATCTATGTGACTTCAGTAGATACGACAAGTCACTGCTTCAGTAGACCTTTTTATCCTTCACATAATTGGCTTACCAAAGTATTTGTTAATTACTGTCACAGTTTTGTGAACTATCACGTGTTACTCATACACCCATATGAGTAATTTAAATAGTTGAAATTATTTCTGCATAACTATATTCTACATATACAGTTGAACTTCGATAAGTCGAACTTCAAGGGACCGTACAAATAAGTCGAGATAACAGATGTTCGAGCCATCCGATTTCTAATTTTAACGATTTGTCAAGACCACAGCTTAATACAGGTCTAAAGTAATGCTGAAAACTCATGTAGGAGTTTTCAGCATTACTTTAGACCTGTATTAAGCTGCCGCATGTGTTTCTAGATATCTGTAGCGATACATTTTAGAGCAATTCTGTAGTGGAAGGACTGGACTTTTTGTTCGAGATATCGAGGTTCAATGTATATGACACAGTTAGACGGAAGAACATTATGACTTGACACGTAATGCACGACCAGTTTTTTCAGACAATTACTAGCCTTTGAACAATTAATAAAATCTTGCAGCAAAGGTATAGCCAATGATTGCCGCAATTGCTTATGTAAATGCATTCGGTCCATATGTGCAGTTTAGTCTTTCAACTGCATGTTAAAATTGCCGACTCAGCACATTTTTTTTCTTCTTCATTTCTTTTGGCTGCACGATTCCTGCGGCTCAATTTCACATCAGAGAGATAGTATCAGTTTGAAACAAATCTACTGTGACATGTTTGTAGATGTTTAACTGAACGGTTCAGCACAATATTGTTAATTCTCTTTTAACACAAGTTTTGGGTTAGATTCGGTCAGATTTCTTCAAAGTTTGTGTAGTCGAAGATTATGTATGCAAGATATCAATAGTTTTCATCCCTTTAATATGTTATGATCAAATTAGCGAAGTGATGATAAGCAGTTTAAGATGAGATGACAGGTAACTCCCAGACGTTTAAACTGGTTCCTGTACTCTGCTGACACGCCGTTAACGCCTTTGCAAACGGATAAGACCCAGATCAAACAACTCCTGCAGGAGCCCTTTGATCAAAATCTGCTCTGATTGACAAAAATCTGATTCTACAGTTTCTGTCATGGCATATTCCCTATGTACATTATAAAACCCCTCTAATTAATATTCATGATGTCATTAATTCTTACATGATTATCCATGGGTTATAGGTGTAAAATAAACTATGACGTTTGTTCAGGGTACACGCAGTTGGACAGTCTGACGTTGTGTTCGATAAAAGGGGAACTAAGTATATACTTTGAGGCGTGAAGCAGAAGAAACATTTGACCCTCTACTCCATAAATACGCCTTTCGCCGCATTAGCAAACAGAGTAGACCCAGGCCAGTCGGCTCCTATAAGAGTCGTGTGATTAGGGTTTGCTCTGTTGTTATGATGTAAAATAGATCTGATTCTATAGTGTTCTTCAGTATAAAAGACTCTTCGTTCATAGTGTAATAAACATTCAGTTCATTAATATTCTTGGCGTCCTTATTTCTTACTTGAATATTCATGGAGTAAAGAGTTCAAATTCCCAGGGATCTAAGGGCGGCCCTTTCTCCTGCTATAAAGCACGTTTTGCTACAACTCTGATGATGTTTTGTAAGTTTTATTTACGATTGATTCGTTTAGACTGATCGGGTGACACAAAGTTATGCTGCTGTTGAGACGCGAGGTATTCAACGTCTCGCCTGGGCTCTAGCAGTTTGCTAATGTCTGTCTGGTCTGGCTTATCATGATAACGGATACAATATCATTTATTTACACGTAGAGGGAGTATGCTTTTTACAGACGGATTGACCCCAGTATTTTTTTTAAACATTTTCCCGTATAAACATCGAAGAGAAAATCGAACTGTTTGGACCCTTATCAGTTGCCGAACTTCTTGGCGTATGATCTGTACCGAAACAGATCTGCAAATGCAAGTCCAATGCAAGTGAAATGCCTATTAGTGTTTTGAGATTTAATTGTACTACAGCCTTTGATTTCAAACATGTTAACCACATAAGTGGCCATTTTAGTGTTTGACATCATTTGTACCTTTGATAACGTAACATCAGATGACAATGTTTTTGCCAGTGTTACAAAATCGTAGTTTGATTGACCCTTTCTGCACTAAGTTGCTTTCGTCTGTTAAACGCGCCGTCTTCTACAATTCTACAAGTATATTTTTATTCGTTTGTTTCTCTAAAAACAGTGTCCACGTATCACTCTGTTTGGATCCTGATGAGATGCCGAGATAACCGGTGTCTCGTCTAGGTCTCAACTGTTTGTAGAGGCTTTCACGGATATGCCTATGGTGGCGAAAGAGTTAAAGTAGCTTTAATGGTGTTTATGGCTGGTGAGAGTGTGTATCAGCAGTCTGCTGTTTAAAAGCTTCCATTGACCCAAATCTTGTATCAACCCCTCCAATCTCTGATGGGTGTGTATTAGAATAACCCTATCTGTTTAACGCACCAAAGAAAACAGTTACCCTTTGTGCGCACCTTTCATCAAAATATAAAACCCATTACATTAGATTTTAATGCTCCGATTTGAGAAATGTAAATATTATAATAACAAAAAGATAGTCGGTGTACAAAGTTTGCCTTTAATTGCAACTCGGGGAAATCAAAGTTAAAATTTACCACATAGAAAAATCCATTTGAGTCTGGTGTCAAGTTGGGTGTGAATACTTTTGTTAGTGTTTGTTGTCCGTTATTATGCCTTGCTGTGCGGGGCACGAGTCACTAAAGTCCTTTGCAAACAGTGTAGACCCTCTAGGAGCCCTCTCATCAGGGTCTGTACTGTTTGTCATGTTACACCTTTTCTATAGAACAGTCCCTAAATATTCCCCATAAACTTGATATGTTTGAATTCAGGAATAGTACATTTGAAAATTCAGCGTTGTAAGGGTTAATTGACTTACTGTACCGAATTGTACCTTATATCACCAGGGGGCGCTTTCATGATGACTTATATCAATCGTTTGAGTGTAGATTAGACAACGAGTAACTCGGCTTCTCCTCGGCACCCAAGCTGTTTAATGCTCTGATAGAGTGGCAGAAATGTAAATTTTAAACTTTAAGCAGACAACACATTAGCAGACGACAACGTTTTGGCGGGAAAAATAAGGGTTGCATAGAGACGCACCTGAGCGGCAAGTGAATCAAAGCAGGTAAGTACATATAAGAGGATTGCTCGATTACCCGTGACCACATCAAACACCTTTTCTGTCTGTTCAGCTTCCTTTCACTTTAGCAAGATCCGTTGAATAATTTCTATACAAAGTGTGAATCAGTTATAACTTAGGCAAACCGTTTTATCCTGAACTATAACCTTTGCGAACCAAGTTGTGTCCTGACCTATAACCTTTGCGAACCAAGTTGTGTCCTGACCTATAACCTTTGCGAACCAAGTTGTGTCCTGACCTATAACCGTTGCGAACCAAGTTGTGTCCTGACCTATAACCTTTGCGAACCAAGTTGTGTCCTGACCTATAACCTTTGCGAACCAAGTTGTGTCCTGACCTAAAGCCTTTGCAAACCAAGTTGTGTCCTGACCTATAACCTTTGCGAACCAAGTTGTGTCGTGGCCTAAAACCTTTGCAAACCAAGTTGTGTCCTGGCCTAAAACCTTTGCAAACCAAGTTGTGTCCTGACCTAAAACGTTTGCAAACCAAGTTGTGTCCTGACCTATAACCGTTGCAAACCAAGTTGTACTCAGACCTGATACAGAGTAACCCGGCGTCTCATCAGGTTAGATATTTACACGTTCCATATTCATCTTGGATGATATCTTTGATATTTATTAGCTGATTTTTGTAATGGTACGTAAACACAGGCTTGTTTAACTTGACAGAAACTATAAAATCACACCTATATAACCCCATAAGCAGACAGAGCAGACCCAGATCAGATGGCTCCTACAGGAGTCGTCTGATCTTGGTCTACTCTATTTGCAATGACGTGAAATGGCGTGTATATGAGAAAGGGTTAAAAGTGAGGAACATAAAAATGAATTGAAAATGATGGCATTACAATCTATTGTTTTAAGACAAACTTACTGACGCAAGTGGCATTTTAAATCAAACATCACTAATTATAACGCAAACGTCTCTCATAAAGCTAGGTTCTCACTGCCGATCAGATCAACTCGATCATCCCGATCACCCTAATTCCCCGACCAAGCTCGATCGAAGGCATGTACACGAGTTCCTCTTGACCTCTACTCGATCATACACGACCCCCTCGCGATCATTCACGACTCCTCCACGACGTCAACTAAACAACCACTCCGATCTCTGCGTGATCATCTCGATCCAGATACGATCCCTACACGATCCCTACACGATATCTACCCGAAAAACTCGACCTCTGCTCGATCTCTACCCGACCAGATAGTTATGGTCGTACTTTGGTCGATCGGGTATTACTCGAGTAGAGGTCGAGATGATCGGGTACAGATCGGGTAAAATACTTCATCCGACCGCACTAGATCTCTATACGATTGTCTCCCGATCAACTCGATCCTCTATTCGATCAATACCGGACCGCTTCCCGATCGCTTCTCAAGCGCGTAGCTACCCGATCACCCGAATTTTTTTAACATGTCCAAAACAATTCGGGTAGGGAGTCCGAGCGATGCCGACCAAAGTCGACCTCCCCGATCACTCCCGATCACTCTTGCCGAGCGAGCCAGATCAGTACCCGTCGGCATACTTTGGTCGGGCTTGATCGAGTTGATCTGATCGGTAGTGGGAACCTAGCTTTAAGCAGTCGACATTTATAAAGCAGATTTCAGTATCACTTTCTGCGTTAGGTTCGGCTGGCGTCGCTAATTGTCAGAACTCAGATGATACAGATCAGCTGTTAGCAGAGTAGCTGGAGCGGATTAATGGATATCGGATCAAAAACGGGGTTAGATGAACATGTAAACTCACTATGATTAATTAATTAATTAGCTTGATTTTGCACTGTACGAGAAAAAAGTACATTGTTATGTACATTGCATCGTTCGTTTAAAGTACATTGCCATTATCTAGTGTAGTTTTTTATGCGAAAAGAGGCCAAGGAAATATGGTCGATGCTTTGCCAAGATAAAAGAAAGAATTGTGTTTGGAGTAAAGGTTGCGCCGCTTCAACACAGAACCGGTATTTTGACAATGAATTATGTCACGTATGCAGTGTAGACCCGGATTAGAGGTTATGACCCTTAACAGCAATACGTCTGGATTTCCAGTTTTCAAAGACATCAAAGAAAAATATCAAAGGATGTAAACACATGATCGGACGCCTCCATGGAGAGTGAACTACATATATAAAGTAACGCCCTCTAATGCCACCACCAAAAAGATGTGTAAATCTGGGTCTTACAGACAGGTAGTAGTGTAATACAGGACGAAAGTAATGCAGAAAGCTCCCATAGGAGCTTTCTGCATTACGTTCGCCCTGCATTCCCATAGGAGCTTTCTGCATTACGTTCGCCCTGCATTCCCATAGGAGCTTTCTGCATTACGTTCGTCCTGCATTAAGCAGCGACCTGCTTATACAGATCGCCATGTTTTTTCAACAAGTGGTCACATTAGACGGGGTCTACTGTACATATATCTTCACTTTTGTGGGACAGTTAGTGAATTCCATTTCGGAGACGTAGATACAGGTCTATATCTGAACTGTTTGGAGTGGAACGGCTCTAATATATTCGTATTATACAAACAATTTACACGTGCGCCTGACCTTATTCAGTATGTGTTGAATTTTATCTATGAAAATGATCTAATTGCTCTCTTAATTGAATATCTAGATTAGCCACCGCATCAGAACTACAACATATGGTTAGGTCTGCATATTTTGTCACTCACCGACTCTATAGTAACATTGTTCTCTATCTAGTGTATGTGGTAGCTTAATGCAGAACAAAAGTTATACAAATAAGCTCCTGTCTCAGAGATTTCTTCATTTTGTTATTATTCTGCATTAAACAACCACTCTCTTGTATAGAACGTTTATTAATAAAGGGGTTAATCCAGGGAAGCTCTACCGAAATGGTCATCATATTTAGACTGTAATAAACAGGGATATGATAATTATACACATGTACATATCGTTTGCACACAATCTGTATTACCAACAGTATGTAGAATATCACACAGTTTAGGTTATATACACTAGTATAACCCTTCCCGTCATGTTAACTCCTTTCACGCCTTGCAAACAGTGTAGACCCAGATCAGACCGCTGATGTGAGAGCCGTCTGATCTGGGCATGCTATGTTTGCCTATGACATGATATAGAGCTGATTCAACAGTTTTTGTCAAAGCAAATAATCCCTTGAAAATTTTACATTACAAAAAATCAGCAAATATATATACATGATTTAGTTATATCTTACATGAATATTGGACAGGGAAAGGTTTAATCAGCATGCGAAATACTAGCTGTTGAAAATGCTAGGTCGTTGTTTTACCTCGAACCTTACAAGGATTTGGTCTTTTTGAGGATAAGAAATACGGTC
Organism: Azorinus chamasolen; assembly: GCA_963576725.1. NCBI lineage: Eukaryota > Metazoa > Mollusca > Bivalvia > Cardiida > Solecurtidae > Azorinus > Azorinus chamasolen. The sequence continues at coordinate 35,088,855 of OY755243.1, forward strand.
CTTTTATACTATAACACTGTAATGGTAGATGTACTTTCGCTGACAGTTTCGGACAAACAGCAACAATATTTATTTCTGCACCCTTCTCGTATTTCACTATTTAGATAACGAACTTCAAGGCACTGCCAATCCCACCTTATTGATATAACAACATAAAACTTACAGCTTCTAAGAACTAAAAGTGTTACTAATTTAATTGCCCCTACTTCGTGTAGTACTGTTATTTAGCCGATGGTGTGCCGTATAGTGCATTTTATTGACTACACAGAGTACAGTAAGCGTTTTATAAAGCAGCCATTTAAAACAAGAGTCTAGTTACCTGTCTTAATCAAAGCGCTGAAAGCGCTGAAGGCCTGGGGATCTTAAAGCTGACTAGTGTAGGTACAAAAGATAACATGATAGCAAAATAAAGATTTGTATATTTATTTTGAATGGCATCATTTGAAGAAAGTAACAGTTAAATCGAAAGCTACAAAATAAAAAGAGGTCCAAGAGCTTTTGGGGACAATTGAAGCCTAAAAAACGAAGGATCCTGCACTACAGTCTTGGACCTTTTTACTTGTATTTGTATAACGCATATCATGTACATAGGTAAAATTTGTGGAAAATGGTAAAAGAAAGTAAATGCATTCAAATGAAAGCAAGAGAATCAAGAAGGAAAGTAACAATTAGTGAATCTGCAAACTTCAGAAACACATGTTCCTACATTTCTTTCTCAGATGTGTTGCTTTTATTGGAATAACATCCTGAAAGACACATAATATTTACACTACAGAGCAACAGTTTCAATATCAACATTAGGGAAGAATAAAAGAAATTGCATTTAATAGACAATACTGGCACAAAGCTGCATATTACAGGTCGGTCCATGTTTGTTCAGTAAAACCTTCCGACTATCACATAATAAAGGCTAATTGATTGTAAGACAGGAGACAGCATATAACAATAGGAAAGCAAGACAGAAAGCTACTGAAGGAGCTATCTGTTTTGATCTCAATTTGATTTTATGCCACCTGCCTTGAACACGAAATGATTAATAATCAATGTAAGTTTGTGTTTGTGATAGAGACAGTAGAACAAACGGAAATTTGCCTAAACCAATGGATACGTCATCTTTTTTATCTCATGTACTGAAGAGAAAAGTTCCATGACATACATAAATGAATAGGCACAATAAGCTGGTAGTTCATGAAGACTGAAGGGATGTCTTTCTCCTATATAAGAACATTAAATTGTCCTCCATAGTTCAATGGTTCACAGTCATGATCATATACCATAAGAAATATATTCTATATCCTAGCAGTTGATAGCTTAAAGTAGGCTGAAAATAAAGCAGAAAGCACCTTAAGGCGCATTCTACTGAACTTTCAATCTGCTGAAAGTGGACACCTGTCTTCATAACTAGAAACAGGTAATTGGGTTAAGGATTTACTCATTTAGCAACATAGCCAGCCCGCTTAAGAAATGACCTTACAAGGTAATGGTAATTTTTTGAAACAGTTATCAACTAGTGACAACTGTCATTATATTCGGTGAAAGAAAGGCACAATATAAATATTATCACAGCATCACAAAGCATAAATTTTTAACATGAAAAGCATAATAAATGATATTGTGTTTGTAAGGCACTTTCATTAGTATGATCGAGCAAAACGAAAACACAAAAAAAGAAAATGTATGTAATTGAGCTACTCAGTTAAATACTATTTATTTGTCATTCAAGCTATAGACATGTCTTACCAAAATCTAAATCATGTTGAGTAAAGAAATACCTAGCAGTTAAATCAACTTTAGATTTGTCACTATATAATATTGATAGTAACAGTATGTAGATGATTTTTGACATCAAGCAAATTACAAGTACAAGACAAAAGATGCACTTAGATACTGTGTTAAGTACGATTTAGCAATTTGGTAGAACCATGGACTTTCCATAAATCAACAGATTGACATATTTCATTGAATGAGTAAAAGGTAAAATGTGACTGTGGGTAACAAAGGTGAAGTTGTGCACAGAAGACACGTTCATAAGATGAGGTGTAATTTGGATTTTATACAAAAACAGAAAACAATACTGAGAAAGATTGAGCATGAGCAACAAGGGTCAAACTGTACAAACAAGAGTAAACATGTTATAAAAGTGACAAAACTAAAACTGAGAAAGGCAATAGACATATATCAAATGTGTAATTGACTTCTCAATGGTTTAAATCAAGAATGACATATTCAAAACCTACCACTTTCAGACAGAGGCATAAAATATCCAGTGCAACAAGGTTGAAAATGAAGAAATTCGGATTTGAATATTGCCATCATTGCATACCACCTCTTTGAATCTAACAAAGATGAGGAGGAATTTGGATTTCACACACAAAGAAAAAACAAAACTGAGAAAGACTGAGCATGAGCAACAAGGGTGAAACTACAAACAAGAGAAAACATGTTAGAAAACTCACAAAAATAAACTGAGAAAGGCAATAGACATATTTCAAATGTGTTATTGACTTCTCAATGGTTTTTATCAAAACTGACATATTCAAAACCTACCACTTTCACTTTTTTCAGACTAAGGCATAAAATATCCGATGCAACAAGGTTGAAAAAAGTGAAATTCGGTTTTAGAATCTTGCCATCTTTGCATACCACCCCTTTTAAATCTAACAAACTACACAAGCACTTCTTATAGAAATATATAATGATAAGGGTATATATTATATGCCTTTATGTGATATCAAACTTTCCGAGTCTCATCTGATCAGCCAAATACTAGACCTCGTTTTCAATAAGATTGATGTTATGTATAAGCACAGCGTTATATCTGAGGGCATGAAAGAGTTCTTGTTCTGCCTCAAATATTTCTGGATAGGAAATGATTTAAACAACTATTTATTTGTTACTGTGGTATATAAAGGCATATAATAAATACATGACCATTTGGCAAGCTTTATACTGTTTGCATAGGACAGGTGTACTTATCACAGATACACTATTAGTTAATGCCAAGTAAAGCTAGTTACTAGGGTAGAATGTGTTAACAATGAATGAAATCCTAACATAACATATTCATGAATACTATCTTTTTTAAATATAAACTTTAACTACATGTTGTTGTTTTTTTCAGTGAATAGTTGACAACAGCTAAAATAGTCTTCATAATATTATGTTAGTGATTGCTATTTTCCAACTTCATACACCCCATCCCAGCACTTATTCTGAAGACTATTAGTGGAGTATTTTTACCTGTCGTTTACACTCATTCAATATGCAAACAGCGTAGACCCATATCATAGGGCTCCTACTCCTCCAGGAGCCCTCTGGTCTGGGTCTGCACGGTTTTGCAACTCCATACCCAATCCCACCACTTATAACTAATTCTGAAGACTATCAGTGGAGTATTTTTACCTGTCATTTACACTCAATCAATAAACAGTGCAGACCCAGATCAGAGGGCTCCTACTCCTCCAGGAGCCCTCTGGTCTGGGTATGCATGGTTTTGCAACTCCATACACCCATCCCAGCACTTATAACGTATTCTGAAGACTATCAGTGGAGTATGTTTACCTGTCGTGTACACTCATTTAATATGCAAACAGTGCAAACCCAGTTCAGAGGGCTCCTGTTCCTCTAGGAGCTCTCTGGTCTGGGTCTTCACGGTTTGTCATTTTGTTAATTTATTGCTGAAATCATCACTTAATAAGAAGAAACTGACTAGACTTGATTCTAAACTGAGACTGTCTATTAGAAGTATCAGAGTTAAATGAGTTCTTTTAACTTGAGAATAACATAACACATTGGCTCCACCTTGTGGCAGCACATAAGCATATCTGTGTAAAGTGGAGAAAATGTTATTCTGTCCAACTAGTACTAACTTTATGCAGAAGGACGACCGAAATATGTGCCTAGTCTTCTTACATGCAACAGAGCAGTGTACACAAATTTCAATAGCAAACAAGTATAACAATAAAGTAAAAATACCTTTTATATTAACATTTAAACAAGAGGGCCAGAATGGCCCTGACATCGCTCACCAGACAATCAGAGGAGAAGATTTTCAAAGTTTTCACTATATGTTTCTTTTGAAAACTTAACACCCTAGGGGCGGTGCCAATTTTGACCCCAGGGACACAATTTATATAACTTTTGTAGAGGACCTGAACATGATGCTAAAAGAATGAAGTGAAAGAATGGATAGAGCATTAGACCACTGGAACTTGTATTCTATGGATGCTAGAAGCGAATTCTCCCACCACTAATGACCTATGCAAACAGTTTGGATCCAGATCAGGCCCCACATAATGTGGGGCCTGATCTGATATCCAAATTGTTTGTAAATGAGACTGAACTTCTGAAAAACTTAGAAAGAAAGTGTGTAGTGGGATTCTCCCAACACTAATGACCTATGCAAACAGTTTGGATCCAGATCAGGGCCAACATAATGTGGTGCCTGATCTGATATCCAAATTGTTTGTAAATAAGACTGAACTTCTGAAAAACTCAGAAAGAAAGTGTGTAGTTAGGATAACTTGTGAATATGCTGCAGACAACAATTTAGCAGATCACAAAATTACCCAGCATGCAAAGAGTTAAGCTGAAATTCACAACAGATATGCTCTATATTGATAGCTGGTAGCTTAATGCAGGGCATAGGTATGAAAAAAGCTTTAAGAGTATTCTGCATTTTGAGAATTATCCACAGTTTTCTCAATCTTAAATGAGTGTGTGTTATTTGTCTAAACACAATTTCTACTCTACTGATCAGGCTAAGGGTGATTACATAAGAACTCCCAGTGACTGGTCTCAGCTAAGAGTGATATTAAGGAGAAACCTTTAGAATGTAGTTTCTGAAGTAAAGAAGAATATACACACAGGGCAGGGCCAATTTTAACCCCAGAACTATGATACTTATAAAACTCAAAAAGTTATGCTAAGTAAATCTATACACCAAATATCTAAGCTCTGGGACATGTAGTTTCTGACAAGAGCGCTAACACACTCGTGAACTTCCGCCTATAACTGTGTTTCAGCGAACCGTTCGGTTGTTTAGTAAGAAATCACTACGCCGTTTCCCAAGCGTTCATTAATTTCGGACAATATTTTACCTCAATTTAACTTGCACGAACTTTTAAGAGAATCTGAATAAACTCATCTGTTCATTTGCACAACACTCTTTCCGAGATCTAACTTGAAAACTAGCTGTTTTTCTGCGTATACAAGGGATTACTTGTTGAGTTAACCGGAAGAAGAAGAAGACTGTGTTGTTCGGGCCTTTTTCACGAGACTATTCGTGTATGTGGACGCCTTAGTCTGCTTGATTTTGCTTGATAAATCCTTACCGAAAAGCCAAATTCTTAAAACAATAATCCAATTCCACTGCGTATTAAGCGTTTGAATGAATGTTGTAAAAAACTACCACTGATTTGGATCGGAAAGAAAAGTATAAACAGAATTGTTGCGGCATTGCTGTGTGCATTGTAAGGGTGGGCAGTCGTATTACAAACTCAATGGCCTTGGGGTCTTTCGACCCCAGGCCAAAAACGGATTCTAGCTTAATGCAGTATGGAATTAAATAAGCTTTCTAAGGGAGCTTTCTGCATTACTTCAATGCTGCATTAATTCTCTACCCGATTGTAACCCTTTTCCGGATAAACACGCATTGTCACGCAAAAAGAGTAGACACAGATCAGGCGGCTCCTGTAGGAGTCATCTGATCAGGATCTGCTCTGTTTGCTTAAGAATTTTAAAGATTGTATAGTTTTTGTGAAAACCAATCTAAATAGTCAGCTAATATATATTCATGATGTCAGTATTTCTTACCTAGATATTCACGAGGGAAAGGATTAACCCATTACCTCATAAGCTATTTTTAGATACAACCTCTTTGAATGAATCTACCGAAAAGGAGCAAGAACTAGAGAAAAGGAAAACTTTGGAATTCCGTAGTTTGAAACCATTGTGATAAATAGAGCATTTGCTCCTATAGGAGTAAATGCTCTATTTATCACAATGGTTTCACAAAGTGACTTTTACAGAGTCGTCCAAAGTCGTCACTATGAGGGAAAGGATTAAAGAGTTACCAAGTGGTTGTTTTAAAGGGGAACTACTGTATGTTATTGATGATATATTCAGGTCTATAAAGTAATTTGGTGCATTACAGACTCTGTTAGTAAACATATGTTCCAATGGGATATTTATATTTCATTAGAATTCTTGAGATTTGGGGGAAAATACCGAGTTTAATTAGGTTAACACCGAGGTTTCTCAGTGGAAATATATTACCACAGGCATATAGGCAAGTGTTTGTATTCCAGGATGATCACGAAGAAAACACATACATTGATTTGAAAACAGTAGGGAAAGAGTGTTAGGAGCAGGTGTATTCTGGTAAATCTACTTTACAAAGCACTTGTCGTCTTTGTAGAACCATCGCAGGTTTGATCCCCAAAGATAACCCAAAACCTTTGAATGCAGGGAATTATGGAACTGTCATTTGCAAATCGTGTAGACCCAGATCAGAGGGCTCCTAGAGGAACCCTCTGATCAAGGTCTGCGCTGTTTGTCACCCAGCATCCTCTCACACTGTTTACCCTTTCATACTGTATGGACTATACCAATAAACAATAATGGACTATTCCACTCTGGACGGGTTAACCCATTACCTCATAGGCTATTTAAGATCATTACCTCATAGGCTATTTTTAGATACAACCTCTTTCAATAAATCTACCGAAAAGGAGCATGATCTAGAGAAAAGGAAAACTTTAGAATTTTGTAGTTTGAAACCATTGTGATAAATAGAGCATTTGCTCCTATAGGAGCAAATGCTCTATTTATCACAATTGTTTCAAAAATGACTTTTACAGAGTCGCCAAAAGTCGTCAATAGGAGGGAAAGGGTTAAATGCATATATAATTGGTTATCCCAATTCCAAAACCATTTCGGTTCAACTTTATATTGGATAATAAGGCGCAATACCTTGGGCAATGTTCTGGATACTTGGACAAACTGTGTTGGGATAGCGATTGTTTTTCTGTACCTGATGATCTTCTTTGTGGTAGCTTCTAGTCTTGGAAAATAAAAGAATAAAATACTCGTTTTTTATGCCTTCATCCTTATGCTTCTAACGGTCATTGTCATCATCATCATCATCATCATCATCATCATCATCATCATCATCATCATCATCATCATTGTTGACCTCATTTTTATCTTCTACATTATTATCGTCTTCAATATAATGATCATTAATTTCCATATGTTCATCATTTATTCAGAATTCTTCTAGAATACCTTAAGGTGTGTAACAATTTTAAATGTTTGTTTTTGCACGTATTTGATGGGAAAACACGAATCTGTTTTCTGACCCTCACATTATTCACCTGTGGTTTGGTAGATAATGCATCTGCTTAAGCATCCCCGCTATGTGAAAAATCTACTGCATTTATTTAACCCATTCCCTTATACAAACGCCTTTTCACGCATTTGCAAACAGAGTAGACCCAGATCAGACGGCTCCTAGAGGAGCCGTCTGGTCAGGGTCTGCTGTGTTTGCTTATGAAATACTATAGATCTGAGTCCACACACATCCTGTGTACATTTGCAATTATAACAAAAATCAACCATTACATACTCATAATATCATTATTTCTTACATCAATCTTCAACAGGGAATGGGTTAAAGTTTTTATGAAGGTTTGAGTCTTATCAAAACCTGCGATATTGACTGATGCTCTCGAAATGATTGCTTGTGGCTAAACGCGCCCTGGCCATAGACATTAGTCATATAGGATCACATCGCATGATTAATTTAGTTCTTGATTTATAGTGTAACCACATATTGCATCTGTCTTCCTTAATTCGCCACTATCCCCGCATAAATATACGATTGAAGAACAATTCAGTTTTAAAAAACAGTACAATGTTACTTCCTAGCAGACATGGTGTTATTCCGTGACTTCCTTCCTAGGCAGACATGGTGTTATTCCGTGGCTTCCTAGGCAGAGTGACTTCCTAGGCAGACATGGTGTTATTCCGTGACTTCCTAGGCAGACATGGTGTTAGTCCGTGACTTCCTAGGCAGACATGGTGTTATTCCGTGACTTCCTAGGCAGAGATGTTATTCCTCGATTTTCCCTAGGCAGACATGTTATTCCATGATCTCCTATGCACACATGCTATTTCGTGACTTCCTGTGTAGAAACGTTATGGCCGACATGCTATTCTGTGACATCATAGGCAGACATGTTATTCTGGACTTGTTGCTCCGCAATTTCTAGGTAGACACGTTATTCCTTGACTTCCTAGGTAGACCTGTTCCTGTGGACATCCTAGAGAGGATTGTTATTCAGGAGTTGTTATTCCGTGACATCCTAGGCAGACATATTATTCCTATCATGTTATTCTATGACTTCTTAGACAGGCACGCTATTCTGTGACATCCTAGGTAGACATATTAATCCGGGCATGTTATTCCATGACTTCATAGACGGAAATGTTATTCCAAACTAGACAAGCATGCTATTCTGTGAATTCCTAGACAGACATGTTATTCCATGAATTCTTGATTTATAGTGTAACCACATATTGCATCTGTCTTCCTTAATTAGACAGGCACGCTATTCTGTGACATCCGAGGTAGACATATTAATCCGGGCATGTTATTCCATGACTTCATAGACGGAAATGTTATTCCAAACTAGACAAGCATGCTATTCCGTGGCTTCATAGGCAGAGTGACTTCCTAGGCAGACATGGTGTTATTCCGTGACTTCCTAGGCAGACATGGTGTTAGTCCGTGACTTCCTAGGCAGACATGGTGTTATTCCGTGACTTCCTAGGCAGAGATGTTATTCCTCGATTTTCCCTAGGCAGACATGTTATTCCATGATCTCCTATGCACACATGCTATTTCGTGACTTCCTGTGTAGAAACGTTATGGCCGACATGCTATTCTGTGACATCATAGGCAGACATGTTATTCTGGACTTGTTGCTCCGCGATTTCTAGGTAGACACGTTATTCCTTGACTTCCTAGGTAGACCTGTTCCTGTGGACATCCTAGAGAGGATTGTTATTCAGGAGTTGTTATTCCGTGGCATCCTAGGCAGACATATTATTCCTGTCATGTTATTCTATGACTTCTTAGACAGGCACGCTATTCTGTGACATCCTAGGTAGACATTTTAATCCGGGCATGTTATTCCATGACTTCATAGACGGAAATGTTATTCCAAACTAGACAAGCATGCTATTCTGTGAATTCCTAGACAGACATGTTATTCCATGAATTCCTAGACAGGAATGATATTCCTTGATTTCCTAGACATACATATATGTTATTCCATGTTCCGTCCGTTCAGCACTAGATGGCAAAACCTATTTATGCAAAATGACCCTAAAAACGGAGACTGCTAAACCAGATCAGACCCAAGTCAAAGGGATTCTGAAGGAACTGATCTGGGTCAACAATATTTCAAAAAAGAGGAAATTTCCGTGGCGGATTTTGGTTAAAGCTCCCATTAAAGTATCTTCGTACACACGGTCATTTCAGAGAAAATCATGGAGTAATCCGAATGTTAGACCCCTTGTACTCACAGGTAGCAGTATTATACAGACTTGATGCATGTACATGTGGAATCTAATAATCACCATAAAATATGGATTGTTTTTTCGGTTTAGTAGGACTAGACTAGTGTTTTCCACATGTATATACATGGAAAGTAAGCTAGATGTCACTACATATGCATCTAAGTATTTGGAGAGACTTTCAGTATAAGTCCTTGCTAGTTGGAATTCGTCGGCTATAATCTGCTATATTTTGTCAGTTGGAACTCCTGAGTGACGTCACTGCTTTGTCGGAATTAGACGAGGATTTCCGATTTGAATAGTCTATAGTTAAATTGTCAAAGGCTTTTTACAAACGACCTTCCCGTTTCCTCGATTTGTATTACATAACCATTTCCTTCATATAAATGCCTTTGCAAATAGATATAACCAGATCAGGGTCTGCTCTGTTTGCTTATGGAATTATATAATTCTGATTCTATTATGTATATCTTCTCTGTCTGTCTCCCGCCCTCTCTCTCCCTCCCTCCCTCTCTCTCTCTCCCTCTCTCTCTGTCTCTCTGTTTCTATCTCTGTCTCTATGTCTCTGTCTCTCTGTCTCTGTCTGTCTCCTCCCCCCCTCTCTCTCTCTCTCTCTCTCTCTCTCTCTCTCTCTCTCTCTCTCTCACAGTCAATAGTTACTTTGTTAATAATGCTTTATAATAGTTCGACTCATCGATATCTATTATGCCATACTTTCTTACATGACTATTGAACAGATCAAGGGTTAAAAGGAGACCCAACCATAGCACTAGAAAGCTTTAACATCCATGTCAACTACATGTCATTGGTATATGTTGATCTTAACATCCATGTCAACCAGTTGGTATTTATGTTGACCTAATCCGCCATTCGTAACCAGACTCGCATTTACAAACGGTTTAGACACAGATTAGACAACCAGTCTCACCAGGAGCCAAGCTGTTTGACATTCGGTCAAAAGTAGTCAAAAGTTCACCTTATCCGAATTTAAGCAGCCATTATTTTACACAGCGTAATAAGGGTTAATCTCTGGTCTGGTTTTTTTGCAACAGTTTTACATACCTATAGCTTTTGATCAGGCCATGACATGAAAGTTATCTAATCATTTCATCAAACTGTATAAGTTACGACCTGCTTCGTCATTTTTCAAACGTTACAGGGGACCATTTAGATGTCTGCCGCATAAACTCAATGTGATTTCACGAAATTTAACGTAAATTTATGTTTGAAAAAGTGTCATTTGCCGGAATTCTATCTGCTAAAGTTAAATACATTTTGACTATCGTATCCCTCACTGATGACAACAATACAATCTTAAGTACTCACAGTTAGGATCCTGATGACATGCAGAATGGTTCTGTGTTTCATCTGGGTCTAAACTGATTTACAATAGTTGAATTCAATTATTATTGTAACATGATAAAGGTAGATGTTGGTGATAGTCATTTTTATTTGCTTAACTGTACTTATCTGTAGACACTTTGATGAATGGGTTACACTGGAACATAACTGTCTGCACTAAATTATCTTTTTGGTAAAATAAAATATGCCGTAACACTAAATTTGAACATCCATTAAAATGGTGTACATAAGTATGTATGTGGGTAAAAGTCTTTCTCCACATTTTATCCAGCTAGATATGCTAATTTAGCCATTTATCTCATGAACATTTAGTAAGAAATATTGAAATCATGAATAACAAACGAATACTGGCATTTATAATGCGTTTATACTGGCATTATGACCTATGGATTAGGTTACCATGGCAATAAGTGTATAACCCTATACTCCATGAATATTCATGTCAGAAATCATGACGTCATGAAAGTTAAATTTTAGATTAATTGTTATAATAGTACATGGAGGCAGGGATTTTTGGTCATGGCAGAAACTGCAAAATCATATCTATATGATATCACAAGCAAACAGCAGACTCTGATTAGAGCCGTCTGATATGGGTCTACTCTGTTTGCTAGGGCGTAGAAAGGCGTACTTTTGGAGTAAAGGATTAATCATATCAGTATTATTTTGTACAAATAGGGACAGGTCCTGATCAAACACCTCCTACAGTATAGTCGTCTAATATGGGGGTAACTCTATTTGCAAAACCGTGAAAAGGCGTATCCATTGAGTTTTCTATACTAATCAAGGCATGGGAAGATGTTTTATCCATTTAGCCTTTTACATCATTAATATTCATGTACAAAATAATGCCATTATGAACATTAATTTGCTGATATTTTGTAATGTAAATACTTTCAAGGGATTTGTTGCTAACGACGCGACATGACTAATTATGCAAGAATGTTTTACTTCACGAGTATGCATTCACTGCATTATAATTATAATGATATTTAAAGATGCAAGAGAACGTTGGCCATTTCAGAAACTGTACACTCGGGTGTTATTATAAAGTATTGCATACACTGAAAGATGTGATCCTAGTCAGACTTCTCCTATCTACTTTGTATGCAAAGGCGTCAGGATCTGGGGTTATAAAGGTCATTCACAAGGTCATTCAGATATTGACCAATCAGATGTCATTCATAAGGTCATTCAGGTATTGACCAATCAGATGCTTGTGAATAATCTCAGATTGTATAAGTTCGGTCAGGTAAAGGGTAAAGGGTAGGGAAATAAACCATGGACATAAACTAATTATCAAAGTCTCAAATAGTGACGTGCATTCTCTTGGAAAATAATGTGATCATAACGTTAACCTTTTCATCACAATGCAATGACCTTTGCTAACAGTTTGAACCCAAACAAGATACAGATTAACCCATTCCATCTTAGACTATTTAGAATGATGTAGTTTTGAAACCATTGTGAGAAATAAAGTATTTGCTTCTTTGGAGCAAATGCTCTATTTATCACAATGGTTTCAATAAAATACTTTTACAGAGGTGTCAAAAGGTGTCAATAGGAGGGGAACTGGTTGACACGAACTGAAAGCAAAATGCGATTTTAGAATTTGTGCAAGTGATAAGTTTTCAGATGAAGATTACTTAGCGCTTAACCCCTTTCTTCATATAAATGCATCTTACGTCTTTGCAAACATATTAGACTCAGATCAGACGGTTCCTATAGGAGCCTTCTGACAGGGTCTGCTCTGTTTGCTTATGGAATTATATAGATCTAATTCTACAGTTTGTGCCAGTGAAAAATCCCATTCGTTGATAATGCCTTAAATTAGTTGGACTCATTAATATTCATGATGTCATCATTTCTTACATGAATACACTACAGTAGCCGTCTGATCTGTGTCTACCCTGTTTGCAAAAACCATAAAAATACCTTTGAATGAGTTGACGGGTTTTGTGTTCTGGTACCGTACCGGTGCCTCTGTCACAGCAGAACTGTCTACCCAGGGTTCATATGGGTTTTCTTATTCACCTATGTCATGTTTTTTGCCAAGATTCTTGGCAATACCTTTTGTCCTGCGTTTTGTAAAGAATGTTTGACTTTTTGTTGCTATTTTGAAGAATGTAAATAACAGACAAGTAATATTGGTTTGTCAATTGATCTACCAGCATGTTTAAGGCAGGTGGTAGCTTAATGCAGCTCTAAGGTATTTATAAATCGCGTTTGCTCTGCATTAACCCATTCTCTCCTACTGACGGCTTTTTGCGTCTCTGTAAAACTCATTCTTTGAAACCATTGTGATAGAGCATTAGCTCCAAAGGAGCAAATGCTCTATTTATCACAATGGTTTCAAAACTACGCACTTCTAAAATTGTATTTTTCTATAATTAATGTCCCTTTTCGGTAGATTAATTCTAAGCGTCTGGGTCTAAAAATAGTCTATGTGGGAATGAGTTTTTAGACTCCTATGCTGAATCAGACTGTGGTTGCATAAACCAGGCTGCACCGTACATATTGTAATCTTGTATTCATGAGCATTCAGATATAATTACAATGTATTTTCGTAGAGGAAATGTAACAGTATGCTCAGAAATAAAACACATGGCGCATATTGACTAGAAGCAGTCATTTCTGCACTTTAATCTTTAAAATGCAGGGTGAAATCTCGTTGGCAAAATAATGCAATGCATTTGAATATCCAGTGTTTTCTCCATTTCTTTATAAATATATCAGGTTGTCCAATAATGTGGTGTCTGAAGGGATGCCGAGATTTTCGACGTCTCATTAGGATCCAAACTGTTTGCAACTGTTATAACAACTCGGTCCACAGCATACTAAAGATTAAGACTATGCATGCGTTCCCCTGTGTAAACATTTCTTTAATTAGTTTTGATATTCATACTGAAATAATTTAATGACATTCAAGTTTTATTGCTGGGTTTGTCATATGAAATCAGTACCATCTGTTATGAGGCTGGGTTTAATTGTTAAACCTGCCAAAAGCGCCCACCTAATAGAAACCCATTTTTACGCCTTTGCAGACTGAATGGTTTCAGATAGGACGACTCTTATTACAGGGGGCGTCAAACAGGGTCTGTCCTGTTCGCTTATATAAGAATATAGATCTCCATATTCGAAGGTTCCCTTGTTAACCCCCGCCAAAGGCGGAGGGATATTGTTTTGGCGTTGCCCATCCGTCCGTCCGTGCGTCTGCACGGCCTTGCGTCTGTGTGTCCGTGCTTCCCGGAGTGATATCTCAATATCTCAGTTCTGAGTTCTGAGTTTTACATTGAAACTTTGTGTAAAAGTTTAATACCATAACAGGGCGTGGGCCTGCAAATATCACTCATATTGACCTTGGAACATCGGAGTCATGGCCCCTTTTTTGCCAAAAATGTAACGTTTTTGCGTGTCCAATTTCTTGGAACTGTTGTTGATTTTTTTGTGACACTTTGTGTAAATGTTAAGAAACATAAGAATATACGACTCTGCACGTATCATTCATATTCACACAGGAAGACCAGAATTGTGGCCCTTTGTTTATGAAAAATGAAACCGTTTTGTCTGTCCAGGACCATTTCTCAGAAACTGATTGGAATTTTTGTATGACACTTTGTGAAAATGTTTAGTAGCATTAAGGACATGCAGCTCTGCAAATATCATCTACAATATAATATGTGAAATTATGACATCGGGATATTCGTTAGCTGAAGTTTTATAAACCTTTCAATGAATTGTTTTGCTTTGACAAAAACAGTAGAATCAGATCTATATCATGGCAAATGCAAACAGGGCAGATCCTGATTAGACAGCTCCTGTAGAGCCGTCTGATCTAGATCTACTCTGTTTGCAAATGCGTGAAAATGTGTTTATATGAAGTAAAGGGTTAAACCATAAAAAAGCAAGTGCAGGCTAAATTTATGAAGAAGGCCCCTTAACCCTTTCCCTGTTCTATATTTAGTCCAAATTTCAATACCTACTGAATATTCATGGAAAAAATAATTATAATCAAATATTGAAGGTGGGACATTGTAGCCGTTTTAGAAAGTAAAGAAACATAGCTATCAAAGTCCATTAGCAAACAGAGCAGACCCTGATCAGACGGCTCCTGTAGGAGCCGTCTGATCTGGGTCTACTATGTTTGCAGATGCGTGAAAACACGTTTATATGAGGGAAAGGGTTAACTTGATGAGTTTTTTTGTTACTTTTGTTCTGCCATGAATTTTCACCTGTCTTAAAATGTATACCGAAATGAGATAATTATACGCATTCTAACGCCATTGCTAACAGAGTAGACCCTGATCAAACGGCTTCTGTAGGAACTGTCTGATCAGGGTCTGCTGTGTTAGCTTATGGAATAATAAATATCTGAATCTGCAGTTTCTGCCATGACAAATATGCCTTTGTATTTTAAAAAAAACACTTAATACTCATGATGTAATTAATTCTTTAATGATTATTCATGAGGTAAATGGAAAAATAATATATAATATATGCGTGGCTGAATTGGAAAGGGTGTGTCTGTAAGAATTATTTTACAGACATGGTTTTTGAAAAATAGTATGTGAAGCATACAGTACATACCCTGATCAGAGGGTTCATTCGGGATTCCCTTTATGTATATACCCATTTCAATACACCATACATTAACAGACTTCATTAACACCGAACATTAACAAACTTCATTACCACCATACGTTAACAGGCTTCATTACCACCATACGTTAACCATACGTTAACAGACTTCATTACCACTATACATTGACAGACTTCATTACCACCATTACATTAACAGACTTCATTACCACCATTACGTTAACAGACTTCATTACCACCATTACATTAACAGACTTCATTACCACCATTACGTTAACAGACTTCATTACCACTATACGTTAACAGGCTTCATTACCACTATACGTTAACCATACGTTAACAGACTTCATTACCACTATACATTGACAGACTTCATTACCACCATTACATTAACAGACTTCATTACCACCATTACGTTAACAGACTTCATTACCACCATTGCATTAACAGACTTCATTACCACCATTACGTTAACAGACTTCATTACCACCATTACATTAACAGACTTCATTACCACCATTACGTTAACAGACTTCATTACCACCATACGTTAACCATACGTTAACAGACTTCATTACCACCATTACGTTAACCATACGTTAACAGACTTCATTGCCACTATACGTTAACCATACGTTAACAGACTTCATTACCACTATACGTTAACCATACGTTAACAGACTTCATTACCACCATTACGTTAACAGACTTCATTACCACTATACGTTAACCATACGTTAACAGACTTCATTACCACCATTACGTTAACAGACTTCATTACCACTATACGTTAACCATACGTTAAAAGACTTCATTACCACTATACGTTAACCATACGTTAACAGACTTCATTACCACCATTACGTTAACAGACTTCATTACCACTATACGTTAACCATACGTTAAAAGACTTCAATACCACTATACGTTAACCATACGTTAACATATTGGATTACCACCATACGTTAACATAATTAATTACCATCATACGTTAGCATAAATCATTACCACCATACGTTAACATAATTCATTACCACCATACGTTAATATAATTCATTACCACCATACGTTAATATAATTCATTACCACCATACGTTAACATACTTCATTACCACCATACGTCAACATACCCCATTACCAACATACCTTAACAGACTTCATTACCAACATGCGTTAACATATTTCATTACCAACATACGTTAACAGGATTCGTTACCACCATACGTTAACAGACTTCATAACCACCATACATTAAGGGGATATTTGCAGTGTTTCTGAAATAACCCGAAAAACGTATAGAATACATGTAATCATTCTAACAGCATCTGCATAGTTTTAGTCGCATGTTTTGTTTGTTTTTCTGATTTTGATGTTGTTAATTTTTTAAAGTTATTCAAACAATTTGGAGCCTGGTCAGAGATAAAGTAAATTGGGTGTTAGATATTGATCCAAACTGTTTGGAATGGCCAGATAGGTCGTGTTCAGTAGTAGGACATTAAGGTGACAATCTATTAATATCTAAAGGTGATACAAACCATCCGGTCGACTATGGATGACTTCTATCACCGTAACACAAATCTCGACAATTTATCAAAAAATGTAAATTATGAATAATTTATAATAGATTAGTGTACTGATGTTCGGTCGGCACGTGCCCCACTAAGCAGGTGGACCACGCGCCGTCGAAACCGCAGCAGATGTTCTAGCAGATGATTGGTCGATGCAATCTCGACGTATACAGTAAACAAACTCTATACCAACTACAACATGAATAAACATGAAGGTCTATAAGATCAGGTGTTGGCTGAATGCAGATCAGAAATAATGCAGAAAGCTCCCATGGGAGCTTTCTGCATAATTTCCATTCTGCATTAAGCTACCACCTGCTGGAAATCCCAGAATTAGAATCTTTTGACAGGTGGTTATGGAGAGGTTTGTACTGTAGTTATTGAGTTGTAAATTTACTGATAGGATTATTTGCTTCGGGGACAAACATTTTGGGGAAGCGTGTCCTCCTCAGGTTTTTGCAGAAGGTGTATTTATAAAGAATTCACAAAAATCAATTATCCCACATTTGTAGGACTTGGCTCATGCTGAGTTAATGCGTTCGGTCTCTACATCGTGATAATATTGTTTGATTTGAAATAATTTCAAGTACACTGTTATCAAATTGAGCTTCACGAGGCAATTGTTAAGCGACAAGAACACTAATAAATTTGCCACTTTGCTAGGGGAAAAGAACACATGTTAGTTTCCTCTGACATTGGCATAGTTTGCTGAATTGATTTAATTTGAATGTACAATAACGCGTACAACTGTTTTTGTCATAGAAAAACAAGCAAACGAATGTTCTACTTTTAGAATTCAAATTTATTCAATTTAGAATTAGACTGCTCTTTTATATCGAACGTTTAGTGCAGAATTGTTTTAACTACAGTAAATGTGTTGGAAGTGTGTGTGTGTGTATGTCTTGAAAAACAAGTGGTTGCTTAATGCAGGGTAAAATAAATGCTGAAAGCTCCTCCCACCACCTGACCTGAACACCTAGAATTAGACCTGTTTTTTATGGTTTTAGTTGACTCGCTATCGACAAATTAATGACTCGTGCGATCAGTTTGGATACACACCACGACTTACACTGATTTTGATCACATTCCAAACTACAGTAAACCCCCTCTAAACCAGATGTTAAAAATGTCAACAAAACATTTTTACAATGAAGAAAATATTCCAAAATAGGGAATTAATATAATACATATATACTTGAACTGCTCTGATCTAATATTTCGACCACTAAGGGCCTTTTTCAAAGATTATCGTGTCAAAATACACGTCACATTTTTGTTACATGCATTCAGCCATAAAATCAAAAATGTGACGTGTATTTTGTCGAAATATTAGATCAGAGCAGATCATGTATTTATGTATTATATTAATTCCCTATTTTGGAATATTTTCTTCATTGTAAAAATGTTTTGTTGACATCTTTAACATCTGGTTTAGAGGGGGTTTACTGTAGTTTGGTATAGTGGTTATGAATCAAGTATTTATGTAAAACATTTTTATTCTTGTCTAATATATGTTGAAGCAATCAATGCAGACCCCGATTAATGGCGACTCGGGATTTCTCTGATTCAGTTCAACACAGTTTGCATATGTCCCTTTTATGATAGCCTCACATTTAGATATTAGATTTGATGATTATTGCTTATTTTAATCATGTAACTCGTAGACTCGCTTTTTATAGCCTTGCAGACAGAGAAGACCCAGATGAAATGAGCTTATGAAATACATGTACTATGGATTTGATTTTACCGTATCGTAATGGTAAAGGTACCTTATTTATACATGTAATACCATTATAAATTTCACCTAATTAACAGTCATGGTTTTATTATTTTTTACATGCATATTAATGAGGTAAAAGGTTAATTGTATAATGATACCGTGTTTAGTATAGTTTATGATCACTCGCAAATGACTGTTGTTGTTTTTATAACAAAGCATGTGCCTGAAGCCAACGCCTATAAATTATCAAGGCGATCGATTTTATCAATGGGTGGTCTATTCGGTGATGGCGGGTGTCTTTGTTGCATGAGGTGGGTTCGCCCTTTTATTGCCGAGTTGGTTTCGCCCTTAACCCTTTACTCCATGAATATTAATCTTTATAAGGGCACTTGAACACATGACGTCATGGCTATGACCGAAACTGTGGAATGATGTCGATATTAGTTCATAAGCAAACAGAGCAGATCCTGATCAGACGGCTCCTACAGGAGCCGTCTGATCTGGATCTACTCTGTTTGCAAAAGGCGTATTGGTTAACGGAACTCATACTAGTATTCCTGATATGGCTTCCCCAGGTGAATAGAACTGTAGATGGCAATCTGAATTAACCCTTCAGTCCATAGACAGGCATTTGACAACAGAGTAGAACCTCCTACAGAACCCGTCTGAGCAGCGTCTGCTCTGTTTGCTTATGTCATTATTTCTTACATGAATCTTTTTGGAGTCAAGAAAAAAAGTTTCTGATCTGATTACGCTGGTCTTGGTCTGCAATTTAACACATTCGGTGAATGGTTTAGCCCTTTACTCCATGAATATTCAATTAACAAATAATGAGGTCATGAATATTAATTAGATTTATTGTTATAATAGCACATGGACGCAAGACTGTATGACTACATGACAAAAACTGCAGAACCATATCTATATTGTATCATAAGCAAACAGAGCAGACCCTGATCAGACGGTTTCTATAGGAGCCGTCTGATCTTGGTCTGCTCTGATTGCAAATGCGTAGAAAGGCGTATTTATGGAGTTTAATGGTCAATCAATAATACTCATAATAATAATTTAGATATGAATTCTGTTTTGAGTACTCCAAGGTACAGAATGCACATAAAATACCCCGTACATGTACGTTTATTAAAGTGGTTTTATAATGCACATCTGTCGCAGTTTTACTACTATAACAAAAGTTATTCCTAGAATATAGTTTCTGGTCGATAGCCTGTGTGGAAATATTGATTTGCGTATACGTCCTTATTCGTCATCGTCTGTCTTCCGTCGTCAACAAGTAACTCAACACAGAATCTCTTCTAAAAACCAAGAGCAATTGTCTCAAAAGTTGCATGACTCTTAAGGAATATATTTAATTTTAGTCAGGAGAATGGGCCCTGGAATCAATCCAAGTTCAAAATCTGATCTTTGTCACCACTGTACACAAAGTCTCATATCAACTTTTTACATAGTGCTGGCCATACACGTATGTTATACGTCATGGATTCGTGAATAATCTTTATGTAACCGACCCTCTATTGAAGCTACAGTGACACCTCTCTAAACCGGACGTTAAAATTAGTATAAATATCGGTCTTGTTGACAGGTGGAAGCTTAATGCTGGGTGAAAGTCGTGCAGAAAGCTCCTCTAGGAGCTTTCTGCATGACTTCCACCCTGCCTTAAGCAGCTACCTGCCTAAAAGTATCTACATGTTTCTCTACTAGAATTCCTGTTAAGAGAGGTTTTACTTATATATAAATGTTTCCTATCTGAAACATAAGTAGGCCAGAGTAGGTGAAAATAGGTTTTAATGACCATGTATTAGTTTCTGTAAACATTTTCTCCTCCTAAACCACCGAATGGGATTGAACCACACTTCACATGCATGTTGCTAGGATGATCTTCTATCAAAGTTGCAGAACTGCTTTTTCTTGAACGACGTCATGGAATTTTACGAAACTTCATATAGGCTGGTCCTTCGAATGTCCTCTATCAAAGTTACATACAGGTGCTTGAACAACTTTTGTAGATGACTTGATCTATTATTTAGGTGAACGGCGCTTGCCCATCATGGCCCTGTCACAACCATGGTATACACCATTTCCATCATGTAAACGTCTTTTCATGTATTAATTTTGCAAACAGAGTATAGACCCAGATCAGACGGATCCTATAGGAGCCGTCTGTCCATTGCTTTTGACATGATATAGATCCGATTCTACAGTTTTTGTCAAAGCAAAAAGTTCCAATGAAAAAATGTATATTATAAAAATTCAGTTGATAAATATCCATGATGTCATTATTTCTTTCATGAATATTGAACAGGGAAATGGTTAAACCATTTGGTTCCTAGTGGGACTCGGCGTCGGCGTCTCATCTTGTTTGCTTGCTGAATGGTCATAGATTGGCCGCTGGTAGCAAAAGAATTAACCCTTTCCCTGTTCTCTGTCTATTCCAAATTGCAATGCCTACTGAATACAAACTAGTTCTAATGAAATATATAATATAAAAACATAGAAGGTGGAACATTGTAGCCATTTTGTAAAGTAAACAAACAGGGCAATAAAATTATATCAGCAAACAGAGCAGACCCAGATCAGACGGCTCCTATATGACCGTCTGATCTGGGTCTACTCTGTTTGCAAATGCGTGAAATTTCGCTGATATGAAGGAAATGGTTAAGAGATACCTCATTTTTGTAATTCTGAGAGTTCAGTAAAAGATAACCCTGATGGGAGCAATCCAAATATTTTCATTATCACTCCAAGGTGAGACCATGCAGAGAATGAGCGTGACTCCGACCGTAATTATATAATCATTAAGCTACCTAGGCCAAAATTAAACCGATATATTTCGTTAAAAAATCGGTTGTACTTTTTAGCCGTCCTTGGTGCGCATCGAGTCATTTCGGGAAAACATCCGATGTTCGAAGACCAGTGGATTTGAATTACGAGATAGTCTTCTCTATACCGACAAAGTTATGCAATCGGCTTTCTACGTATTTGCAAACAGAGTAGACCCAGATCAGACGACCACTGTAGGAACAGTCTGACTAGGGTCTGCTCTGTTTGCTTGTGAAATAAGTAGATCCGATTCTACATTTTCCGTCATTGCCAATACTATAATTATGAATCCGCATGCTATTATGCAAAATAATCTAATTAATATTCCTGATGTCATTATTTCTTACCTGAATATTCATGAAGTAAAGGGTTAAACCATGTTTTCTTCCATGTTCGGTCTACTGAACCATTAACCTGCTAATGCTTGTTTGATATTGGCATAAGACTGAACCCCAGAAGAGACACCTCTGTCACGATAACCCAGTCCCTGATTTTGAGGCCCCTGTAAAAATCAGTTTTTGAAACGATTGTGATAAATAGAGCATTTGCTCCATTGGAGCAAATGCTCTATTTATCACAATTGTTTCATTTTATCACTATAGTTTCAAAACTACACAATTCTAAAATTTTCCATTTCCTTAGTAAATGCTACTTTTCGATAGATTTATTCAAAGAGGTTGGATCTAAAACTAGCTTATAAGGAAATGGGTTAAAGCTGGTTGCCCATTATGTCCACAATTACAAAGTAAACCAATGGAAATAATTTTAACCCTATAGGAGCTATCTGATCTGGGTCTGCTCTGCTTGCAAATGAGTGAAACACGTTTATATGAAGGAATGGGTTAATAAAACACTCCATTTACAAGAGTGTAAATATCAGCTGCATATAATTAAACCTATTTTCAAAGCTTTTAAGATGAAACGTGTATGGCTTTGAGCTACTTCTAAGCTTATGCAAGTTTATGAAATTTTATATGTTTAATCTGGCAATATTAATGGGCCTGGGAACATTACATAATTTGTGGAATTGAGAGAGCATGACTTAAGATACCTAGAGGCCAGGGGAAAACATGACTTTTGTAATTCGGATTTAATCCTTGTTTTGATAGAGCTCTTCGGCTTTATCCATCGCGTGTGTGTTTTATTTTAGCAGTTAATGGGGCATAGAGAGCTGCACAATATCACCTTTTAAATACTAAATAACTTACCGTTTGTTTCGGTGATCGATCTTAATTTTGTTCTAAATTCTGTCGGAGTACCAAACATTTTAGAAACTGTTAAGATGCCTAACCAACCCCGTGTCTCATCAAGATTAACCCATTTGCTCCCAGTGGATTCTTCCATGCTTATAATTTGGATTAGTCTATTTTTAGCTAAGGGGTGTCTGGTCTAAATTTTCATTTTTGTTTTGTTTTATATTGAATTTCCTATCAGGAAACAGTGTATACTCTGATCAGACGCCGCGTTATGCGGCGTCTGATCAGAGTCTACACTGTTTGCCTACACCCCATATATGGGATCGTGGGAGCAAATTGGTTAAAGTTGTATAAGGTTATTGGTAATTCAACCATGGGGTGGAAAATCACGACAGGAAACAGGAAATAGAAAAAAGTTTCATCTTCTCAAGCGTCTGATCAGATACTTAACCTTTTAATCCATAAATTCGCTTTTCTGTGCCTTTACAAACAGAGTAGACCCAGAGGAGCCGTCTGATCAGGGTCTGCTCTGTTTGCTTATATCATCATCTAAAAATGATTTGATCGAGAGATGGACCCATTGCTTCAATTTTCCAATTTGTAAACTGTTTGGCATAACTTATTTTCATGAATATGTTATCAAAGTACAGCGAAACCTGTCATAAGCGGACGTCAAAGGTATAATTATGGGTTTGTAAGGCAGCTTGTAGCTTAATACAAGTCAAAAGTAACACAGGAAGCTCCTGTAGGAGCTTTTTGGAGCTTTTTCATTACTTTTGTCCTGCATTAAACAACCATCAGCTTTTTTAGACTCCCGTGTACAGTAAATGAATGGCCGCTTAAGACAGGTTCTACTGTACAAGAACCCCTTCTGGGCACCAGACCTTTTTCTCTTCTTTACATCGATCAATGATCAAAGAAGCATGGTCGTGCTTCGAGAAATGTATGTCGTCGACCGGTGTAAAGCTAGATGGACTACTGACATTCATTTGGACGGCGTGTGTATGGGGTGGGGCTGTTATGTTATGCACGTATAAGCAGTATTTTGCTGTACAACCTGACAGTGCATAACATGACCAGACGTGGAGTTTATGATCGGTATAGTTGGTGGTCTAGGTCTTCACTATTTGCATAACCCAGCCATTAAATGTCTCTCTCATGTCGAGGCTTGTTTGCACAATGATAAGTTAATCAAGCGTTTGATGTAATAAGTAGTTATACCGTTACATTTGATATGCAGCAGAACGCCTTTAACGTGATCACTTTATGAATAAATACAGATGTCTTTACTCCACGAATATTCTTTGGAGTATAAAATGACATAATGAATATGACTTAGATTATTTCAAGGGATTGGTGCAAAACTATTGTAACTCCTTCAGAATGTGAAGGAGTTACAATAGTTTTGCACCAAACCCTCGAATTGTTATAATGGAATATGTAAACATGAAGTTGTGGTCATGACAGAAACTGTAGAATTATATCTACATTATTTCATAAGCGAACTCAGCAGACCCTGATCAGGAACCGTCTGATCTGGGTCTACTCTGTTTGTCAAGGTGTAGAAAGGCGTATTTATTGGGTAAAGGCAGATGGTTACATTATTCAGGACGAACGTAATGCAGAAATTATCCACAGGAGCTTTCTGCATAACAAAGCCCTGCATTAAGCTACCACATGTTTAACCCTTTCAACACGGGTCACCAATGCACTGGTCATTTGCAAACAGTGCAGATCCAGATCAGAGACCTATTAGAGGAGCCCGCTGATCAGGGTTTGCACTGTTTGGTTTGTCATTCAAAATCCTCTAGCAAGTTTACACCCCTCCTACTGAGTGGACTCTATACTTAAACACTGATGGACTATCCCACTCTGATGATTCCGGGCTGAGAGAGTTAAGGCCCAAAATTAGACCTGCTTGATGGTGGCTTTAGAGAAGTTTTACTGTACATGCATAGATGTTTTATATCAAGTTTGTTCATACTATTTCGTTCCTAGTTACGTAACAATGCAATGTCAACATCAGTATCTCTTGAATTCCTCTATTTAATTGCTTAACATATTTAATGTTTGTTCATACTAAAGTTTGCATGTATATTATGTTATATTGGCAATGTTGATATGTATATTACATGTATATTGACAATGTTGAGATGTATATAATATTGGCAATGTTGAGAGATGTATATTATATTGGCAATGTTGATATGTGTGTTATATTGGCAATGTTAAGATGTATGTTATATTGGCAATGGTGAGATGTATGTTATATTGGCAATGTTGATATGTATATTATATTGGCAATGTTGATATGTATGTTATATTGGCAATGTTGAGATATATGTTATATTGGCAATGTTGAGATGTATGTTATATTGGCATATTGGCAATGTTGAGATGTATATTATATTGGCAATGTTGAGATGCAAATACAGATATCACTGCTACTACTTGATTTTTATAAGAACAACTAGTAAAAACAGAAAACAAGTTTTGTTTAATTTTTATTTCAACGGAAAAGTTTAACTCGCGTATTGATTGGTAGTTTTTAAAAACCAAAATAAGTAAAGCATGTTTATTTTCATCATTGAAAACGGCGGAGGAAAATAGTCTCAGATTTGATGATCTTTGGCACAGTAACGGTAAAAACAGCAATACAGCCAGAATACTGAGGAAAAAACCAGGCCAAGCCATTATCGGATCCAGACCAGACGGTAGGGTTCACTGGTACCAACAATACACAGAGACAGAAAACGTGCTACTTTATCAAGCATTGATGAACTAGAAAGTTAACAGCTCAAGTTAACCAAGTTCCCAGGTGTGCTAGTATATGCCTAGATATTTGATTAACTTTTTACTCCATATATACGCCTTCAACGCCCTTGAAAACAGCGTAGACCCAGATCGGACAGCTCCTGTAGGAGCCGTCTGATCAGGGTCTGCTCTGTTTGCTTATGTAATGATATAAGCTTGACAGTTTAAACAGTTTCTGCCATGGCCAAGCTTTTTCCTTTGTTGGCCCAACCAGCCACAGGATGGGGCTATAGTTTTGCACTCCCTCCGTCTGTCTGTCCTTCCATCCGGACTTTTGTCCGAACGATAACTTCTCAACCGTTTGTTTATGATTTCCAGAGTATAGGGTACTACTTTGGTGTCTCTGTGGCCTTGACCTTGAATTCAGTTCTAGTAAACAATTGTCTGGAAATTTGTCCAGATGATATATCCATAGGTAAGAATTTCCAAATTTATATTGTGCGAGTGCATCTTTGAAATTTAGAGTGTCGCGTACTACTTTGGCTTCTCGATGACGGTGGCTTTGGCCGTGACCTCAGTTTTAGAAAGAATAATTTCCGGATGATATATCCTCAACCCCTTTGGTTAGGATTTCCAAATACAATGTATATTGGGAAAGGGAAGTGTCGCATACTACTTTGGTGTCTCTGTGACCTTGACCTTGTCCATTACATCAGTTTTAGTAAAGCATTGTCTAATGAGATATCCTCAACCCCTTGAGATAGGATTTCCAAATTTACAGTGTGAATGTATCAGCGGAAGGCAGGGTGTCACATACTACTTGTCTTGATGTAACTTTGACCTCAAATCTATTAAAAGCTTGTCATGAAATGTGTTTGGAGGATATCTCCTCGACCACTTGGCTTATGGTTTCCAATTATCTTGTTTAGATGTATCTTCAGAAGACGGAGTGTCACGTTTTACTTTTGTATCTCTATGACCTTCATCCTGACCTTGGACTCAATTTGGGCAAACTTTGTCTGAATGATATTGTCTCAACCGCTTGGGTTACGGTTTCCAAATATCTTGTATGGATGCATCTTAGGAAGACAGAGTGTCTGATATTGTCTCTGTGACCTTGACTCACCGACCCAACATGGAAGTAAAATGTTGAAACATGCATCCACTTAGATCAGCAGCCACCTTGAAAATGAATGAACTAATTTGACTACATTGTAAGGACCATTAATAAAAAGCTACACATCATCATTCATATATGCTTGTTGTATCAATATACATCGTCTAATCAGGATCTGCTCTGTTTGCTTGTGAAAAATATAGAACTGATTCTTCAGTTTCTGCCATGGTCAATATATCGCGTGTTTATATTCCATTATAGAAATATGAATGACAAAGGGTTACTGTAAATTATAAACGCTTTAGCTGAACAAATTCCAAACTGTCTATCTTACAGTTAGCCATGAAATGATTTACCTGACGTAGACTTAGGGCGTATACCTTACGTTGTGCCAAGAGGACATCAAATTTATATCATCACTTAACGAGGCAAAACTGCAATAAAACTTCTCTAGTCCGAACATTATTGAGTAAAGAAGAATTGAGATCGTTTTAAGCAAGCGACTGCTTAATCATACAGAATCTTCCAGGGGAGATTTCTGCATAACTTTATCCATGCATAATGTTCCCGCTTGTCTTAAAGACAGATGATGATAGTTTAATTGGAAGTTCAGATAAGGGAGGTTTCACTGTAGTACAAATTATATATTGCTCAATGCAGAATCACAGAAATGCAGAGAGCTTCGCTGGGAGCTTTGCATATTGCTTTTGTCCAGCGTATATTTGTCAACTATCTTAATCCAGTTGTGGCTAGGTTCTTGAAAAGGGATACATACAAACAGTATTGGCAAAGATCAGAAGACTCCTGAAAGGACCACCGAGTAGAGGTCTTCTCTGTTTGCTCCATAAACTCATTTTCAAATTGCATACACGGATACAAATTTCTTTACAAACAGTCCTCAGAAAGAGAAAATTGGATTCATTTATAATACAGATTTGTATGAGTTCTCTAAGACATTCAGGTAAAATGGATTTTAAAGACATTTAGATAATCGTTTTGACAGTCTTTCTGGATAGCTTTTATTTGTAATCTAATAAGTAACAAATGCGAAATATTTCCATTTAACTATTGACTGTATATTCGCATCCTTATGCCCATACGTGTATTACTACTGGTTGTGTATTAGATTCATTATGTCAATATAACCACTAGCTGTGTATTATCATCCATATGCCAATATAACTACTGGTTGTGTATTATCATCCATATGCCAACATAACTACTGGTTGTGTATTATCATCCATATGCCAATATAACTACTGGTTGTGTATTATCATCCATATGCCAATATAACAAATGGTTGTGTATTATCATCCATATGCCGATATAACTACTGGTTGTGTATTATCATCCATATGCCAATGTAACTACTGCCTGTGTATTATCATCCATATGTCTATACAACTACTGGTTTACTGGTTGTGTATTATCATCCACATATTGTGGATATTATCCACACTGTTGAGTTTTAGATTCTTTATATCAACACAATGTCTGTTTGTGTATTAGCATCGTTATACCAATATAATTTCGGCATCCTTATATTAGTATAATTACTGGTTGTGTATTAGAATCCTTATATTTGTACAATTACTGGTTCTGTATTAGAATCCTCATGTCAGTATAATTACTGGTTGTGTATTAGAATCCTTATATTTGTATAATTACTGGTTGTGTATTAGCATCCTTAATTATATCAATATTATAACTGGTTTTATCCTAGCATCCTTATAGTACAAACTGAATTGTGGACACTTTACAAAGATGTGATTTGATACAGTCTGGGTTATAACTTTGCAAATACAACAAAATAAGCCTACAAACAAACATGTAAATATACCATGTAGCCTGTGTCTCACATTGTGTTCTAAACCCTTTTAAAGACATGCACCATTTTAATGTGTTTGTGACGAAAGTTATCACAGTACAATCTTTCTGTAGTGACCAACTGATACATAGTTATGACTGTTTGAAAAAAGAACGAAACGTGAATGTTGATTGCAGAACGAAATTAGTGCAGGAAGGTCATTTCATTTTCTACATATCCTTTGTCCATGCGTTAAGCTATCCCCTTCATTAAAGACACAGGTTAAGATCTCACCAGATTGGAAAATTAACTAGGTCCACTGGACACGCCATTCTATGTACAACATTTTCCCCAAAGATACAGCCAGTGCACTGATGTCTACAGCACTGAATACGTGTCAACATACTCGTAAATTTATTTGCAGTCTGGCGCTCGTTGATTCACTGCCAACTGGCTATATCAGTGGGTCAATATACAAAATACAAGATTACATAGTGCAAGGTGGCTTCTTTCGACCTGCAAAAACTAATCGACAAAATAAATTTAAACAGCAGCAATGATAGTGATTTTGATTTGTTTGCGGATTTTAACTTAACTGCAAAACAAGTGTCTGAAAATACTTCGGCGTTCTTAATTTCCAAAATCTGCAAAGAAGACAGTTCGTGATTTATCTGTTTAGCGTCCATAATTAAACAAGGGCGTAGTTATATAGTGTACACTACTGCCAGAGAGCTCCATAATTAAACAAGGGCGTAGTTATATAGTGTACACTACTGCCAGAGAGCACCATAATTAAACAAGGGCGTAGTTATATAGTGTACAGTACTACCAGAGAGCTCCATAATTAAACAAGGGCGTAGTTATATAGTGTACACTACTACCAGAGGGCTACATAATTAAACAAGGGCGTAGTTATATAGTGTACACTACTGCCAGAGAGCACCATAATTAAACAAGGGCGTAGTTATATAGTGTACACTACTACCAGAGAGCTCCATAATTAAACAAGGGCGTAGTTATATAGTGTACACTACTACCAGAGAGCTCCATAATTAAACAAGGGCGTAGTTATATAGTGTACACTACTACCAGAGAGCACCATAATTAAACAAGGGCGTAGTTATATAGTGTACACTACTGCCAGAGAGCTCCATCATTAAACAAGGGCGTAGTTATATAGTGTACACTACTACCAGATAGCTCCATAATTAAACAAGGGCGTAGTTATATAGTGTATACTACTACCAGAGAGCTCCATAATTAAACAAGGGCGTAGTTATATAGTGTACACTACTACCAGAGAGCTCCATAATTAAACAAAAGCGTAGTTATATAGTGTTCACTACTGCCAGAGAGCACCATAATTAAACAAGGGCGTAGTTATATAGTGTACACTACTACCAGAGAGCACCATAATTAAACAAGGGCGTAGTTATATAGTGTACACTACAGCCAGAGAGCTCCATAATTAAACAAGGGCGTAGTTATATAGTGTACACTACTGCCAGAGAGCTACATAATTAAACAAGGGCGTAGTTATATAGTGTACACTACTACCAGAGAGCTCCATAATTAAACAAAGGCTTAGTTATATAGTGTACACTACTACCAGAGAGCTCCATAATTAAACAAGGGCGTAGTTATATAGTGTACACTACTGCCAGAGAGCTCCATAATTAAACAAGGGCGTAGTTATATAGTGTACACTACTACCAGAGAGCTCCATAATTAAACAAGGGCGTAGTTTTATAGTGTACACTACTGCCAGAGAGCTCCATAATTAAACAAGGGCGTAGTTATATAGTGTACACTACTGCCAGAGAGCTCATGTAAGAGCCCCGTTAAATCTCTCTGGTTGGGGTCTGCATGCGCTGTTTGATTCATGTTTAGTCTTTTAGAATTAATTCTACTTATGAAAATTATATTCGCTTAACCTTTTCCTCAATTTATATTAATCTAAGAATTTATAACTGGATGAATATTCATGGACTGAAGTTTTATCATTGAACATTAACAAAGAAAGTTTGACTGTGGCAGACACTTCTGAATCATACCTATAGTATTCCATAACACATAAAGTACACCCGAATCGGACAGATCCATATTGTATTTGAAGTGTAAATACAAACGGTTCATGTTGTATTAGAAATGCGGATACAAACGGTCCATTCTGTATTAGAAGTGTCGATACAATGGTCAATTCTTTATAAGTTATGTGGATACAAACGACCAATATTGTATTAGATGTGTGGATACAAATGGCCCATATTGTATTAGATGTATGGATACAAACGACCCATATTGTATTAGATGTGTGGACACAAACGGTCCATATTATATTAGATGTGTAGATACAAATGGCCCATATTGTATTAGATGTATGGATACAAACAGTCCATATTACTTTTAGAAGTATGGATACAAACGATCCATATTGTATTACAAGTGTGGATACAAACGACCCATATTATATTAGATGTGTGGATACAAATGGTCCATATTGTATTAGATGTGTGGAATCAAACGGTCAGTATTGTATCTGAATTGTGCATACGCTCATATTTATAAAGGTTCATATACAGTATTAGAAGTGCGGATGCAAACGGTCCATTCTGTATTAGAAGTGTGGATGCAAACGGTCCATTCTGTATTAGAAGTGTGGATGCAAACGGCCCATTCTGTATTAGAAGTGTGGATACAAACGGTCCATTCTATCTCGTTTTGGCGACCACTAAATAGATAAATATACTAGTCTGAAGAAAACAATATGGGATGTAAGTCATACAAGACGGTCTTGTAGAAATTTGATGCATAACTAATTAACGTGTTTTTACGCATTTGCAAACAGAGTAGACCCAGATCAGACAGCTCCTAGAGGAGCCGTCTGATCAGGGTCTACTCTGTTTGCTAATAGAATTCAAAAGATCTGTGTCTTCACTTTCTAAAATGGCTATAATGTACCACTTTCCATATTTCATTTTAATTATTTTGTCCATGAATATTCAGTAGGTATTGAAATTTGGACTAAATATAGAACAGGGAAAGGGTTAAGCTACCGTCTGTGTAAAATACTTCTTTTGGTTGTCTTGATAGATGGGGTTTAAATGTATGTTTACTGCATAACCTTTTTATTCTATATCTGGTAGATACGCCTTTGTCGACTTTGCATACATTGTAGACCCAGATCAGATAGCTCCTGTAGGGGCAGTCTAATCAATGGTCACTCTGCCTTGTTTGCTTATGGATTATATGCACCTGACTACACAGTGTCAGTCATGGCCACAAACCATGTGTTTATATACTAATATAAACAATCTAAGTACTATTCATTATGTCATTATTTGTGAATATTTACTATGGAAAGGGTTGAAGTAACAGCATGAATAATGCATGACTCGTGGTCGAAATATTAGATCAGAGCAATTCAAGTATTTATGTCTTCACAAACAATATGGATGCTTAACTATTTCGGCGCCAACTTTCTAATTGTCGTCTGCAATCCAAGTTTACCATTCAGTAAAATAAGGAAATGAGATAAATAAATGTAAATTTCAAAGGAATAAATAGAAATAGAGATTGAGACAAAAAGTGAAGTTCCTGATCAGACGCCGGCTTGAAAAGGCGTCTGATCTGGGACTGCACTATTTGTCGTGGTGCATTTATGCGACATTGGTGGTGAAAGGGTTAATGCCGAACTATAACGATGAGGACAGTTCTACAATATTTTCTCTCTACATTAACCTTCTATCCGCCTTAACACTATACTTCTTTGATATAAATATGTGTTGACTTCTCTGTCCATTATGAATATTCAATAACGTAATTATGTCATGAAAGGTATGAAATAATGAAATGTGTTGCCATGGTAAACAGTAGAAAAACAACCAAATATGTTACATATAAGCACACACTGCACTCGGTCGCCAGGGGCGTATAGCTGGCGATACGCATTTACCTACGTGGGTAATATAAATCTGAAAAGTGATAACAGAAGTATGACCAAAGTGGAACAAAAATCGAAGGCTAAGGGGAATAGACTTTAATAAATGTTCTGTCTTGCCATATAATCTTTAACCCATTATCTCATATTGAAGCATTTTGACACCTGTAAAAATCACCTTTTGAAACTATCGTGATAAATAGAGCAAATGCTCTATCTATCACAATGATTTAAAAACTGCACAATTCTATTTTTCCGGAGGAGCATGGTCCCGGACCCATATAGCCTCGGTACGTACATTGCATTTGGACTCAGCTGTGTTCTTGGTCGCTCTACATATGGTTCACTGTATGCTTGCAATCAGTTGTCTAACAAATTGATGTGCTTGCAAGCACAAATTTTTATATGTTTTCGTGCACCATTTGCTATCCTGTCATCGAATGTTTGTTTATGGAGAATAAATCAATCTCTTCCAGACTGATATATTTCGTTTTATTATCAATTTCTACCTACGTTGATCGATGATTTTCGAGGTAAGATGAATTGACAAACGATGAGCCCATGGCAGTCATTAGTTTTAAATCCTAATCAGGTGATCAAGTTCAGCTGCAGCGAATGAATGTTTCCCTTAACCCATTACCTCATAAGCTATTTCTTATCCTACCTCTTTGAATAAATCTACCGAAAAGGAGAATTTACTACAGAAAAGGAATATTTAAAAATTGAGTAGTTTTGAAACCATTGTGATAAATAGAGCATTTGCTCCTATGGAGCAAATGCTCTATTTGTCTCAATGGTTTTTGAAAATGACTTTTACAGAGGCGTCAAAAGGCGTCAATATGCGGGAATGGGTTAGCCTTTTATCTGATGTATTTTCATGAAAGAAATAATGACAACATGAATATTAATTAGACGAATGTTGATTATGTCATATGGACACATGATGTTTGGCAATCGAGCAAATAGCAGATTTAGGCCTGACGGGTCATGTTTGTAAAGTCGTTTGTATTTGGTAAAAACGTAAATAAACATGTTTACTTTGTTAGGAACACTTTGATATGGAGCTACACTGGGTTAATTTTCGCAGATGTTATTTATTCCCTCTTCATGGTTGCAACTCAAGTGGTCAGCACGTTATTTTATTCTCTCGCATTTGTAAACAATTTGGATCGAGATGAGACACCGAATTACTCGGCGTCTCATTGAAATACATGCTGTTTGACACTCGGTCAATACTTTGCCAAAAATTGATCGAATCGGAAGTAGTCATACTTACACCAGGTCCAAATTTGAGCAGACATTATTTTGCATATCTAGGCAAGGAATAATCAATTTTGAGTTAACTTAGCTATGGAAATAATAAGAATCATTATCAACAGATAGCGCGATGCAGGATGAAAGTGCATGCTGAAGTTTCCCATGTGAGCTCCCTGTATTTGTGTTGCATTGCATTTAGCAGCATCCTGACAGTTTATTTCTAATTCTTCTATATAAAAATTCGGAGGGGGTTTGCCTTTACTTATAGTCGTTAGAAAAGTTTTCTTCTGTATGCTAGTATTGTAATTTTCTGCCCCTTTGTATATAGAGTAGGCCCAGATCAGACGGGTCCCATAGGAACCGTCTGATCAGGGTCTTTTCTGCAGTTTCTGTTTTGGCAAAAACTTCATGTGTTAATATGCCATTTTAAAATTTATTTAAGAAATAATAAATTCAT
This sequence comes from Azorinus chamasolen, assembly GCA_963576725.1. Classification (NCBI taxonomy): domain Eukaryota; kingdom Metazoa; phylum Mollusca; class Bivalvia; order Cardiida; family Solecurtidae; genus Azorinus; species Azorinus chamasolen. The sequence goes on from OY755243.1 coordinate 35,123,052, forward strand.
ACCAGTGTTTTATCGTGCAATCGAACACTGGTAGGAGTTGAGATGCGTATTAATTATATCACGAGGCCGATAGGCCGAGGGATTTAATTATAAGCATCTCAACGACTACCCGTGTTCGATTGCACGATAAAACACTGGTATAAATTTATTATTTCGATTCTAACACTTCAATTTAACTATAATTTGCACCGCCACAACCGCACTACGTTTGTTGTCGTACGAATTTTCGAAGCCATATTACGTCACGTTAAGCTGTTACAGCGCGTGCGGTGTTTTATTGAGAATTCAAACATAGATACGTCCCTTCTTTGTTTATGTAGATGTGTGCGCGAGGTGTGGTAGAATTTAATATTCATGGCGTCATTACTTCTTACGTAAATACTAATGGAGGAAAGGTGTAAACAGTTTTTTTTCCGATTCGAAGGGAATCAACGAGTTGGTCATTAGCAAGCACGTCCAATGCATGTCTATCAAGCTATAAATGGCAACAAACATGGTTTTAACCCCTTTTGGCGTCAAATAAATGTCATTTGATAAGATCATCGTCTACTTCATGTTTCAAATTGGTGTTTTCATTAATGTCTATGCAAAACAATATCAGTGCCAAACGGGTAAGATTCTAAGGAGGTGCCGAGTCACTCGGCACTCCTGCATCCAAACTGTTTGCAAACGTTACATGGTGGAATCACCTATGGCGGCACAAGAGTTAAACATTTCAATGGATCTTTGTATATCCATTAAAACGCTGATTTTTCAAATGGACTAAATTTTGTTTCCTAAAATTCAATCAGGTCAAGCTTACGGTGAATATTTAGGGATTTTCTAAATCAAACAGTGCAGACCCTGGTGATAGGGCTCCTCTAGGAGCCCTCTCATCTGGGTCTACATTGTTTGCAAAGGACACTAGTGACTCGTGTCCCGCACAGTAAGGGTTAATCTTGATCAATACAAATAATGATGCATTTGCAGACAAGGCAGACCAAGACCAGACAGACCCTGTAGGCGCTGTCCAATCAAGGTCTGCTAAGAGTGTTTCCGGAATAATGTACAGCTTCGGTCATGCTCAAACATTTCTGGGCTCATATGACATTTACAAAATTCATCTTATTAATATTCATAAAGTAATTATTTCTCACATGAATATTCATTAGGTGAAGGACTAAGCAGTTATGTATTATTCAACCCTTTACTCCATAGATATGCCTTTTTACACATTTGCATGCAGAGTAGACCCAGATCAGACGGCTCCTATAAGAGCCGTCATATCAGGGTCTGCTCTGTTTGCTTATGATATAATATAGATATGATTTTTTACATTTTCATGTCATGGCCAAAACTCCCTGTATTCATACACTATTATAACAATTAATCTAATTAATATCCGTTGTGTCATCATTTCTTACATAGATATTCATGGAGAAAAGGGTTAAAGAGTTGGGGCCAGACACCAATTGTTCGCCAGCTGGAGTGGTGCTGCGAACTAGGCCAATGTTTTATCGAATTCTGGCCAGGCAGACAATCAGGTTCAACCGTTCGACATTGCTTAGAAAGAATTTTATCAAATATTGACGAAGTGGAAAGTTAACTAAATTACCAGGTTTTGTGAATATTTCCAAGGATAGGTGCAGTTTGTCAGAATGAATAACAATCTTGGGCGAACCTCAGACGTTTACCGCTGAGCGTTTGACCTTTTCGATATATTCACACCTCAAACTTGTCGAGGAGATTTAGAAGACTCACGAAATATGAAACTATTTCCTTATAAAGATTACAGTAAACATTCCCCTTAGTTTTAGTAAAGATGAGTTTGGATCTTTTTAGGCAGGTAGTTGCCTCGTGCAGGGAGGAAGTCATGCAGATAGCTCTTTTGGGAGCTTTCTGTGTGACTTTCACCCTATATTAACCTGTCTTAAAAACGGTATTTATACTGTCCGGTTGAGGATGTTATCTGTACACTTTGCGTTTTCGATTCTCGGTTAACTGTACAACAATGTCGTTTAACATATTCTGTTGGTCCAATCATACACTATTTATGTTGTATTGCGAATTACTGATGACGTCATTGGACATCAACAGTTTGGACAACAGTGTCGTAACAGGATACACACTAATAACAACAGCTGGTATCATGTTGGGGGAAATACTTGTAGGTAGAACTGAATCGGACACAAGTCTCTATACGGTAAACCCTGTCTTAATTGGCCATAAAAAAGAGATCAAATTATTTGTCTGTAAGACAGGTGGTAGCTTAATTCAGATCAGAAGTAATGCAGAAAGCTCCTATAGGAGCTTTCTGCATTACTTTTGCCCTGCATTAAGCAGCCACCTGCTTTTTAAGACACCAATGTTCAATACATGACTGGCCTAAGGCAGATTCTACTGTATTGGTACCAAATATTATTCATAAACCATTTACCTCATGGAAACGCCCCTTTTTGCACCTTTGCAAACAATGTAGACCCAGATCAGAGACCAAAGGGCTCCTGTAGGAACCATCTGATCTGAGTTTACTCTGTTTGGTTATGAACTAATATTATATTTATATCTACGGTATCGTGATACAGTTATAAAACTTCAGATAATCTCGTAATGTTCAAAGACATTATTTCGTACATGAGTATTCATTCAGTAACAAGTTCAGCGGTAGACTGTCAAAAATGCTGTTAAACAGTTTAAAGTCGACTAGCAAGTCCAAAAACTGTGAACATACCTAGCCTATATGTTGTAAATTATTCTAAAGGCGTTAAATCAGTCTGAAAGCTGTATTAGTCTACAGACTGTGTAGTCTCAGAGTTAGTGTTGGACAAGAAGTGATCTTAACACCTTTAGGTTAACAGGTCGACACCTTTCAAACATGAACCGTCTGATCAGGGTCTGCTCTGTTTGCATGTGGAATTATATAAATTCTGAAAATGGGTGATCCCTCGAAAGCAAAAGTAAAAATGCAAAATGAGAAAATTGCAGACTCGGTTTTATTGAGTCTGTTCATGAACAGTAATTGAAAGTGCAACATTGCTCACGCCCCCTAGCACCGGCTTAAGCAGTATTCATTTTCAAAACAAATAACATCAAAACTAATGATCCCGAAGGACCAGAAAATATAACAACACTGAAAATCGGATTCTACAGTTTATGCCAGTATTCGGAAAGACTCGCATCGGCAAATAGTGTAGACCTAGATCAAATGGCTCCTTCAGAGTCTACACTATTTGTTCCTATATGGCTCTTTAATTTAAAGTTGTCAGAATCATGCCAAACTGAATTATTAAGCTTTGCAAAACAGTTGAGACAGAAGATTGTGTATGTCCGAATAACTGACTTGTCTCGCACAGAGTAATGGAGGATGTTCATTTGAGAGATTTCTAACCATATTTCGTACTGCGTTAAGCCACCACCTACACTAACCCTTTCCCTGTTGAATATTCATATAAGAAATACATCATCATTATTATAAGTTAGATTACATTTTATAATTGCATATGAACAAGACACATTTCGGATCAGACAGAAACGGAAAAATCAGATCTATTTCATACTATAAGCAAACAGGGCAGACTCTGATCAGACGGCTCCTATAGGAGCCGTCTGATCTGGGTATACTCTGTTTGCAAATGTGTGAAAAGACGTTTATATGAAGGAAAGGGATTAAGAATTATATTTACAGCCCGATATCTCAAACATCGAGGGAGAAAACACCATCTCCAAAGTTGCATACCATGCGACTTTTCTTCTAGTAATAGAGTACAAAGTGTCTCTTATGTAAACTAGTTTTGAGTATAAGGTGTCTCTTATGTAAACTAGTTGTGTGTATAAGGTGTCTCTTGTGTAAACTAGGTTTGTGTATAAGGTTTCTCTTGTGTAAACTAGTTTTGTGTATAAGGTGTCTCTTATGTAAGCTAGTTTTGAGTATAAGGTGTCTCTTATGTAAACTAGTTTGTTTTTAGTATAAGGTGTCTCTTATGTAAACTAGTTTTGAGTATAAGGTGTCTCTTATGTAAACTAGTTTTTGTGTATAAGTGTCTCTTATGTAAACTATTTTTTTTTACGTATAAGGTTTCTCTTATGTAAACTAGTTTTTGAGTATAAGATGTCTCTTATGTAAACTAGTTTTGTGTATAAAGTGTCTCTTATGTAAAATAGTTTTGTGTATAATGTGTATCTTATGTAAACTAGTTTTGAGTGTAAGGTGTCTCTTATGTAAACTAGTTTTGCTACCAAATATAGAAGCTAATGAAAGTTTTAATGGGAAGGTTCAGCTCGTTTTCTTCTCAAATGGAACTTAGGAAAACTACAGCCCGAGCTCCATCATAATAGATTGCGAAAGACAAACACCAAAGAAACTGATCTTTAAGATGGTGCAAAACACAGAAACTGATTTGTGAAGTTAAGCAGCCCCGAGGTCAGGAGACTGCTTAATGCAGGGTGAAAGTTATGCAGAAAGCTCATAGAGGAGCTTTCTGTATGACTTTCACCCTGCAGTAAACTGCCACCTGTGTTAAATATCATTTATTGTACGTATTTGTGTGTTCGTAGTATCGAATATTCGTAGTACTGAGTTTTTACTGTATTAGAATTCTAGCTGTATAGTAGATATATTTGTATAATAGCATATGGGCTCTCATATGGGCACACAGGATTGGGCCCGTACTGGCAGAAGCTGTAGAATCTATGTAAATGCCTAAGGAAAACAGAGTACATGGTCAGGAGCTGTCATACCTGGGTCTACCTGGTCTGCAAATGTGTGGAAATGCGTTTGTAAACAGTAAATGGAAAATAAACTACAGTTTGACAATTCTTACTCTAGAAAGAAATACTAAGAGGATCTTCTCAACTAACCTTTCTGTTACACAACTTCAGATCGACGAGATGATATGAGTTTTATTTACCAGATTTATTTGCAGGTTTCGGGGTCAAATTTGATTTGAAAGAAGATTAGATGAGATTGAGTTTCACCTATGTACGCTATTAAAAGAAAGATTGACAGTTTTAAGCCAGAAAGTAATATTAGAAGGTCTAAGGGGATATTTGTAGACATAATGTTGCACTTTTCGACATTAACCTTTAGTCTGTTGAGTAAATTATTTTTGCAGAAAACTTCACCTACTACATTTTCAAAAATTCAAGCTATAATCAACGTGTCTACCAAAATGCAACCAGGGTGTCAAACAGTTTGGATCCTGATGAGACGCCGAGTGACTCGGTGTCTCATCTGGATCCAAACTGTTTGCAAAGGTAATCACCTTTCCGCCCATAGCAGGCTAAAGGTTAATGGTTTAGGAGTGGATCAGAGTAACAATGTACTGTAAAACCCTCTAAACCGGAATTTAAGTAAAGAAGCATTTAGATGTTTAGGCAGATGGCTGCTTAATACAAGATGAAAGTCACACAGGAAGCTCATTTGGGAGCTTTCCGTATGCCTTTCAGCTTGTATTTAGCTGTCACTTGTCTTCCAGACCGGCATTGATGCTAATTTAACCCTTCCTATGCCATTGCAAATAGAGTAGACCCAGATCAGACAGCTCTGATTGCTCATGACATGACATAATATAGATATAATTCTACTGTTTCTGGATTTGCAAAACATACACGTGTTCATGTATCTTTATAAAACATAATCTAATTAATATTCGTCCTGTTTAGTGTGTGTGTGTGTGTGTGTGTGTGTGTGTGTGTGTGTGTGTGTGTGTGTGTGTGTGTGTGTGTGTGTGTGTGTGTGTGTGTGTGTGTGTGTGTGTGTGTGTGTGTGTGTGTGTGTGTGTGTGTGTGTGTGTGTGTGTGTGTGTGTGTGTGTGTGTGTGTGTGTGTGTGTGTGTGTGTGTGTGTGTGTGTGTGTGTGTGTGTGTGTGTGTGTGTGTGTGTGTGTGTGTGTGTGTGTGTGTGTGTGTGTGTGTGTGTGTGTGTGTGTGTGTGTGTGTGTGTGTGTGTGTGTGTGTGTGTGTGTGTGTGTGTGTGTGTGTGTGTGTGTGTGTGTGTGTGTGTGTGTGTGTGTGTGTGTGTGTGTGTGTGTGTGTGTGTGTGTGTGTGTGTGTGTGTGTGTGTGTGTGTGTGTGTGTGTTGGGGGGGGGGGGGTTACGGTAAGTATATAAGCTAGGCTTGTTATCGCAACTGTTCAGTACCAATACAATAGCCTGTCAACCCATTCCGTCACAGGCTATTTTTAGACCCAACCTCTTTGAATTTCCAACCTCTAGGAATTGAATAAATCTACCGAAAAGGAGTATTTACTAGGGAAAAGGAAACTTTTAGAATTAGTTAGTCTTGAAACCATAGTGATAGATAGAGTATAGGAGCGAATGCTTTATTTACCACAATGGCTTCAATATAGGTGACTTTTACAGAGGCTTCAAAAAGCGTTAATATGAGGAAATGGGTTAAAACCGTAATCTGTTATTTTTTCAGTTACACTCGATTCATTCAACCTTTTGGGAAAGTTTTAACCGTGTGTAAAAATAGATTTGATCATAGGAGACGCCGAGTTACTCGGCATCTCATCAGGATCCAAACTGTTTGCAAATACCGGACAGGTTGTGATTAATATGCTGCCTATCAAAAACTGAAAATACGAACATTAACATTTGAAATGGCTTGTGTTGAAACGCGTTATTGCATCATTATGTACATTTAACAGCTTAAACATGCCCGAGACCATGTTCTGTTATAACAATTAATAATCTAATAGATATTGATTACATAATTATTTCTTACATGACTATTCATAGAGTATAGGGTTAAATTAGGTCAATGCATCTCTTCCAACAGACATTTTTCAAAAGTGCAGACAATTTTAGATCAATTGATTCCACTATCAGTGACATATTTACGAGAATGCAACATCAGTTATCCAGACTGATGTATTCGATGTGCCTATACACTTATCGAATTCAAAGACAATTGACAGAGTATGATAACATGACAAATGGTGCCTATTTGGATAGTACCTTCTTTGTTACTTTGTAACTTGAATTATACTGTTGCCTGAATGAACTATGTGACTATGTCTTATAATAATACATAAACATATGGGATTTTAGCATTGATAGAAACTGTAGAATCAGATCTATTATGATTTAATAAATGAACAGAGCAGACCCTGAACAGACGGCTACTACGAAATGCGTTTTGCCAATTGTGTAAATTGCTAGGGAATGTTCCAAATGACAAATGCGAAATGCTTATTGCCTAATGCATGTTTGCACTACTAGCATTGAACAGTGCCATTTTTAAAGTAACTGTACATTTGCTAAATGCATGTTTATTTACATTAAAGTTTATTGCTTATTGCAATACTAAATTAAAAATGGCACTGTTCAATGGTAGTAGTGCAAACATGCATTTAGCAATAAGCATTTCGCATTTGTCATTTACATCCATCATTTGGAACATCCCGGTCATTTCCCTAGCAATGTACACAATTGGCAAAAAGCATTTCGCATTTTGCATTTAGCATTTAGCAAAAAGCAAGGCAGAATGGCGTTCCATTGGCACAGACCAGAATGGGTTAAGGTACCTGGTGTACATATGAAACGACTCTCCGCAACTGTCGGCAACTTTCGGCAGCCATGTCGTTCATCGCATTCATTACGGAATTTGCCGAAATATGTCGATGTTCGGGTTCCGTATTACATGTTTATATTGGTTACCAAGACAGACGGGTGATTATCTAAGAACAAAACTAATTTTCTAGTATACCTTGACACAGCTTCAGACTCAAAACGCAGGGATGTTTTCAAACACCACAAATACCATTCTGGAAGAAGCTGAGAGCCATCAAATATGGTTAAAAGAATTTCCCGAAACTTCCACATTTACTGTTCAGATGGTATACAATACTGAGAGTATATAGAACTATGACTTAAAACTTATCCCGGCTGTAAATAAATTTACTGATATTTAAATCACGTGCAAGTTTGAATGGTTCTGATTGGATCAAGATTTTGACTAATTCCGACTCAATCAAAGCTTTAGACTAGTTACTCGTCGTCTGATCTGGATCCAAACTGTATGTAAATGCGAGTCAGATCGTGGTTGCGCGAATGAGGGTTAATGCATGCATTATCTGTAAGTATCTGTCTTATCTACCAGATATATCTATTTCTGGTACACTAGAACTGGCTAATATAGATCACATATTGTACAGTAAATCCCTTCTAAACAGGAATTATAGAAGAGAAGAATTAAGATACGTTTAGGCAGGTGGCTGCTTAATGAAGGGTGAACTTCATGCAGAAAGCTCCTGTAGGAGCTTTCTGCATGAATTTCACCATGCATTAAGCTGCCATCTGTCTTAAAGGCTGATATTTATACTAAATTTGAACGTCCGGTTCAGAGGGGTTTAACTGTATAAATATGGAGATAACAGGTGTTATTGTAACTTCTAAATGAGCTTTCTGTATAACTTTCATCCTGCATTAAGCTACCACCTGTCTTGACACCACAACTAGACTCATTTTGGGTGATCTCTGTAGACGGGTTATAGTGTATTCGATAAATTGACAAACGGAACTTCCGAACCAAACCTTGCACAGTCTGATAATTACAGGAAAGAGTTCTAAGTGCTCGACAGTTTGCGGATAACAGACTGCCTGCCACATACAGGATTTTCGTTTGGTCATAAAACATGCTTGGTTTTATACAGTAAATCGTGTTTAAATATATTTTACTGCTTAATCTTAGGCGAATGTAAAACTTGTCATTTGCCATATTTATTCTATAGAGTTTCTGTATACGAACTTTTATTAAGGAAACAATGACGTCATCAATGTTGATAAGATGGTGTTTTATAATGACATATGAACACGTGAAAATTTTGCCATAACAGAAACTGTAGAAACGTCTGGTCTGGGTCTACTCTGTTTGTAAAGGCGTCAAAAGCCGTCTCTTTGGAGTAAAGGTATAAAATAACGTTTTATAGCTCAATTGTATAGTTTTCAGGGTATAACATTATGTAAGCATGTCCGGTAAATGTTTGGTGTTCATCAGGAAATTACTGATATATTTCAGCTAATTGTGATGAATGCCTACAGATTGGAATTGTTTAGTATTGAATGTATTATTGCCCTCTTTTACGTTTTTCATCCCGCAAGACTTCAAAAGATGCTACGTCGTAAAGATAGAATCTGAAACGAAATATGGGAGATAGTCAAAATGTACGTTTTTAACTCTCCTATAAAATATTTTCTCCGGTATTTTGCATTTTTCTTACTTCCGATACGGTCAAGCTTTTGAGAAACTTATGACCGGCTGTCAAATAGCTTGAATCCTGATTAGTCATGCAGTTGTCAGGCGCTTCATCTACATCCGGGCTGTTTGTGAATGTATGGCATGTCGCGACTGGCAGTGGTATTGTTTATATTTAACCCTTTTCTCCATAAATAGTTAAATACGCAATTCTGCGCCTTTGCGAAAGAATACAGGAAGATCAGGGTCTGCTCTCAGAGCTACAGATAAAGGCACGTACCCAAAAGTCGCGTACCTAAAATCGTCATTTTCTCCACAAAATCCTATACTGTAACCACTCTTTAGAATCGTCTTTTCGAGACGATTCTAAAGAGTGGTCAGAGTATAGGGTTCGGTGGAGAAATAAAGGAGTGGTCACAGTATAGGGTTGGGTGGAGAAATAAAGGAGTGGTCACAGTATAGGGTTGGGTGGAGAAATAAAGGAGTGGTCCCAGTATAGGGTTCGGTGGAGAAATAAAGGAGTGGTCCCAGTATAGGGTTGGGTGGAGAAATAAAGGAGTGGTCCCAGTATAGGGTTGGGTGGAGAAATAAAGGAGTGGTCCCAGTATAGGGTTGGGTGGAGAAATAAAGGAGTGGTCACAGTATAGGGTTGGGTGGAGAAATAAAGGAGAGGTCCCAGTATAGGGTTGGGTGGAGAAATAAAGGAGTGGTCACAGTATAGGGTTGGGTGGAGAAATAAAGGAGTGGTCACAGTATAGGGTTCGGTGGAGAAATAAAGGAGTGGTCCCAGTATAGGGTTGGGTGGAGAAATAAAGGAGTGGTCCCAGTATAGGGTTCGGTGGAGAAATAAAGGAGTGGTCCCAGTATAGGGTTGGGTGGAGAAATAAAGGAGTGGTCACAGTATAGGGTTGGGTGGAGAAATAAAGGAGTGGTCCCAGTATAGGGTTGGGTGGAGAAATAAAGGAGTGGTCACAGTATAGGGTTGGGTGGAGAAATAAAGGAGTGGTCCCAGTATAGGGTTGGGTGGAGAAATAAAGGAGTGGTCACCGTATAGGGTTGGGTGGAGAAATAAAGGAGTGGTCACAGTATAGGGTTGGGTGGAGAAATAAAGGAGTGGTCCCAGTATAGGGTTGGGTGGAGAAATAAAGGAGTGGTCACAGTATAGGGTTGGGTGGAGAAATAAAGGAGTGGTCACAGTATAGGGTTCGGTGGAGAAATAAAGGAGTGGTCACAGTATAGGGTTGGGTGGAGAAATAAAGGAGTGGTCCCAGTATAGGGTTGGGTGGAGAAATAAAGGAGTTATTGTTGAAATTGGTTTACTTTACGACTCTTATCTGGCTCTGTTCGCTTATGAAATGATATCGATAGTTTCTACAGTGGCCAAAAGTGCATGTGTTCTTATACCACTGTAAGGATTCAACTCGTTAATATTCACAAGGTCATTATTTTTACATGAATAGTCATGGTCTAAACGGTTAACAATAGAAATGTTGTTGTCTTTCAGCTCACTAAATGGGACTTTCAGCCAACCTATCAAGCTAACAGTTGACCCAATACATGTGGTCATATAAATGGAATGATTTTCAGTCAGCCCATTTATTCTAATTTATGATATTGATGAGCATGGCTTTCAGTCAACTTGTCTGTATCAAGTTTGTTAATATAGATTATTCTAATTTGTGATATTGATGAGCATGGCTTTCAGTCAACTTGTCTGTATCAAGTTTGTTAATACAGTTTATGCTATTTCTTGCGGATAGTGATTTTATATCTATTGTATATCGTTTGCTTATCTTTCACTGACCGGGTGGAAAATCATGTAGTTCCTTCCGGCTAGCGATTTCATATATATTGTACATCTTTCATTGTCTGGATAAATAATCATGCGGATGGTTCCGGTTAGTGATTTTATCCATGTGAAGCGCTTTTGAACGCACATATCCTGTGTGAAAAGAGCGCTATATAAATGTGGTATAATAATAATAATAATAATGATTGGTTATTACAATTTGCCTCATATTAAGATGAGTAGACATATATGAGTAGACCCAGATCAGACGGCTCCTAGGGTTCTATGGATTTTAATAGATTGGTGTTTATATTTTCTAAAATGGCTGCAATGTTCCGCCTTCCATATTTCTATTTTGTCCATGAACATTCAGTAGGCATTGAAATTTGAAATAAATATAGAACAGGGAAATGGTTAGGAGAAATTTCTTTAGGCACAGTAAAAGAAAACTAGAAGTTATTCTGGGTCCCTGCTTATAAAACTTTTAGTTGAGTCTGAGTTCGTTCTCAAGTTTTTGATTGGTCAGATTTGAGCCTCTGGCTCAAATCTGGCCAATCAAAAGCTTGAGAACTCAAATCTGACCAATCAAAAGCTTGAGAAAGAAATCAGACTCAACTTAAAAGCTTTATAAGCATGGACCCTGCAGGTTTCAAGGATTTTAGCTCATGAATATTCTTACAAGCTGTCATGACTATATGCATATTCATTAACTAAAGTTTTAAAGGCCAATGAACAAAGGGAAATTAGTCCGTGGCAGAAACTGAATAATTATGCAAACAAAGCAGACCCTGGTCAGACGGTTCCTACAGGAGCCATCAGATCTTGACCTGTCCTGTCTGAAAAGGTGTGAACAGGCGTTTCTCTTAGGTAAACGGTTAAGGAAGGTTTTGGATCAAAAAGTCATATAAAGTAATGAATAAAACGAACATAATGTGTTGTCTCTAGAAATGGAGAAACAATTACGGTTTCAAACAAAACTCCCACTGCTCTAATGATATAACTCTTTCATCTCAAATAAATAATATATGCCTCATTGCCTTGTCTGCCTTGTACTAGTGCCTTTAACCCTTCCCCTCATATAAACGAGAAAAAGAGATCCTGTACATCTAAATAGTTAACCATATACTCCATAAACATGCCTTTCTATGCCTTTGATTTCAACATTATTTTATTCAATGTAAAAAATGATTGGGCAACATACAAAGCCTATATAAGTCCTCTCCAGACAGACTCTGTAAACATAGTAGGACTAGGTTCCTGTAGCAGCTGTCTGATCTGGGTCTGTCCTGTTTGCTTATGAAATAATACAGATCTGATTCTACAAGTTCTGCAATGACAAAAAAACCAGGTTCATGAAGCCATTTATAAAATTGATTTACTCAATGTTAATGATGTCATTATTTCTTATATGAATATTCATAATATAAAGGGTCGAGAAGTCATATCTTTCTACAGACACTTATTGTACTGCAAAATCGATAGAGAACAATTCACGTATGCACGCAATATTCCGGTAGGTTTGCATAAAAAAGGTATGTAAATCTGCACAGATTCCAAGAACATAATTTGAGGTGCTCTCTAAGAAATGAGAACTTATCACATTGCAAGCAGTGTAGAGGAAGACCAGTGGTCGTGCATCTTACACAGTATCTGCTTTGTTTGACGTTCACATGTAGAGTTACAGATAAACCAGCGTACTCAAATACTAAAACGTTCTTACATCATTGCAGGCAGAATAAAACACGAACCAGACGACCCTTTATGAGTCGTCTGATCATGGTCTGCTATGTTTGCTTATGAACTGTCTTAGATTTGATTCTATATTATATGGCATAGCCATGTGTTCACATATGTAACCCTTTGCTTCATATACACGCATTTTCTGTATTTGCAAACAGAGTAGACCCAGAACAGACGGCTTCTATAGGAGCCATCTGATCAGGGTCTGCTCTGTTTGCTTTTAGCATGATATAAATCCGAGTCTAAAGGTCTTGTCAAAGTAAAACGTTTCCATGAAATATTTACCGTATAAAAATCCAGCTAATATTTTTCATGATGTCATTATTTCTTACATGAATAATATTGAACGCGGAAAGGGTTGAATAACAATATTACTTAATAAAAGTTGATATTGGTGTCATCTATCGTGAATATTGATGGTGTAAAAGTCACGACAGCTTTCACGAAACAATACTATCCAGACAGTTGCAAAGTGGTGCTATTGAACGATGTCTGGTCAAGGTCAGAACTGTGTGAAGCTATAATTAACAACCTTGTGCTAATTCTGACGTGTAACAGTGTATAACCAGATAAAACACCGTGGTCTATTGTGACGTCAGATCTGAGTATTCAGTGTTTGCAAGTGACCGATGTCCTTTTCCCATGACGCTGGTTTCTTAAGGATCCAGTTATTTGTGATTTGCTAGTGTAAAGGCATTTGTCAGTGACTGTACGCAGTGCTCTATGGCCCAAATCGATATGTTCTTCCCAAATGCGTTGTTATTTAGTGCAGATGAACCCTCATCACGCCAATCCCGACCTGGCTGCCATTTTGCAAATAGCTTCAATCCAGATCAGAGGCCAAGTAAATCAGCATCCGGTCAGGATCCAGGCTGTTTGAACATCGGTCATCATCTCTCAAGGCTTTTGCAGACCGAAAGTCAGTAACAGCTTGAGCAGAGATGACGTTTTACAGTAGGAAAAGGGTCCAACTACATGGCCATCCGAATGGTGCTAGGGGTCATTAGGTGCGTTCTGGGTGAATTAAATCATTTACCGATGTTTTGGCATGAAATTGGGACAGCGAGTTTCTTGGTACAGTTTCGCAAAAGTGCACACACTGTTACATAACCGTAGGCTGCTGCAGGCTGGGATGTAATTGTAATTAATTTAGCTTTTGGGAAATGTTTCATCTTATTTTCGCGAAACATTATACATGTGGTGTCGGCTGAGGGATTTAAATTTTCTGGAAGTCGTCAATTGGTTTAGTGTAATTTTGTGAAACAGTTCAAGACTTCGCGATTTCGATTTTATATTAACCCTTCTCTTGCTGAATTTTAAAACACATTTCTCCTTCTTTACTCATGCTGTGTTGTATAATTACATATATCTTCACTGTGTGCAAGTATTTCGCTGTGCAATCACTGCTGCGGAGTGCACTGGTTGCACAATCAACTTGTAAATAGTGCAGACCCTGATGAGACAGCTCCTGCAGGAACTGTCTCATCCGGGTCATCACTATTTACAGGTAGGTATGTGCAAGCGAAGAGTTAATGTGTTAGGTACAATAAGTTTAACCCTTACCTCGTGAAAAAAAACGTCTGTCCAAATTTGGATCTGTGGCAAGTTTGACTACTGCCGAATCGATCAAGCTTTCGAGAAAAAATCGACCGTGTCAATCAGCTTGAATCATGGTGAGGCGCCGAGTTACGTAGCATGTCATCTGGATCCAAGCTGTCTGACAATCCGACTCAAGTTGCACTTAGCTGAATAAAAGAAATTATTCTAACAACATATTTGATGACCGTGATAGCCGTTTTAGACTATAGATACCGCTTCATATTTGAACAGTAATTAAGATATTCTGAAATACACCATTATATGTCAGCCTTTGAGATATGTGATAGCTGATGTAAGAGATGAATTTTCGTCTTTCATAAAGAAGCCTGTATATAAATAGAACCTTATTTATTTATGACATTGTCACTTACAGGAAGTTCTGTGATACAGTAAAAACCCTCTAAACCGGAATTCTAGTAGAGAAAAATTTAAATACTATTAGGCAGGTGGCTGCTTAATGCAGGGTGAAAGTCATGCAGAAAGCTCCATGAGGAGATTTCTGCATGACTTTCACACTGCATTAAGCTGTCACCTGTCTGCAAAAAACCGATAGTTATACTAAATTAAACGTCTGGTTTAGAGGGATTTACTGTACATGTTTATCAGTACAATGCTACTCTTTGGCAATTCCGGCGGCTGGAGGGCACTAACCGCATTGGCATAAGTCCTGCCAGTGCACAGAACTCTTCGCTGCCACATACTGTCTACTGGTTCAAGTTTCATTTTGAAATCCCTCTTGTTTATTTCTAAAACCACGATCATATTATCAAACAGTTTGGATTATGATGAATAATTCGGTATCTAATCTGGATCCAATCAGTTTTGCAAGTGTGGCTACAGATTTGCCCATTGCGGAGCTCTTCAAGGTAAAAACTGAAATAATGGTCTGAATTCCGCGAGTTTCAGGTGATATCGAGACCAATTACTGAGATATTTAGGCCAGATTGATTAAAATAAACAAGAATTTATGGTCCGTGGCAGTCGAAGAGATAACTTCTCGATTGATCGTTACACAGGATAAGAATTTCGTGATACAAGGTCTTTTACAATGTCTGGGTAGAATAATGCTTACACCAGCTTCGCTTACTTGCCCGGTATTTATATTCTGATCTGAAGGATGATTGTTAAATTTGACACTTTTGCCAATAAATATATTTGCAAATTCACATCATATCATCCTTTTTGATACACGGAGCGTATAAAATATGCACTTAAAGCATATCGTAGTCTGTTAGCACATCGCATTTGTATATTACACGTATACATAGTCTGTGTGTGCATCGTACTTGTACATTAAACGTTTATAGTCTGTGTGTGCATCGTACTTGTATATTAAACGTATTTAGTATGTGCGTACATCGTATTTGTATATTAAACGTATATAGTATGTGTGTGCATCGTATCTGTATATTAAACGTACGATCGTATGTGCGTGCATCGTACTTGTATATTAAACATATATCGTCTGTGCGTGCATCGTACATGTATATTAAGCATATTAAGCATATACATTCTGTGCATGCATCGTATTTGTATACATGTATTAACATACAGTCTGTGCGTTTATCGTATTTGTATATTAAACATATATATTATACATTATATTTTTGTCCGCTACAATTGTCATAGTTTACTTTTCTTCTATTACACCAATAAACAGTTTGGATCTTGAAGTGATAAATGATACATGATAGTAATGTTTGGTACAAAATCGCTTGGATTACTTTATTTTATTGTTTATTTCCCCGAGTTTTCCTCATATTGTTGCGAGTGTCAGATTTCAGACACCTTTCTTGATTAAAAATCACCCTTCTTTTCGCCATTTGATCAGACTATACTTGTAAACCAGATTTTGTTACGCTGGTAACTAATAACCGACTCGTCCGACTTCAATCATTAGGTTCAAGAAGTAAGTTGTGATGATGTAAGCTTCACACAGACGTGAAGGTCATATATTGGAAAATTGCGTAAGTTTTAAAGATCTGTGATCGTACGGAAAAACTATGCGTAGGGCTTTAGAGTTACAATAATGTGTATGGACTTTTTCGTAAATGCCAGCCTTATTGGTCGATAAAAGGCCAGGGTCATTGTAGTTCATAGTGTATGGAAGATTATTTTTCGCTCGATTGTTTCTTTGTTCCATCGTTGACCTTCGTATTTGTCCACCCTGTTAATGTCTATACAGCTCATTTTTGACATGAATAGGTATATTCTGAAATGAATTGACTTGTATCCAACATTTACAAATGTATACGGAACATGAAGGTTTTACGTTCAGATGAAAGTTGTATGCATATATCATTGCATTATATTATATCACTATAGCATTCCACTATGAAATTGCACGTTGCCATTAAATATACCGTTGAACTATACCATTGCACAAGTCCATAGCACCATTGTCCTGTATGTACATTGTACTATACCCTTACATTATTATGCTGCATAATGCCATTGCACTATACCATTGCACTATACCATTGAGATACATGTATGTCATTGCACTATACCATTGCACAATACCTCTGCCCTATACCATTGTACTATACCATTACACTATACCGTTGCATTATAATACTTCACTATACCACCCATTGCACTATACCATTGGAATATGTCATGGCACAATACTATTGAAATATGTCAATGCACCATATCATTAAAATATGTTATTGCACTTTGTCATTGCACTATACTGTTTAAATATGTCTTTGCGCTAAACAATTGCACTATAGCATTGCATTATAATAATGTACAATACCATTGCACCACACCATTGCGCCATACCATTGCACTGAACAATTGATGTATACCATTGCGCTACACCACTGCTGTATACCATTGCCCTATACCGTTGCTCTATACCATTGCACTGAACCATTGCACTGAACCATTGCACTATACCAATGCGCTACACCACTGCTATATACCATTGCCCTCTACCGTTGCTCTATACCACTGCACCATACCATTGCACTTAACAATTGATGTATACCATTGCGTTATACCACTGCTGTATACCATTGCCCTATACCGTTGCTCTATACCACTGCACCATACCATTGCACTGAACCATTGCACTATACCAATGCGCTACACCACTGCCGTATACCTGTGGTGTCCTGTAAAGGTCAAATACATAATTCGAGGTTAAATGCTAACCTGGCTATGGTCACGGTTTCTGTTAACACAAGAGGTGAAAGTTAAATATAGTGTCATTTTCTCAGAAATCTTAGATGCTCTGCAGTCACCATGTTTGTTCGAGAGTTTACCGAACCTACCGTTGGTTTTTCTGTGAACTGATTAAAAACAAGAACACTTAAAAGTGTGATGTGGGAAAGCGTTCTAATATGTTTCAACACATAAAACGCTTTCTCACCACCGATGTGTTAAGCAAGGAAAGGGACCCGCTATTTTAGCTGTGTTCAACACCACGGAAGTATATAGTATTACAAAACAATATGCACACTTGATGAAAGAAATTAATTATCGTTAACCCTTTACTCCACGGATATGTATGTGAAACGTAATGCATATAATGCATACTAAAGGCATATGAACAACAAATGTGTTTGGCTCTTGTAAAAACTGTAAAATCGGTTCTCTATAATTCCACAAGCAAACAGAGAAGATCCTGATCAGACGGCTCCTACAAGGACCGTCTGATCTGGGTCTACTCTGTTTACAAAGGCGTAGAAATACGTATGTATGGACTAAAGGATTATAGAATTAATTAGTTATTATTACATTCCACTGATTCCGCCGTCAAGGTCACATACCAAAATCAGACGGACCACTTGCCATATTTCAATGTTCTGGTGCATTGTCATTAATGTCTGATCTGCATGATTGCGTTACTTACAATAAAATATTTATTTTATGAACATCGTGATTGATATATCACTTACAAGAGTCATCTCCCTTTGTCAAAGGTCAAGGTCACATTGAGAGACAAACTGACTGCTTTCTGCGTCCTCACAATAAATAAAGGCGATTATCATCTTTAGTAATAGTTCACGATCATAAGCAATCCCTCTGCAGTATATAGAGGACATTACACGAGTGTCCGTTACAAATTGTTTTTATGAAATGAGTTTACTATAATAATATGACACGAGCTTTAGCGAGTGTATTATTCATTATAGTGAACGCGTTTCATGAAAACAATTTGTAATGAACACCCATGTAAGACTCTTGTTATCACATAACCCCTAAAATTGCAATAGAAAGTGAAAAAGACTATATTCGACAGCTGTTTCGGCCATTGTTTACAGCGTAATACAGCCGGATTCCAACTGCTCATTTGCAGAAAAATCCGCGAGTTACGGCACTCTGTTTCGGCACTCCATCATTTTATGATGAATGGAATTATAGTGAAAACCATAGCATTGTATTCTAAACTATCTTCAACCATTTACGTAATGAACATATATAAGAAATATTGATTGTATGAATGTTTTAGCTGGATATTTTGTGGATTTTATAATGACCTAATGAACCAGAGGAACTGTAGAATCGGTTCTATAGTCCATGCATTTCATTAACAGAGAAGAACCTGATCAGAAAGCTCATAGAGGAGCTGTCTGATCTGAATCCACTCTGTGTTTGCAAAGGCGTGAATGCATTTCTGTGTCAGATGAAGACTTAACCCTTTACTCCATGAATATCCATGGAAGAATTTATGATCTCATGTATATCAATTAGATTATTGTCATAATAACATATGTACATAGGAAGCTTTGGCCATGGCAGAAAATGTAATATGATCTCTATATTATATCCTATGCAAACAGAGCAGACACTGATCAGACGGCTCCTATAGATAGGGGCCGCCTGATCTGGGTCAAATCTGTTTGCAAAGGCGTAGGCAGGCGTATTTATGAAGTAAAGGGTTAAGCTAATTAGCGTATTCTAAGTTCTTAACGAAACTATAAGAAAATGAGACTTCAAAATAAATTTTGTCGTAAGCAAAACAGATAACGTATATAGAGAAAATTGTCATTAAGACGAGGAAAGGCGCGACCTCATCAAAGATTGAACCGGCATATTACATGTAATCCGTCATTAATATTAATGGCTTACATAATTCTTTATTGCACACTATCCCTTTTAAGTTGGGCAGTGAACGCATTGTGATTGATACCACAGGGTTATATTGCCATTTTAATTATCTTTGTGTATCATTAAATCATAAAGACATTTCAATTTTAGTTTATTATTTGTTTAAGTGACAAGTACGGGTGATATATGCATACACAGTCCGCATATAAGCTTGTGTATTATTATCAAATTGATAACATATTTCGGCTCCAAGCCTAATATGTTGATCAGTCTGACTGGTCAGTCATTAAACCACTGGTCAGTCATTACACCATTCCTTTTTAGAAACACATTTTCACGCCTTTTGGAACAGAGTAAACCCAGATCAGGCGGCTCCTCTAGCTCAGAGTAAACCCAGATCAGACGGCTCCTCTAGCTCAAGAAGCCGTCTGATCTGGGTCTGCTCTATATGCATATAAAATAATATAGACATGTTTCTACTTCTTCTACCATTGTCAAAATTTCTTAATGGTTTTAAAAAATTCCTTTAAACAATATATATATTCCTTAATTCTAACATAGATATTCAAAAGGCAACGGTTAAGATCTTGTAATGTGAGTCATATTTCGTTGTGAATGGGAACTATGGCGATGAAAACAGTCGAGACCAAAGCATATATGCTATTATGATAATGATGCTGATGCTGCTGATGATGATGATAATGATGATGGTGATGATAATCAGGGTGAATACAGTCGGGCTATACACCAACAGATTGTGTATGCTAATATGTGCAAACATTGACTAACACCCGTATCAAAGATCGACAGATACAGATCTAAACTATCTATTATTGCAATAATGTTCATTTTATCAATACAATGTAACACATCGGTTCGGCCTCACCTTCATCGTAAATATGGATGTCTTTAAAAACAGGTGTCTGCTTAATGCTGGACGAAGCTAATCCAGATACGGTCGTCCAGCGCTTAGCTGCCGTCTGCGTTACGTTCACCCAGCGCTTAGCTGCCATCTGCGTTACGTTCACCCAGCGCTTAGCTGTCATCTGCGTTAGGTTCACCCAGCGCTTAGCTGCCATCTGCGTTACGTTCACCCAGCGCTTAGCTGCCATCTGCGTTAGGTTCACCCAGCGCTTAGCTGCCGTCTGCGTTAGGTTCACCCAGCGCTTAGCTGCCGTCTGCGTTAGGTTCACCCAGCGCTTAGCTGCCATCTGCGTTACGTTCACCCAGCGCTTAGCTGTCATCTGCGTTAGGTTCACCCAGCGCTTAGCTGCCATCTGCGTTACGTTCACCCAGCGCTTAGCTGCCATCTGCGTTAGGTTCACCCAGCGCTTAGCTGCCGTCTGCGTTAGGTTCACCCAGCGCTTAGCTGCCGTCTGCGTTAGGTTCACCCAGCGCTTAGCTGCCATCTGCGTTAGGTTCACCCAGCGCAAGACTTACAGTGAGCGTTCGATGGAGAGATGTTCTGTGGTCTCATTGTGTTATTTTGCAGTTTTACAACAGATGTGACCTTATTGTTAACTATTTGTTTACTGACAGCCATCTAACTTGTGACTTGTATAACCTTAAGACCATTTATAGGTCGTTGACTAACCCATAAAGCGAATGTTGGCCTTGCAACTAGGACCAACGCCTGTCATGTTGTAGCGAGTTCAAAATTTACTACAACGAAATAGTAGTAATAGTTTAAATTAATTGAGTCCAATTGAATTCCATATGTTCTAGGTCTCACTCCTAGGTGTACTACATATACAGACTATACACATTGTTATACGGTAAAGTCTTGCTAAACCTACTACATTATTTATCAACAAAATTAATGTTTCTGTAAAAACAGATAATTGTTTAATGCAGAACAACACTAATGCAGAAAGCGCCCATAACTCTTGTCCTTCATTAAGCTTCCACCTGTTTGAAAACCCCAGAATTATACACAGTGCTCCCTCTCTACAACGACACCCTTTGGGATACGAAGATTGTGTGTGTTGTTCAGAGGGAGTTGTTACAGGGAGGGAAATTCAAGCATAATTAGCTTGTTTGCAGATCCCCAGATAATGTGTATTTCGAGAACAAAAACCGTTATGCCTCAATCAAATCCTATGTTGTGACCACTCTCTAAAGAGTGGTCACAACATAGGGTTTGATGGAGGCATAAAGAAAATACGGTGGAAAAAGTTGTTTCTGGAGCCTAGTTGTTTTGGAAACAGTGACGTGAGTTGTTGTAAGGAGGGAATCGTTATTGAGAGGGCCGTTGTAGGGAGGGAGCACTATACTCCTTTTGGGCGAGTTTTCTATATTATTGATTATTGTGCAGAAACTTGGGAGAGGTCAATCATTGGAACGTTGACAATGTGTAGACCTTGATTAGTCAATAAGAAACGATCAAATACGCTGTCTTAGACGGGTCTGCACTGTTTGCAGAAGTAGAGGGGGATATAATGTTAAAAATCATATAAAGCTGAAAAAACGTCTTCGAACATTCATATTTGGCATGCAGATAGCTTGGGTGAAGGCCTTTCACTTGATGTAAGGATACATGTAATCAGGTCAAGATCAAGGTCACTAATTCCAAAACTTTGCCATTTTAAACAAAAGTTTATTATTGCTATAACTACTGAACAACAAATGCTAGAGCATTCATATTTGGTATACAGATAATTTGGGTGAAGGCCTTTCACTTGATACAAGGATACATGAATCAGGTCAAGGTCAAGGTCACTATTTCCAAAACTTTGCCATTATTAACAAACTTTAACATTGCTATAACTACTATACTACAAATGCTAGACAATTCATACTTGTTATATATATAGCTTGGGTGAAGGCCCTTCACTTGATACAAGGATACATAAAATCAGGTCTAGGTCAAGGTCACTATTTCCAAAACTTTGCCGTTTTCAACAAACTTGTTAACATTGCTAAAACTTCTGAACCACAAATGCTAGGCAATTCATCTGTGGTGTACAAATAGCTTTGTTGAAGGCGTTTCAGTTGATACAAGGATACATGGAATTGGGTCAAGGTCAAGGTCACTATATTGAAAACTTGACTGTTTTTAACAAACTTTAACATTTTACTATAACTTCTGATCCACGAGTGCTGGGCCATTCACCTTTGGTATTCAGATAGCTTTGATAAGGACCTTATGGATGACATAAAGAAGCCTGAAATCAGGTCAAGGTCACTATTTTGAAACATTGGCTGTCATTAAAATGTTGTTATAACTTCTGAACTACATTTGCTAGACAATTTATATTTGGTATGCATATAGCTTGGGTGAAGGCCTTTCAGTTGATATAAGGATACAAGAAATTGGGTCAAGATCAACACAAAAAATCTGGCTTTAATGCGGTTTCCGCATTTTTTGCTTGTTTATATATTTGAGAAATGTCGCGTTATGAGACTTTTTCGGAGGAGACTCTGTCAAGATTGGACCGTGAAAAGGCTCCGCCAGTACTTATAACGTGTAATGAGTAGAAATGTGAAGCTGTTCCGCGATTTTAAGCACCGAGTAGCTCTCTATAACTTTTGTTTCAAACTGTGTATTGTTGTCATTGAATAAATATTTTTGCTGACGAAATTGATTGGGCTGTTCGGTATAATAAAATAAATACCACATCCTATGGAGAGCGAAAGCACGTATTGTAAACCCTCGGTATGGTAATGTCCACCTCGGCTAACTCGGCTAACGCCTCGGTGAACATAACCAACCTCGGGTTGACAGTACGTGCTGTCCCTCTCCATAGGATGTGATATTTACATATAATATCTAATTCTAGAGCTTCTACCATGGCAAAGCGTTTCTTTGTTCATATTCCATCACAAAATATCAGCTAATTTATGTTCATGATGTCATTATTTCTTACCTGCGTATTCGTTATGTAAAGAGTGAATTGCCAAATCTGGAGAATGGTCAAACTATCAGATGTGGTCAAACTATCAGATGTGGTCAAACTATCAGATGTGGTCAAACTATCAGATGTGGTCAAACTATCAGATGTGGTCAAACTATCAGATGTGGTCAAACTATCAGATGTTCTAAATAAGGTTTAATTTACGCATCTTACCCTTTCGCTGCCAATTCCGGATCTGTGATTACCTATGCAAACAGTTTGGATCCAGATGAGACGCCGAGTAACTCGGCGTCTCATCAGGATCCAAACTGTGTGTTACTGTTACTATTTTTTTGAAACAAAAATGAAGAAAATCAAAAGAATGAACATTTGTAGCAGACGACAAAGTTAGCAGACGACAGAGTTTGGCAGCGAAAGGGTTAATTATGTCTCCTGTGTACGTCATACCTTTTACGTCACATGAAAGATTCAAACTGGGAAAGCATGTAGTACTGTTTGTAATCATTTAAGTAGGAGAACAATACTGCAGTAGCACCTCATTTAAGCGAACACTTGGTGAATAGCAAAGAAGACGATTAGCCCCTTACTCCATGAATATTTATCTAAGAAAAAATGACATCATGAATATTAATTAGATTTTTTTTTAAATGGGATATGAACACATTCGATTGTGTCCATGGCTGAAATTGTATAATCAGATCTATGTAATTCCATAAGCAAACAGAACAGACGCTGATCAGACGGCTCCTACAGGATCTGACTGATCTGGGTATACTCTGTTTGCAAAGGCATAGACAGGCATGTATATGGAGTTAATGGTTAAACTCAGGCTGGTAGCTTAATGCAGTTCCAAAACAATGCAGACAGTGCTTTTGAAAGATCTCGGTACGTTCGTCGTTAATCAGTTCGACGTGAAATAAATTTCACCTGCTTAGATTCTCGCCTACTACAGTTTTCTTTATTTTCGTACAACGTAATTAAACAATTTTAATACTAACGTGACTTCGAATTACTCGCCGTCTCGTCTAAATCCTTTGCATGTTATTCACTGTGGTGCAAGCTGTACGACCGCAAATGTTTAGACTTTTCCAAGATGGCGGACAAAACGGAGATTGAAAGGTAAGCATCACATTTTTACACTTTTTAAACTATGTAGATTTTGCTTTCAGTCATTTAATTGGTGCCATAACACAGAATTATAACGCCCGTCAACAGTGGCTTATCCCTTTTTGGTTCATGTGTGTGTGTAAGGCTCAAACTCTTCGGTAAACTATGCAGAAACCGAAAATCAGAAATCGAATCATAATTCTGTGTTATGACACCAACTAAAAGACTGAAAGAAAAATCTACATTGTTTAAAAAGTGTAAAAATGTGATGCTTACCTTTCAGCCTCTTGTTCGTCCGCCATCTTGGAAAAGTCTAAACATTCGCGACCGTACAGCTTGCACCACAGTGTTATTAGTGATTCGCATATGACGGTGAAAGGGTTAATCTCTATCAGTGTTGACCCTTTCCTTCGTATCAACGCATTGCCATGCCCTTGCAAACAGAGTAGACCCAGATCATACGGCCCCTGTTGGTTGTCTGATAAGTATCTGCTCTATGTACTTATTATAGTTCTTTCTCTACACGTTATACCACTACCATAAGTCCTGTGTATATATGGCATTACAACATTTCCGCTAATATAATGTCGTTATTTTTTAATGAATACTCATCGGGGAAATGGCTAACCCTTTCCCTGTGAAACATGTATTCAGGATTTCTTCACCTAATGAATATTCGTGGGCAGAATCAATAATAAACAATGGGCAAAGGGGGCATTTGTTTCTTCTGTGGATTTGTTTGCGTAAGAACTAATTCATGATCTGGTCTTATGTTTAATGAGGTTTAAATATAATAGATCAAGTCGCCATGTAATGTATTATGAGCTAATTCAATTTTTATTTGAGTATATCTCAAGAATACAATTGCCGAGATGGCCACTGGAAAACTATTTGTGAAACGAACCGTGTACACCCAGATCAGAGGGTTCCTACAAAATCTGCTATTGTCTTATCTAAAATAGTCATAAATGGATTAGATATTAATATGTGTTCCTGGTACGGTTTTATGTTTATTTCATGTTTCTGATTGGGGTTTTGGGTTTCTGGTGTAAATCAAGGAGTAACTGGTTCTTATGTAAAACTAGGATAGTGCATAAAAATTATTAGTCAGCATTTACAAAAAATAAATCGGTCTAGCGGGGCGCAGCCGCGTGACGTTCTAGCGGGGCGCAGCCGCGCGACCGGTTTATTTTGTAAATGTTGACTAAAAAACACTAACCAATTCAGTGATTGAAATTATGTTTTGTTTTTACATTTTTTATATAATTTTATGTGATTTACATGCTAGCACGAATCAGCAATTTCACAATAGTATAATGCGACAACACCTGAGACCCGCAGGGAATAGCAATACAAGGTCAATTGACTTTTAAAGGGAACTCCCTACAATGAACGCATATTTTCAATAATATCATCAAACTTGGTATTTGTCATGCCCAATCATTATTATGAAGATTGTCGTAGGTCTAGATGGTCTAAAAAGTAAAACAAAAATGGATTGGGTCGATTTAGTGTTATATACATTCGCAAATTGCACGACCGAATCGAAATAACGCCCGGTTTTGGACAGGCAAGATAGAATAACCACTAATGTTTGGTACGAACGTGAAGCTGGGACATTGTACTTTTCAAATAATATAACATTTGATACATTCCGACTAAGCCGTAGCCAGTGCCGACGTGGATTTCCTACAAAATACGCTGAATTTTCTTACTCGGTCGTAACAACGTGTCCTACTTTCTACTTAGTCAGTAACAATGCAACTGGTTGACCGAGGGATGGTGCCCTGCGTTCTCGTTAACGCTTAAAGGGTAAGCAAGATAACAGGTACCAGGATGTTGTTATTCTAAAGGAAGCGGGTCCCGTGACTCGTAGTGGTCTGAAAGAGCTGCCAATCTGCTAATTGCACGAAAATTCGCCTGCATTTCGGATCTGCATCAATGTCTGCAGAGAGCCTGAGAGGTAAATAATACCTTTTTGTCATATGTATTGATTGCACAATCGTTTTGGCCCGATGCATCGCAATTATGGCCGTTTTACAAGGGGGACAAGCGACAATCTCGTTCGATTAAGAAATCAAAGTACTGACAGTACTGAAGGTTTCGGACATAATATATATTATATTGATTGCTTGCTGCGGATTTTTCTGAAAATCGTGTCAGTTGTTTTGGAAGACATTTAAAGAATTATTTAATGAACATGTCACACACAGGGCGATTCAAATAGCTCAACTTGCCACGTTGTGCCAATAGAGCCAAAATTGATAGTTTAATGTAGTAAAGAGTCATCACTCCATTATTTGAAAGTAAGGGTCACACTTCTGCTACTATCTGGTGGATCATAACAGTAATTAGCATGCATCATTCACTTATCCATATATACACTAAATACCCTACAAATAATTGCCAAATATACTGTGGGGTGATATTAACAATATGACAAATTATAAAGTAACAAATATATTTCAACTTAGCATGGCAGGATACAACAGGGAAGATAAAATTAACTAGACAATTGTTTCCAAGACACTGAGGCACCCCTCCCCTAACAATAGTGTCTCTATATCAAGCACTTTTGACTATGTGTTATATAGTGAAGAAAATTTCAGAGTCCCATAACTCTGGTAAAATGGTCAGAGCAATAATTACATTCTTTAGAAAATCTTCACATTAAGGTTGACAGGTTATCATTGGTGAAAATTTGAAGTAAAACCTCCAATTGGTATATGGGTTGTTAGACACATAATATTGTTTCACTTTATAGTATATAGTGAAGACGATTTCAGGGTATCATATCGGGTACAATTGGTCTGAGCAAAAAAAAAGCCTTTCTATGCTTTTGCAAACAGAAAAGACCCTGAAGTTCATAAAATAGTTTATCCATGCCTATACTTTGTCTTTTTGTGTGACTGCATTGTATTTTCTTACATTTTCCTGAGGAGACTGCGAGTGTGAGTCTGTGCAGGGCCAATTTGTGAGTCTGTGCTGCAAACAATTCAGACCCCGATCAGTTACCACAACTGGTGAGGGTCTTCGCTATTTGCAGCATCATACATGTAACAAGTATATCAATAAATGATATAATTAAAAATAAATTATAGTCATACATGTAAACTACAGTTAGTGCTGTAAACACTACAGTCCCTGATCAGTGACCGGCGTCATAGAAATAAATGATATGAATTAGAAATAAATTGTATACATTACTATAAGATACTATAAGCCACTATAAGATACTATAAACCTGACACGTAAATCAATAAATGATGAAATGTATATAAATTAAAAGATAAGAACGTGTTTTGTCTCATTTTGTTTGCCTTTCTCCTTTTTTTCCTTTTAATGACTTTTTTTAATAATATAAAGGATACAAACCCCCTTGTTTCCTTTTAATAGTAATTGTTAATAATAGAAAATACCATCCAAAGTACTTAAACAATAGAGGTTGGCAAAGTGGGACACACTGTTTGGATTCAGATCTGATACCAAGTAACTGTCTGACCAAAATCTAAACTGTTTACAACTTGTGGCAATTTTGCCTTAGGTTAAAATGCCTAAAACTGATCTTTTAGAAATTCAAGTGATGACAAACCTGAAGCAGACGATATTACAGATCTCTACAGCTTGCTTAATCCTTACAATGCTGAGTAATTTTTCGTCTGCAAAAATGGCCGTCTACTTCAATTCTTAAATAAACTTTCTTTCATTTTATGCAAAAATAGGGTCAAGATGACAAACAGTTTGGATCCTGATGAGACGCAAAGTATGGGGCCTCTCATCTGGATCCAAACTGTTTGCATAGGTAATCACAGTTTCGCCGCTAGCGTGCAAAGAGTTAAGCGTATGACCTCGAGAGATTTTAGCATGATGTAACAGTTGCCCTGCACTACTGACCACCAGTGCTTTAACCTTTATACTGTAGTTTCTGATGTGAAGAAGTCTATTTAACCCTTAATTTCCCTCGTATAAACTTGTTTTCATCCATCTGCAAACAAAATAGACCCATATAAGACAGCTCCCATAGGATCAGGGTCTGCTCTGTTTGCTAATGGATCCACCTTTCATATTTCATTATAAATACTTTGTAAGATTCCGGAACCGGATTGTAAGCCAGCACTGCACATGCGCGTATTCTCTTAGGGGGATTCCCGCTAGGTAGAGCTCGTGCAATAGGGTTTTCCGTGAAAGTTTGAGTCGCAATCCATTTTATAAGGATTTCGGCAAAGCCGAAACCCTAAAAATGAGCGTGTTCACGTCGGCACTGGCTACGGTTTAGTCGGAATGTATATCAAAAGTAGTACAATGTCTCAGCTTCACGTTCGTACCAAACATTAGTGGTTATTCCATCTTGGCTGTCCAAAACCGGGCGTTATTTCGAATCGGTCGTGAAATTTACGAATCGGTAGTTAGACCCCAATTAATATAACACTAAATCAACCCAATCCATTTTTGTTTTACTTTTAGACCATCTAGACCCACAAAATGGCCTCCTGTGGGGAAAAACATAGTTTGATTGCAGTAGAGCCTGTCTTAAGCGGCCACCCAAAAATGTCTAAGAATGGGTCTGTAAGGCAGATGGTAGCTTAATGCAGGGCAAATGCCTTGCATTATATTAGTTGCTTTCTATGTCTCATATTTTCAGTAAATTAATGGCCGCTTAAGACAGTCTGAGTTTGTGAATTCATTATAGAATGTACTTGGTGAAAGGTCTATTAGATCTAATTGGTTAGCATGACGAATATATATCCTTCCCAGTATATATGGAAAAGTAGTAAAGTCAAGCAGTAAAAGGCCACATACAAGACGCAACCACCACCAAAACACCGATAGACAGCATGATACACATACACACACAACCACACACCCAAACGCACTTGCAGATAAGCCGTTAAGGGCACGACAGGGAATACAATATAATACATGCGAAACGAATGGCACATATGCGATTAAAATATTAAAGTCGCGCGGTCGGAATTGAACATTTTGAAAATCTTATGATTTTTTTTCATTCAGTTAAAGTTACCCTGCTAAATGGAAAAGTAGTAAAGTCAAGCAGGCAAAGCCACATACAAGACGCAACCACCACCAAAACACCGATAGATAGCATGACACACACAACCACACACCCAAACGCACACTCACACACGAGATGAACACAGAAAACACCAACAGACACACAAGAATCAGAGACAAACACTCCACACTTGAACAAAATCACAAGCACAAAGACGCAAGGCAAACAAAAGGAAGGGTGACATAGAGAGTCAAATCCAAATAAGGGACATTGTTGTCTGGAGGGGGAATTTTATTTACATTTTGACTTTTGACGAGGTTGGGTACCCGTAAACCAGGTTCGAGTCCCCTAGTAGCTTATTTTAGTTACTGACCGTTCCAAGGCGGTACTCCAGTTTCAGCCTATGGTCATTTTATGCCCCCAACGGTGGGCATATAGTAGTCGCATTGTCCGTCTTTCCGTCCTTCCGTCTGTCCGTCTGTCCATCCGTCTGTCCTTCCTTCCGTCCCAAATTCGTGTCCGGTCTGTAACTTCTTCATCAATCAATCGATTTCAATATAACTTGCCACAAATGTTCACCAGACAGAGACGATGTGTCGCGTTCAACTCCCTGGTCCATGGGTCAAAGGTCAAGGTCACAGGGTACAATTACTTTGTCACAAATTTCGTGTCCGGTCTGTAACTTCTTCATCTATCAATGGATTTCAATATAACTTCACACAAATGTTCACCAGACAGAGACGATGTGTCGCGTTCAACTCCCAGGTCCATGGGTCAAAGGTCAAGGTCACAGGGTACAATTACTTTGTTACAAATTTCGTGTCCGGTCTGTAACTTCTTCATCTATCGATGGAGTTCAATATAACTTGACACAAATGTTCAACACACAGAGACAATGTGTCGCGTTCCACTCCCAGGTCCATGGGTCAAAGGTCAAGGTCACAGGGTACAATTACTTTGTTACAAATTTGGTGTCCGGTCTCTAACTTCTTCATCTATCGATGGATTTCAATATAACTTGCCACAAATGTTCAACACACAGAGTCGATGTGTCGCGTTCAACTCCCTGGTCCATGGGTCAAAGGTCAAGGTCACAGGGTACAATAACTTTGTCACAAATTTCGTGTCCGGTCTGTAACATCTTCATCTATCAATGGATTTCAATATAACTTCACACAAATGTTCACCAGACAGAGACGATGTGTCGCGTTCAACTCCCAGGTCCATGGGTCAAAGGTCAAGGTCACAGGGTACAATTACTTTGTTACAAATTTCGTGTCCGGTCTGTAACTTCTTCATCTATCGATATATTTCAATATAACTGGACACAAATGTTCAACACACAGAGACAATGTGTCGCGTTCCACTCCCAGGTCCATGGGTCAAAGGTCAAGGTCACAGGGTACAATTACTTTGTTACAAATTTGGTGTCCGGTCTCTAACTTCTTCATCTATCGATGGATTTCAATATAACTTGCCACAAATGTTCAACACACAGAGTCGATGTGTCGCGTTCAACTCCCAGGTCCATGGGTCAAAGGTCAAGGTCACAGGGTACAATTACTTTGTCACAAATTTCGTGTCCGGTCTGTAACTTCTTCATCTGTCAATGGATTTCAATATAACTTGGCACAAATGTTCACCAGGCAGAGACGATGTGTCAACGTTCAACTCCCAGGTCCATGGGTCAAAGGTCAAGGTCACAGGGTACAATTACTTTGTCACAAATTTCGTGTCCAGTCTGTAACTTCTTTATATATCAATGGATTTCAATATGATTTGGCACAAATGTTCACCAGACAAAGATGATGTGTCACTTTCAACTCCTTGGTCCATGGGTCAAAGGTCAAGGTCACAGGGTACAATTACTTTGTCACAAATTTGGTGTCCGGTCTGTAACATCTTTATCTATCAATGGATTTCAATATAACTTGGCACAGAGTTTCACCAGACAAAGACGATGTGTCGCGTTCAGCTCCCCGGTCCATATGTCAAAGGTCAAGGTCTCAGGGTATAATTACTTGTTTATCTGTGAATGGATTTCAAAGGAACCTGGCACAAATGTTCACCACACAAAGACGATGTGTCAACTCCCTGGTCCATGGGTCAAAGGTCAAGGTCACAGGGTACAATTTTTGGGGGCATTTGTCACATGACTGTGACATCTCTTGTTGTTATTTAATATGCTTAATGTTTAATGTTTTTCTTCTTGATATGCGTCCTGTTATGTTTTGTCTTGTGGCCATACCGTTTCTTGTTTGATGGTGTTTGGTGCGGTGTCATTTCGTGTGCGACTCTCCCTGTTTGACTATTTTTCCATATTAACAAAGCTACATCACTGTGTACACCACAGCGTCACGGTTGCTAGTGCTGCCCACGCGCTGAGACGATGATTTTAAGCTGTCAGAAACGATAGTCAGACAATCAAATTTTCTTCACGAGGGTTTCATTTTGGCGGCAATAAATCCACTCTTCACGAATAGGAAAAACTGAATAACCAACTCTGATTGGCCAACGCAACAGAATTTTCAAAAACTGCGGTTTAAATATAATTTCAATCACTAAAAATTGTAGTTTGTAATATTCCCAGAGAAAAGAGTTATTTTTATGCAATGACTAAGATTCTAACAGAGGGAATAGGTCAAATGTGATTTTTTTTATTATGCTTGACAAAAACTAAACGGTAGTCCAGAGCAACAGATAAAGGTTCGTTTTCAAATACGTCATTTCTCTACCAAATACGTCATTTCTCTAAATACGTCATTTCTCTACCCAATACGTTATTTCTCTACTAA
Source organism: Azorinus chamasolen (assembly GCA_963576725.1). NCBI lineage: Eukaryota > Metazoa > Mollusca > Bivalvia > Cardiida > Solecurtidae > Azorinus > Azorinus chamasolen. Next base: position 35,155,188 of record OY755243.1, read on the forward strand.
ATACGCCATTTCTCTACCAAATACATAATTTCTCTACTAGATACACCATTTTTCTACCAAACCGTTTGTCATGACTACTCTTTAGACTCGTCTCTAAGAGATTATTTTAAAGAGTGGTCACAACAATGACAACATAGGGATTGATGGAGAAATAAAATTAGTAGCTGTATGCGTATATTGAATATAGACAAGTCAATAATCTGATAATTATTATTTTAAAATTGATAATCGGCAATACAACATCCCAAGCCTATTCGTTTGTATCTAAACATCCGTAGGTTTTATTGATAACTTAGTTCAACCATTTCTTAAAAACAGTATGACACTGTGTAACTTATATTTATTTTTATTATTCTCAAAATCATATAATATATATTTTGTTCAGATATTCTTAGGGGGTTAATATCATCCACTAAATCAAACTTTAAGTTTTTGACCGTTTTTTAAAACATTTATCACAATGAAGAAAATATTCCAAAATAGGGAATTAATATAATACAAAAATACTTGAACTGCTCTGATCTAATATTTCGACCACTAAGGGTCGAAATATTAGATCAGAGCAGTTCAAGTATTTATGTAAACATTTATCGAAAAGGAATTTCAGTACTTGATGTCATAGATATAATTCCATTTGCCAGTACAAAAATTAGACTAGCTGTAGCTGTAAACAGGCTGGTTCCAAGTGAGACTCAAAGTAGCGCGGTGTCTGACCAAGATCAAAACGGGTTGATTCTCAGACACATGCTTTGAAATGAAATGGTAGACACCACTTCTTTGCGAAGGTTACACTATTGTTGAAAGAGCTAAGGAGTATAACAATAATCTTGGTGATGATTAAACCTATCCTTCAGATAAAACCCCCTTTGCACATTTACAAACAGAATAGACTCAGATCAGACGGCTCCTATACAGTGGTTTTTTTTTCACTGAAATATACGGAGAAATAAGGCCCCATTCCCCCTCTGAAAAGTATGTCCCCCGATCTTCAAAACAATTCCCCTCTTGCCGGACGATAGTTAGGTAGACTTAGTTAACATAAATTATGAAATAAGTAAATGGTTGTATTTGAGCTACTTATAGCTAAATTGGCCATATTAACATGCTAAGCTAAGGTTTTAACACAATGAAAGGTTCAATGAAAACATTTCCCCTTTTGGCTCGTCCTCGCCACAACTACCCCCCCCCCCCCCCCCCCCACTCCAGCTATGGGCCCGGACCCCTTTCCCTAAGAACTGGGAAAAACCCTACCTATATGTCAGAGCGAACAATTCCCTTGAAAAGTTTACAATATGAAAATTCAGCCAATAAATATTAATAAATATTCATGGTGCCATAATTTCTTACCTGAATAGTGAACAGGAAGAGGGGTTAAAATGACAATATGCTAACGATATATAAATATGGTTCTTACAGGTAGGCGGTAGCTTAATGCAGGACGAATGTTATGCTGAAAACTCCCATATGGGGGCTTCTTTCTGCATTACATTCGTTTTGCATTAAGCTACCACCTGCTTTTAAAGTGGTTCCTGTTTATTCATTTAGTGGTTGCATTAGACGGTTTTTTTTCTGTTTTAATACAGGCGTGTTGGACGTAGTAGATCTAATAGGGGGATATGAGACGTGGGACTTGATGGAACTCTTGGTATTCTGTGACCCTTCTGTAACCACTGACTTAAACCCTTTATCTGAAGTATTTAATGTTTTTGTAAACAGAGTAGACACAGATCACGGGCCCCAGTATACGGTCTGAGTCTGGTCTGTCTGTTTATGGAATTTTATAGAACTCATTTTACAGTTCCATACATGGTCAGATGTGAATATGACAAACATAGTGCAAACATTCAGTTAAGGAATATTTATGACGTCATACATAAAAAAAAATAGTCATGCTAAGAAAACGTATTAATCATTTACTTGGTTTACACAATCTACCTTTTTTCCATGAGTGTTAATGTAAGACACGTCACAGAATTACGTCATAATTATTAAATATAGCTATTTTTTATAATGACTCATTAACATTGGGGGTCATTTTTACCATGGTAGAAATTGTATTTACATATCTATATCATTTCATAAGTAAACAGAGCAGACCCTGATCAGATGGCTCTTGTAGGAGCCGTCTGATCTGGGTCTACTCTGTGTGCAAAGGCGTAGACATGCGTATGTATAGAGGAAAGTGTCAGTGCCTCTTTAGTCAGAGCAAACCCAGATCAGACAGATCCTGTAGGGGCTATTTGATCAGGAACTGTTCTGATTGCTTATGAACTATTATATAGAATTCGTTCCACAGCGTCTGCCATGGTCAGCATATTCTGTGTATATATATGACAGTATATAAAGTAAGCTAATTAATCTTTAGAATATCATATTTCTTATATGAATATTCATGGGAGAAACGATGAAAAGAAGTGCGAGTGTCGTATGTATCATTCCATTCTCTATTGCGCACATGTAACCGAAACAGAATCAGAACAGCTTCATGCTGGGTAGAATTCATACAGGAAGCTCCACAGTGTTTAACCAGCTAGGGGCCACGTAACCCTTTTCTTGTTATTCATGAAAGAAGAAATACAATCATGAATATTTATTAGCTGGAGTTTTATAATGGCATTTGTACACGGGTCTTTGTTTGTATTGCTAGAAGCTGTAGAGTCAGGTCTACATATGTATTATAATTTCATAAGCAAACACAGCAAACACAGCAGAGCCTGTTCAGAGGACCCATACATAAGCCGTCTGATATTGGTATGTATACTTTTAAGAGTGCCAGGTAATTTGAATTTTGACGAGATGTTGTATTGATTCAACGTCTTAACTGGATTCAACATGTTTCAAGAATTCTAAAGCCAGTTTTTTCACCAACCGAGAGATGTTTTGAGGCATTTATGCTACCTTCACTAGACTGTTATTGGTATTTCTAGGCGCCCCAGTTCACAGACAGTGAACATTATGTTTATCGGCAAAACTTAACCTTTTATGGAGAAAAACTGCTGTCTTGTTTATTACCTTCAACCGTGACGTAAGCTGGAATCTGGGAGCTTGGCCTGATTTCGCAGAAGTTTAGATATTTTTAATTATAATTTTCATAAATGACACGGTAGATAATTTGAGAAACAGTAAGAGCTATGTTCGTATAGAGCGCACTAACTTTCTGCAATTTAGAATAATGAATAAATAAATAATACATGTATATTATAACCTAAATAATACATGTACATTATAACCTAAATAATACATGTATATTATAACCTAAATAATACATGTACATTATATCCTAAATAATACATGTACATGTACATTATAACCTAAATAATACATGTACATTATATCCTAAATAATACATGTACATGTACATTATAACCTATCTATTGCGGCCACTTAACTCTTTACTCCATAAATACGCTATTCTACGCCTTTGAAAACAGAGTACATGTAGACCCATATTTTATAGGAGCCGTCTGATCAGAGTCTGCTCTGTTTGCTAATGATATAATATACATGTAGATATGATTCTACAGTTTCTGCAATGATCACACTATCTTGTGTCCATGTGCTGTTGTAATAATGATCACACTATCTTGTGCCCATGTGCTGTTGTAACAATGATCACACTATCTTGTGTCCATGTGCTGTTGTAACAATGATCACACTATCTTGTGTCCATGTGCTGTTGTAACAATTAATCTTAGTAATATTCATGATATCATTATTTCTTACATGAATATTTATGGAGTAAAGGGTTAATGAATAAACATGAGAGTTATCAGGGTCAGTGTTTGCTCATAACAGAACAATAGAGCCTCTGTATAGCTATCGACCTGCACTATGTGTACTTATGTCAGAATAAAACATCAGCTAATAGATCATGATCATCATCAGCACCATCTCATTGTACGCTGACGTCATTTGATATATATGTTGTCACAGCACCGATCAACCTAGCTCATCCATTTGTTTGTTTTTGTGAAAGATGTATTTCACTTTATAATAAAATAGAAATTCATTCTCCAATATTGTATATGCGGCTGGCTGTAAAAGGAGAGTTTGGTCTAATGTTCTGTGCCAATGAGACAAGTTAAAGAGGGACACCGGAGTTAACTTAATTAATTATATTCACGAAACATATAAGCGACCTGCATTAAGCTGCCACATGTTTCTAGACATGCGCAGTGATACATTGGCTGCATTGTACATTTTGGAAGGACCGAATATTTACTTCGAGTTATCCCGAATTTCGGGTTATCCGAGTTCGAGATATCAAAGTTCAGACAACATTCCTACGTTTAGTTGAAGACTGGACAATAGCCCGCGGCAATAATGAATACGTGGCAGCCATTATCATGGACTTATCAAAGGCATTTGACTGTTTGCCACATGACCTCATCATCCTCAAACTGAAAGTTTATTGTTTGTCTGAAAACGCATGCTGTTTAATTCAAAAGTATCTGTCAAGTAGAAAACAATACTTGAAACTTGGACAAGATAACAGTCGTGGCCCGACATAACTAAGGGTGTACCACAAGGATCTAATTTAGGACAGCTTATATTTAACATTTTTATGAATGCTATCTTCGTCTTCATTGATAAATCCAGTCTGTACAACTACGCTGATGACAGCACTACCTCATGTAGCAGTTCAGATATTAGCGAACTCAAAACTACCCTTGAAACCGAACGTAAAATTTTGATTGACTGGTTTAGAGACAATCAGATGCAAGCAAACCCAGACAAATTCCAAGCTATATCTGTTGGAAAGAAAACATAAGGTCAACTGAAAAAATGAATTGAATAATGTATCTATTGAGTGTGAAGAAAATATGAAATTTTTAGGTGTGGAGATAGATCATCTCCTCAATTTTAACAATGAGCTTACTAAAATATGAAAAAAGGCTGCTTGTTAATTGAATGTTCTATTTATAATTAGTAAGCTTTTACCATTGGATTGCAAAATTCTCATCTACAAATCATTTCATAGATCAAATTTTAACTTTTGTGCACTTATTTAGCACTTTTGCTCTAAGGCAAACACTGAGAAAATGGGAAAATCCAACACAGAGCTAATAGTATTTAACGATTTTACATCAAATTATGAAGATCTGCTACAAAAAGTTAATATGCCAACACTGCATTAAAGCAGAATTAGAATTATGGCCATTCAAATGTTCAAATGTCTCTACAAAATGTTCTCCTTCCTATCTGAATGATCTAGTCTAAAACGTATCCACCTTCTTGCTAGCTTTGGTATACTCACATACTTAACATACCAAAAGTCAGAACAAGTACCTACGGAAAACAGTCTTTCAGATTCCAGACTGCCAAAGTCTGGAACAGCCTCCCAAAACCACTTGAGACAAATTGGCGACTATGGTGAGTTTGTGAGGTTGGTACGGACTTGGTGAGGTCCAACCTGTAAATGTTCTTCGTGTTCCTAAATGTTTGCCATGGCTTTTTCTATTCATTGTATATCAAATATGCTAGATTATAAAAAGTAACATCGACTACAAAGAATAATCAGGGTCTGTGATAATGTATTCTTTTTAGTTATATGCACCTTTTTTAATATATCCTGAATGCTGTGAGGCCACTGTTCGTAATTTAGTGCTTCGCTACTTCTTATTTAGAAAAGTTTGGAAAAGATTGTGAACTCAAATTTACAGATGAAAACGCTGTTTATTTTTTCCATATAATACAATTTTTCACTCGACAAACTTTCTACTGTAAATTTTGAAACTATACTGTCACTATTCTTCAAATGTTCAGCATGTGAGATATGTGTTCTTTTATTTACTGATGGGCGACTCTTTACCTTTTGTCCGGTTCTTGAAGTTAAAAGCGGGAAATCTGGCGGGAAATCTGGCGGGAAAATCGCTATTTACAATATAGGTCATGCGCTAGTTTTCCACCCTTTATGTTGTGGCCGATACGAAATTAATGAATCGAATAATTGATATTTATATAATAATAAAGTTTTTATTTCATAAACAAAATTAAAATGGTAATAGTAATATTTAACATACTTATTTAACATGCTTATGCACTTAGAGAATGTAATTTATTCCGTCAGTTTGCGTCATGGACAGCGGATATGTACCTTTAAGGTTGATGCTCTTACGGGCGAAAGCAGTTCTTCTCCAGCAATGATATTCTCCCGGGAGCTGTCAGAAGTGTCGGTTAACAGTTTCAGATTTTGATAGAATATCGATAAATTCGCAACCAATTTTCGTTCTGTCGAAAATTATTCCATTAAGCTCAGACGATAACAATCGACACTTCCTCAGAGATTTCAAACAGAAGTCGACGTCCGAACGATCATTGCAACCGTAGCGTTATGTCAAACCTCAAATGCCATGTTGTAGGAGATTCTGTTTTCATTGTAACAGATCTCCTTCAGCTCTTGTCCTTTTTCTTCATATCGACGAGTCTATGTCTATGCAACTAGAGTAGACACAGATCTCCGAAAATAGGGTATGATATTGGCCTACTCATGTTGCTTATGGATTTATGTATATGTTTCTGCAGTTTCTGTCTTGGCAAAAAATTGGGGTCATATGACATTATAAAAATTCTGCAAATGAATATTCATGAGGTTATGATTTCATGCATGAATATTCATCAGATGACTGATTCATAGTTACAAAAAGTATGTACAGTCAAACCCCTCCAAACCGAACGTTAAAATGAGTTTAAATGTCAGTCTTGGAGACAGGCGGCAGCTTAATGTAGGGTGAAAGTCATACAGAAAACTCCTTTAGGAGCCCTGTATTAATCAACCATCTGCCTAAACGTATCTAAAGTCTTCTCTACAAGAATTCCGGTTCAAAGGAGTTTAACTGTATTGAAATGCCAGTATGAATAGTTTGTGTTTCAAAATACAGTACACTTGTAGAATACGTTGATTGTAATGTTCACCTGTCTATAACGACCACACTAAAGGCGTCTAACTATGGCTCTTAAATGCAGGTGATTGAGATAAACTGGACAACGCGAGAAAGCTGTCCAAGCAGAACGCATAAACGACCATCAGCTTTTAACTAAACCAATGTATATTCATTATATGGTCGAAATGGAGAATATGTTCTTTATGTTTTGGTTATGAATGATTCTTTATTCTTCTGAGCTTCACATAAGTCAATTCCCATATACATGTAACCTCAAAACAAGTTCCCACAAGTCTTTGAAACTATATAGGGTTCGTTTAGACACGAATGACAATTGGAACAAAAAGAAAGTTTATGACAATGTCCTCTGAGATTGAATGCAAATTTTCCCCCATGTGATGCCATGTTATAGGAAGCTATGACAGGCGTAATATAAACACACCATGTGCTATGGAAATATACACGCCATGTTTTGGTATTAGTAGAAACTGTAGAGTCAGACCTATTATAACTTAATAAGCAAACAGAGCAGACCCTGATCAGACGGCTCCTCTGGGAACCATTTGATTTGGGTCTACTCTATCTACAAACGCGTGAAAAGGCTTTTATATAGAGTTACATGACAAACACATGGGTCTTTAAAAGCAGGCCATTTCTCTCAATACAGAAGGCGAGTAATGAAAAAAACATAAAAACTCCCTGACTGATTTTCTCTATTTGTCTTGGTTTGGCATTAGGCAGCCACATATGTTACAACTCGTTCAATGTATCTCGTTTGAATGGATACAGTACTGTATTTTAAATGTAGAAAGGTCTACTTATGTAATCTGTTCATTAAACGCTAATGTAAATCCAGTTTTCATTTACCCCCAGCCGTCAGTTATATATGTTTTCTCGGGGTCCGTTTATTTATATTAAATAGGTGGCCATGTCATCTCGTTAGGGGTTCTTTTACAATAAAACCTCTCTACGGGCCTTCAGAATAGTATTAATACCGGCCATTACGGCAGATGGCAGCTTAATAATGGGGTGGGTGTCGAGCATAAAGCTCCCAAAGCAGCTTTCTTCACGACTGGTACCCTGCATTAAACAGCCGCCTGCCTAAAGATATGTAAATTGTTCTGTACTAAAGGTCTGGTATAGGGGGCGATTACTGTGTATACAATCTCGAACTATTTCATTAATTAGCCTCGGATGTTGTTTTGGCACTGTCAATGTCAATGAACAGCTCGCGTTATTCCGAATTCTTACTAAGTCAACATGTTAGCCTGCCCAGTGTAATCGGACAAATCAGTTGTTGAGATTTGTTATGAAAACGCCTGCCAGTACCCTGTACACGTTATCTAGACCCACACTTAATGATGTACACGAGCTTTGGATTGGGATTGTCCGAAAAAAAGAGATTTGTTCGTGTTTTTTGAGTCACTGAGACATCAGTTCTTTAGTATACCAGGCGTTTCCTTCTATGTGTCTTAACCTTTATTCCATAAATACGCCTTTCTACGACTTTGCAAACAGAGTAGTCCCAGAACAGACGGCTCCTCTAGGAGCCGTCTGATCAGGGTCTGCTCATTTTGTTTATGATAGAATAATGATATGATTCTACAGTTCCTGTCATTATATCTCACATGAATATTCATGGAGTAAAGGGTTAAAGCTTAATCCGCTGTAACAGAATAATGCACTACTCAAATTTTAATCTGCTTTTTAAATTTTGATCAAGATCTCAAGAAATTATTGGCCCAGCGTCAAACAGTTTGGATTCTGATGAGAGGCCGAGTTACTGGGCGTCTCATTTGAATTCAAGCCGTTTGGAGACGAGTAAAAGTAGCGCTTGACAGGCTGATGGTTAATTGGATTACAAGTGCTTTAATTTCCCCCGAACTCTTCTGTGTCTACCAAACATTTCACACACAAAAAAGAGAATTGGTTAACCTACATGCTTAATGGTTCTCAAAGTAATATAATATTTCATTCTCAAATTCTTATGATGCAATATTTTATTATAAATCACATTTACAGGTTTAAATTACATTTTAACGCGTTGTCGTTTTTTAATTATTTCTTTGATTGGAAGGAATTTCACTACTGATCTAACAGAAGTCCCATTAGTCATCTTAAAGAATTTAAAACTACTCCGAGAACTATATGTGTAAGAATATAAAGTCAACTGTGGTGACATGCGGATGGATTATTTATAAACGTGACCTCTGTACAGTCCCGGGGGATGGTTGTTGTCCACGAGTCCGAATAACGAGGACAACACGGACACAGAGGGATTCTGAAGACATCAACCCCGACGTCTTCTGATGCCTTCGCAGGCAGAGTTTTTAACGCTTTAACAAGCTTTTGCAAATAGAGTAGACTCAGATCAGTCGGCTCCTGTATGAGCCGTCTGATCAATGTCCGCTCTGTTTGCGTATAAGATATGGGTTATATTTTATTGCCATGGCAATACATTCACTTGTTTTACTTAACAATATGAGACAGAGAGTTAATTTGTATTCATAACGGATAGAGCCTGCCATAGATATCCAGTAAGTAATAATATAGTTAAGCCTATTTGTATGTCTAGACTAGGCTCGGTCACCAAGCTACGCCATGGACAATCTTTCTTATGCAAGCACAAAGTTTGGTTTCTTTTATGAATGATACAGTGAAACTACTCTAAAAGGACCACTAACTTAGACATAACGAGAGTGTTTTAAATCTCCTGAAGGAGCTCTCTGCCTAACGTTTGTCCTGTATGAAGCTACCACCTGCCTTTTAGACCACGAGTCTTAGTGGTCGCTTTTGGAGAGTTTCTACTATACACTACAGCGAAGACGCTTTACTTCGGCCACCCGAAAGAGACTGATGTTTATTCATTATGCGGTCGCTCTAAACAAGGTTACATTACGGAGGTCCAGATAAGATGCGTAAATTTAAACATTTTCAAGAATAGCTTTTGTTTCACCACCAAACCCTATAGTGTGACCACTCTATAGAATCGTCGAGGAGACTATTCCAAAGAGTGGTCTCAGTATCGGGATTGTGATTTTACCCCAGTTCGCACATGAAGCAACCACCTGCTTTAGCCCCACCCCTTGAAAATTATTCAGGATTCCATCACGTTATGAATACCCATTGACATATAAGGATATATCCATCAAATACTATTAGCAAAATTGTCCTACCCTGATCAGACAACGCCTACAGGGGTTGTCTGATCTGGGCCTTCTCTGTTTGCAAATGTGTCAAAAGGCGTCCATAAATGGGAATGGGTTATTAAAGAGGTATAATTGTGGACCTGTACGACAGGTGCTTAATGCAGGTCAAAAGTAATGCAGAAAGTTCCTGTAGGAACTTTCTGCATTAGTTTTGCCATGCAGTAAGCAACCACCTGCATTTTAAGACCACTGTGTTCAAAGAATTAATGGTGGCTTAAGACAAGAGTCTAGTGTATATTGTTTTGTTTATTATCTTCGAGATGACGTAGGCAGAAATCTGGGAGCTTGGTCTAGTATCGGGAAAATAATAATTTATATTACCCACAAAATGGTTCGTTGGAGGAAAATATAAGGCAGTAATAGTTCTAATATATCTAGATTAACGAGCTAATAAATATCACTTTTGATTGTCTTACTCTGTTTTTTAAGAATATCACTTTTATCCCAATAAGTGACATTTCCATAGAGATGTCGACATTTAGAACATGAAAAAATATTGCTAGAGTATTAAGAACATTAAAGTAGGCCTAATATTGATTATGTTTTGTTTGAAACAATAGTGTAAGCCATCGGTAGTACACCAAATTTGTGATCGAGTCTGTGTCACTTGACTCTTTTGGCGCACATAAGTTTCGTCTGCAAACAATACCGCCTGATTTAACCCTTTTGCTGCTTTTTATCGTCTGCAGAGTTTGACGTCTGCTACAATTTTCAGTTTTCATTTTCTTCTTCATTTTTGTTTCATAAAATAGTAACAGTAACAAACAGTTTGGATCCTGATGAGACGCCGAGTTACACGGCGTCTTATCTGGATCTAAACTATTTGCATAGGTATTGACAGATGCGACATTGGCAGCGAAAGAGTTAAGATTTAGAGTGGATTATCTTTCCATTTCTGCTCTAAAAGCGGAAGTAATGTAAAACAGTTTGGATCCCGATGAGATGCAGAGTTACCGGGCGTCGTATCTGTATCCTAACTGTTTACAAAGGCAGTCATGGAATCGCCCATCAGGCGATACGAGTCGCTTTCAGGTGACTTGGTCGGCGAAATACTAACACGTGCATAACGTGTGGCGGCACCATAAGTAAGTCCGAAATAAACTCTGCAAGCACTTTGGATTCAGATGAAACGCGAGTAACTTGACGAATTTCAGGACGTCTAATCAGGATCCATACTGTTTGACTCCAAGATATGCCTTGTAACACGTTTGCAAACAGAGTAGATCCAGATCAGACGGATCTTGTATATAGATCTGCTTGTAAAGGATTTCATATCTATGACTATATGTGACCTTGACCATAACTAAGGTTATCTTAAACATAAACATTGCGAACAATAATCTTGTGAAATTTGTAGTGTCAGCGTCAAGGATTTTCGAGAAATTGAGTGTTAAATAATATTTAACCCACTGTGACCTTGACCTTGATCCAGTGACACAAAAGTCTGCATGGCTTATTAATGCAACATGTTCTGTCATGTGACATACGTATGAGGGCTCTATTAAGTAAAATAATATACGTTCAAAATAACCATAACTGTATGATTTAAGTTTAAAATAACCATAACTGTAAGACTTAAGTTTAAAAAACCATAACTGTAAGATTTAAGTTTATAATAACCATAACTGTATGATTTAAGTTTAAAATAGTCATAACTGTGTGATTTAAGTTGAAAATAAACATAATTGTATTATTTAAGTTTAAAGTAACCATAACTGTAAGATTTAAGTTTAAAATAACCATCACTGTATGATTTAAGTTTAAAATAGCCATAACTGTATGATTTAAGTTTAAAATAACCATAAATGTAAGATTTAAGTTTAAAATAATCATAACTGTATGATTTAAGTTTAAAATAGCCATAACTGTATGATTTAAGTTGAAAATAAACGTAATTGTACTATTTAAGTTTAAAATAACCATAAATGTAAGATTTAAGTTTAAAATAATCATAACTGTATGATTTAAGTTGAAAATAGCCATAACTGTATGATTTAAGTTGAAAATAAACGTAATTGTATTATTTAAGTTTAAAGTAACCATATCAATCATTAACTTGTACAACTATCATTAAATCCTTTCCCCTCATATAAACAGCTTTTCACGCCTTCACAAACAGGGTAGAAGCAGGTCAGACTGATCCTACACGAGCTGTATAATCAGGGTCTGCTCTGTTTCTTATGAATTCTTATTTATCTCATTCTGCAGTATCTTCCACGGTCAAAATTTCCCTTATTTATAATGCTGTTAAAATGTCGGCTAATTGATTTTCACACAGTCACTATTTCTTACATAAATATCCACCGTGTAAAGTATTTATTGCAAAATGACATTTTTGTGCGTTTTCACCTTTTTCGTATTAGAACGGTTATTCCGCCACTCAAGGAAACTACGCCTTCCGTGTTTTGTGAGTGTGCTATCGCTACTTTAGTAGATTGTATTTGTGTAATAGTCAAGAGCTCCAGATAAGATACGTTAATTAAAACATTTTCAAGAATAACTTCTTTATTTCTCCACCAAGCCCTATAGTGTGACCACTCTTTAGATTCAATCTAAAGCGGGGTCGCAACATAGGGTTTGGGGAGAAAGGGCCATTTTAGTGTTTGAGTACGCACTTTTACCTGTAGCTCTGTAAATTCTACACATTTTCAATAATGAACCTAAAAACAATTGTTCATGTTGTCAATGTCAATGAACATCTCAAATTACCCAGTTTCCAAACCAAAGTCAATGGCAAGGCCTGCCTGCCCAGCCTAATCGGGCATATCAGCTGTTAAGTTTGTTATTTATACCCTTGTCAGCATTGTGGGCACGTTATCTGGGGAACTGATAAACACTCGATGATGTACAAGAGGTTCCCCCAAAAAGCTTTGCTCGTGAGTTTGCGGTGTACTAGAGAGCGGCTATATACGATGTAATTGTCACGATGTAGCGTTAATTACGTAACACCTGTTTCTATTTCCAGCCCTACCCCTATCCTTATGTGGGTGTATACCCCTAAAATAACTTCATATCAATCTGTAACCTCTTATTGTAGTGTTTTATCTCTTGAGAGAACATGAACTGGGTGATACCTAATAGACAGGTCAACAGTAAAACCTCTTTACGACGGCCATTCAAAATAAATCTGGAAGTCAGATACACGACAAGCTGATATAGATGTTTTCAGCATCCGTTCTGAATATTCGTTTCTGTATTAACACATTGCTAGGAGAGGTTTTTATGTCATTGCAAACAGGGTAGATCCAGATCAGACGGCTCCTGTTGGAACCGTCAGAGCAGGGTCTGCTCTCTTTGCTTATAGCATGCTCTATATTTGATTCTACAGTTTCTGGGACGGCCATTTTGAAAATGAACTAATGAATATTAATGAGTTAATTCATTGTTAGAATATTCATGAAGGACAAGGTTAGACAGCCTTCTGATTTTAAAGACACCCACTTTATCAATTTCTTGGCTGCTAAAGAGGGGTTCCACTACTTTAGAGATTAAAATAATGTCTCCTTCTTTACCCATGCCCTGTTGTATAATTACATATATCTTCACTGTGTACACGTATTTCGCCTCCTGATTTTAAAGACACCCATTTTATTAATGTATTGGCTGCTAAAGAGGGGTTCCACTACTTTAGAGTTTAAAAGTTTATGGGTGATCAAGTAAACAGTGCAGATACTGGTCAAATGGTTCTTTGTTTCATTATATCTGGTCTACATTGTTTACGTTCCCCTTTTAGGGGAATGAACAGACATAATTACATGTACTTCCTTCGTTACACGTATTGCGAAACGTTAAATATAGAGAGCAAACAAACACGGCATAAATTCTATCTTCTTGACTTTTTTTTTTTTATCTCGCTACAATTTATTGATAGTTTCTGTCGCCTTATAGACAGTAACACCCCTCTAAACTGGAATTGAATTAGAAAAAATATTAGATGATGTTATGCAGGTGGCTGCTTAATGCAGGGTGAAAGTCGTACAGAAAGCTCCTCTAGGAGCTTTCTGCATGACTTTCACCCTGCATTAAGCTGTCTCCAAGATCGACTTGTATACTAAATAAAACGCCCGGTTAAGAGTTTTTTTGTACTGTTGTCTATAAATTGGTGATGTTCTCGTGTAAATGTATCCTATTTTCCCCAATTATGAAGTACTTTTACACTCAGTTATTTGATTTGAGTGGATCGGTTGTTGTGCTTGTTTTACCAGGATAAGAGCTTTTTGAGATGGTCATTTATTTCTTTATTCGTGTAAATTAGCACGGTTACACTAATAATAAACTAATTCTATAGCAATGCTCCATTTGTGCCAAGGATCCCTTTATAATCACATGGGCAGTCCTGGTAGACCCAGGTTAAAGGGATCCCTTAGAAGCTATATGAGATAGGCATGTACTCTTTGCCTAGCGCTTTAGTCTTTACCTATTTAATATTGATATACGAAAGAATGACATCGTGAATATTTATTAGTTTGTGTTTTATAATGCAAAGTGTTGCTTTGGAAAAAACTGTAGAATCAGATCTATAGCATGTAGCATACTATATAGCAAACAAAGCAGACTGATCAGATAGTTCCTATACGAGCCGTCTGATCTGGGTCTACTCTGTTTGCAAATGCGTGAAAACAAGTTTACATGGCGAGCTTCTGGTTTATATATTCACATGTGAGTGGTGGTGTTCATTACAAAATACAATGCGAATAAATGACAAATATCGCAAGTAACTGGATCTATTGGGCATAAAAACATTTAAATCAAATACAAGTTCTTCCTTTATGGTATGACTGAAACTGAATACAGCAAACACTGACTTAAGCGACCATGAAAATAAGTTTCAGCCTTGATTGTTGAAGGCAGGTGGTTGCTTACTGCAGGACAAATACCATGCAGAAGCTCCCCATTAAGCAACCACTTGTTTTTAAGACAGTATGTTTAAAAACAGTGTAGTCGCTTAAAACACGTTTATTATATTAGTGTTTTCATTTAATGTCTGTGGTTCCTAATGTTTATTACACTTGCAGACAATAACTAATTTTAAACGCACGTAATTCGTTAAAATTAGGCTGCAAATGAGACTCTTACTCTTCTCAAAGTCCTGCTGAAAAAAATCTGAATTGTTACAATTTTCAATCACTTCCAATTTGATCAAACTTTAGAGAGACGGCTGAGCTATAATCAGACAGCTTGGATCCAGATGAGACGCCGAGTACCTCGGCGTCTCATCTGGATCCAAGCCGTTTGCAGAGATACCAGGCCACGGCTTGTGTGATAAGGGTTTAATATTGTAAGGGTTCTTTAATTTTGCTCATGATTTGCTGACTAAGCAAACTTGGGTTTTTTTTAAACAAACATCAACGATAACGATTATTAAAAGAAAGTTATTACATTAACAGAACTACAACATCGGAAAAAAACGATAGATTGAAAATGTTTGAATCAAGTTTTTATTGACCTAAAACGTTAGGGCAAACGGAATAGGGAAGCTATAAATGAGTTTTGATATACAAACTCAAAACCTTAGGCATCACAAATAGTGTAGAACAAGATCTATCACCGCATTTTAAACTTGAAGTCTAATGAGATTTTACAGTTTTATCACAATAGTCAGTAAAACAGAATAAGCTCTGGTAGGCGGCAAACAGTGTAGAAACTGACCAGACATCACGCGCTAAACGTGGCGCCTGATCTAGTTCTACACTGCTTGCCAAAGCCGATAGTTTGTTCTTCGGATAGGAGGGATAGTAATTATAACTTTTCGGTTCACTCCGACAAGTTCGGTAAAAGGGACGTACAACAGAACCCGTCCATACCGACCACGTCATAAATACACATAGGGGTCTATACGAGCAGGGCGAAATGACTACAGAAAGCTCTTGAAGGAGATTGCTTCATAATTTACGTCCTATAACAAGTTACCGTCTGTCTAACTTGACTCCGTGAATATTTATGTAAGAAATAATGGTCTCATGTATAAATATTACTTAGGTGAATATTTATAATGACATATGAACGTGTGGCATTTTGACTCAGCCAGAAACTGTGGAATCTGGGTCCATGCTTATAAAACCTTTTAGTTGAGTCTGAGTTCGTTCTCAAGCTTTTGATTGGTCAGATTTGAGTTTTCAAGCTTTTGATAAAAAAAACTTGAGAACGAACTCAGACTCAACTAAAAGTTTTATAATCATGGACCCTGATCTATACTAATATACCATTAGCAAAAATAGTAGACTGATCTGACGTCTGATCTGGGTCTGCTCTGTTTACAACTACATAGAAAGACGTTTATGTGAGGGAAATGTTTCAACAGCGGCGTATTATCGCCGCTATATATGTATACAGCCACACGAAATGACTGAAATAAGACATTTTATGTTCGATTGTTCTAATAGCTTGCATGTTTTCATGTTCTGTTGTTTTTCCAATCACATGCCATTATTATTAGGACAGACTTTTTACATACCATCGTATCTATAATGGCCGAGCATAGGCTAATTGCACGACGCAGATAACGTATAAATGTCCGTACCGTTTCCAGAGAGAGCGTTTGGTTCCTCACTAGTGGGGCTTATCAACACGGGGCAAGAAAAGAACTGATTTTATTAAGATTTGGGCATAAAATCTCTCTAAAACGGACGTTCGTTTCAGTATAAATGTCGCTCTGGGAGACAGGTGGCAGCTTAATGCAGGGTGAAAGTCGTGCAGAAAGTTCCTCTAGGAGCTTTCTGCATGACTTTCACCCTGCATTAAGCTGTATAAGAATCATATCTGTATTCACCCTGTATTAGAATCATGTCTATTTCATTAGCAAATAGAGTAGACCGCGATCAGACGGTTCCTACAGGAGCCGTCTGATCTGGGTCTTCTCTGTTTGCAAAGGCGTAGAAAAGTGTTTTTATGGAGTAAAGGGTTTGAAGAAACTCCCATGTTAGTCAATACACTGGTCGCTTTTATGAGGTAGTATTTTGTTAGTATGGTAGGAAGCCATATAGAATGGGGTCACGTCAGTTTTGCCTGGACGGCTCCCATATCGGTCAGTCAAAAGTTAATGGCATTTATTTCCTCCAAAACTTCGTTTCATTTAGTAGTGCAAATGACCGGTCAGCTGAAGTCAAAATGGACATTGGTCAGTGTTATTGACACTGAAACTTGATTTGCAAATGGGACGACATTTCGTATTATCGTCCACATCAGTTTTCTTCTCCTTAAGCCATTATACTACAATAGATACTCTCTATACCGACAGCTTAATGCAGAGACAATGGTGTCCTGTAGACCAGGTGTCTGCTTAATGCAGAACGAAAGGTATTCATGAAGCTCCAACATGAGTTGTGTGCATAACTATTGTCCTGCATTAAGCTCCAACATGAGTTGTGTGCATAACTATTGTCCTGCACTAAGCTCCAACATGAGTTGTGTGCATAACTATTGTCCTACATTAAGCTCCAACATGAGTTGTGTACATAACTATTGTCCTGCATTAAGCTCCAACATGAGTTGTGTGTATAACTATTGTCCTGCATTAAGCTCCAACATGATTTGTGTGCATAACTATTGTCCTGCATTAAGCTACCACTTGCTTGACATGACATATGTACACATTAATTTAGTATAGGTAGAAACTGTAGAGTTAGATCTATTATGATTTCATAAGCAAACAGCAGACACTGATCAGGAGCCGTCTGATCTGGTTCTGCTCTGATTGCAAATGCGTGAAGAAGTGTTTATAACTGCACAAGAGAATAAATATTTTTATTCAGGAACACCTCTTAGACTCGTTCAAAAGTTTTGTTTGGACCAGTCGATTAAGATACAGGTAAGATGGGATGTATGATTCAAATTATCCTGGTCAGTTGTCAACGTTGTCTCTGGACTAATATAAGTTCAAATTGCTGTCAGAGTTGGTTCGGTTAATAAACAGATGACTGCCATTGCAAACGTCACTTGCAGTGGTAATGGTCTAAGTGGGTTGTGGACATTGATTGTCGCTGCTGATCAAACATTTGGCAATCATCTGATCTGATCACTAAGACACATCTCCTGACTTTGGGGTAAGCAGTGGTCATTGTCCTGAATTATCCTTTAAAAGCATACATATGCCGGATTATTAACCTTCTATATGTTAGAATTGCCGATAACATTTGCAAACAGTTTGTGTTAAAATGAGACGCCCAATAAGTGGGGGTCTCATTTGAACCCAGCCTGTTTGGCACTCCAATAAGTGGCTGTCTCATTTGAACACAGCCTGTTTGGCACTCCAATGGTATGCTAGTAGAGAAAGTGAAATTTAACCCTTTCCACCATGCTAAACATTTCCCTAGTGTGCACGTGTTTTCACGCATTTGCATACAGAGAAGACTCAGAGCAGACAGCTCCTAGAGGAGCCGTCTGATCAGGGTCTGCTCTGTTTGCTGGTGGAATTTGGCAGATATGTTTCTTTACTTTCTAAAATGGCTACAATGTTCCACCTTCCATAGTTCATTATAACTATTTGTCCATGAATATTCAGTAGGTATTGAAATTTGAAACAATCGCATAACAGGGAAAGGGTTAACTCATTCCCTCATAGACTATTTTAGGCCAACAAACCTCTTTGAACAAATCAACAGAAAAGGAGCATTAACTACAGAAAAGGAGGGGAAGTTTAGAATTTTGCAATGTATGACTTTTCCAGAGGCCTCAAAAGGCGTCAGTAGGAGAGAATGGGTTAATGATTACGTATCACTAAACCAATTCAGTACTGTCACCTTATAGATCAAAACTAAGATCAACTATACATCTGCCGGTTACACATGTTACCAAACGTAATTGCTTCTTCATAGTAGGTCTGTCACAGTCTTTTGAGTAGAAATGGTTCCATATAATTTATTATACGTTTATTTCTTTTTCGCCGCGGGTTATTAATTAACATCAGTTCCTACAAACAAGACATACAACAATTGGTTCATTAAAACGTTTGTTTGTCGCCTAAGCAATTTTCTGTCAGCGTCAATTTTCAGTTTTTCGTTTTGTTTAAGTTTGGCTTTAAAAAGCCAACAAAATTAAAGTATCAATTTGGATCCTGGTGTGACGCCGGTTTACTTGGCGTCTCATCTTGACCCAATCTGTTTGCAGAGGTCACCAGAAATTTGCCACTGTCACCGAACAAGTTAAAGGCCTCTACACGATTGACCTACATAAGTATTTACCTAGCCTTGATTATATGTTATATCAAACAAAAATCACTAAACCTCAAATAAAGATGTTTTATAATCACATAAAACGCTGACAGTCGTTTCTCGTGTTATTGCAATATTTGCTCGACCGCCCATCTGTAATTATACTATGATTCAGTTCAATCAATTACAATGTGAATGACTTCACGGACACTGTCCTTATCTCTCACGTGACCTTAACAATCGTGCCAAGAAAGTCTGACATCGATATGCAGATCACTGGACATCGTCAATCAAACATCTTACGGTACACCGGAATAAGACAAACATTGTCCATGTTTGGGATTGACTGTTTTGATTCTGGAGAAAACTGTGGATAGGCATTTCTCCAAATGTGTTTCAAAATGATGCATATTTGGCAAGGGTCTACCGTCCGCCTAACGAAATCAACTTTTGGACAGTGCCAACAGAGTTGATCGAGAGTATCCGACATGTTGGAACAACTGTCTGATCGAGGTCAAGATTGCTGTTAGCTAGTTCTCAAACATTTGAGTGGGTGTATACTTATGTTCAGTATACAGAGCAATGGGTAAATGTGCATACTCGCATACTAAAATCGTCATTTCTCCGCCAAACCCTATATTGTGACCACTCTTTAGAATAGAGAGACGATTCTAAAGAGTGGTCATTTAGAATCGTCTCTAATTAAGAGCCTTGGGGTCATTATTTTTTACATGATGTAAAGGGTTAAAAGTGAATGCATTGCTATGACAATTAGTATAATTATAATCTATGTTCTACGAGCAAACAGTGCAGATCCTGATCAGTCGGCTCCTACAGGAACTAAATGACCTGTCTCTATCACGTAAAGGTTGAAGTACCCCACACCCACCCAGACACCAATCAGATGTGAGAATTCATAGTTGTCCTACCGGGGCCTGACTACCGACCCCGAATATACACGACATACACTCTAATTATTTAACTATTGCTTTTGTTTGGTTTATAATTTGGATAATGTAGATTGTAGGCTTCTTCACAAGACCCTTATTTATATAAAAATACCATGATTGGCTAAAAGGCATTGAACTTTGGCTATCTGAAGTGTAGTGTCCTTAAATGGCTAAATACCAATGCCCAAAAGAGATCTGACATAGTTCTTGTAATCATGGTATACTGTGATGTTTCTTTGTGACTATAATATTTCTCAGAACCTTCTTAAAGCACTGCCAGGGTTTAATAATTGCTAGTTCGATAGCCTTGTGATTAGCTCTTATACCGATGTAAAATTGCTATCGACCAAAACTTGGACCTGGTGTAAATACAATAATATATTCAATATATTTATTTTGTATGAGAAATTGTTACTGAGTACCAAACAGCTTGGATCTAGATGAGACACCGAGTTACTCGGCGTCTCATCTGGATCTAAACTGTTTGAAAATACTAGTGGGGTCACGATTAGAGGGGCAAGGGTTTGCGTGTGTGTCATCTATATCAATAAGCTTTTCAACAATTTATAATTACAATATTGTTTTCTAAATTGTATCACTATAAACAATGATTATTATAGGTAGTTTGGATTTTATTCAGAAGACCGGTTACCAAGGCATCTGATCTTGACACAGCCTGTATGGTTTCAAATCCGTCATACTGCTTACCATAGCCAGTACAGTAAGGTCGTTCTAATGCGACCACTCAAAAGAAATCTAATTCTGGATTTTTAAACAGGTGGTAGCGTAATGCAGGATAGAAGTTATAAAGGAAGCTCCAATAGGAGTTTTCTGCATTACTTTTGTCCTGCATTAAACAACAACCTGTTAATAGAGAATTGATGTGATCGCTTTGGCGAGATTCAACCGTATTTCCCCCTGGTACCGGGGACATTGAACTTCTCCGATCCGCTCTGAAAAGTACGTTCAGTGCCTAGAGGCGAGTTAGTTCGGAATACGTCAGCTATCATAGTCGAATACCAATTACCGCGATAATAGTCCATGATGTTGCGTATGTTTCCTATCGCTCGTGAGTGACAGCACTGACATTTTATATTGGTTGTGTGCCAGTTTAGCAAATGTGGCTAAACTTAACGAAAGACCATCGACCCAATTACGTTGACCTTCGTATATCTAGTCCGTTTATTTGTTGTTACAGAAATAATTGATTTTGATGTATAGCAATTCTTAGTTCGTTATTTTGTTATTTTGTATTAATCATTGGAAGGGGAATTCCTGCCCGACTTTCTTCATTATTTCTTATTATTTGCTCCGAGCTTATCTCAGTAATTTCTCATGTTTAAAAGCTATCGGATTTAATAGTGTTTTGGCAACCCTTCGAAATGTTCCTGCTATTTTCAGCTTATATGTTTGTTTTCACTCATGATTAATCTTTTACCTGACAGAAACCCCATTTGACACCTTTTTGGAACAGAGAAGACCCAGATCAGAGGGCTCCTGAATGGGGTCACCTGATCAGTGTCAACTCGGTTTGATTATGGAATGATATAGATTTTAGTCTATAGTTTCTTTCATAGCCAACATCCCTATGCCATTATAAAAAATCAACTTATTTATAGTCATGATGTCATTGTTTCTTATATAAATATTCATGAGGAGAATGGTTAAATCTTTCTTTCAAATAAACGCTTTTTCACGCATTTGCAAACAGAGTAAACCCAGATCTCACGGCTCCTATAGGATCCGTCTGATCATGGTCTTCTCAGTTTGCTAATTGAATTTGATAGATCTGTTTCTTTACTTTCTAAATGGATGCAATGTTCCACCTTCCATATTTCATTACAACTGTTTTGTCAATGAATATTCAGTAGGTATTGAAATTTGGAATAAGCATAGAATAGGGAAAGGGTTCACAGATGTGGTTTGTAAGAAGGTCATTATCTGTATGACCTTGAGATAAAAGGTATCTCCCTTTCTCCAATGGGGTCAAGGCTTGATCGGTTACCAATATTATTCAATACTTGAGTTCAGGACTTAACATTTTACTACAAATATACGACCTTAACACATGTACAACCACCGCAGGCCCAGATCAGACGACTCCTATAGGAACCGTGTGATCTCTGACCTGCTCTGTCTGCTTATGTAAACCAATATAAGTCTGATCCTTTAGTTTTCGACAAGGCAATACAAATCAGCTAATTACTGTTCATGATGTCATTATTTCTAAGTTCTGAAAGCAGGTGATCTTTCGAAAGCAAAGTAGCAATGCAAAAAGAGAAAATTGCAGACTCGGTTTGATTGAGTCCGTTTATAAACAGTTATTTAAAGTGCAACACTATTCACGCTCCCCTAGCACCTGCTTGGGCAGTTTTCAATTTTCAAAAATAATAACATCGAAACTAATGACCCTAACATGATTTTTATGGAGTAAAGGTTAAAATCGCCCAAATACATGTAATTCATAAGCAGTGGAGAATTTGCATGGTTCGATTTCTATTAGGAGAAAATGTTTAACCTGGACCCCAAAGAGCACAAAACGTTAGGACTGGATTAAATCAGGAATCAAATTACTAGAACAGCAAACACTTCACACGTTCAAGAACTTAATAATATAAGACACTGGACATATTCCAGAACCGATGAGGCGAGAGTGGACTCTCACAAGAATCAAAGGAACGAATGACTGTTTATGTCCAATAACCAGGGTAAAAAGACTGGACACATGTAAGAACCAATAACCAGGTTTAAAAGACTGGACCTATGCAATAACCAGGGTCAAAAGAGAACCAGAGGGGCGAATGACTGTGCACGTTCAATAACCAAGATCAGATGACAACAGACTGGAATCATACAAGAACCAGACGGGCGAATGGCTATTTAGGTGCAATAACCGGGATCCAAAGACTAGGATCATGCAAGAACTAGACGGGCGAATGGCTATTTAGGTACAATAACCAGGGTCCAAAGACTAGGATCATGCAAGAACTAGACGGGCGAATGGCTGTTTAGGTACAATAACCAGGGTCCAAAGACTAGGATCATGCAAGAACTAGACGGGCGAATGGCTATTTAGGTACAATAACCAGGGTCCAAAGACTAGGATCATGCAAGAACTAGACGGGCGAATGGCTGTTTAGGTACAATAACCAGGGTCCAAAGACTGGAATCATGCAAGAACGAGAGTGTTTACGTTCAATTTCCAGAGTAAAAAAAAGAGTGGACTCGTGCAAGAACCAAAGTGGCAAATGACATTTACGTTCAATGAGCAGGGTCAAAAGACTGGACTCATGCAAGAACCAGAGAATGGCTGTTTATACGTTAAATTTCCAGAGTCAAAAAAGAGTGGACTCGCACAAAACCAGAGTTTTTAATGGCTGTTTAAATTCAATAACCAGGTTTAAAATACTGTACTCTTGCAAGAATGAGTACCTTAAGACAGGACGGTTTCACAGATATGAATACAAACAAGATGAAACGAAACGGCGTTGATCATGATCAGCATATATTCTTTTCACTTAAGACACCATTTTCCAGAGGTCACACTGACAAAATCATTCTGCCAGAAACACCACCTCTGATGAAAATAAGATTGCCTCATGATATATATTTGGGCATGTTCACTTAACAAATGGGGATGAAATATATTTAAGAACGATTTTACTCCAATTTAAGTAACTGTACAAAACCTCAGTCAGCTAATAGCATTTCAATTGGTGGCTTTAGGACCATTATGGCTTAATTTGTCGTATCATTGGTAATGCTGCTACTTTCATTCTTATCCTGCTGAAAAAAAATGCTTAAACTCCGATACTTTGCAAGTTTTAAATATTTTCTATCCGTTCAATTTGTTTCAGAATGTACTGACCGAGTGTCTAACGGCTTAGATCCTGGATCTTAACTGTTTACAAATGCAGGTCAGATCCCACTTGGCAGCATATGGTTTTAAACAAGATTACGAGTTCTGAGAAAACGTATCTAATTACATGGCATTCTATATCTGTAAAGGTTGTACCAATTTAATACGCTTTAACCCTTAGCCTGCTACCTGCGGTCTGACATACATTTGCAAACAGCTTGGATCCTGATGAGATGCCGAGTAACTCGGCGTCTCATCAGGATCCAAACTGTTTGACGCTCGGTCAACAGTTTCTAATTACAAGTAAGTAAAAATGCATCATATCAGAGTTTTCGCAGACATATTTTTTCAGCACAATAAAGGTTAACCACTATCTGGTTGTGGAAACAAATTTCTGCTCAAAATTTGATCTTGGACAACTTTGTCCGCTTCCGGTTCGATCAAGATTTTATAGACAGAGTGCCAAACAGCTTGGATGCTGATGAGACGCCGAGTTACTCGGCGTATCATCTGGATCCAAACTGTTTGCAAGTGCGATTCAGTCGGGGTTAACGGCAAAAGGGTTAATGTGTCCGAGTTAGAAATATCACGTATGGGCGATACCATTTTAATTGGAAGTTACGCTTTCAGCCGACCAATATAATACTTATGTTGATGGCATTGTAGTGGAAATGCTATTGCACGAATAATTGAATATTGATGGGTCGGTCTAAATAGGTCAACGACCTATATATATTTTTTTCCATTGGGAGTGTTTAGTCAATGTCCTTGCACGTTTCAGGTCCAGTGAACGGTTGCATTGACGTGTCACGTGACATGACATTATATGTGGTGATACGGTCGAACTTCTCTTAAGCGACCGGTCAATTAAGATGTCTTTAACAGATGGTAGCTACGTAATCCCTTTATCACGTGAATATTCATGTAAGAAATAATAACTCATGAATATTAATCAGATGAATATTTATTCATATGAACACGGGAATTTTTGATATTGGCAGAAGCTATCTTATTTGACAAGCAGACAACGCAGTCCCTGGTCAAACGGCTCCATATGATCTGGATCTACTATGTTTGCTAAATACTCAACATGCGCATGTATTGGGTAAATGGGTTAAATGGAGCGAAGTTATACAGGCGGCTCCTATGGGAGCCTTATACGTACGTGACTTTCATCCTGTATTCAGCCACCACTTGCTTCAAGACTCAGACGTAGGCAGTTGTTGAGAGACGCTGTTGTATATTAATCTATGTATCTATATAACGACCGTTTATGTATGTCATCGGTAATAATAATAGATCATTTATGTTGTCTTAGTTGTATTAAATGTCGGTTCATTGAATTTCTCAAGGGGCAATGACTCAGCTATTGCGTTGCTTGTATGGTTTGTGATATACAATCCATTCAGGCCTAACTAGTACAAATAGTACATAGACACACAGTACAGAAACTGATCAGGATTGTCTTTCTTAACCCTTTACTTGATATAGACGCACGTTTACACGTTTTCAAACAAGGTAGACACAGATCAGACCGCTCCTTTAGAAGCCATCTGATCTGGGTCTGCTCTGTTCGCTTACGGAATGATATACAGTAGAACAGTGCTTAAGCGCCCATCAAAAAGAGGTATAATAATGGACATGTAAGGCAGGTGGTAGCTTAATGCAGGTCAAAAGTAATACAGAAAGCTCCTGTAGGAGCTTTCTGTATCACTTTGCCCTACATTAAGCAACCACCCGATTTTTAAGAATTCTCTCGTCAATAAATGGATGGTCCCTTAAGACAGGTCATGCTGTAGTTCTTAATCAACTGTTCCTGCCATGGTCCAACAATTAGGTAGTCTTATGCTAATGAATTTTATGAAAGTCATTATTTCTAATATGAATATTCATTAGGTAAAGGGCTAAAGCAGCCTAGTGACCAAGTCCTGCACTTTTTCTTCATCAAGTCAACTCAACTCAAAACTTCACACAATCATAAATATTTCTTAGAGCACCAGATGAAATAAATATTTGTTCATAATGAATACTATATGGACCAAATCAGAATCAATCCAGTTCTACTGGAAATAGTGTAGACCCTAACCAAATGCCACATCTCGTTCATGGCATATGATCGGGGTAAACACTGTTTGTTTAGTTGACTGATGAAATACCGTAAATATTTGTCAACACTTTACCTAACGAATGTTCATGTTGTAACACAGTATTTCATCTTTAATCATTTATTCCATAAATACATCTTTTAATGTCATTGCAAACAGATAAAACCCAGATCAGACGGCTCCTGTAGGAGTTGTTTCTTCAGGACATGCCTTGTTTGCGTGTAGTATACTGTAGACTTGATTCTACAGTAACTAGCATGGCCCAAAATAGCCTGTATTTATAAAAATAATAATTTAACTAATATTCATGACACTGTTTCATGAATATTCATGGAGTAAAGGGTTATTAGCATTTGCGAATTCGTCGAAATTGCATTCTAAACAGTTTCCCGATTTTATTTTTATTCTTATTTTGTTGGTGTTTTTTTTTTACACAAAATTGATGTTTTCAATGGGTCGGATGGATCCTGGTGAGACGCTGTGTTTCTCAACAGGATCTAGACAGTTTGCAAAGTTGATCACAAAGTCAGACATAATTATAATGAAGTTATAATAGTTTTTACTAAGCTCGTGGCATTCCCTGTGAATAAGCCAGACGAATTGACCACCAACAGCTGTCAGGACTTCGTAATGTCTTCATTCCGCCAAATCAGACGGATTAACGCCATGTCAAAAGCCAAGCCCAAGCTGCCAGCGAGACTTAACGAGAAATAACGAGAGCTAACGAGATGTTATCGTCATCTTGTTAAATTGGTGTCGATATAGACGCTCCAGTGCCAAGTACAATTACCTTATTTATTAAACACCCTTGAATAAGACGTTCGTATTTATAACACGTATGTCAGAATTACACAACTCCTTTTTGGTGACCATAATGCCCGCTGCGAGTCTATGATAATTCGGCTCAATTTGCGTTAACACGTCGAGGCAAACACAGTTCGGACAGTGACACATTGGTTATTTATGTAATATTATTCGGTGGTCAACGCGAGCTCCCAAAATTTCTCGCCAAATTTGATTACCAAGCAGGGTCAGTGTACTATCGTATTTATTTAATAAGTCGAGTCTCTGAGGGGGTTTCGCGATCAAGTTTTAAGTTTTACGCCAATAAAAACAACTCCCACTCTAGGGTGTGAAACCTAAGAAGATCAAGGGCTTGTTATATTTTTTTCTCAAGCTGAAGAGTATGTAAAACATTCCCGATATTCTATATACACTTTTATCTGGGACATCAACTATTATGTACAGAACAGATAATGTACTTGAGATTTCGTTAAAAGGTTTATTCAACCGTCGGTGGAGTATAGTATATATGTTATTCTTGGCATTCGTGTGTTTGTTTATACATGGTATTGTTAATTGGACACTAACTGTTCTTGGGTCTAGCAGCAAGACCTCCATATTATTTGACCCTTTCCTTAATGAACATTTATGTTTGAATAAATCACTTCATGGATATTTATTAACTTTATTTTTATAATGATTTTTTATTACAATTTCAGTTAATCAATATTCGTGATAACATTATTACTTGCATGAATATTCATGGAGTAAAGGGTTCATATATGTATAATATACGTTATCAGTGTTTCAAAGAAATCCCTTTAGCATACACATACAATAAGAATAAAGTTTAATTCTGTGCTGTTGTGTTTTTGATATATGTGCTAGCTTGATGCAAGACGAAAGTAATGCAGAAAGCTCCTATGGGAGCTTTCTGCATTGCTTTCGTCTTGCATTAAGCAACCACCTGCTCTTATAAACCCATAGCTGTAGATAGGTTCTACTGCATAATTATGAAAAAAAGACAATCTTATTTGTTAGGATTTATCTGCGTATACATCCAATGACCTGTCTACAATGACCATTATAACTAGGTCTAAGTATGTGTGTGGGGATTTAAAACAGGTGGTAGCTTAATGCAAGGAGAAAGTTATGCAGAAAGCTCCCTTATACAAGAAATCCTGTGTTAATATGTCAGTATAAAATCAGCAAATAAATATTCATGGTGTCATTTCTTAAGGGAATATTCATGAAGGAAAGAGTACAGAACATTTCCTAGATGTGAATCGGCGTGGAAAGAAATGCCTGGTTTAAGACTTTACATGTATTCTGCTTCAGTTTCAAAAATTAGAGATTTATTTTCTGTTTAAAAAACAACAACAAAAACAAAACACCAGAATTACTCGAAGTTCGTTTGAATTTCAACTATTTGCATATTTTGTAAGAAAAAAACACATCTATTACACACGAGACTAACATGCCAGACTGTTTGAATTATAATTTACAAGCGCTGAGTAGGCGGTCTGCATTAGGCGTGGAGAGGTGAGTGACCAACAGGTAAATGAAATAAGTGAGTCTTATCGGCTAATGCTACAACCTTAGCCTTTAGAGCGCTGCACACTAATATGTCATATCATCTGAAAACTGGAGAGAGAGAGAGAGAGAGAGAGAGAGAGAGAGAGAGAGAGAGTCACAGAGAGAGCCGCGCACAGAGAGAAACAGAGTCAGAGAAAGAGAGAGAGAGAGTCATAGCCAGACATACAGACATATAAAGAAACATATACAGAGAGAGAGAGAGAGAGTGTGTGTGTGTGTGTGTGTGTGTATGTGTGTGTGTGTGTGTGTGTGTGTGTGTGTGTGTGTGTGTGTGTGTGTGTGTGTGTGTGTGTGTGTGTGTGTGTGTGTGTGTGTGTGTGTGTGTGTGTGTGTGTGTGTGTGCGTGCGTGCGTGCGTGCGTGCGTGCGTGCGTGCGTGCGTGCGTGCGTGCGTGCGTGTGTGAGAGAGAGATAGAGAGAGAGAGAGAGAGAGAGAGACTGCATATGAATTATGTTTGAAAAGTGAAACAAGGGTTAGTTAAAGCAGACGAAAGTTTGCAAAGCGTATCAAAGTCTAAATTAACAAATCGCACCTATAACTGAGATGTTCGGCATAAATACAAACTGTTTTAGAAAAAAGATAATAACTTTATCTATAATAAGAAACGGTCAGTGATTTCGAACTTTCATCAGATCACAAATGTGACGTAGATGAGAATAGCCGTCGAAAGGACACGTGTCCTTGTACATATCTGCTAAATGTCCACCTTCATCTTCTTCGCGCAGCCCTTCCCTTGTTATACACGCGAATTTCTAACAACCTATGTAAACAGTTTGGATCCAGATGAGACGCCGAGAAATGCATATTTTGAAAAGAAACCGAAGAAGTCTATATTTTGGTAAAAACATTAAATCAGATGATGTTTTTTTCCGCAGACGTGGCGGTCGGAGATCCGAAGGAAGGGTCTTATAAAGTCAACGTCTTTTGGCACGTTCGCCATATCTGAGTTAAAAGCTGACAAAAACAGGCGGAATTAAATAAGACAATGACACTACCAATGTTTACAGTAAAATCTCTATACAACGATCACTTAAAACCAGTCTCTAAGTCTCGGTATTTAATTCGGGGTCAGCTTAATGCAGGACTAAAGTAATGCAGAAAGCTCCCATAGGAGCTTTCTGCATAACTTTTGTTCTGTATTTAAGTAGCTACCTGCATCTAGAAACTTGAATAAACAGTGAGTGACATCTTTAGGGAGGATCTATTAAGGTGTGTGTCTGCTACTGCAGGCGAGTTTCTTCTCGCCTGATGGCAAATATAATTATGTTTTCTCGCCTGATGGCAAATATAATTATGTTTGATGATTGCATTAATGTAACAAGACACATTATAACATGATAAAACTAAAGGCTATATGTTAAGAAAAATGTTTTCATATTGCCA
This sequence comes from Azorinus chamasolen, assembly GCA_963576725.1. Classification (NCBI taxonomy): domain Eukaryota; kingdom Metazoa; phylum Mollusca; class Bivalvia; order Cardiida; family Solecurtidae; genus Azorinus; species Azorinus chamasolen. Next base: position 35,185,106 of record OY755243.1, read on the forward strand.
TTTTGTCAATGCTACTATTTCCAATGCTACGTCCAACTGGCGTGTACATATACCAGATAGCGTCTTCATTCTTACGCATGAAAAAGTAGATCCAAATGATGACAATTAACCCCGATGCACACGTTACATGTAGAAATATAAATTACCTATCCGCTATCGAGAAAGACTGGTTGTTAACCCTTTGCCCCAAATTAGGGGTTACGTTTATATTACTATATTTCACCCACTCATAGATGATGTTTGGCGGAAATGTATGCATAAATAGAAAGGTTTGAAGAGGTTGCACATTACATACTTGCACTTCGAGGTCAATGGTATAGCGGCTGAACGTCCCATACTTGCACATTGAGGTCAATGTTGTAGAGGTGTCACTTCGTCTACTTGTACCTCGAGGTCAAGATTATATAGTTTTGCACATCACATACTACCAAATCGAGACTACGGTTGTAGAGGTCGCACCTCTGTGTGTCGAGGTGAATGTTGTAGAGGTTGCGCATCATATACTTGCATCTCGATGCTAAGGTTGTAGATATTTCACATTACATACTTGTATCTCGATGCTAAGGTTTTAGAGATTGCACATTACATATTTGCACCTCGAGGCTAATGTTGTAGAAGTTGCACATTACATACTTGTACCTTGAGGCTAAGGTTGCACATTACATACTTGTACCTTGAGGCTAAGGTTGCACATTACATACCTTCATCTCGAGGCTAAGGTTGTAGAGATTGCACATTGCATACTTATATCTCGATGCTAAGGTTTTAGAGATTGCACATTGCATACTTGCATCTCGATGCTAAGGTTTTAGAGATTGCACATCGCATACTTGCATCTCGATGCTAAGGTTTTAGAGATTGCACATTGCATACTTGCATCTCGATGCTAAGGTTTTAGAGATTGCACATTGCATACTTGCATCTCGATGCTAAGGTTTTAGAGATTGCACATTGCATACTTGCATTTCGATGCTAATGTTGTACAGATTGCACATTGCATACTTGTATCTCGATGCTAAGGTTGTAGAGATTGCACATTGCTGTAGGAACTGTCTGTTAACCCTTTCCCTCATATAAACATGTTTTCACGCATTTGCAAACAGAGTAGACCCAGATCTGACGGCTCCTAGAGGAGCCGTATGATCAGGGTCTGCTCTGTTTGCTAATAGAATTTGATACATCTGTTTCTTTGTTTTCTAAAATGTCTACAATGTTCCACCTTCTATATTTCTTTACAACTATTTTGTTAATGACTATTCAGTAGGTATTTAAATTTGGCCTGAATACAGAACAGGGAAAGTGTTAACACCTGCTCTGTGTGCTTATATGTTACAGGTTTGATTATCTTATGTTTATCAAACTGTTTGCAATATCCATCACGATTTCGTTACACATATTTTAGTCACAACAGTTTTGCTCTCAACACTCGATGTTTCATTTTTTTCTACCTAACAACAATGCTGTGCAAAGAAAACCTTTATGTACAATATATTTTTTCTTCAACCCAATAAGATTGATCCAATCTTTCAATGACATTATAAGAAGTTATTCCAGGCCCACACACCTCGCTCTGATTTCATTGTAAATTTACAGTAAATTCTCTTTTAACCCGTTCCTTCATATAAATGTGTTTTGACGCATTTGCAAAGACCCAGATCAGACGGTTCCTTTGATCAGGGTCGGCTCTGTTTGCTAATGAAATTTTAAAGATATGGTTCTTTACTTTCTAAAAGCTACAGGCTACAGTGTTCGACCTTACATATTTCATTATAACTATTTTGTCAATGAATTCAGAAGGTATTGGAATTTGAAATGAACGTAGACCAGGGAAAGGGTTAAAGAGGCATCGTTACGGGTCTTATAAACCCTGTGGTAGCTTAACGCCTGACAAACGTTATGCAGAAAGCTCCCACGGCATCTTTCAGTATTACTTTTGTCCTGCATTCAAATACCACCTGCTTTAACCCATTCCCTCATATTGACGACTTTTGACGACTCTGTACAAGTCACTTTCTGAAACCATTGTGATAAATAGAGCAATTTGCTCCTATAGGAGCAAATGCTCTATTTATCACAATGGTTTCAAATTACAGAATTCTTAAACTTTCTTTTTCTCTAATTAATGCTCCTTTTCGGTAGATTGGTTCAAAAATAGCCTATGAGGGAATGGGTTAAAGACATACATGTGTCCATTAAGATTTTGCTTTAGAGAGGGTCAACTGTATTAATGTAAAGTACACGTTCGTTGTACAGATAAGAACAGATATAAGCAGGTAAGATTTTGAAATGACACAAACGACACAGGTCTGTCTTGATCATCAGCCGTTTTATAGCCTAAACCGTGGTATAAATTTTGATTTATAGCGTCACCGATCAGAGCAAGAAAAAAATAACAAAAAACAAAAGCGACATTTAATACGGGACATTCGCCTACTTAGTATTAATTACAAAAATGTCAATGCAACATGAGATACACAGAGGGGTTTTTGATACTATTGTATATTTCGCCTGATTGGTTGGTAAATATTTACCAAATGAATATTCATGTAAGAAATAATATATGTTTGAATACCCTATGGAATCCGTCTGATCTGGGTCTACTCTGTTTGCAAATTCGTGAAAAGGGGTTTATATGAAGGAAAGGGTTAAGATGTCGCTTTAAAGATCATTCACTGTATATTGTATATAAATGTAACGAAATGACTATCTTGGGTCTATGACCTGTTGGACAGGGTGTGAATAAAAAGTCAAGCAGAAAAACTGCATTCATTATACATTGTATAAAATAATCATTTGATATACGTCCTTATTCTCGTTAACTCATTCCCTCATATTGACGACTCTGTAGAAGTCACTTTGTGAAACCATTGTGATAAATAGAGCATTTGCTCATATAGGAGCAAATGCTCTATTTATCACAATGGTTTTAAACTATAAAATTCCAAAAGTTTCCTTTTCTCTAGTTAATGCTCCTTTTCGGTAGATTCATTCAAAGAGGTTGTATCTAAAAATAGCCTATGAGGTAATGGGTTAAGTCTCTCTTTGCTGTAGCTATACAGCCATTTTTTACTCCATACGCGTGGTTTTCACACCTTTGCATACAGATAAGACCCAGATCAGACAGCAGCTCTTGTAGGCACTTTCCATATACATGTAATTGTATACTGTATAATCTATATACTGTTTTCCATCGCAATAAAAAAATATATTTTGTCTGTAATACAAGATCTAAATTAATTGAATTCATAAATAATGGAAATGAATATTCATCAGACAGGGTCAGCCTTTACATTTCTGAACTTATCTTATTATAATACAGTAAAACCCCTCTAAACGGGAATTCTAGTAGAGAAGAACTTAATTCTTTAGGCAGGGGGCTGCTTAATGCAGAGTGAGAAGCCAGCATTGAGCTGTCGCCTGTCTTATAGACATGTATTTTAACATTAATTCGTGTGTCCGGTTTAGAGAGGTTTTACTGTATAACAAACGCATGGGAGTTTCAAACATTTCCTACCCTTATGAGATGCCTAGTTTTCGACGTCTCATCTGGATTTAAACTGTAAACAAAGATGATAACGAATTCGTCTCACAATAACACTGCAGTGACCCCGTAACGTTCATCATAATTATTAACATTCCCCTGTGGTCACCTATCTGTGGGTCCACATGAGAAGCGTGGCATCAGAATCTAAACTGTTTGATGTCGTGATTTTAGTTTTGAAACAAAAGGGGAAATGTGCCTAATGGTGAAATTTAAGTGAACGATACTTTTGCTGACGACATTATTTAGCAATGAAAGGGCTCAACTATTACATGACTTGACTTTAGGCATGACATCACGAAGCCCATGGGCTTCATCACCGTCTGAGGTTTCAGCGAAAGTATCCCAATCCTCTCTTCACCACCCCGGTTTTGTTCTCATACATGCCTCCCTGTGGAAATACAGGTTGTCATAAATTACCTTTCCCACAGTTCTCTAGTGCGAACAAGTCGGACGTTTGAATCTGGATCAAGACCTTTCTAACCTATGTTGACACCTTGTTGTAACAAACACCAGTTTCACCCGTTACCCGCTTGATAAAGAACGCGAAGGTCGACGACTTAACGACATTGGTGAAATCGGATATCGAATGACATCGTCGAATTCCGTCTCGGACATTGTGTAATTTTTGTTTGACATAAGCGACACAATGTTATATTTTGTAATGCTGCAAGCGATCGTGTAATCAAATATGGCTCCTAACGACTGCTTTTGTTGTGCGAATATTCAATCACAAAACCACCCGTGCTCACAATGGGTGGGACAAATATTAGATGACGAACAAATTTCACAACGGGAAGAAAAGTACATCTGAAGATTTCCGCTTATTTCACTGACAACAATTTCGAAATATTCTTTATTGACAGGTACTCCGATCGTATCTACACTTACTGTTTGCCTCTCTTCTATACAACATACCTACTTAGGGAACCACACGGGATCATCCAATTTACTCCATTAATATATATGTAAGAAATAATGGCATCGTGAATATTAATTAAATTAGTGTTCATACAGGTACCTGAACACAATTTGACCATAACAGAAACTCAAGACTCTGATCTATATGGTTCCATTAGCAAACAGAGCAGATCCTGATCTGGGTCTAGATGTACTCTGTTTGCAAAGGCGTAGATAACCGCATTTATGGAGTAAATAGTTAATACTGAACGAAATAAAGAAAAAAAACAAGTAAAACAAGAAACTTTGGGGTTTGTTTGCTTGATTCTATCCTGCATTATTCTACCTCTTTCCGACAATTAGAAATAACCTTTTTGGTCGCCATCAAGACTTTCTGTTACGTATAACTGTTTTCGCTCTTACATGTTTTTGTTAAAACGTGTAAACATTTTACATAAAATTCAAATTTAGAATGGAAATGCTACTTTATATTGTCCATTTGGGTTTTTCACGTGAGGAAACCTTCCAGCTGGCTTAATGTAGGTCGGTGGTTCTACTTGGATATTTTTCTGCACACGAAACAATGCAATTTGCTCCGTGCTCAGAAGAGCCCCTGGGTCTTCCTCAACCTGTAATTAGCTGGACCTTGTGATATGACTGAAATACTGTTAAAAACGACGTAAAACCTGATTAACACCCCCCAACTTATAGTGTCGGTAATATGTTGTTGTTTGTAAAAGATGTACACACGTTTACATAAAATACAAATTTAGAATGGACTTGCTACTTATAGTGCCCGGTTATTTGAAATAGAATGTCAACCTTGCTCGTGCTTACGTCATCCTGACCCGCACGTGCAAACAGACTGGATTCAGATGAGACACCGAGTAACTTGTCGTGACATCAGGATATTTGACACATCAGGATACAAGCTGTTTGACTCATCAGGATACAAAATAGAGTAAAACCTCTCTATAACGGCCACTATTTTGTGTTAATTGGTTGGTTTTTAGGGCAGGTTGCAGCTTAAAGCAAGGTGAAAGTAAAACAGAACGCTCCTATAGGAACTTTCTGTTTTACTTTCACCTTGCTTTAAGCAGCCACCTGCCTTTAACACAAAATAGTTGATGTAATTTAGTGGCCGTTGTAGAGAGGTTTTACTGTATTTGACATCAGTCTATATAAGCTGTTTGACACATCAGAATACATGCTGTTTGACACACCAGGATGCCAGCTGTTTGACACCCAGTCAGTTGTTTGTCAATGGCTGCAACTGGAAGTAGTCAAAATTCCACGTGTCCCAAGTTTAATCAGACAATTATTGTTTAGAGCAGAATAAGACTAAAGGACGTGTATTGAAGGGTTATGCCTTGCACTTTCTCGATTCTTGGCATAACATAAAAGTCAGGTCAATCACCGATAAGACATATAATGCGACTGGCAGAAGCCGACTCACTTCAAGCCTATTACTGTAAGGATGTGAATCTGAAGCCATTCTATCATTGATGACTGTGTGTGACAAATTGTACTCTACTGCACTGAACATGTCCCTCATTAATATTCATGTAAGAAATAATGACGTCATGCATTTTTATTAGCTGTAGTTTTATAAGTGTACATGCGACAAATGGTTTTGTTTTGGCTTGGGCAGAACCTATACAGAATCAGTTCTACATTATTTCACATGCAAACAGAGCAGACCCTGATCAGACAGCTCCTACAGGAACCGTCTGATGTTGGTCTACTCTGTTTGCGAGGGCATAAAAGACATATATATGAGGGAAATAGTTAAAGATGTACTCGTGTATTGTCATCTTCATTTTATAATGATTTATACTGCAAACCCTCGCTAAACACTCGGATAAGTTACATTACAGGTCTTTAACCATTTCCCTGTTTTATGTTTGTTCAAAATGTCAGTACCTGAATATTCATGGAACATTGCAGCCGTTTTAGAAATAAAATAGCTATCAAATTCCATTAGCAAAAATAGAAGCAGTCTGATCTGGGTCTACTCTATTTGCAAATCCGTGAAAACACGTTTATGTGAAGGAAAGTGTTAAGCCATGTGGTAATCTAATGCATGGTGAAAGCAAAGAAGAGGAGTTCTCTGGGAGCTTTCAGTATGACATCCACCCTGCATTAAGCTCCCATCTGTCTAATCATTCTCAAGTATTCTTTATTTAAAGTTTGAATGAGCGAGAATAACTGTATTGCGGAGTTTCTTTAAACAGACTGGATTTAGAGTATCGGTTAGATTATATGTTCAGTTATTTCAGTGCTAGTTAGATCCAATCTGGATGTGTGTCCGAATTGCTATTTCCGAAAAGTGCAGGAAGGCCAATGTCACTTGCCTTAACTTATATTCTACCACGAGAGTTCAAGCAAAATAGGTCATTAACATTTTACCATTGGTAATTCAGATACAAATTTGCCATTATTCTTACAACATATTGGTCAAACAGACAATAGATGATTTGGCCGTATTAGACATTCTTCTCTTACAACCTTTGATGCGTCTTAATGATGTACAATTATTAATCTTTCATCTTTGTCATTATCTTATGGTAATTATCGATGATACGGTAGAATCTGTCTTAAGCGACCCTTATATTGATTGGGCACAGTAATCTTAAAGCAGGTGATTGCTTAATACAGGGCAAAACATACAAAAAGCTCTCATAGGAGATTACTGCATTACCGTTGACCAGCATTAAGCTACCGCCAGTTTTACAGAGCCATTGATTACGATCGCTTAAGACAGGTTCTATATTCAATTTGTTTGTTTCATGAGTCTAAGGAGCACATGATTAATACTTTGAAGTCTTTCAAGTTATTCTTATATACAATGACTATGAATGGACTTGTGTAGGCTGGAAGTACAATGACCCTGTCTATGAATACGAGCACCCAACAGAAATCTTATTCTGGGGGTTTAAGAAGGGTGTTAGCTTAAGGCAGTTATGCAGAAAGCAACCACATGAGCTTTTTGCATTGTATTCATCTTGCATTAAGCTAACATTTTGTTGTTGTAGCTGCTCGGTTCATTGATTGATCGCTATAGTCACGTTTTTATTGTATGTCATAATTATATACTGGGGAGACATATTGTTTTTGTGGACGGCGTCCGACTGTCCCTCTGCCTGTCCGTCTGTCTATCTTTCCTTCTGTCCGGTTTTAATTTTCCGCGCGGTTTCTCTAAAACCTTTGGTCTGATTTTCATGGGATTGATCAGTACCATGCCTAATTCTTGTTCCGGTTCTATGCTTTCTGCAGAGTTATGAAACTTTGGAGTGTTTGTCCGCGCGCGGGGGAAAAGGGGAGGGGGCATCAGTTTTTGTATCAAAAACAATTCTGGTTTAATTCTTCACTCAATAAATATGCCATTAGCGCCTTTGTCAACAGAGTAGACACAGATGATTTTGTGTGTGTCAGCATTGTAAGTGTTAAGAAACTGAAATGAAAATGAAAAGGAGTTTAATGTCGTAATTTGATAAGTGCAGGTAAGGTTTGACTAGTTCTATTTCATGCAGTTGTACCCTTAATACTGTGCATTGTGTATTTTTTATGATACATCGAAAAGTACGATAGACAAGTCATGGCCAACCTGTGAGGTGAAAATACAATTACTCGGAACATGCGATAATTCAGATTTTATACGCGATCCGGCAAGCATCCGAGTTATCGCGATTAGACTTTATATATTATTATGTCTCCCCCCCCCCGTATTTATATGGGGGAGACATATTGTTTTCGTGAGAGTTGTCTGTCTGTCTGTCTGTCTGTCCGTCTGTCCGTCTGTCCGTCTGTCTGTCTGTCCGTCACACTTTTTGTCCGGACGATAACTTCAATATGCCTGATGCCAGTTGATTGAAACTTCATATATGGAAAGAGCATAATGAGAGGAAGTGTCATGCACAAGGTCCATAACTCTGGCTTCACTAATATAGGAGTTATTGCCCCTTGTAAAAAATCATACTATTTTGTCCGGACGATAACTCCTATATGGCTCATGCCATTGGATTCAAACTTCATATATGGAAAGATCATGACGAGAGGAAGTGTCATGCACAAGGTCCATAACTCTGGCTTCACTAATATTGGAGTTATTGCCCTTTGTAAAAAATATCACAATTTTTTGTCCGGACAATAACTTCAATATGCCTGATGCCAGTTGATTGAAACTTCATATATGGAAAGAGCATAATGAGAGGAAGTGTCATGCACAAGGTACATAACTTTGGCTTCAATAATATGGGAGTTATTGCCCTTTGTAAAACAAATTCACACTTTTTTGTCCGGAAGATAACTTCTATATGGCTCATGCCATTGGATTGAAACTTCATATATGGAAAGATCATAACGAGAGGAAGTGTCATGCACAAGGTCCATAACTCTGGCCTCAATAATATTGAAGTTATTGCCCTTTGTAAAAAATCACAATTTTTTGTCCGAATGATAACTCCTATGTGGCACATGCCATTGGATTGAAACGTCATACATGGAAAGATCATGATAAGAGAAAGTGTCATGCATAAGATCCTTAACTCGAGCTTCAATAAATTCAGAGTTATTGCCCCTTGTACATTTGTTTAATGCTTTCTTGTCCGGACGATAACTCCTACATGGCTCTTGCCATCGTATTGAAACTTCATACATGGAAAGAGCATGATGAGAGAAAGTGTCATGAACAAAGGCCATAACTCTGGCTTCAATACTTTGGGAGTTATTGCCCTTTGTTACATTTTTTGGCCGATCAATAACTCCTGTTCGACTAATGCTATTGGAATGACATTTTATTTTTGGAAAGAGCATGATGAAAGTAAGTGTCATGCACAAGGGTCATAAATCTGGTATCAGTATTTTTGGAGTTATTAGCGGTTATCATTTTCTTCTTGAAAAATGTGGTGTGGAAAGCGCATAATGAGGGGAAGTATCATTCATCAAGACCATAACATTTTTAGTGATTTCCCTTTACATATTCTTTTTATTAGAGGGGAGAAATCCGTTTTTGTGACAAAAACCTCTAGTTTCTTACATGAATATTCATGGAGAAAATTGTTAACGTGTATGTAAATAAAGAAGTCCGGCAAAAACTATATTAATACAGTAAAAACCTCTCTCTAATGAACAAGTGTGGCTTATATATGTATATATCAGAATATATGTACTTCAGAGCAGCAGGTGATAAGTGCTTGTGTGGCGGCCGTAAAAAGTCGCCCCGTGCTTCATTCTCAGTGTTGTTATTTTATGGTCCTCCGGGATCATTAGTTTTCATGTTATTAGTTTTGAAATTGAATACTTCTTAAACCGGTGCTAGGGGGCGTGAGTAGTGTTGCACTTTTAATCACTACTCATGAACAGACTCAATAAAACCGAGTCTGCAATTTTCTCCTTTTGCATTTCTACTTTTGCTTTCGAAGGATCACCCATTTTCAGAATATATGTACTTCACAACAGCAGGTGTTAAGTGCTTGTGTGGCGGCCGTAAAAAGTCGCCCCGTGCTTAATTCTCAGTGTTGTTATATTTTCTGGTCCTTCAAGATCATTAGTTTTCATGTTATTAGTTTTGAAAAATGAATACTGCTTAAACCGGTGCTAGGGGCGTGAGTAGTGTTGCACTTTTAATTACTACTCATGAAAAGACTCAATAAAACCGAGTCTGCAATTTTCTCTTTTGGCATTTCTACTTTTGCTTTCGAAGTATCACCCATTTTCAGAATATATGTACTTCACAACAGCAGGTGCTAAGTGCTTGTGTGGCGGCCGTAAAAAGTCGCCCCGTGCTCCATTCTCAGTGTTGTTATATTTTCTGGTCCTTCGGGATCATTAGTTTTCATGTTATTAGTTTTGAAAAATGAATAATGCTTAAACCGGTGCTAGGGGGCGTGAGTAGTGTTGCACTTTTAATTACTACTGATGAACAGACTCAATAAAGCCGAGTCTGCAATTTTCTCTTTTGGCATTTCTACTTTTGCTTTCGAAGGATCACCCATTTTCAGAATATTAATACAGGGCGGGTGATTTTATCAGACGTCATTTCATGCTAAATAGGTTGTCATAGATGGGCAAATCTAGACTGGTGTCTGACTAAAAATGTCAACTAAAAACAATTATTATTCATTGAAAAATAATTGTTTTAGCTGGACATTTTTAATCAATATTTACCTATCCAAACTAAAATTTGCAATACCAAGCGTTTAAGATAAAGTTAAACATCTCTAAATCGAAACTCTAATAAATAATACATGTAGGATAATGGACGAAGACTACCAGAGGGTAGCACCATCTGAAATCTTAGAAATATTGATCTCTATCTGTGCACGTGTGCGTGCGTGTGTGCGTAGTACAATACCATCTGTATTAGAAATATCGCCCTGTGTAAAACAAATATTTATAAATAATGCCCTGTATTTGTACGGTCGCGTCCCTGTGTGCATAGCACTGTCTAGAATATCAGAAATAGTATTCTGGTTGTGTACATGTGCCCGTGTACGTGTGTGGTGTGGTACGTGTGGCAGTGTACGTGTGTTGTGTGGCATGTGTGGGTGTGTACGTGTGTTGTGTGGCATGTATGGGTGTGTGCGTGCATATGGTTTCGATTACCAGCCGTTACATAACGAAGACTGCCATAAGGAAGCACCATCTAGAATCTCAGGAATAATGGTCTGTGTGTGCTCACGTGCAGGTGTATGAAGCTCCATTTAGAATCTCATAATTATTGTTCTGTGAGTGCACGTGTGCCACCTCACTGGGGGGAAGAGTTATTTGTGTTCAAATATAGAATTTCGACATAAACAATATGTTTTTCAAAACTAAGATTCAGCAACAATAACATAAAAATTATGTTTATATCCTTTCGTGATATTAAGATTTCTTTAATTCGCTAGTGAGATATTTATGGAAGCAAACTTTACGTGTATAATTATCAGTGTGCTATTTTAGTGAAGATATAACTGTTTACGTTTTGTGTATAGTACACTATGTTATTGTGGGTTTTGTTTATTCTGCATGTAAGTCTAAGTGTTGCTGAACCTGCATTATTATTTGCATGAGATCAATTTGTTGAAAATCAAAGTTCTGAATTCGTCTAAGTGTGCTTTTAAAAAACAACAAACAAACAAACAAAAACACACAGCTTACTATTGATAGTGTGGCCCATTCTTACTTACAAGTTCAGTTCATGTATATTCGCTTGACCTTTTGCCGCGGAATTGACAGACAGCCTTTGGTGAATATTTAAGCAGATATTTCTCATTTCCAGTGAAGACATCTTTCCTGTATGACACAAATTGATCCCAATTAATTTATTAAAAAACTTAGATCTAACTTTTTAGGGGTTGGAAAGGTGTGTGTGTGGGGGGGGGGGGGGGGGGTTCTGAGCAGTATTCTCAATGATCTTTGTTATTCGGTTAATTTGACCAGTTTCAATACTGAAACACTTGAAATAATTTTAAATATTGTCACATTTTAAAACAAGATTTAATCTGATATTGAACTTTACCGCACTCAGTCTAATTTCTTTTTAACTCTTTCACTGCCAATATCGCATCTGTGATTACCTATGCAAACAGTTTGGATCCAGATGAGACGCCGAGTAACTCAGCGTCTCATCAGGACCCAAACTGTTTGTTACTGTGACACACAAAAATGCTAACTGTTTGCAAATGCGAGACTGGTCTCGAGTAGCGAGCTCGGGTATAAGCAGTAAGTCCACTCTTAAAGCTACCAGTCAAAAGGACAACTGAGCCACTGTCTTCAGAACTGGTTGCGTCATTAGGCAGGGCGAAATCATTCCTTTATGAACTCTCTGTATTGCTTTTGTTCTGCATTAAATCTTTATTCCATAAATATTCATGACAAATATAATATCATAATGAATATTAATTAGATTAATTCATTTATTTATTTATATAGATTTATATTGCAATGCGAACGCAGACAAGCTGGCCATGACCGGTTCAGTAGCATTAGAGCTGTCTCATAACATAAGAGACAGAGGAAACATTGATCAGACACCTCCTAATATATCCGTCTGGTCTGGGTCTACACTGTTTGCAATTATGTTAAAAGGCATATATATGGAGTTAGGGTTACGAAACCACCAGCTATTAAAAACCTTCATGTTTATACAACAAGTGCTTACTTAAACAAGGACACTTGGTTAGATAAGCATTCGATTGTTGACATAACACTTATATGAAGAGATTTTAAACATGTTTATGTCCATATATTGCAAGATCATTCGTCAAATGTGACTTTTGAAACAACTCTAATCATGATTGTAGGGATTCCCACTATAAAGTTGAACCACCTCGGTAGCTTAGAATGTAAAAAGCGTCCACTTGCCAAGTGGCTCCCTCGCCGCTAAAGCGCTTAGTAAAATAAAATCTGTCTTCAGCGGCCATCAAAAAGAGGTCTAATCATGATTCTGTAAGGAAGATGGTAGCTTAGTGCAGATCACAAGTAATACAGAGAGCTTTCTGCATTACTTTTGACCTGCATTAAGCAACCACTTATTTTTATGACTTATATGTTCAATAAATGAAAGGCCGCTTAAGACACTATTAGCATTGGCAAAAACAACATGCGTAAACATAATCGATTTCAATATTATCTTAGTTATTTCTCCACCGGGTTCTATGGCACGGTCACTCTTAGTATCATCTCTTGGAGAAGATTGGAGGTCACAACGTAGGGCTTGTTTGAGAAGTGACGATTTTATTATTTGAAATGCTTCACGTTGTCTACGGTTCTGTTGTACAAACTGTGCTAGGCGTAGTTCACCTGATGTCAGTATAATGTAACAGGATCTGGGTCTAGCAATATTGCGTATGACCAAAGGGGTCATTGGCATAAAAAAGTGTTAATCCACACCAAGTCAAATGTCACCTAGACATTTTGACCAGAAAGCGGACACGTCAGGTGTAGACCTTGGGCGGGATGGGGTGAAGCGTAGGCTCCTACAGTAGCTTCCTGCTTTGCTTCCGTCCTGCTTTGGGCAATCACCTACCTTTAACTATATCAACTTTCTTCAACGGGCTGTTCGAATTATCGAGTGTTTACTGTGTGACTTCAAATAATGTTCGTTTGTTTGATTGTTGCTAATTTGACTTTTGTAAATGTATATAATGTTATGAGGGCCTCATGGAAGATTGTTTTTTTCACCAAATGCGTCCCCTCTTTAAATAAAGTCTTTACTACTATTATCATTATTATTATTATACGTACTAGGTCGTGTTCTTGACTAATTTGCTTGTACCGAGTTTAAAATGGGCACATTCCATTTAATGATGTTTTGAACATAATTCACAATTCTATGTACGTTAAAGTCTCACTAATACGACCAGTAAAAAGGAGCTTAATTCTGGCTTTTGTTTAAACAGATGGTAGCTTAATGTAGGACAAAAATGATACAGAAAGTTCCTATAGGAGCTTTCTGTTTCACCTTTGTCCTGCATTAAGCAATCATATACTTTTACAATCGTCTATGTTGATAAATCACGTGGTCGCTTTAGCGAGACTCTGCTGTTTTCCTCGAGTCTAATACGACCTGTCCCAAATTAATACTAAAATAGGCTCTGAATTCAATTAATAAAATATAGCGCAAAAAAACAATTATTTTGTGGTTTAGGTTCGCAATGGTAGAAGGATCAAGTAAATTTGGTACATTATTCATCATTATTTTATCTCTTGTCGACGTAAATGGCAAATGCTATAGTTGACCTCATAAAATAGTCCTCGTGTAAATGACGCGACAGTCGTAACTAGGTATCCCTCCACGTGCGTATATAAATAACGATTACTTCATATGTCCGTGAAGTTGGCTACTTGTTCCTTGTTCCCAGTTCGACATTCAATGGATTGTGAATGTTCAACAGCAAACAAGTAGCTAACTTCACATCCCGTTACTTATTCGACTGTTTTCGTTTTTGTGAATAACGAACCGGGAATAAGTAGCTAACTTCACACCCAGTTACTTATTCAATTATATTCGTTATTCTGAATAACGAACCGGGAATAAGTAGCTAACTTCACATCCCGTTACTTATTCAATTATTTTCGTTATTTTGAATAACGAACCGGGAATAAGTAGCTAACTTCACATACAGTTACTTATTCGATTATTTTCGTTTTTGTGAATAACGAACCGGGAATAAGTAGCTAACTTCACATCCCGTTACTTATTCGATTATTTTCGTTTTTGTGAATAACGAACCGGGAATAGGTAGCTAACTTCACATCCCGTTACTTATTCGACTATTTTCGTTATTCTGAATAACGAACCGGGAATAAGTAGCTAACTTCACATCCCGTTACTTATTCAATTATTTTCGTTATTTTGAATAACGAACCGGGAATAAGTAGCTAACTTCACATACAGTTACTTATTCGATTATTTTCGTTTTTGTGAATAACGAACCGGGAATAAGTAGCTAACTTCACATCCAGTTACTTATTCGATTATTTTCGTTTTTGTGAATAACGAACCGGGAATAGGTAGCTAACTTCACATCCCGTTACTTATTCGACTATTTTCGTTATTCTGAATAACGAACCGGGAATAAGTAGCTAACTTCACATCCCGTTACTTATTCGATTATTTTCGTTGTTCTGAATAACGAACCGGGAATAAGTAGCTAACTTCACATCCCGTTACTTATTCGATATTTTCGTTTTTGTGAATAAGGAACCGGGAATAAGTAGCTAACTTCACATCCCGTTACTTATTCGATTATTTTCGTTTTTGTGAATAACGAACCGGGAATAAGTAGCTAACTTCACATCCCGTTACTTATTCGATTATTTTCATTATTCTGAATAACGAACCGGGAATAAGTAGCTAACTTCATATCCCGTTACTTATTCAATTATTTTCATTATTTTGAATAAAGAACTGGGAATAAGTAGCTAACTTCACATCCAGTTACTTATTCGATTATTTTCGTTTTTGTGAATAACGAACCGGGAATAGGTAGCTAACTTCACATCCCGTTACTTATTCGATTATTTTCATTATTCTGAATAACGAACCGGGAATAAGTAGCTAACTTCATATCCCGTTACTTATTCAATTATTTTCATTATTTTGAAAAAAGAACTGGGAATAAGTAGCTAACTTCACATCCAGTTACTTATTCGATTATTTTCGTTTTTGTGAATAACGAACCGGGAATAGGTAGCTAACTTCACATCCCGTTACTTATTCGACTATTTTCGTTATTCTGAATAACGAACCGGGAATAAGTAGCTAACTTCACATCCCGTTACTTATTCGATTATTTTCGTTGTTCTGAATAACGAACCGGGAATAAGTAGCTAACTTCACATCCCGTTACTTATTCAATTATTTTCGTTATTTTGAATAACGAACCGGGAATAAGTAGCCAACTTCACGTCCAGTTACTTATTCGATTATTTTCGTTTTTGTGAATAACGAACCGGGAAAAAGTAGCTAACTTCACATCCAGTTACTTATTCGATTATTTTCGTTTTTGTGAATAACGAACCGGGAATAAGTAGCTAACTTCACATCCCGTTACTTATTCAATTATTTTTCGTTATTTTGAATAAGGAACCGGGAATAAGTAGCTAACTTCACATCCCGTTACTTATTCGATTATTTTCGTTGTTCCGAATAACGAACCGGGAATAAGTAGCTAACTTCACATCCCGTTACTTATTCAATTATTTTCGTTATTTTGAATAACGAACCGGGAATAAGTAGTTAACTTCACGTCCAGTTACTTATTCGATTATGTTCGTTTTTTGTGAATAACGAACCGGGAATAAGTAGCTAACTTCACATCCCGTTACTTATTCGATTATTTTCGTTATTCTGAATAACGAACCGGGAATAAGTAGCTAACTTCACATCACGTTACTTATTAAATTATTTTCGTTTTTGTGAATAACGAACTGGGAATAAGTAGCTAACTTCACATCCAGTTACTTATTCGATTATTTTCGTTTTTGTGAATAACGAACCGGGAATAAGTAGCTAACTTCACATCCCGTTACTTATTCGATTATTTTCGTTATTCTGAATAACGAACCGGGAATAAGTAGCTAACTTCACATCCCGTTACTTATTCAATTATTTTCATTATTTTGAATAAGAAACCGGGAATAAGTAGCTAACTTCACATCCAGTTACTTATTCGATATTTTCGTTTTTGTGAATAAGGAACCGGGAATAAGTAGCTAACTTCACATCCCGTTACTTATTCGATTATTTTCGTTATTCTGAATAACGAACCGGGAATAAGTAGCTAACTTCACATCCCGTTACTTATTCAATTATTTTCGTTTTTGTGAATAACGAACCTGGAATAAGTAGCTAACTTCACATCCAGTTACTTATTCGATTATTTTCGTTTTTGTGAATAACGAACCGGGAATAAGTAGCTAACTTCACATCCAGTTACTTATTCAATTATTTTTCGTTTTTGTGAATAACGAACCGGGAATAAGTAGCTAACTTCACATCCCGTTACTTATTCGATTATTTTCGTTATTCTGAATAACGAACCGGGAATAAGTAGCTAACTTCACATCCCGTTACTTATTCAATTATTTTCATTATTTTGAATAAGGAACCGGGAATAAGTAGCTAACTTCACATCCAGTTACTTATTCGATATTTTCGTTTTTGTGAATAAGGAACCGGGAATAAGTAGCTAACTTCACATCCCGTTACTTATTCGATTATTTTCGTTTTTGTAAATAACGAACCGGGAATAAGTAGCTAACTTCACATCCCGTTACTTATTCGATTATTTTCATTATTCTGAATAACGAACCGGGAATAAGTAGCTAACTTCACATCCCGTTACTTATTCGATTATTTTCGTTATTCTGAATAACGAACCGGGAATAAGTAGCTAACTTCACATCCCGTTACTTATTCAATTATATTCGTTTTTGTGAATAACGAACCGGGAATAAGTAGCTAACTTCACATCCAGTTACTTATGCAATTATTTTTCGTTTTTGTGAATAACGAACCGGGAATAAGTAGCGAACTTCACATCCCGTTACTTATTCGATTATTTTCGTTATTCTGAATAACGAACCGGGAATAAGTAGCTAACTTCACATCCCGTTACTTATTCAATTATTTTCATTATTTTGAATAAGGAACCGGGAATAAGTAGCTAACTTCACATCCAGTTACTTATTCGATATTTTCGTTTTTGTGAATAAGGAACCGGGAATAAGTAGCTAACTTCACATCCCGTTACTTATTCGATTATTTTCGTTTTTGTGAATAACGAACCGGGAATAAGTAGCTAACTTCACATCCCGTTACTTATTCGATTATTTTCATTATTCTGAATAACGAACCGGGAATAAGTAGCTAACTTCACATCCCGTTACTTATTCAATTATTTTCATTATTTTGAATAAGAAACCGGGAATAAGTAGCTAACTTCACATCCAATTACTTATTCGATTATTTTCGTTTTGTGAATAACGAACCGGGAATAGGTAGCTAACTTCACATCCCGTTACTTATTCGACTATTTTCGTTATTCTGAATAACGAACCGGGAATAAGTAGCTACAGTGGAGAAACTGTTATTCTTTCCCGTTTATGCTTACGCGTGCGCAAACGATACGCAAACGATGCGCAAACTAAACGATAAACGATATACCCGTTTGTGCATACAAACGCGTTTGTAAGCGGTTTTTGCGTATATAAGTGCGTTTCATTCGGCATACCTCTGTTATTATCGAGACCGATCAATTATACGAAAAAGTAAAAAAAACCCGAAAGGTATGGGGGAAAAAAGGGCCTTTCATATATTGCTCAAAATAAAAGCCGAAATTGATATAACATGTCTAGGATTAGATAAATCTAATGCTGTCCCTAACGTGTCAATAATCTCTCTAATTAACACCCAATCAAACAATAGCTGACGATTTGAAGCTCCGCCCCAACAACTTATTCCAAGCACTACCCTATCCAGCGTTTATTAATTCGCTCGAACAAGCTAGTTCTAATACGTGTGTCATTTTTTCAAACAAACACCGGACGAGATCAGTTTATCCAGAAATTCATCCTGAAATCGGTTGCATCAGTCTATAATATGGAATTAGTAAGTTAACCAACGATTTACATTTGTATTTATATGGTCAAAACTACTTTCAGTTTAATTTTGTCTTGAATGAAAACGACTGACATCTCAATATTAGTAGTCATAGGCTTTACTTTTTGTTAGATTGACCCACCCTAAACTTTTCAAAATTTGTGCCATTATCATAATTGGGGCCAAATTCACACCTTAAATTTTACAATATCTACTGATTGATCTATCATTAACTTCACAAATTTGTCCCGTTCAAACAAACTGTTTGTGTTTTTGATAGATATGAAGTATACAACACTGTGGTATACTTCATATCTATCAAAAACCACAAACAGTTTGGGACATATACATCCCCATATATATTATTTGTGGACTGGTCTGGTTTCAGATATTTACAAACAGTTTTCAATTTTGGTTTCTATAACTAAAAAGATATACTTAAATAATTCTGCTTTCAAAATTGAAAATACCCTGTCTTTGTTTTGGCACTGATTCAATTATCTGACTCCCTGGGCGCAATTAATACATTGCGAAGTTGTTAAAACAACATTCACAGTGTGGTGTCTTTAATCTGCATTGGACATTGTCACAATTTCCTGTCTTGCTTGATTGGTGACTCTGTAGGTGGTGGCTTACCCCAGTAATGTACGCTTGGTGCTTGTTTATCATGAATATTTATTAGCTGAATTTTTTTATGGTAAAAATGAAAGCAGGTTTTTGCTTTGGCTGAAACAATATATAGAATAAAACAATAAAACGCGCCCAATTAACAATTCAGTAATCCAGAATTACTTTTTTCCTTTGGATTTATGGTCAATATTGTCCATGTTCCAAAATGGCAAAAAGGATAATATTTATGATAAACTATTTCTCTGATGAAAAATTATGTGTGAGTAAATCACTTCACGACTATAAACCCTTCACTCCACGTGCCTGTTTATGTCAATGCAAACACAGTAGACCCAGATCAAACGTAATGAAACAAATTTACAAACAGAGTAGATCCAGATCAGACAGCTTCTGTTGTAGCTCCCTGATCACTGAACAGGGTCTTGTCGGTTTGCTTATGAAATAATATACGTACAATTACTGTCATAGCCAAACTTTCCTGTACTCATGTATTATTACAGTAACTCGATCTCCATGAAATCATTATTTCTTAAACAAATTTCATGGAGATCTAACGCCTTTTTTTTCAAAATGCTAATTTTTCAAAGGGATCTTTTGCTCTGACAGAAACTATAGGATTAGATCAACAAAATTTCATAAGCAACAGAGCAGAACCTGATCAGATAGCTCCTACAGGAACTTCCGATCTGGATCTACTCTATTTGCAAACGCGCGTGAAGTCGTTTATATAACACGAGAAGGATTGGGAAATTGATTTTAAAGCAAATTTGGTGTCTGCTGTCAACAGAGCTAACTGGTGTTTATTAATCCTTTTTTCTCTTAAGAATATTTATTAAAAGATTTCATGACCTCGTGCATATTCATTTACAGGGATTACAGAGACGCTAGACAACCATGATCGAATCTAAAGAAATAAGTCTACGGACTAAGCAATCAGAGCAGATCCTGATCAGACAGTTTCTGTGTGATTTAGGTTAAAAGTTTGAATAGAATAATTTCCCATGACGAAAAGGCCCATTAACCTACAGTGCTAACCCCTAAAGTCACATTTATAAAAGAATGTAGCATATCCTTTTTTATAATTGTAGACCCAAGTAATTGGCTGCACTATTTTCTGTAGTATAAAGTTCACTGAAAACAGCCATCGATACACAACGTAAGCTGATCCAATATAAAAAAAAATGTGGAAGAATAAAATCGAACAAACAATCCCATTCCCTAGACGTTCACATCGTGGACGATTTCTTGAACTGCTCGTCCTTTGGTAATTTAAATAATCCTATTTAAACTCTGTCGGATTTGGAGCTACACCCATAGGCAGGGCGACACCCATAGACAGCACAAATTACCATTTTACCACTCAAAACGAAGCAGAAGTACATAACGTGCGATTCCTTTCGGTTGGAACAAAAAATATCACTGTTTCTTTAAACGAAATACAAATCGTCTAATTTAACGATCTACTGAGATATAACTCTTTACAAAACACAATCCGCACAACTTTAGGTATATATAAGGAACTTTTAAAGTACAAAATGAGACATTACCATTATTAACGTTGTTTAAACACCCACTATGCCCTGTGGAACCATATATTGACGATTAACTTATAAGTGAGTTTAAACGCGTTTACAAACGCGTTTGTAAGTGAATATACTAAACGGGTTTTAAACGGGTTTAAAACGCGTTTGAAACGCACTAAGTGGGAAAGAATAACAGTTTCTCCACTGTAACTTCACATCCCGTTACTTATTCGATATTTTCGTTTTTGTGAATAAGGAACCGGGAATAAGTAGAATAGATCAGATATAAAGCTGATCGGAATCTGATCTGTATCTGGTTTGTATCCGATCAGATCAACTCAGATCAAGATCAGCTCAGATCCAGATACGATTATATTAGATCAGAATCTGATCTGGATCTGATCTAGTTCTGATCTAAATCTAATATTGTACTTGTTTTGAGCAAAGCAGATCGGATCAGATCTAGATCCAGATCAGATCAGATAAGATTCGATTAGATCATATCATCCTAGATTACATAAAGTCAGACTAGATATGACCAGAGTAGATCCAGATCCAGATCTTGATCCAGATCAGATCGGATCAGATCATATGTTTATCCAGTCTAAGTCAAGATCTATACAGATATGTTGATCCGGCTAATTGGGCGGAGTTTGCAGTTACTGCACAGCATCTAAATTAACTCATTTTGTGCTGAAAATTATTCTGCCACAACTCTGATGTGTTTCATTTTTACTTGCTTTGTTACATTGTTTACTTACTTCTGATTCGTTACAACTGTTTGAGAAACTATTGAACAAGTGTCAAACAGCTTGGATCCTCATCTCGGTGCCTCATCTGGATCCAAGGTGTTTACAAATGCAAGTCATATCGTGCTTAGCATAATAAAGGTCACAAAACACTTAGATAAATAACAGCTTTATTCAGGAGAACGAGTGAAAGGATAATCGGTGATAGAGTTTAATAGATAGAGAACCTCGATCTATGCTGTTTTATATCGCACTAATTACGTAAGATTTCCGACATCACATTTTTAGAGCATACATTTATTATTTTGTAGATTTTCATTATTTCAAGACTTTGTTGATCTTTATCTGGTTACATATTTTAACAGTTTGGATTCAATCAGACGATGAGATACGTCTTGTTTAATCTAGGCTGGTAATGTTTATTTACTAATAATGTGTACAACCTGCTACAACGTATGTGTGACTTGATAACATGACATAGAGTTGAGTCGCACATCTGTTAATCATGAATTTGTCAATTGCGCATGCTAAAGTTACTCAACTACTCTCATTACATGAACAAACCCGATCTGATCTTATCTGATCTGGATCTAGATCTCGTCTGATCTTGATCTGATTTGGATCTGGATCTGAATCACTTCTGACCTGATATGGTATGATCTAATCTGATCTAATCTGATCTGGATATGAGTTGGATCTTATCTGGATTGAATCACTTCTGATTTGGTCTGATTTGATTTGATTTGATTTGCATCTTGATCTAATCTGATCTGACATAATCTGGATCTGGATCTGGATGTTCTTATCTGATCTGATCAAGACAAGCGAAAACTCTAATTAAGATCAGGGCCAGATCGGATCAGACCCTGATCAGATCCTGATCATATCCAGATCTATTCTAATCAGATATGGATATTGATCTGAATAAGATATTGAAATATACTTCATCTAATCTGATTTGATTTAATACAATGTAGTTGACATGTTAAGAGTGAATTGGCAGCTGGCTGCCAGTTGTCAGTAGACGGTTCGTTAAGCACAATACCTGAAGTAACATTTGAATTGGCTGCTGGCTGCCAGTTGCCAATTGACGGTTCACCTGTAAATACAGTTTCTTATGTTACATTTGAATTGGCAGCTGGCTGTCAGTTGCCAGTTGACTATTCGTGGTCAACCCTGTTTTGATATGTTAAGAGCGATTTGGAAGCTGGCTGCCAGTTGACAATTCACCTGAATACGTATCTATGTATTATAAAATTCGAATTGGCAGTTGGCTGCCAGTTGCTAGTTGACTTTTGGCTAGTAAATACAATTTCTGAAGTTACATTTCAATTGGCAACTGGCTGCATGTTGCCGGTTCGTTAGTAATCACAATACCTGATGTATAATAAAAGTCGAATTGGCAGCTGGCTGCCAGTTGCCAGGTGACTGTTTGCTAACACAAACAATGTCAGGAGTTACATTTGAATTGGCAGCTGATTGCCAGTTGCCAGTTCGCCTTTAAACACAATTTCTTATGTTATATTTGAATTGGCAGCTGGCTGCCAGATGCCAGTTACCTATTCGTAATCACCTCTGTTTTGATAGTTTAAGAGCGAATTGTCAGCTGGCTGACAGTTGCCAGTTGACAATTCACATGACTATGTTTCTATGTATAATAAAATTCGAATTGGCAGCTGGCTGTCAGTTGACAATTCACGGTTCTCTAGTAATCACAATTCATGAAGTTTCATTTGAATTGGCAACTGGCTGCCAGTTGCTAGTTGACGATTCGCGAGTATCATATTGAATTGGAAGCCGTATAGTGGAATTGGCTGGCAAATGGCAGCTAACTTCACGCACATCTGAGGGTTAGATTTTTGCAAGCGATCTCATTTAGTGCCTTGTTAATGCATTTTAAATTTCAGAAAATACAAGATTAGTACATATTAGCTACGAAAGAAAAACAAATTGCGCAATGTAACATATCCGAACAATTGAAACTGACTTTTCGCGATTTGTTTCACTTTCAGGACATTTTAGGAAAACAGTTGATTTTTTATATCGAAGTCGGGTGCCTCGAAACATCGGATATTTCGAGGTACAATTTCTTTCCCTTCAACAATTTGCAAATTATCTATTTTATGTAAATTTTCTAAAGTTTCCGTCTACAGCTTAATACAGGTCAAAAACAATGCTGCACGCTCATGTACGTGCTCTCTATGTTTTCGAACTACATTAGGCTGTCACCAACGGACCATTATTAGGCTAGAAATTGGATGTCAACTTTTCTCTTCATATGAATTGTCTAGTTCCCTTGAAATTAGAGATATTAAAATTCCACTGTACATGTAATTAGTTCTCAATAGCTACACTGTGGAATAGCTTACCTACTCTACTGTTTTCCCAATAGATTTTCCAACCGTATTTCTTATTGCATATTTTAATTCCTTTAAACTGGGAATTGAAAAGATGAGTTATGTGGTGGATAATTTTTACAGCCTGACATTGCTGCGCAATAGACATAATTTTAAAATTAACTTTGTGAATACTCATGGCACTAGTTCACGAAAAAATAGAAGAAATCTATATTTTGACTAATTAGATCTATACCTTAGCACAATTGAATCCCGACGATTTGGATCTTTTTAAATTTAGATAAAGTGAATTCTAGATAGTTTAGCTTGATTTGATCTAGATCTATTCAACAATTATTTTACCAAATTTGCTACGGACCCTACTGTACAGTAGCCGGAAAGACATTTTACACAACATGAATGAATGCCATGAGACTGTATAAATACATGTTATAATTATATCTTATCTAGATCTTACCAAATTAAAAGGAGGAGTAAAAGATCTAGATCTTATCAAAATAAAAGAAGGCGTAAAATTTTAAACACTGATAAAAAAAATTCGATCACCGAAAGAAAAATGCAAGATGTGTTCTTTGCAAATATCTTTAGGTATTGAAATCGATGAAAAATTATGTGTGAGTAAATCTCTTCACGACTATAAACCCTACATGTACACTCCACGTGCCTGTTTATGTCAATTCAAACACAGTAGACCCAGATCAAACGTAATGAAACAAATTTACAAACAGAGTACATCCAGATCAGACAGCTTCTGTTGTAGCTCCTTGATCACTGATCAGGGTCTAACTCTTATCGGTTTGCTTATGAAATAATACACCGGTAGGTCTGGTTGTACAATTACTGTCAAAGCCAAACTTTCATGTACTCATGTATCATTACAAAAACTCGATCTCCATGAAATCATTTTTTTCTTACACGCCCTTTTTTCACAATGCTAATTTTTCAAAGGGATCTTTGGCTCTGACAGAAACTATAGGATTAGATCAACAGAATTTCATAAGCAACAGAGCAGAACCTGGTCAGACAGCTCCTACAGGAACTGTCCGATCTGGATCTACTCTATTTGCAAACGTGCGTGAAGCCGTTTACATAATACGAGAAGGATTGGGAAATTGATTTTAAAGCAAATTTGGTGTCTGCTGTCAACAGAGCTAACTGGTGTTTATTAATTCTTTTTTCTCTTAAGAATATTTATTAAAGATTTCATGACCTCATGCATATTCATTTACAGGGATTACAGAGACGCTAGACAACCATGATCGAATCTAAAGAAATAAGTCTACGGACTAAGCAATCAGAGCAGATCCTGATCAGACAGTTTCTACGTGATTTAGGTTTACGCTGTTAACAAAAAGTTTGAATAGAATAATTTTCCAATACGAAAAGACCCATTAACCTACAGTGCTAACCTCTAAAGTCACATTCATAATAGAATGTAGCATATCCTTTTTTATAATTGTAGACCCAAGTCATTGGCTTAAACGGCTTTAAAACGCGTTTGAAAAGCAATAAGTTGGAAAGAATAACAGTTTCTCCACTGTAATTACTTAACGCAGCAAACACATAAAGATCTACGATGGAGTTGCAGAGTTACGATGCAGTAACTCGGTTTAAAAGTATACTGTCGCTACAAAAGATTAACGTTGGAAGGAATGCCGTGGTAATGAGAGTCCATTGTATACATGTATATAGTTTCTTATTCCCGGTTCCTTATTCAAAATGACTAATATAATTGAATCAGTATTTGGATGTAAAGTTAGCTACTTATTCCCGGTTCGTTATTCACAAAAACGAAAATAATTGAATAAGTAACGGGATGTGAAGTTAGCTACTTATTCCCGGTTCGTTATTCAGAATAATGAAAATAATCGAATAAGTAACGGGATGTGAAGTTAGCTACTTATTCCCGGTTCGTTATTCAGAATAACGAAAATAATCGAATAAGTAACGGGATGTGAAGTTAGCTACTTATTCCCGGTTCGTTATTCACAAAAACGAAAATAATCGAATAAGTAACTGGACGTGAAGTTAGCTACTTATTCCCGGTTCGTTATTCAAAATAACGAAAATAATTGAATAAGTAACGGAATGTGAAGTTATCTACTTATTCCCGGTTCGTTATTCAGAACAACGAAAATAATCGAATAAGTAACGGGATGTGAAGTTAGCTACTTATTCCCGGTTCGTTATTCACAAAAACGAAAATAATCGAATAAGTAACTGGGATGTGAAGTTAGCTACTTATTCCCGGTTCGTTATTCAAAATAACGCAAATAATTGAATAAGTAACGGGATGTGAAGTTAGCTACTTATTCCCGGTTCGTTATTCACAAAAACGAAAATAGTCGAATAAGTAACGGGATGTGAAGTTAGCTACCTATTCCCGGTTCGTTATTCACAAACACGAAAATAATCGAATAAGTAACTGGATGTGAAGTTAGCTACTTATTCCCGGTTCGTTATTCAAAATAACGAAAATAATTGAATAAGTAACGGGATGTGAAGTTAGCTACCTATTCCCGGTTCGTTATTCACAAAAACGAAAATAATCGAATAAGTAACGGGATGTGAAGTTAGCTACTTATTCCCGGTTCCTTATTCAAAATAATGAAAATAATTGAATAAGTAACGGGATGTGAAGTTAGCTACTTATTCCCGGTTCGTTATTCAGAATAATGAAAATAATCGAATAAGTAATGCGATGTGAAGTTAGCTACTTATTCCCGGTTCCTTATTCACAAAAACGAAAATAATCGAATAAGTAACGGGATGTGAAGTTAGCTACTTATTCCCGGTTCCTTATTCACAAAAACGAAAATATCGAATAAGTAACGGGATGTGAAGTTAGCTACTTATTCCCGGTTCGTTATTCACAAAAACGAAAATAATCGAATAAGTAACTGGATGTGAAGTTAGCTACTTATTCCCGGTTCCTTATTCAAAATAATGAAAATAATTGAATAAGTAACGAGATGTGAAGTTAGCTACTTATTCCCGGTTCGTTATTCAGAATAACGAAAATAATCGAATAAGTAACGGGGTGTGAAGTTAGCTACTTATTCCCGGTTCGTTATTCGCAAAAACGAAAATAATCGAATAAGTAACGGGATGTGAAGTTAGCTACTTATTCCCGGTTCGTTATTCACAAAAACGAAAATAATAGAATAAGTAACGGGATGTGAAGTTAGCTACTTATTCCCGGTTCCTTATTCACAAAAACGAAAATATCGAATAAGTAACGGGATGTGAAGTTAGCTACTATTCCCGGTTCGTTATTCACAAAAACGAAAATAATCGAATAAGTAACTGGATGTGAAGTTAGCTACTTATTCCCGGTTCCTTATTCAGAATAACGAAAATAGTCGAATAAGTAACGGGATGTGAAGTTAGCTACCTATTCCCGGTTCGTTATTCACAAAAACGAAAATAATCGAATAAGTAACTGGATGTGAAGTTAGCTACTTATTCCCGGTTCGTTATTCAAAATAACGAAAATAATTGAATAAGTAACGGGATGTGAAGTTAGCTACTTATTCCCGGTTCGTTATTCAGAATAATGAAAATAATCGAATAAGTAACGGGATGTGAAGTTAGCTACTTATTCCCGGTTCGTTATTCAGAATAACGAAAATAATCGAATAAGTAACGGGATGTGAAGTTAGCTACTTATTCCCGGTTCGTTATTCACAAAAACGAAAATAATCGAATAAGTAACTGGACGTGAAGTTAGCTACTTATTCCCGGTTCGTTATTCAAAATAACGAAAATAATTGAATAAGTAACGGAATGTGAAGTTATCTACTTATTCCCGGTTCGTTATTCAGAACAACGAAAATAATCGAATAAGTAACGGGATGTGAAGTTAGCTACTTATTCCCGGTTCGTTATTCACAAAAACGAAAATAATTGAATAAGTAACTGGGATGTGAAGTTAGCTACTTATTCCCGGTTCCTTATTCAAAATAACGCAAATAATTGAATAAGTAACGGGATGTGAAGTTAGCTACTTATTCCCGGTTCGTTATTCACAAAAACGAAAATAATCGAATAAGTAACTGGATGTGAAGTTAGCTACTTATTCCCGGTTCGTTATTCAAATTAACGAAAATAATTGAATAAGTAACGGGATGTGAAGTTAGCTACTTATTCCCGGTTCGTTATTCACAAAAACGAAAATAATCGAATAAGTAACTGGACGTGAAGTTGGCTACTTATTCCCGGTTCGTTATTCACAAAAACGAAAATAATCGAATAAGTAACGGGATGTGAAGTTAGCTACTTATTCCCGGTTCGTTGTTCAGAATAACGAAAATAGTCGAATAAGTAACGGGATGTGAAGTTAGCTACCTATTCCCGGTTCGTTATTCACAAAAACGAAAATAATCGAATAAGTAACGGGATGTGAAGTTAGCTACTTATTCCCGGTTCCTTATTCAAAATAATGAAAATAATTGAATAAGTAACGGGATGTGAAGTTAGCTACTTATTCCCGGTTCGTTATTCAGAATAATGAAAATAATCGAATAAGTAATGGGATGTGAAGTTAGCTACTTATTCCCGGTTCGTTATTCAGAATAACGAAAATAGTCGAATAAGTAACGGGATGTGAAGTTAGCTACCTATTCCCGGTTCGTTATTCACAAAAACGAAAATAATCGAATAAGTAACGGGATGTGAAGTTAGCTACTTATTCCCGGTTCCTTATTCAAAATAATGAAAATAATTGAATAAGTAACGGGATGTGAAGTTAGCTACTTATTCCCGGTTCGTTATTCAGAATAATGAAAATAATCGAATAAGTAACGGGATGTGAAGTTAGCTACTTATTCCCGGTTCCTTATTCACAAAAACGAAAATATCGAATAAGTAACGGGATGTGAAGTTAGCTACTTATTCCCGGTTCCTTATTCACAAAAACGAAAATATCGAATAAGTAACGGGATGTGAAGTTAGCTACTTATTCCCGGTTCGTTATTCACAAAAACGAAAATAATCGAATAAGTAACGGGATGTGAAGTTAGCTACTTATTCCCGGTTCCTTATTCACAAAAACGAAAATATCGAATAAGTAACGGGATGTGAAGTTAGCTACTTATTCCCGGTTCGTTATTCACAAAAACGAAAATAATCGAATAAGTAACTGGATGTGAAGTTAGCTACTTATTCCCGGTTCCTTATTCAGAATAACGAAAATAGTCGAATAAGTAACGGGATGTGAAGTTAGCTACCTATTCCCGGTTCGTTATTCACAAACACGAAAATAATCGAATAAGTAACTGGATGTGAAGTTAGCTACTTATTCCCGGTTCGTTATTCAAAATAACGAAAATAATTGAATAAGTAACGGGATGTGAAGTTAGCTACCTATTCCCGGTTCGTTATTCACAAAAACGAAAATAATCGAATAAGTAACGGGATGTGAAGTTAGCTACTTATTCCCGGTTCCTTATTCAAAATAATGAAAATAATTGAATAAGTAACGGGATGTGAAGTTAGCTAATTATTCCCGGTTCGTTATTCAGAATAATGAAAATAATCGAATAAGTAATGGGATGTGAAGTTAGCTACTTATTCCCGGTTCCTTATTCACAAAAACGAAAATAATCGAATAAGTAACGGGATGTGAAGTTAGCTACTTATTCCCGGTTCCTTATTCACAAAAACGAAAATATCGAATAAGTAACGGGATGTGAAGTTAGCTACTTATTCCCGGTTCGTTATTCACAAAAACGAAAATAATCGAATAAGTAACTGGATGTGAAGTTAGCTACTTATTCCCGGTTCCTTATTCAAAATAATGAAAATAATTGAATAAGTAACGAGATGTGAAGTTAGCTACTTATTCCCGGTTCGTTATTCAGAATAACGAAAATAATCGAATAAGTAACGGGGTGTGAAGTTAGCTACTTATTCCCGGTTCGTTATTCACAAAAACGAAAATAATCGAATAAGTAACGGGATGTGAAGTTAGCTACTTATTCCCGGTTCGTTATTCACAAAAACGAAAATAATCGAATAAGTAACGGGATGTGAAGTTAGCTACTTATTCCCGGTTCCTTATTCACAAAAACGAAAATATCGAATAAGTAACGGGATGTGAAGTTAGCTACTTATTCCCGGTTCGTTATTCACAAAAACGAAAATAATCGAATAAGTAACTGGATGTGAAGTTAGCTACTTATTCCCGGTTCCTTATTCAGAATAACGAAAATAGTCGAATAAGTAACGGGATGTGAAGTTAGCTACCTATTCCCGGTTCGTTATTCACAAAAACGAAAATAATCGAATAAGTAACGGGATGTGAAGTTAGCTACTTATTCCCGGTTCGTTATTCAAAATAACGAAAATAATTGAATAAGTAACGGGATGTGAAGTTAGCTACTTATTCCCGGTTCGTTATTCAGAATAACGAATATAATTGAATAAGTAACTGGGTGTGAAGTTAGCTACTTATTCCCGGTTCGTTATTCACAAAAACGAAAACAGTCGAATAAGTAACGGGGTGTGAAGTTAGCTACTTGTTTGCTATTGAACATTCACAATCCATTGAATGTCGAACAGGGAACAAGGAACAAGTAGCCAACTTCACGGACATTTACTTCATGGCAAAGCGGGCCTCGTTTTTTATGTACGGCAGATCTACTACTTTCAACGGTTGAAATTGTAGTCTGCTTTAGAAGAGTTGTGTGCTGGATGTTTACATTTCCTTGGCAAGAAATTGTTTTGTTTAAACTCCCATATGTTTCATTTATAAACTAAGATGAATTTGTTATTGTATGTTCTTTTTTGTCTAAAGTTTCTTTCTTTTTTGTTGTTAATCTTTTAACTCTTTCCCAGAGTTCTGTGTTTATTCTAAATTTCAAAACCTACCGAATATTCATGAACAAAACAGTTATAATGAAATATTGAATGTGGAACATTGTAGCCATTTTAGAACTAATGACACAGAGCTATCAAATTCCACTAGCAAACAGAGCTGACCATGATCAGACGGCTCCTCTAGGAGCCGTCTGATCTGGGTCTACTCTGCTTGCAAATGCGTTAAAAAAGCGTTTATATGAAGGAAAGGGTTAAAACCTTGGCCAGGTACCAGATCCTCTACTCGACTCGCATTGGGCAACACAGCAAAGATCCAGATAAGACGCTGGATTACTCGGCGTCTCATCAGGATCCAAGCTGTTTGACACTCGGCCAATAATTTCTCAAAAGCTGTCAATTGAATCGGAAGTAGTCAGCACGTGCGGCACTATCTTTAAATTTGAACAAACTTTATTGTTCCACAACGGGATTAGAGTTAAAGTGGATAATGATCTGTAACTTTGTTCATATGTGACACTCGGCGCTTTATTTCGTAAGCAGTCCTTGTGTTTTCGTAAGCAGCCAATGCGTTTGTCGTATAAGTTTTCAGAAACGTCACTTTATTCTCTATACTGACATAACTGACATAACAAAATTAGGTCTAAATCAAAATAAGAAAAAGTTCAGTCAGACAAATAGTACGTGTCCTTTTGACAATAAATTATTATGTAACCTCGCATGCTTTCACACCTTACTATTCACATGCTGAATATTGACCTGTGTGTCCATCTACATGTACTATGAATACCAATAAACTGAATCATTCTAAAGTTGGGTCAATTGTAGCCACTGAATTATAATTGCAAATACAGTAAAAAACCCTCTAATGCGACCACCAAAAAAGGGTATAATTCACAGTGGCAAAGGCAGGTGGTAGCTTAATGCAGGACGAAAGTTTTGCAGAAAGCTCCTTTCTGTATAACTTTCGTCCTACATTAAGCAACCACCTGCTTATAAAGACAGCTATGTTTGTTCATTAAGTGGTCGCATTTGGAGGGGGTTGACTGTATTGCATACCCATGTGAGACGCGCCTCCAGAAACTCTCTCACATGGGTCTACACTATTTGCAAATGCAGATATATAGCATCTAGAAGACTAAAAATAGGGTGGGCGCCCAAATTAACAAAACCACGTAGTATTCGGTTCAAAACTGTTTGGATCCTGATTGGACTAGGATAATAAGATATACACGCGGTTTGAGCAGATGGCAAACTGTTTACAACCACATGTACAAGTTAGGTAGGTTTATACCTAGTAGCGGTTTTAACCCAATAAGTCTATTCTGTCACAGCAGGTGAATAAATTCAGCGATAAATTTTTTATGTCGCTAGAAAATATAGCTCAGATATAGAACGTAATAAATCAACGGAACATGCAACTGTAAGCTATTTATATAGACGGATGACGTCGGAGGTTTTAATGTTGGATTAATATGGATATTTATAAAAACAGATGAGGCACCCGTTGATTATGTGTTTCATTTGAATCACAACTGTTTGGCACCCAGACTAAAGCATTAAAGAGAAAGGGGGTTGAATTGTGCGGTTTGTTTTAGCGCATTAGGCGTTTATTTGAACAAACAAAACATGCGTCTAGTCGGCTAACGATTATTTAAGTAATTCCATGTATGCATCAGCAGGTTATATTAGGACGTTGTGTCATTCAGATCTAGTCAGCAATCGATTGTAAATTCAATGATAGTACTAACAATGCGGATATTATAACCAAAAGCTATGAATAAATCATTTAAAGTTCAATAATTTTATTTTTTAAAAAAAAAAAGATCAATACAGCAAAACCCCTCTATACCGGAATTCTAGTTCAGAAGAATTTAGATACTTTCTGGCAGATAGCTGCTTAATGCAGGGTGAACGTCATGCAGAAAGTTCCTACAGGATCTTTCTGCATGGTTTTCATCCTGCATTAAGCTGACACATGTCTCCAAGACACATATTTATACTGAACTGAACATTCAGTTTAGAGAGGTTTTACTGTACTTTTTCTCTGTAACTTGCGCGTGCTGATGATGAGGTCAGAAATGAGGTCAGAAAGTGATTTAAATTGGCTGAAATCAGATCCAAGTTAAACCTTAAGTTAGTAATGTTTACTTGTATGTTACATATATGTCTGTCTTCTGCTTTCACAATGGAGTTCCTTTGTAGCGCGTCTGTTTTTCGAAGAATTTGTCCGACGTCCGAGTTGTCGTTATCCGGAAACTGGTAAAGTTTCAACCAACATGAAGTTGGCTGTTTCTTCTTTACTAATCATCCAAATTTTATGAAACTTTACACAATTTTTCACCATCACAAGGGCTATAATATGGCCAAGGGCCATAAATCTGTTGGTCTGGTTTTATCTTTACAAAATTATTCCCCTTTATCGACTAGGAAATAAAAAATTAAAATTTGTAACCGTACCCGGAAGGGCTCTCATATTTCACATGTGAATTATTTTGGCAAGGCATTTCCATAAATGTTACATTTTTCGACTTTTGACCTAGACCTTTGAACGTTGACCTATATTTAAAAAACATATAATTTAGCGTTGCCTATTATTTCAAAACTATTTAAGCTAATCTTATGAAATTTCACACACTTGTTCACAATCACAAGATCAACAATCTGGCCAAGGACCTTAACTCAGTAAGACTGGATTTCACACAAGTATGCCCCTTTAAGGGGAAAAACATTAAAACATCACGACAGATGAGCACTGACACCCGCATGCGGTGCTCTTGTTTATAGTTTCAAATACAGCAATTGAAATAACTTATATTCAAGATGGAACTAGTCTGCCATGCATGGTCATGCGGTAAAGCGTTAAGGAGAATGTTCACCTGATCTTTTGTTGTTGATTCAAAACATAATGAAGGACAGATGTATCAATGACTAGATAACGCTGCTTATTCAAGTACAATAGAACTTGTCTTCAGAGACCTTATTTTGATTGGGCACAGGACTCTTTAACCCATTACCTCATAGGCTATTTTTAGATACAACCTCTTTGAATTAATCTACCGAAAAGGAGCATTAACCCTTTCGCTGCCAATGCCGGATATGTGATTACCTATGCAAACAGGTTGGATCCAGATGAGACGCCGAGTAACTCGGCGTCTCATCAGGATCCAAAACTGTTTGTTACTGTTGCTATATTTTTGAAACCAAATGAAGAAAATCAAAATAATGACATTTTGTAGCAGACGACAAAGTTAGCAGACGACAGAGTTTGGCAGCGAAAGGGTTCATTAGAGAAAAGGAACATTTTACAATTTTGTAGTTTGAAACCATTGTGATAAATAGAACATTTGCTCCTATAGGAGCAAATGCTCTATTAATCACAATGGTTTCACAAAGTGACTTTCACAGAGTCGTCAAAAGTCGTCAATATGAGGGAAAGGACTAAAAGGAGATGGTTGCTTAATACTGGGCAAAAATAATGCAGAAAGTTTCTGTACTTTTGACACGCATTAAGCTACCGCCTGTCTTTGCTCTTTTTAATAGTTATTTAACACTTTCCTCCATAAATACGCCTTTCTACGCCTCTGTAAAACTCACCTATTGAAACCATTGTGACAAATAGAGCATTTGCTCCTATATGAGCAAATGCTCTATTTCTCACAATGGTTTCAAACTACAAAATTCTTAAATTTTCCTTTTCTCTAGTTAATGCTCCGTTTCGGTATATTTATTCAAAGAAGCTGGATCTAAAAATAGCCTATGAGGTAATGGGTTAAGACAGGTTCTACTGTACTAAAATCGTCATCTTGCC
This sequence comes from Azorinus chamasolen, assembly GCA_963576725.1. NCBI lineage: Eukaryota > Metazoa > Mollusca > Bivalvia > Cardiida > Solecurtidae > Azorinus > Azorinus chamasolen. The sequence continues at coordinate 35,219,525 of OY755243.1, forward strand.
ACCAAACTGATTTGTGACCCTCTCGAAGAGCAATTATAAATACGTTGTCACAACGTAAAATTTGGTGGAGAAATAAAGAAAATATTCTTGAAAATGTTTAATTTACTCATTTTATTTGGGCCTCTGCTAAATGAAGAATATGATAACTACTGCGTGTGCAATGTTCTCGAGCTGCAGCTGTTAGAATGGCGGAGTGTCTTCTAGGAGAATCGAACCTGGTCGAATGATATCAGAGCTTCTGAAATGATCACTAGATGTGTATTGGTAGTCTTTGATATATTTATACACAGCTTAGCCTCTCTAAAGCGAGCACTGCATTCATCAACACGAGAATCTTTAAAAATAGGTGACTGTATAATGTAAAATAAAAATAATTCAGAAAGCTACTGCGGGAGCTTTCTGCGAAATGTGTGCCTTACATTGAGCGTGTTGCCTGTGCCCGGAAATGTAGAATTGGGCTTATTTTGTGTTCGTTAAAGAGAAGTTTTACTTGTTTTCTACACCTTGAAATCCTTGAAATCAGTCTTGAGACTCTCGAGTTTGTATAAGTCAAGGTTTCTACTATACTGGGAACCAGGCAAGCGCGCGCGCGCGTGTGTGTGTGTGTGTGTGTGTGTGTGTGCGTGCGTGCGTGCGTGTGTGCGAGCGTGTGTGTGTGTGTGTGTGTGGGGGGGGTATGCTGAGTTCAAAACCTAGTATCATAATAACATGATATTTTTGCAAAATTTTCCTATATTGGGTTTTATTCAGAAGCAGATTATGCGGGGTCTGTGTACCCACAGTATTTGTAAGTATTAACCCATTCCCTCCTTCTGACGCATTTCGACGTCTCTGTAAAAGTAATTGCATGTATTTGAAACCATTATGACTAATAGAGCATTTGCTCCATAGGAGCAAGTGCTCTATTTATCACATTGGTTTCAGAACTATATAATTCTCCCCCCCCCCCTTTTCTAGTAATTTCTCCTTTTTGGTAGATTTATTCAAAGAGGTTGGGTCTTAATGTAGTCTAAGGGCGGGGGATGGGCTAACCATGGCGGCTTAACCATTTCCTTCATATAAACGTGTTTTCACGCATTTGCAAACAGAGTAGACCCAGATCAGACGGCGCCCAATAGGAGCAGCCTGGCCAGGGTTTGCTCTATTTGTTATTCGGATTTGATAGATCTGTTTCTTTAGTTTCTATAATGGTTATTCCATATATTTCATTATAACTATTTTGTCCTTTTTTTTGTAGAACAGGGAAAGGGTTAACACAAACGTAAACAAACGAGAGCAGGTATACAATAATACAGGTGACACTGGGTGCTTTATCAGGAACTCTTATCCGACATGAATCATGGAGATATCATAGAACCTGTATGTTCACGGAGACCCTGAGGGGCACGTGGGAAAATACCTATTCGCACCGAATTCTACACGCCTTCTAAGCCTTCAAAGAGAAGCTCTGAGATTTGCGACGAGCAAACCCGATGGATTTCCATGTTTCATTCTACCAGTTACAGTAGCACTTCTCTAAAGCTGTCTCTAACTAAATACACACAGATCTGTGTATTTTAATAGCATATATACGATACCTGTTATGGTATGCTACTCACTTCCCCAATATTACACTATCCTAGAAGTACATATATATCTAGATCTGTGTATCTGTGTATTTTAACGCTTTACTCCATAAATACGCCTTTGCAAACATAGTACACCAGGATCAGACAGTTCCTATAGGAGCCGTCTGATCAGGGTCCGCTTTGTTTGCTTGTGAAATTAGAATAAGTGTGACCATTCAGTTTCTACCAATTCCAAAACATCCTGTGTACATATGTTATTATAACAATAAATCTAATTGATATTCATGATGTCGTTTTTCTGACATGAATATTCATAGAGTAAATGATTAAAATCAGGATGCTGGTTAATGCCAATCAAGCTCATTGTTGAGCTTTGAGTATAAAATTCGCCCTGCATTAAATTACCAGCTGTTTGAATGATCCAGAATACGACTTTATGTTTAGAGGCCGCTGGAGAAAGGTATTCCTGTATTCCCTACTGGAGTCATGTTCATTTCATTCATTCCCACTGACAGGTGCGATCACGATTTTATCCCACTGTGAGTAATGCCTGTAGTACCCCGCCTATTTTTCTATGGTGTAGCATTTCAGTCAAAGATTGTAGAGAAAAAAATGCTTTATTACAGGTAAATAGCATCGAAGCTAAACTATGTGGGTCAGTTCGTTATAACTTATTATTTCATTCAGGTGAGACGAGTACGGTAACATGACTCGAACTCTCTCATTAGAGTCTGTTCGATTCTCTCCTGAAATAATACAGAAACGAATCTGCATTTTTGGCACGTGGAGATTTACATGCTCATTTGCCATTATCAAATTCTACTGTTTATATTCATAAAGTAATACATTTCTGTCAGGGGCAGTGATAGAAATATAACAATAATTGTGTGCGTATTTTGGCCAAAATGGTACACCATACCTGGTTTCTCGTGATGCCTGCGCTGGGAAACCGGTATATTTTTAAACGGAAAGTTCTGTGAATGAGTGATTCACTCCCCACATTTACTCCTATACCTACGGATATACCTATCTGGGTTAAGGTCATGCAATACCAGTATGCGTCATACGTGTCAGTACCGCCGTTGTCGTCATTCATGTGCTTCAATGTTTTCATTTTTACACCTTCTCCAAGATCATCAGAATCAGATGATTTCAACCAGTTTTATTCCTCATCAGACGTCGGGCGGCTCAGCGTCTGATCCCAGATCATTCTGAGTTTGATTTGGAAAATACAAAACTACCGAAAGGATTGTTTCTGTCATGGTGATAAATTGTATCTACTTATCACCCTAAATATCTCGTTCTTTCGCCAAGAAACACTTGAAGTCGACTTGCATCTATAAACAATTGAGAGAGTTTAATTCTTCGCACATTTAGTAATTGTCGTCTAAATAAGCACGTGCTATTTATGTCCATTTCTTTTTGTAAAAACTGTCAAAGTGTCAAAAAGTTTGGGTCCTGTTGACAGACCGAGTGCAAATACTTAACCCATTACCTCAAAGGCTAAGTTTAGACCCAACCTCTTTGAATGAATCTACCCAAAAGGAGCATTTACTAAAGAAAAGCAAAATTTTAAATTTTTGTAGTTTGAAACCATTGTGATAAATAGAGCATTTGCTCCTATAGGAGCAAATGCTCTATTATCACAATGGTTTCACGAAGTGACTTTTACAGAGTCGTCAAAAGTCGTCAATATGAGGGAATGGGTTAAAGAGTGACGATGTTTTAAAACTGTTTATAAGCAGCACTTTCATGACTGAAGGAAAAAATCAATGTTTATTTATAAGAATTATAAATGATATGTTGATTTAATTATAATTTTGATGTTTGTTTAGTTTACTTATCCTCGAAAGCCCAGATTATTTGATTAGGATAAAGAAAGAGATCTTGCTCTAACAGCCTCCAATAGGCTGATACCTGTTGGGTTTTAAAGCCTTTCCCTCATATAAACGCCTTTGCGCGCTTTAGCAAGCAGTAGATCCAGATCAGACGGTTCCTATTGGAACTCCTCGACTCACAATTGACATAAGTTCAGTACTATATTATTATTAATAAATTTTATTCAGTAGCCTCCATTCACGGAGAGGAGTATGCTGTGAACCGTTCTTTGGGCTAAACTGCTAGACTTAGAAGAATTGACATAACACGTATGATAAGTCTCTGGTTGCAACCAGTTTCTTACGTGAACCACCAGGGCAGATCGGTCATGTCAGAATTTGACGAGGATTTCTGGTTGACTTTACTCAGTCGGAAACCCCGTCTAAATCCGGCATTGTTGCGGCCTTATCCGACATCAGCAAATAGTTCCGATTGACTGAAACCGACTCCTAGTATTCAGTTCTGTACTATGAATGAGACATAGAGAAACCATCATATGGCTTGAGTATGAGTATACATGCAAGATTCTCAACATAAAGTAATACACGAATCATTGTGCAGTATAAGTCGGGCGTATTAGTGGCCAAGCCGAGCTTTAATTAAGATAGAGCTTAAATGAAAGCCACGCAGAAAGATCTCAAGGGAATTCTTCTGTATAATTTTCATCTTAAATTAAGAAGCCATATGTTTAAAACGATCTAAAGTCTTCTTTACTAAAAGTTTGTGGTGTGCTCTATAGTTCTTCATCTTGAATATTGCATATGAAAACTATACACAGCTACAATGACATAGTGTATGCCTGTATGCGTGTGTGCGTGTGTGTGTGTGGGGGGGGGGGGATATTCGGTTCGGTCAAGCATTTTACAAACTATTGTTCGAATGTCAGACAGCGTGAATCCTGATGAGATGCTGAGTAACTTGGCATCTCATCTCGATCCGAACTGTTTGTAATAGCAAGTCATGTGCGCTTTTCAAAGACCAAAGATAAAACCGTTTCTTCAGAACTCTTGGATTCTTCGCAAGATACCCATATTCAAAGATGTTGAGTCCTATTCTATTCCTTTTAAATATTAACTTATAATGTAAGCCATAAGGTATGGCAATGCAGGCACCATCCACATTCATGTCTAACCCTTACTTCACAGATACGCCTTTTTTACGTCTTTGCAAACAGAGTACATCCAGATCAGATGGCCCCTACAGGAGTCGCCTGACCAAGGCCTGCTCGTTTTACTTATGAATATTATAGATTTGATTCTACAGTCTGTGGTGTGGTAAAAATGCCCTGTTCAGACTGCCATAATTACTCAGATAATTAATATTCATACATTATTTTTTTTATTAATAGTCATGCAGTAAAGGGTTACAGAGAGAGGGGCGCATTGGAGTCCCGGCAGGGAGCTAACGATTTACTGCCGATGGAAATGGGGCTTTAATTACAAGACTAGGCATCAAACAATTTTCAAATGCTTTGCCTTTATTCCACTGTAGAAAAAAAATGCGTCTGCTTAAACTCTGGTATGGAGCAGTTTTAATTTACATCCGAACCGTCAAAGCTTTGGAGAAGCTGTTGACCGAGTATCAAATAGCTTATGCCGAGTTACTCGGCGTCTTGCATGAATCCAAGCTGTTGGCAAATGCGTGGTATTACTAGATAAGTGCATAAGTGTTAAAATAATTCCACATTGCAGTGAGGAAGGCCAACCCAGGTCCTCGGAACCAGAATTCTTTCCCCTCAAACAGCACCGTGTCTGTTAGATATAATTACACAGCCTTTACATCACATAAACTATTTTCAAAAAGATATGGTAGGAGAAACACGGGACTCTGTATTCACGTGACTGTTATTGTTTTGTTTTGTTTTGTTTTTAAAAAAAAGAGAGCTTAAAAGTGCTCCATACGCCTGTTTGTTGTTGTTGACGTCTATGTAAAATGGTCTACAGAATAACCTCTCTATAACGGCCACTAAATTACATCAAGTATGTTGTGTTAAAGACAGGTGGCTGATTACAGCAAGGTGAAGGTAAAACAGAACGCTCCTATAGGAGCGTTCTGTTTTACTTTCACCTTGCTCTAAGCAGCCACCTGCCCTAACTAACAACTAATTAACACAATTGAGTGGCCGTTATAGAGAGGTTTTACTGTACACCAATATCAGATGGCTCATACAGGGACCGTCTGACCAGGGCCTTCTATTTGCTCAGTGAACTTTACATATCTGACCATACTGTTTTATTCTTGGAGAAAAACTGTTGTTGTTAATATGCCATTATAAATACAATGCTAATTAATAGTCGTGTACGGTAAGACCTCTCTCAACCGGATGTTCAATTTAGTATAGATATCGGTCTTAGAGACGGGTGACAGCTTAATGCATGGCGAAAGCAATGCTGAAATCTCCTCTAGGAGTTAAACCCTGCATTAAGCAGATACCTGCTTAAAAGTATCTAAATTCGTTTTTACTAGAAATCCGGTTTAGAGGCGTTTCACTGTATATTTTATTTATGCGAAAAGTACACAGAAACGTACACAGAAACGTGATTAGAACAGTACAAAAGGAATAATGAATGAACAAGTACAAATGAAATATACCATGTATTTTAGATACATGTACTTAGTAATTCTTTAGCGTTTGAGACACTTTGTTTCTGTATAATACAATCATCTCCTTTGAAATACAGTAAAACTCGATACTACGAACCCTCAAATACAGTAAAAACTCGATACTACGAACACTCAAATACAAACACTCAAATACAGTAAAACTCGATACTACAAACACTCAAATACAGTAAAACTCGATACTACGAACACTCAAATACAGTAAAACTCGATACTACGAACACTCAAATACAGTAAAACTCGATACTACGAACACTCAAATACATTAAATAGAGGATCTGTTGCGAGTTGTCTTTTAAGATCACATGTTCCTAAACGAGCCTTAGAAAATGTCATTAAGCGAGCCTTGGCGAGCTTAATAACATTTTCTTGGTGAGTTTAGGACCATGTGATCTTAAAAGACAACGAGCATCAGATTCTTTTTCTCACATATCAAAAAAGTGTATTTTCGCCGTTTAAATGACATGTAAACATAGGTTTCCATGGTTTGACGTCATATATGACGTATGACGTCATATAATTATGTTCTAAAGTGACCTTACACGTGTTACAGATAAGGGAATCTTAACCTGTTGTTCTTACTCGGAGATAAGGGAATGTATGTGAGAAAACTCGATACTACGAACACTCAGATACGTACCATTACGGATCTGTATCACATGTGGCAACTTAATGCAGGGTGAAATTCACACAGAAAGCTCCATGACTTTCACCCTGCATTAAGCTGCCACCTGTCTACAAAGACATAAATTCCTCCTCAGTAAAAATTCGTAGTATCGAGTGCTACCCGAGTGCTATTTCATTTCGAGTGCATATTTCGCTGTATAGAGGTTTCGGTCTCGTGCAATTCACACAAGAAACCGAATCCACAGACATGGTATTAACCCTTTACTCTATAAATACGCATTCAAATGCATTTGCAAACAGTGTAGACCCAGATCAGATGGCTCCTGTAGGTATCGTCTGGTCCGAATATGCCCTGTTTGCTTATGGAATGATATAGATCTCATTCTACACGTTTTACCAGGTCCAAGCTTTTTCTTGTCCATCTGTCATTATAGAGATTTATTTCCACATATACTTTATTTATTGCATGAATACATGTACTCACAGAGGAAAGGGATAATCGTGATGAGGCAGGCAAATGGAAAGAATTCTCACCACTTTGAAAGTTATGAAGACTGTGTACTTAGAATTTACTTCTTGTGTGTTTATTCTGTTCAATGTCAAGTACATACAACGAGAAAAGTTCAAGAGAACGTTTCTAGATTCTATTTCACGCAGCCATATGTTCAAAACATTGCTTAACTTGATTACATCTTATGCGTGAGAAAGTTTAGTTTGACCAGTTCTTGAGACCGACAAAACAAGCGTTTGTTTATCATTCAGCAGTTACGGCGACCAGGGCGAACTGGACATGTGGGTACCTGTATACCTCCGCCCTAGGGATGTCTGTGACCTGTATGTACCTGTATACCTCCGCCCCAGGGATGCCGGTGGGAGTCGTTCCCAGCAGAGTCTTTCCGATAACCGTAGTCTCCGTCTCGACATTACGAATTTTTGGAAGCTGACTGTTTTATCATTCCCCAACGGTAAAGTCATATGGTATGTGACGATGCTTTAACGCTTTACTCCATAAAAAACCTTTTACGATTTTGTAAACAGAGTAGACTCAGATCAGACGGCCCCTAGAGGAGCCGTCTGATCAGGGTCTACTCTGTTTGCTTATGATATAATATAGATACGAGTCTACAGTTTCTGCCATGGACAAAACCTCCCAAGTCCATGTTCTATTATAGCAAGTAAACTAATTAATATTCATGATGTCATTATTTCTTACATGAATATTCATGGGATATAGGGTTAAATTGATAGTTTCTACACTTATCGCATATTTTTAATAACATCATATAAAACATGGCATTTTGTTATGTTCAATAACATCATTTTGTTATGTTCAATAACATCATATAAAACCAAAGACCTATGATAACATGGGTCTTTGATAAAACATGGTATTTGCTATGTTCAATCATTTGTATGAAGATTGTCAATTGAACTTATATCGAAAAATGCCCCTGTGATACATTAATAAGAGACGTATATTAACTATATTGACGAATTTGCTAACAGATCAGTTCAGGCAGCCCCTGAACATCATCTGTGAATAGTGGAGCTATCCTACTCGCCCTGGCGTCGGCGTCACACCTTGGTTACGGTTTTTTGTTAAAGTCCACTTTTTGCCTCTAACCTTTGGAATAAAGCTTTGAAAGTTGGAACACTTGTTCACCATGACAAGCTTCATCTGTAGACAAGGGTACATAACTCTGTCAAACATTTTGACAGAATTATGGCCCTTTTTAACTTACAATTTTTGGTTAAGGTTTTTGTTAAAGTCCATGTTTTGCCTCTTGCCTTTGCAGTAAAGCTTTGAAACTTGGAACACTTGTTCACCGCCACAATCTGCATCTGTAGGCAAAGAGTACATAACTCTGTCAGGCATTTTGACAGAATTATGGCCCTTTTTTACTTAGAACTTTTGGTTAAGGTTTTTGTTAAAGTCCACTTATTTACATAACCCTTTGAGAAATAGCTTTAAAACTTGGAACACTTGTTCACCATCACAATATTTATCTGTAGGCAAGAGTACATAACTCTGTCAAGTATTTGACACAATTATGGCCCTTTTTAACATAGAACTTTTGGTTAAGGTTTTTGTTAAAGTCCACTTACATAACCCTTTGAGATAAAGGTTTGAAACTTGGAACACCTGTTCACCACCTCAAGCTTCATATGTTGGCAATAGTACATTACTCTGTCAAGCATTTCTAAATAACAGAAATGATTGCCCTTTTTAACTTAAGTTTTTCTCTTTCATTAAAGTGTTCAAATAGATCCTACATCCTGAATACTATTAAAGATATTTTACTGAGACTGATTACTTGCTTATAGTATTATTTGACACTGTTTTAGTCCACTATCAACATTTTTACACTAACAATTCTGAGAATAGTCGAGCGCGCTGTCCTGTGACAGCTCTTGTTCTAACAAGAATTCCATTACGTACATGGATAATCCTTTGCTATCAAGAAAAAGGCGCTCCATATTGTGCATTGAGTGGATAAGTTCGCTGTAAGTAAACTCACTTCTAATCAATACCGTCATTGCTTTGATGTTTTGTTAAAGCTTATAACCTGAAATACACACTCGTTCATTCATTCACTCACTAACTCACTCACTCACTAACTCATTAACCCAATCACTCACTTAACATTAAAGAGTTTTCACGCGCAACTGCACTTCGTCAAAAAAGCTGACTCTGCGATTTTCTTCAATCCCCAAGAACAGATGTATAGCAGTACGTGTCGTCGTGTTTCATTACATTTCAAAAGTTTTTGCACTCAAAAATTTGCTGTCTTTTCAGCGTTCGGTAGATTTTCAAGGAGGTCAACATTCAAACCAGATGTGATTCTCGTTCCATCACCTAGACGCTTGCACGTGAGTCCTTAATTCTTTTCGATGATACGGATTGCCACATGCTTTGAAATGGTCGTCTTTTCTTAAGTTGTGACCTGCAGCCATCGTTTGAATCAATCGTACTCCCATTATTGGCTTTAGGGCAGGTGGTAGCTTAATGCAGGATGAAAGTTATGCAGAAAGCTCCTCTAGGAGCTTTCTGCATTACTTTCGTCCTGCATTAAGCTACCGCCTGCTATCATAGACCCACACATGTTTTCATTGCATGATTGCTATAGATAGCTTCTACTGTACGTAACAGATTAGTTTCGGGAATAAACTCGCTGACTCTGTGTACAGAAGCTGGAGTATGTCAACCCGTCTTCGCACCCGTTAATCTCTGTCCAAATCTGTTTAAAATCACAGTTTAGGTTTGTAAATTAGCACACATGTAAACAATTTATAGCAGCTTGAAGAGGAAAGCACTGAACTGGAATAAGACAGTCGCGTCTGTCTGTCAAAGACTTGTAATATGTTTGAAACTGACATGAGTTGACGTCCCGTCATCCCTCTTAAAATCCGTTTATAATTCAGAGTTGTCATTCTTGGTGTGATTTTCACTTGCATAGTTGGTGGATACTCTAGAGAGAGGCTCTCTGGACAGACATTGGTTTTATTTTTCTCGTTCAATTCCCATTTCCAAAGGGTTTTTTCTATGGACACTTTGAAAATGGGTATACAGAAATACGTTGGATCGTTCATATCTTAGTGACCCAAAGGGTATACGTTGGATCTTTCATATCTTAGTGACCTGAGAGTATACGTTTGATAGTATTAACTATTTACTCCATAGTTACGTCTTCAACGCCACTGCCAACACAGTACAGTAAAACCTCTCTATAACGACCACTAAATTGAGTTAATTAGTTGGTATTTAGGGCAGGTGGCTGCTTAAAGCAAGGAGAAAGTAAAACAGAACGCTCCTATAGGAGCATTCTGTTTTACTTTCACCTTGCTTTAAGCAGCCACTTGCATTTAACACAAAATACTTGATGTAATTTAGTGGCCGTTATAGAGAGGTTTTACTGTAGTCACAGTGTCTGTTGTATTTGTTTACGATATAATGTAGACCTGATTCTACCATTTCTGTCATAACCAAAACGTTCTGTGTCCATATGTTTTTATAGAAATGCATCTAATTAATATTTATGATATAATTATTTCTTGGAGTAAAATTGCTAATACGGTATGCCCATGGACGGCCAAACTTTTGGATTCATGAGGTGGTTTTAGTATTTAAATGCAGTTAAAACTCGATACTACGAAAATTTAGTAATGATGATTGTATGTCTTTGTTGACAGGTGGCTGCTTAATGCCGTGTGAAAGTCATGCAGAAAGCTCCTAGTGGAGCTTTCTGTATGACTTTCACCCTGCATTAAGCTTCCATCTGTGTTAAAGATCAATAATGGTACGTATTTCAGTGTTCGTAGTATCGAGTTTTACTGTAGTATTTCACCCCTATCGTATTGAAAAAATGGTTTGCTCTGTTGCATTTCTTATGTAGTTCAAGCTCTTGTGAAGCTATTGACCAACAATCATCCTATTTGGATCCTGATGAGACGCAGAGATATGGCAGCAATTTATATAATAATATCTAAACTTAAACAGAAATGTATACAACTTGGCTCGGATGTCGTTTGCTGACACACACTCCTCCCCATATCTGAGTTTTGTCACTACAGTGTGTTGTTAACATATTGTAGTAGTACTATGGAGGTTTGACAGAAAACTATTTTCTGGCTAATTTCTACGCATTTCTGTATAAATTGGAATAGTTTTGTGTTAACCCTTTACTCCATAGATATGCCTTTTAGCATATTTGCAAACAGAGTAGACCCTGATCAGACCGCTCCTATAGGAACCAACTCATCAGGGTCTGCTCTGTTTGCTTATGAAATATGAATCTGATTGTACAGTTTCTGCTATGGCAAACGTTCTTTTGTTCATATATCATTATAAAACCCAGCTTATTTAAACTCATGATGTCATAATGAATATTCATGGAGAAAAGAGTTATTTTCTTTACAATGTGTTATTAGACTAGTGGCAGTGATCTGCTAGTATGACGCGTTCATCTACGTCACAGAACCGCATATTAGAAGGTCCTACGGTGCTGCACGCATATTCAACCGTAAATGTACAGCAAATATATCATTGAAACTTTACAATACTGAGTAAAGTGTTCACTTAACCCTTTCCTCCATTAATACGCCTTTCTACGCCTCTGTAAGAGTCACTATTTGAAACCATTGTGATACATAGAGCATTTGCTCCTATAGGAGCAAATGCTCTATTTATCACAATGGTTTCAAACTACAAAATTCTCAAATTTTCCTTTTCTCTAGTTAATGCTCCTTTTCGGTAGATTTTATTGAAAGAGGTTGGGTCTAAAAATAGCCTATATAGAGGAAAGGGTTAACCCTTTACTTCATGAATATGCATGTAAGACATAATGTCGTCATATACATGTATATCATTTATGATTTAATCATGTTTACAGAATAATAATACATAAATATGGGTCTGCTCTGATTGCAAAAACATAAAAGCGTACTTTTGGAGTAATTTCTCAACAATATTCAATCAGAATGCAAAACATTTTGAACGACCCCGGGTTAGCTGGCGTCTCATCCGGAAACAATTTACCGCGGCATGTCAAAGGTTAAGCTGTCAGATAATTTAGAGACACTGATACAGACAGAACTACCATATCTAAGACTTGAGACATATACATTCATACAGTTACTATTAGTTAAAACCACTAGACGAGCGGAGCCAACAAATCACCTATTCAGTCATAAAATCCTAGTTTTCACAGGAATCTTCGTATTTCTCGAGCACATCCCGTAGGGCTGCACCCGGGTCCGTAACGGCTTATCACTTACCCTTCTCCTGGTGTTTATTCATCTGTGAAATAATGACATCATGAATATGCATAACTGAATTTTTATGAAGGCATATATACAAATTATCTTTTGGTATTAGTAGAAACTGTAGAGGCATCCATTATGATACCATAAGCAAACAGAGCAGACCCTGATCAGACAGCTCCTATAGGAGCTGTCTGATCTGGATCTACTCTATTTGCAAAGGCGTGGAAAGCGGTTGTATGAAGAAAAGGGCTAAATCCGATATACGGCTTATCAGCAATTTCAATGTGATGGGTGATAAGCGCGAGATAAGTCCGCTGCATATCGTCCTGCTCATCATCTGATACACACTCGGCTATAATGTTATCATTGCAAGTGCTTGATAAGCAAATGTGTGCACCATGTCTTAATTAACTTAGTCTAGCCCTTTGCTTTCAAATTAACTTTCCTAAACCTAACATTTGAAGCAATTGTATTCTTTATTCGTCGGTGGTCGTGAAAAACACCCGATGTTGATATAAAACGTGTATTCTATTCGTGGATGGCAGCAAACAATGTAGACCCTGGTTAAATGTTTTTACCTCATGAATATTCATGTATGAAATACATAGTGACTTTCTTAATGAATATTTGGTGATTGTTTTCACTGAGTTGTGAACACAGTGATATTTGGATATGGCAGAAACTGTAGAATCAGATCTACATTATTTCATTAATTTATATTAAAAGCAAACAGAGCAGACCCTGGCCAGGTGGATCTTACAGAGTCACCTAATCCAGGTCTACTCTGTTAGCAAATGCGTCAAAAGGCGCATATATGTACATGTATATGGAGTAAAAGGTTAAAGATTTTCAAACGCCTGATCAATCATTGCATTCAAAAAACGTGGCATCTGAACAGGTTCTACACTGTTTGCAAAACTCTTACATCATGCTCGAACAGCGAATGTGATATGTCTATTTGAGCATAGAAAATAGAGTTGACCCAGGTCAGTCGCCGCATTACATACACATGCTTTGCTTCTTCACTGATTTGCATTCATTAGTTTATGCATACATCGGGGTTATTTGTATGTTTTAGATTTGCAAACAATGTAGACTCGTAATAATGATCTGGTCTGGGTCTACATCATTGCCTAAGATCGATTTTATTTTTCTTGTTTTATTCATTTGTATTTCCAATATTCATAAAGCAAAACCCGTGCTTTGATTTATGGTAATATGTATGTGGAGCACTGGGGGACCTGGAACTATCACGCGACTTCGCTATTTATTCAAAGATTGCATTAAGAAAAATTAAGATAAAAACTGTTTGTAATAGAAGCAGTATTGATGGAACGATGGAATTGAATTCATATATTCATGTTGTTAATTCAATTATTTTCAGAGAGATGTAAAATGGCAATAGGGTCGTGTAATTTTTTAAATTAATCTTATGAGGCTGATGTACAATAAATCCCCTTAACGTCGAACACATTACAAATAAACTCTCTGTTGAGGGCCTCATGGAAAATTGGTTTTAACCAAATGAGTACTCTCGTTAAATAAAGTCTTTATTATTATTATTATTATTATTATTATTATGATACAAGTGTCGTCAAAAGCAGGTGGCTGCTTAATACATGACGAAAATAATACAGAAAGCTCCTGCAGGGGCTATCAGCATACATTTATAGTACTTCATTAAACAGCCACCTGCCTTTAACCAGAGAACTTGAGCTCCTTTTAGTGATCTTTTTATAGAGAGGTTAACAGTACAGTAAAACCTCTCTATAACGGTTACTAAATTGTGTTAATTAGTTGGTATTGTGGGCAGGTGGCTGCTTAAAGCAAGGTGAACGTGAAACAGAACGCTCCTATAGGAGCGTTCTGTTTTACGTTCACCTTGCTTTAAGCAACCACCTGCCTTTAACACAAATACTTGATGTAATTTAGTGGTCATTATAGAGAGGTTTTACTGTAATTGTTTCCTTGTTTTTACTGTATTGTGATAGTCTTAAGATATGTACACTTCTAAGGTCCTGCTAGGCCTTCCTTTATCGATGGAAATCCTAAATACAGTAAAATCTCGACTATTCGAGCATTCAAATACGTACCATTATCGATCTTCAAGACAGGTGGCAGCTTAATGCAGGGTGAAAGTCATGCAGAAAGCTCATCGAGGAGCTTTCTGTATGACTTTCATCATGCATTAAGCTGCCACCTACCTATAAGAGTCTTAACTCTTCTTTATTGAAATTTCGAATTTACGAGATTTTACTGTAATAGAAATGAATTGCACACATAGTACTCAGTTTTTTAAATAACGTCAGAGATTAAATTACCCACAAGAGTATACGTAGTTACTGTACGCTTCAGGGTGATGGCGGGATTCAGAAGGTCTTCCACATTTATCACAATGGTTTTAAAAAGTGTCTTTTACCGAGGCGTCAAAAGGCGTCAATATGAGGGAATGGATTAACAGGTGAATTCCTGATAACCTCGTACTGGTGAACTCCTACTCTGGATCCAAACTGTTTGGTGCTGTTGTTGTGTTTCTGGCAAATTTGAGAAACATATCTACTTATAGCATTGAAGCAGACGACAATATTGCAGATGACAATTGCTCGTAATACAAAAGGTTACGGTTAAAAGGGAACGTTTTCGATTGATCATAATTATTAATGTTAAGTAAACAACAAAATATTCTTAACCCTTTGCACCATAGAGACGCCTGTTACAAACACGCTGAAGTGCCTAGCTATGGAGTGGAGTGTTGAGCAGGCGACACGTTTTGCTCGACGTAAGCAAAGTTAAAGCGGTGTCAAGTATTGTCTAACCTGGCTGTTATTGAGTTAAGCATATCCGTGTTTACTTAACTAATAATAGTTGTTGAGTATTTTTATCCTTCTTAAACATTAAAGGGTTCGAAAGAAGTTTGCTCTGGCTTCTTAATAACGCAGTTAAATCAATTTAAAATGCATGTCTGCAATCAACAATTACTGTCTCGTCCAACATACTACGTCAATCTATTGATGGTCTTAATCTACACTACATAGAGGAGGTTGCTATTGAACATCGGTTGTGACCTTGGGGCTAAGGGGCTAGATCCGGGCTTTCTGAAGAGACTGGATACAGAAGCCCTTATGACTCTTTGTGCCCGTGTCACTTTCAAAACAAATTTCGTGGTTCCATGTTCCTTTTAAAGGTTGAAAAATGTTGCCTGCGTGTAAGTATTTGTCTTCAATAAATTGTGTAACTGTGTAACCTTGGAAACAAGTGATTTGTGGGTAAAATCGCAGTTTTAAATAGGCACTAGTTCAGATAAAGACCCGTTTTGCTTTACGCATGATCTTGATCCAAGATGTTTACTATAGACAGCAATTATCCAGATGGAAGGATGTCTCAATGACATTTGACCCAATAATGACGTCATATGTATATAAATACTTAGTGTCTAAATGAACTTAATTCTTATGCTAAGTGCTAAGCTCGCATTTGTAAACAGCTTATATCCAGATGAGACGCCGAGTAACTCGGCGTCTCATCAGGATCCAAGCTGTTTGACACTCGGTCAATAGTTTCTCAAAGAATTCATCGAATCTGAGGTCGGTGAAAAATGAAAGAATTCAGAGATTGGGCAGAAAGTATTTTTGTCAGCACGAGAATGGTTAATGTGAGGATATAACTGTTCAACAATAGACCGAGTCCTGAAAAAGTACTCTGCTGCCGGACACTACTGTTTATTTTTCACTTCCGGTCGGATGTAGCATAAGAAGTAGCATCCTATTTTATATGAAAACATACGGAAAATAACGTACCCAATTCATATTTTCACTTGGGAAAATATGTTTTTCCTAATAATTAATATAATAGGCTGGTTCGGACGCATTGTAGACCCAGACCAGGTATTGCCAGTTTCAATGTTATATTTGATCAATATCTACACATTGTGTCGTTTATTAGCAAGGGATATATAATGCATTCACATTTCAGTACGAATGCCCGTATTCATTTTAATTTGAGTACACTGTCAACCCTTTCAAGTTGCGTAGTATCAGCTTCCGGTAACGAATGAACCCTTTTACTCTATGAATATTTATGTAAGGCATAACTGCGCCATGAATATTAATTAGATTATTTTTTTAATACTTTCATATGAACACAGGTCATGACATAAACTATAGAATCGGGGTTTTATCCCGTCACTACAGCCGCTAGTGACGTAATAAAGGGGTAGCATAATAAACCTAAGTTTATATGTACAGTAGAGGTTTATTTGTATAGTAGGTGTAGGAATTTCTTCTTATAACAGGAACTATTTTTAATTGTTCTTCAAAATTGTTTTACCAAAAATAACGTATTAAGTTGAAAGAAAAAACACTTAGTATGGATAATTATCATTAACTATCCCAGTGAAAACCCAAAACGTTATTTTAAAAAAAAATAGAAAGGAAAAAGAGAGAAAAAAAGATTTGTCTGCGGTGAGAATCGAACCGGGACTGACTGCACGATAAGCGACCGTCGTAGCCACTACGCTATCAGGCCAGGCATACTGTATACGAAATTGAAGATGTATATAAAGTTATCATGCTACTATATTGACGATTTTTTTAAATAAATAATACAATAAAGCTTCATTAAAACATTTATCACTCTCATGATAATTTAATCGATAAACTCTTACAAGGGCGGTGATGGTCATATACCTCTAAATATAGCCTGTTCAGTTCCATTGACGAGTGACGTTAGCCCTATCTAAAAATAGAAACCGAGACGACGGAACTCGAATTTGACCATGTAGAGCCTCCGGTAGAATAATAACCATGTCTGTTTGAATTAACATATCGACTCTCGATTCAAACGATCTTATTTTTCAAATTCAAGCACGTTTTCCCGTCTTGTAATGTGAGTATCGAAACTATTTTCCTCTGCGGTAGCTCATTATTTACGTCTTTAGAATGGAAATGAAAAGGGAGGTCCGTTGATCGAAAAACCGCATTTTCAATGCAAATTATTTCAATATTCGTATGTTTTATGAGTCTATGAAAAAAGATATAACTAAATTGACTGGATAAATAGAATAATAGGTTAGTGCCGTAGATGGGACGCCTTTATCCGACTCGGAGAGAAAACATTTGAGGCTCGGCAAGCCTCGCCTCAACGTTTTCTCCCCTCGTCGGATAAAGGCGTCCCATCGACGGCACTAACCTATTATTCCCTATATATAAGTAGTATAGGAGCTCCGATTTAAGTCGACTGATCTGGGTCTACCCTGTCTTCAAAGGCGTTAAAAGGGGTGTTGAAGGAGTAAATGGCTGGAATGTGTTTACTCGACACATCCTAGAGGACCCCTCTGATCTGGGTCTGTTCTGTTTGTCATTCAAAATATTGTAGCGATGTCTATTATCATTTAAAATCCGTTCCTCCATAAAACACACTTTTTCACGCCTTTGCAAACAGAGTAGACTTTAGGAGCCGTCTGATTAGGGTCTGCTCGGTTTGCTTTTGACATGATAAATATTAATAATGTAATAATCATTTATAATGATAATGTAATAATAATAATATAATATTATATTGTTATTACGTTTTTATTATATATAATAAATATTCATGATGGCATTACTTCATACATGAATATTGAACAGGGAAAGGGTTAAAGGGTTGACAATCATTTCTCCTTTCTAAACTGATATGTTTATCAAAATGCAATAGTCCACCATTGATTTACGGACACGTCTGTCACACATGAGATACATATGAGAAAAATATGAAAGAGGATATGTCAAATATTAAATGACACCCAGTGCAGAACCTGATCCGAGTACTCCCCCAGGAATCCTCTCGTCACCCACTGCACTGTCTGTCAGCGACCGTTTACTCAACCGGTCAAGAGAACCAACTCTACTAAATTATCCCCAAGACCTCGTTAGAGACCGGAATTCTGATGCCACTTTGATTCCTCATGCAAGAAAGTCGATGGCAGACATTCTTGAACTTTGACCTAGGTGATATTTTCTGGATCGCTTGACCCCGGCTTTTGGAGCAGTAGGCGGGGCTTAATTTTCTTCAGATAATGGGGCCATCATCTCTATTACCGACCAGTGGCCACTACTTTGCCCTTACGAAAATTGTAATTAAGTTATCAGTGTCAAATTGTTTGGATTCTGACCAGAAGAGTGACCCTGGTCAGCCTTTACACATTGACGATTGGTATTCTCTGTATCGTTATGGAAACATTGGGACTCTTTGTACCTTTTTACTGAAGATTAGAAATAAGATTGACGCTATTTCCAGCCATCGAAAGGTCTTGATCCTCGTTTAATTAAAAGACATCTCCTATGAGTTCAGTTAAGCTTGCTATGAGTTCAAATGTGCAGTTGATAGGGGGCAGTTTGCACTATTTTATGGTTCAGCAGCCACTGCACGTGTGCGTGCATATTAGAATGTTATTCTATCTACTGCTGACAATTTAGTCTGGCCTAGTGTCACGAAAAGTCACAATCAGGGTTCCAGACACTGAACGCTATAGCCATTTGCTGCGTGAATATTTATGTAAGAAATGATGGCATAATAAATGTATATTGGATTTACAGTAAAACCTCGCTTAACCGAATTCTAATACAGAAGAATTTAGATATACTTTCAGACAGGGGACTGCTTCATGCAATGTGCTTAATGCCGGGTGAAAGTCATGCAGAAAGTTCCCAGAGGAGCTTTCTGTATGACTTTCATCCTGCATTAAGCTGCCACCTGTCTCTAAGACCGATTTTTATACTAATATGAACTTCCGGTTTAGAGAGGTTTTACTGTAATCCATTCGCAAGGGTGTCAAAATGTCTATGTATGAGGATAATACTCAAAATATGCATTAATGTCATTGACCGTTATCACGCTTTAAAACAAAACAATCTGTCAATATTAAGAACTAATGACTAATTGACTAATTCCGATTCGATCAAACTTTTGAGAAACATGGTGTCAAACAGCTTAGATCTTGATGAGACACCGAGTTACTCGACGTCTCATCTGGATCCAAGCTGTTTGCTAATGCGAGTCAGGCCGCTCCTGTAGGAGCTTTCTGCGCGACTTTCATCCTGCATTAAGCTGACTCCTGTCTCCAAGACCGATATTTATACTAATGAGTTACTACGCCCATTTATGAATAACGTTCTAATATAGGCACATGCAAACAATGTAGATCTAGAACAAATTGTTACTGATCAGGCGCCGTTTTATCTGGGTCTTCTATGATTATAATGGCGTGAAAAGATGTACTTATGGTGAGTAACGTTCTAGAGCTCTGCAAATATGGAAAGAAGTAAAGTCCCTACATTCGACACATTTCAAAAGTGCCTAAAATATACAAAACTCGTTTGTTTATATGCTGAAAAGAAGTATATCGCAAGAAAACCAATCGAACAAACACCGAAGAAGACACAACTATGTTATTCGGCAATGTATTCGTATTTATTCGACTCGCGTTTTAATTTCGTTAACTGTTCGGCCAAGATCGATAATATTTTGTTGTAGAACGAAAAATTTAAGTGTTGATGAAAACGGTTTATCTTGTATCTCAGGGGCATTTTTCGATACAAGTTCAAATTGACAATCTTCATAATAATGATTGAACATAATATTTTTTTAAGTTTTATGACATTATTGAAAATATGAGTTCATTGTAGGGACTTCCTCTTTAACCCTTTGCTGCGTAAATAGACTAAATACGTCTTTCTATGCATTTGCAAACAGAGTAGACCCAGATCAGACGGCTCCTCTAGGAGCCGTCTAATCAGGGTCTGTTCTGTTTGCTTATGAAATAATATAGATATGACTCTACAGTTTATGCCATGGCCAAAACTTCATGTGTTCGTACGTCATCATAGAAAATAATCTAATTAATATTATTTATTATCTAATTCATGAATATTCATGGAGTAAAGGGTTAAAATTGCGAAATTTTGAAAAAATCTGTCTGCGTTTAGTTCCGTGCGTTCACGGTATCACAATAATAGTTTCTTCTAGAACTAGAAACGTGCGACAATGTAATCGGTCAGAGCCTGATCAGACTCAATTTGCAAAGGCGTAAAAATGTATTTATGGGGTGAATGTTTAAATCAATAATATATTTTGTTCATCGCCAGTAAATTTACGCCGCATACTAGCATAAGTTCTAAAAACAATCCCAAATTGTATTAAGGCTGAATATATTACATTCAATTTATGAAGAAATTATCTAGAAATGATAAATCAGTAGGAA
The DNA here is from genome assembly GCA_963576725.1 of Azorinus chamasolen. Classification (NCBI taxonomy): domain Eukaryota; kingdom Metazoa; phylum Mollusca; class Bivalvia; order Cardiida; family Solecurtidae; genus Azorinus; species Azorinus chamasolen. The sequence continues at coordinate 35,240,222 of OY755243.1, forward strand.
CCATGCGGGTCGCTCTACGTTAAATAACTTTCAGCTAGCTAGGGCCTTCGTGCGTATTCGTGGCAACCTAATCAAACAGTTTGGATCCAGATGAGTCGCTGAGTAATCCCACGAGGATCCCAACTGTTTGACATCCTGATAGCATTTGAATTCACCGTGTATGTTCGTACTGAAGTACAGTAAAACACCTCCTCTAAACCGGAATTCTAGCAGAGAAGAATTTAGATACTTTCAGGCAGTTGGTTGCTTAATGCAGGGTGAAAGTCATACAGAAAGCTCCTCTAGGAGATTTCTGCATGACATTCACTCTGCATTAAGCTGCCACCTGTCTCCAAGACCGATTTTTGGGATCTGTGTTAACACAGATACCAATTCTACCGGAATGCGAGAGCAAATCAGCCGGTCCTCACGAAACGATTTACTCAGATGTGTAATGTAGTTAGGTAATCAGCTCAACTTATTACAAAAAGTACTATCGTGGACCGTTTTTTAAGACAAGCAGTTACTGTATTTGATCATTTTTTCAACAAATATGACGAATATTTTTAAAATGAGGCGATATTTATAATATTGGGGTATTTATGCTCACTTATACACGACTCAATTTTTGATTAATTGATCGCCGCCATTTTGAATATCACGTGACTTTGCGCCATAAGGGGGAAACGCAACCTCCAACGCAGTTATCTCCCCTAATAGACCGCACGCGTGGTGACAAGGGAGGTCACTGTAAGGAATTTGCAAATCGAGTAGGAGAATGATAACTTTACGCAGAATTTGTTTACCAGACACGCATTTTGATGAGCTTGAAAATCGTAAGTACATATACATACAAACATTAACGCTTAGGTTATCATTGTCTTCTATTTATAGTTCTGCTATGACTTTCGTGAACACGATTTATTATCTTGCATCTTCCGAGTTATTACAATGCTCTGAAAGAATATCTGCAGCACCTGCGCTATTAAGTTTTTAACTTATTCATCCCTGAGACTTTAAGTTAAACCCCTTCCTCCATAAATATGCCTTTTTACGCCTTTGCAAACAAAGTAGACGCACAACAGGTTTCTGAACGACTCTGCACCAAACTAACCGGGTCCCTAGACAATTCGGCCCCAAAACGATTCGACACCATGGTCAACTCGGCCCCACCCAAAAATTTACCCTAGACGATTCGGCACCTATTTATTTTCATGAGTTTTTGTTATCAAATTTACATTTTCCCTGTCAATCAATCAATAAAATGAACTTATAAGGTGGATCCAGATCATCATTATAAATTGTTATTACGGAACACAGAATTGGATTAAATCTATACCCGTAAATCTTTCGCACCAGTTTTGAAAACTTACAGGGATGACAGTTTTATTTGTTATAATAACAAATAAAACTCGTCTCAGTACTTTTTCAAATGATAAGGGCATTCTTCTTGGGGGTTTTAGACCTTAGAAATAATATGTATTATCATCACAAGGCAAACAAAAATGTGAACAGTATCTTCTGCAGGGGCAATCTGATCTGGGTCTACTCTGTTTGCAAAGGCATAAAGAATTAAACTAATCATACCTGCAAATAATTACCACCTGACTTTTAGGCATAATTAGACATGCTTTGCCAAATTGGTGGTCAATTTAAAGAGGTTTTATACTGTACAATGGTAATTTTCGTGGATCTACTCGTAGACATTGTTACAATGGTTTTGCACTAATTTCTCATGGTAGTTGTCTGATCAGGGTCTGCTCAGTTTGCTTATAATAATATTGTGTTATATAGATCAAATTCTATGGTTCTGTCTGTACCAAAATATCCTTTGTTTATAATATGCAATTTAAAAAATTTATCCAATAATATGATACCAATGATGTCATTAACCCTTAAATGAATATTTAAACAGAGAAAGGGTTAATTTATGGACATATAGTGAAATCTGAAGAAAATTTGTACAAGGCCTTCCTATATTGTTGTTATCCTGGTAATACACACTGAGAAAGTTAGAGATTCTGACCAACCAGGTGCTTTAGTATCATTTATATGCGTTTAGGTTTGTGAAAAAAGGTGAATGATGTGTACAATTTTAAATGTAAAATGTTTTATAGTCATTTACTCAATCAACAGGCCTCTTAACCCTTTCCCTGTTCTATGTTTATTTCAAATTTAAATACCTATCCTGAATATTCATGAACAAAATAGTTATATGAAATATGGAAGGTTGAACATTGTAGCCATTTTGGAAAGTAAAGGAAAAGGTCTACAAAATTCCATTAGCAAACACAGCAGACCCTGATAAGACGGCTCCTACAGGAGCCATCTGATCTGGGTCTACTCTGTTTGCATATGCGTGAAGACACATTATATGAGGAAACGGGTTAATGCCTTTGCAAAGAGCATATATCGAGGGCTTGGTGCAAAACTATTCTAACTCCTTCACAAAGTGAAGGAGTTAGAATAGTTTTGCACCAAGCCCTCGATATATCCATATCAGATAGTATCTATATCAATATAAGAGCTCTCAGATCAGGGTCTGCTATGTTTGCTTAAGTTATGAAATAATTAAGATGATAATACAGTTTCTAGCATGTTTAAAACAGAATTGTCTGTAGTGTCATTATAAATATTCAGTTAATATCAACTATAAATGTAATTATTACATTTGTTATTATAAAAAGTAACATTTTTACGTTATAAATGATCCAATATCATTTAAAACAAGAGGGCCAGAATGGCCCTGAAGCGCTCACCAGACAATCAGAGTAGAAGATTTTCAAAGTTTTCACTATATGTTTCTATAGAAAACTAGCCGGTCCTGGGGCGGGACAGTTTTGACCCCAGGGGCATAATTTAGAAAACTTTTGTAGAGGACCTGAACATGATGCTATGAGCCAAATATGAAAGCTAAGAACCTCCCAGTTTCAGGAGAAGATTTTCAAAGTTTTCTCTATGTTTCTATTAAAAACTACCCACCCCTGGGGTAGGGCCAATTTTGACCCCAGGGCCATAATTTATAAAAAAAAAAATTGTAGAGGACCTGAACATAATGCTATGTGCCAAATATGAAAGCTGAGAACCTTCCAGTTTCAGAGAAGAAGATTTTCAAAGATTTCAGTATTTGTTTCTATTCAAAACTGCCAACCCCTGGGGTGGGGCCAATTTTGACCCCAGGGCCATAATTTATAAAAAAAAATTGTAGAGGACCTGAACATGATGCTCTGTGTCAAATATGAAAGCTGAGAACCTTCTAGTTTCAGAGAAGAAGATTTTCAAAGTTTTCAGTATTTGTTTCTATTGAAAACTTCCCACCCCTGGGGCGGGGCTAATTTTGACCCCAGGGCCATAATTTATATAACTTTTGTAGAGGACCTGAACATGATGCTATGTGCCAAATATGAAAGCTGAGAGCCTTCCAGTTTCAGAGGAGAAGATTTTCAAAGTTTTACTATATGTTTCTACTGAAAACTTCCCACCCCTGGGGCGGGGCCAATTTTGACCCCAGGGGCATAATTTATATAACTTTTGTAGAGGACCTAAGGATGATGCTATGTGCCAAAGATGAAAGCTGAGAACCCTGTAGATTCAGAGGAGAAGATTTTTAAAGGTTCAAATTGTTGACGACGAACGACGCACGCCGACGGACGACGGACATCAGGCGATCACAAAAGCTCACCCTGAGCACTTTGTGCTCTGGTGAGCTAAAAATAGAGTCGTGTGGTCTGAGCAGACCAATACAGACCTAGCAACGGGCCAATAACAGATATTGTGCCCACTGCCAAGGTAATCATTCTAAATCTATATCAACAGAACCCTGATATGCGATGAAGGTCTAATTTTGCTCCGATGATGCAAATGTTATCAAAGTTCTCGTACACAGTATACCGAATAGTCCCCAAACCATGGCTTTTACAAAGACAATCCTCACCCGATTCGATTCAAATTTACATGCCCAATACATGTGCACGTACCGGTGAATAAAAAGAGCACTCTGTCCGCTCTTTCCAACGCCAAGTTTTGAATAATATGAACCCATCATAATGACGTCATCTAATGACTGTGTGACTTGATAGTGCTGATTCTTTCAATCCTTTGAGAATCTATTGCACCTAGTACATGTAGATCCAATTTGACCCATAAATGTAATAAACAGGTTATTACACAGGTGACTATAGGGCCGCAGAGTGATATAGTCCCTTACCTTGATATAGTAACTCGGGCTAAACCCTCGGGCCAATTGCAAGGTGGCGGGCCAATATATCACGCTGCAGCTTTAGTCACCTGCTTAATAACCGCTATTTGTTTGTTGCGGCCCTAGTCACCTGCGTAATAACCCCTATTTATTTGTTATATGAATATTTATGGTGTACGGGATTAAGAAATATTTCCAGAAATACATTTTAATGATAAACATTAATTTTATTTGCAGGGGACAGTAATTTCGACAAGATTCCAAACAACAAGGGACCTGACACGCCAGTTTTCTAACAAAGCCCACTATGCTTTAAATGCCACAGAAATGGAGAATAATATTGCTTTATTGACAAAGAGCTTTCAATGTCGAAACACAGTAATTGTCGCCACAAAGCAAGACAAAATCAATGAAACATTTTTATCAACATCCAAACAAGATTTCCCAATACTGATCTAAGTATGAAAAGCTTGATCAGCTGGTGCTGACTTTGTGATATGCGAATTGTTAAAATCTACTGAACTACTTTAGATACTAGCAGCCAGTGTTTGCTGATCTCCAGATGGAACAGTAGTTGGTTAAAGATTGTCGAAACATTGAAAAGCTTTAGACTGTGTGACTTGATAGCGCAGTCAGTAGAGTGTTAGCATGGTAAGCCACAGGCCCTGGATTCAAGTCCCAGTCGAGTCACAACTTTTTCACATGTACCAGTTTATTGCAAAACAATTTAGTCAAAGACAGTATGATGGTAATTCTAAACGGATAATTAAATAGAATATGTTGGCATGCTGAGAGAGATGGGCAGGACTCTGAAGCATGATGTTTGTCAACAACTTGGACATATTAAAAAGCAGAAAGGACTATCAGAAGCTATCCCAACGTTTTGTAAAATGAGCAACAAACATGTCTCAGAATGAACCTAATGAACTACTTGGGATACAAGCAATCAGTATTTGTTTGTCGACCCCGTAGATGATGCTCAGTTTGTAAAACCATGCAGAGTTGTCATGCCATGGTCACAGTGATCAAAATTTGATCATAGCAGTTTAGCCTTTACTCCATGAATATTCATGGTAAGAAATTATCATATGACATGAATATAAATGGGTTGAGTTTTAAAATTTTGCAACAGCATTTTTAAAACAGGGGTTTTTGGCCACAGCAGAAACTGTAGAGCTAAATGTATGTTATGTCAGAAGCAAATAGAACATGCCCTGATCAGATGACTCATATAGGCAGAGGTACAGATAAGGATGTGTTCCCAAATACTAAAATCGTCATTTCACCACCAAACCCTACACTGTGACCACTCTTTACAATCGTCTCGTCTAGAAAATTACTGAAGAGTGGTCACAGTATATAAGGTTTAATTGGGTGATAAATAAAGGAGCTATTCTTGAAAATGTAAAGGCATCTTATTTGGAGCTCTGTATAAGAACTGTCTGATGTGGGTCTACCCTATTTGCAAAGGTGTAGAAAGGCGCATTTATGGAGTAAGGGGTTAACACAGTATGAGTGGTATATAAGGAACTAGACTGACAACACCCAGATGGTGATATATATATATATATATAAGAGCTGAATATCTTTGCAAAAAGAGTATACCCATAGCAGACAGATGTGGGAGACTAGGAGCCGTTTGATTGGGTCTGCTCTTTTTGCTAATAGAATAATGTATAGATTAAAGTTTCTGCCATTACCAAAATTCCTGTTAAACGTTATATCAAAATTAATATTACAATCAATGTTCATATAGTCATTATTTCATGTAGCAATGGGTTTAGAGACATAATTTATCTGACAATGTTCAATACTTTATGTCAATAAAGACTTTATTCCATGAATATTAATATTAATTTATATGTAAGAAAGTATGACATCATCATGATTATGAATATTAATTAGGTTAATTGTTGTAAAAGCACATGGACACTGGAATATTTTGCCATGGCAGAAACTATAACCGTATAGATCTACATGTATATTATATCTAAACCCTTTCCCTGTTCATTATTCATTTAAGAAATATTGATGTATTATGAATATTTATATAAGCTGAATGTTAATATAAACCTTCTAAGGAATTTTTTACTCTGAAAAGAACCATAGAATCATATCTATATCATGTCTGACAGTCAGGTCAAGTAAAGAAGAGCAGACCCTGATCAGACAACAACTATAGGAGCCGTCTGATCAGGATCTACTCTGTTCGCAAAAGTGAAAAGGCATTTGGTAAACCCTTTCCTCCATAAGGCTAAGGCTTTGCAAACTGTTAACAGAGTAGGTCCAGATCAGGATCTACTCTGTTCGCTCATGAAATAATATATTTAATTGCGATCAGGACAATTGCCGATTCTCCTAGGACAGATTGCCATCGCATACAAGTATGTTAAAGTCACTTTTTTAAACCATTGTGATAAATAGAGCATTTGCTCCAAAGGAGCAAATGCTCTATTTATCTTAATGGTTTAAAATCTACAAAATAATGAACATTGTATTTTATATCCCCACAAACAAAGTTTACTGGAGTAACCATGTCCATCCGTCTGTTCATCTATCCGCCCGTCTGTCAGTCCGTCCATTCGTCCAGATCATAACTTCCAAAGTATAAAAGCTATTGACTTCAAACTTCATATACAGATAGATCACATGGACTGCAAATGCATTGCACAATGTTCGTAACTCTGTCTTCAGTTCTTCTGGAGTTATTGCCCTTGTTTATTTTTCTCAAAATTTGGCTTGTCCGGATCATAACTTTCAAAGTGTAAAAGCTATTGACTTCAAACGTCATGTACAGATAGAACACATTGACCACAAATGCTGTGCACAAGGTCCATAACTCTGTCTTCATTATTTCAGGAGTTATTGCCCTTTGTTATTCTAGTGAAAATCTGGTTTGTCCTACTCATAGCTTCAAACATATAAAAGCTATTGACTTCAAACTTCATATTGAGATAGATCACATTCACCAAAAGTACAGTGCACACGGTTAGTAGCTCTGTCTTCAGTATTTTTGGAGTTATTGCCCTTTGTTATTTTTTTTTTAAATCCGGCTTGTCCGGATCATAACTTTCAAAGTATAAAAGCTATTGACTTCAAACTTCACATACAGATAGACCACACATTGACCACAAGTGCAGTGCACAATGTCCATAACTCTGTCTTCAGTGTCTTTGGAGTTATTGCCTTTTGTTATTTTTGTCAAAAATTTTCTTGTTTTAATAAACAAAGCTTTTTTATACGCCCACCTAATAAAGGTGGTCGTATATTGTCGTGGCCCTGTCCGTCCGTTCGTTCGTTCGTCCGTCAACATTTTGTTTGTCCGCTGTTTTCTGGGAAAACTATTTGACAGATATTAATGAAACTTCACACAAATGTTAAATGCATCAAGATCTGTAGCTGAGTTGATTCTGAGGTTCATTTTATTTTTCATTTCAGAGTTATGGCACCTGTCTTTAAAAAATATGCAAATAGTTTGTCTGCTGTTTTCTGGGAAAACTATTTGAGAGATATTAATGAAACTTCACACAAATATTTAATGCATCAAGGATCTGAAGCTGAGTAGATTCTTAGGTTCATTTGATTTGTCGTTTTGGAGTTATGGCCCTTTTACTTAAAAAATAATGCAAATACATTAAAAAATAGTTTGTCCGCTGTTTTCTGGGAAAACTATTTGACAGATATTAATGAAACTTCACACAAATGTTTAATGCATCAAGATCTGAAGCTGAGTTGATTCTGAGGTTCATTTGATTTTTCATTTCAGAGTTATGGCCCTTGTCCTTAAAAAAATATGCAAATAGTTTGTCCGCTGTTTTCTGGGAAAACTATTTGAGAGATATTAATGAAACTTTACACAAATGTTTAATGCATCAAGATCTGAAGCTGAGTCGATTCTGAGGTTCATTTGATTTGTTGTTTCGGAGTTATGGCCCTTTTACTTAAAAAATAATGCAAATACATGCAAATAGTTTGTCCGCTGTTTTCTGGGAAAAGTATTTGACATATATTAATGAAAGTTCACACAAATGTTAAATGCATCAAGATCTGAAGCTGAGTTGATTCTGAGGTTCATTTTATTTGTCGTTTCGGAGTGATGGCCCTTGTCCTTAAAAAATATGCAAATAGTTTGTCCGCTGTTTTCTGGGAAAACTATTTGAGAGATATTAATGAAACTTCACACAAATGTTTAATGCATCAAGATCTGAAACTGAATTGATTCTGAGGATCATTTGATTTTTCGTTTCAGAGTTATGGCCCTTGTCCTTAAAAGATATTGCAAATAGTTTGTCGGCTGTTTTCTGGGAAACTGTTTGAGAGATATTGATGAAACTTCACAAAAATGTTTAATACGAATAATATAAATGTATATCATGATCTAATGCTGAGTCGATTTTGAGGTTTATTTGATTTTTCGTTTCGGAGTTATTGCCCTTTTACTTAAAAAAATTGCAAATATATGCAAATAGTTTGTCCACTGTTTTCTGGCAAAACTGTTTGACAGATATTAATGAAACTTCATAAACATGTTTAATGCATCAAGACCTGAAGCTAAGTTGATTCTGAGGATCATTTGATTTGATGTTTCGGAGTTATGGCCCTTGCACTTAAAAAAATAATGCAAATCTATGCAAATATGAGGATGTCCATAACTTTTTCATTTGAAATGATATTTACTTCAATTTTTTTACATGGTTAAACCTTAATGTGAATTTTCACATATATTGCGGGGATTTTGATATGTCATTTTATTCAAAAGTTATGGTCCTTGAACTTCGTGTGTTCATTGCTTTGTTAGTCGGTCAACTTTTAGTTTGTCTGTGGTTTTCTGGGAAAACTATTAAAATGATATAAATGAAACTTAATACAAATGTTTTAAGCAACAAATTTTGAAGCTGAGTTTATTTTGAAGTTCATTCAGTTTGTCTTTACAGAGTTATGGAACAGATAAGCGTTGGCACCCGCTTGTGCTCTGGTTTAATTACTTTCAAACAGATGCTTTACTTGCAACATATGTTTATTTGCTGTTTTATACTTTTTCTTGACATTGTCTACAATAAAATTTTCATCATAAATTTACATTTACTCTTTTTTTCTCCCATTTCAAAATCTGTTAACAATTTCAGGTGATTGCCATTATAGATTGTAAAACTATACAACCATTCTTGATTATCTACATGAATTGTTTGCGAGGTTCCAATATTTAATTAATTTTAAACTTATTTTTGTATACATTTATATAAATATATTTATATATAATGTTTTCAGAAGATCAAGATTTCTTGACACTGTTCAACTTATACCTTTACTAAATTATACTTCAAATTTGGAAATTGGGTTTGAAATATTTACATAAAACATGCAAAATGCCAGCTACCACCAGATAAGATTTCAGCATCTGGGAACATAAAAAATAACTCGCAAACAAACACCCAAATACAATAGAATCTCTCTAGACCGAACAGAAAATAAACATTATTTTCGAGGATTCAAAACAGGTGGCTGCTTGATGCAGGCTGACAGCGATACGGAAACTTCTGCAGGAGCTTTTTGTATAGTTGGTCAGCATACAGCAGTCTTTAATGCCCTGTCATAATGTTTATATTCGTCCGGTTTAGAGAGGTTCTACTGAATAACACACGTTTTCTTTCCAAAAACACAGATCCCTTCAGTACTATCAGTACTTTGATTTATACTAAATTGAATAGGTTTTGCTGTAGACGAATAAATTTCTGAGCAAACTGCAGAATAAATAAAAGTACTACTGTAAAGCTGCTTTGAGCCACAATTATAAAAAAGTCTAACTCTGGGTCTTCATACAGACATGTAAAGAAAGCAGACCCAGATCAGACGGGTTCTGTGAGTGACGTCTGATCAAGGTCTGCTCTGTTTGCTCATAGCTGAAAATATCTTAGATATGATTATACACGGTTTGGTTTAGCATCGAATTTACTTTAGTTATATAACAAATATATGTATAGAATAATTATTTAATTAGTGTTTATAAAGGGCGGACACTGCAAGGAGTATGTATAGGTCAGAAGCAGTTAAAAAGTAATGCAGAAATCTTTTTTTTTCTTTTTTTTTTTAAATTATATTGTTCACCTGTATTATTCAGTCACCTTCTTTTACGACACCACTGTTCAAAGATAAAGTCTCTTAAAATAAGGGTTTACTGCTCAAGCGGAATTTATTTCCAGTTTATAAGTTTCACTCTAGGATGTGGCGCGTGTCTCCAGTGGATTTTTTCTCTCTCTTTTGGCGAGGAAGTAATTCGCTCGGTAGGCGAATAGACGGCAGTGTCGAGTTTCAGAATCCGTCATTTAAAATTCTTTACAACCAAATGTTCAGGTCTCACCCTGGTATAAAATTCTGATATTGCACCACTCTCTAAGACTCCAAAATAGTATACATTAATAGTGCAACCATATAATGAATGAACACGAGGTTCTATAAAAACAACAACATGTGCTGGCATAATGCAGTTAGAAAGTAATGCAGAAATCTCCAAGAGGATTTGTTTGGGTAACGTTAATCCTGGATTCCCCTACTGCCTGTCTAAATACCATAGAATAGGACTTAGTTCTTGGGGTCGCTGACAGGGGCGTAGCTAGCGATGCACTTACGCACGTGCGTTACTTCAATCAGAAAAGTGAAAACATTATTATGACTAAAACGGGGCGCAATTCGAAGGCTTCGGGTTGACGTTGATAAACGTTCTGTCTTGTCATGTAACCCATTCCCTCATACTGACGCCTTTTGACGCCACTGTAAATAACACCTTTTTAAACCATTATGACAAATAGTTGTGGAGCCATTGTGATAAACTTGCTCATAAGGGAGGAAATGTTTTATTTATCACAATGGTTTCAAACTGCATCATTCCAAATGTTCTCGGGTGAGCATGCCCCCGTACCCCTGTAGCCACGGTGCGCTCATTCCATTTGGATTCAACTACGCTCCTGGCTGGACAGGTTTTACTGAAATTTACATAATATGGCACTGTTATGAAATTTGGAATGAAATTTACATAATATAACAGTGTTATTATTGTAAAGAAGAATATCGAAACGTCTGTTAGGGTTTGAATAAAATTTCATTTTGTCAGGGAATTCTAAGTTAAATAAAAATGTAGCTATTTGGTAAACCCTTAGCCCTCAATAATTGGAATTTCTTCAAATGTATCTGACAATTATTTCTGGGTGACTTTCATTTCACCATTGCTTGGTGAATATTCGTGTAAGAAATAATGACATCATGCATATTAATTAGACTAGTTTAATATGGTTTATGAACACATGAATAACTGGCCTGTGCAGAAACTGACGAATCAGATCTACGTGTATAGGATTCCATTTATTAAGCAACCAGAGCAGACCCTGATCGGACGGAGCATTCTGATCTGAGTCTGCTGTGTTTGCAAAGGCGTCACATGGCGTCTCGATGAGATCGCGGGTAACGCTTCTTCTAAGATTAGTTTAGCTATGTATTGACAAAATACGCCAACCTTTCTGAAAACTAATGTTGGTGTGAGACCTTTTCGTCTCGTGCGACCGGCACACGACAAACGGTGGAGATAATAACACATAGCGGTGTCGTCTGTATCGTATTACGGTTGATGCGGGGACGCGGATTAAAAACACTAGCGCTAATGGCTGACACATATACCCAGCTGTCGACTGGGCGAGATTTTGCAGAAGGCACACCATAATTTTCAGGATTCTCAATGACTTAAGAGGTCAAGGGTCAGGCGTTTTTACCCCGAGGATTCGCCAAATTACTGAACGCCCGGAAATCTATTTTGTCGTGAATGTTGATTACACTTAGAATGCTGTAAAAAAAGATTGCCCAGAGACATATACATGTATATATGTATGTATATGTCTCTGGTCTGCCCAAACTCTGATCTTGAGCAATTTTTAAATTCTTCCGATTCATTGAAATTACTGACCCAAGTCCAAATAATTTATAACCTAGTGCGACGTCTTATCTGGGTTAAGACGTTTGTTAATGCAAGTCTGGTCCGCCTTTAACAAGATAAAGGTGTAATATTTTTTTCTCGAGGACAAACTCTTTAGATTTAAAAAAGGTGTCTCTAGGATGGATTTGTCTCAATCAATACCATATGAACCAAATATCGTGCGACATTTGGAGAGAACACGCGTTAATCGTTATTTCATGAATAATTAGACAAGAAGTTATGACTTCATGAATATTTATTAAAGATGTAATATGCGCAGTTTTCGTATTAATCAACACTAGAAGCTGTACACGTATACATACAATGAAAATAATGCTTACAACCCATTTTCGGATATATTTGTTTGAAGCTAAATATTATCGCTATCCGAATACTGCTAGATTCTGTAAAAGGAGCCTCCTTTTTAGAAACGGTAATTTTGTACGGAAATCAGCGGACATCTTTGGCCAGGTTCTGAATGACTCCGATTCTATTTCGGAACAACGCTTTGAATATTAATTAGGTTGCTATCACATGTACAATGGCTGACACCGGTTGTTGACCACATATACATCGAATGATTATTTCCGGTATGTAAATTTGAATCTTACGACAGATTCCGGCCAATGGCGAACACTATTTCGTTGGTTTCCGTAGCAATCCATTTTTCTAAAAAAAAAATCGACACAACCATTTACTTTCTAACCGTGCTGTTTAATAAGTGTTAAGGTACAGAGATTCCGATTCAGAAGTCAGTTTCAAACGCAAACTTTGCGGAAATTTGGGCAAAGTACATCTGAACATTTATAATCGCCAATGAACAAATGACTGTTTAGTCAAGACAGAAACTGTAGAATCAGATCTATATCTTATCATGCACAAACAGAGCAGACCCTGATCAGACGGCTCCTACAGGAGTCGTCTGATCTGGGTCTACACTGTTTGAAAATGTGTAGAAATGCGTTCATAACAGGTGGAGGGTTAAACATTTTAAGTACATGTATCTAATAAAACAAGTTTGGAATTGCTTTAACTTAACGGCCCATTGAATTATAACTTATAAATCTGATTTTTGTCCTTTTCAAGATTACAGCTTTTTACATTAAAATGGTAGTTCTAACAATAAACTCAAATGTTCAATTACATAATAAAACATAGTATTTGTTATATTCAGTCATTCTAATGAAGATTGTCAGTTTGAACTTATATCGACAGAATGTCACTGTGATACCAAATTAACTAGTTTCGTCGATGCTTATAATGTTTCGTTGTGCAACAAAATATTATCGACCTATAGGTCGAACAACTACGAAACCGAACCGCGACCCCAATAAACAAAAGTACAAAAATGAGTCATGCAAGAAACACCACATACAGAACAAACAGCCGCCCGAACAGCAACACAAGGAAACAGCAAATGTACATAACTATAAAAACATCAAGAGACGCACAAAGACACAACAAAAATACAAAAGGGTCAAGATGGAAGTGCCGCCTTAGAACGGTCAGTGACAAAAGTCACTTGAAATGTATAAAACACATGAAAGTTTAGTCTTCTCCAGCGTTCTTCTGTCGGTTTGCTTGCGATATACTTCTTTTCGGTATTAATAAACAAATGATTTACGTAATTTTAGACAATTTTAAAACACATTGCAAGCAGAGACTGTAACTTTAAAATCGTCGAACAGTTCGAAGAAGAGATAAAATCAGTAATTAGTGTTGCCTACCACGAGTATCACGATACTGTTCCCCTTTTCCTCATAGAAACGTCATTCTTACGTCTTTGCGAACAGGATAGAACCAGATCAGAAAGCTCCTTGTAGGAGACGTCTGATCTGGGCATGCGTTGAACTATGAATATGGTGTTACAGCTTCTGCTGTTGTGAAATATGATCTTGTTCATAATGGCAATATAAAAGAAATCATACAGTCATGACGTATTGTTGATGATGTAATGTGTTTAACCCATTCCCTCATATTGACGCCATTTGACGTCTCTGCAAAAGCCACCTGTAGAAATCATTGTGATGAATAGAGCATTTGCTCCTATAGGAGCAATTGCTCTATTTATCACAATGGTTTCAATGGTTAGACTCCTTTAGGAGCAAATGCTCTATTTATCACAATGGTTTCAATGGTTAGGCTCCTATAGGAGCAAATGCTCTATTTATCAAAATGGTTTCAATGGTTAGGCTCCTTTAGGAGCAAATGTTCTATTTATCACAATGGTTTCAAACAACCAAATTCTAAAATTTTCCTTTTTCTATTTATTTTATGCTACTTTTCGGTAGATTTATTCAAAGAGGTTGGATCTAGAAAATAGCCTATGAGGTAATAAGTTAATAACACAAGCTACTGAAGTTCTTATAAAGGCGGTGTCATTAGAACCGCAGTTGAATGGTCATCATACGGATGCTCATTAACGCCATACTCCATAAATGCGCCCTTTAAAGGGGAAGGCCCTATAATTAACGCATACATGTAGTTTCAAAAACATCAAACTTTGATATGTGTTATGTTCGATCATTATTATGAAGATTGTTAATTTGAACTTAATCGAAAAATGCCCCTGTAATACAAAGTAAACCGTTAGAGTCGATATTTATAATGTTTGTCTACAACAAAATATTATCGGTCTTGGTCCAACAGTTAACGAAACTAAAACGCGAGCCGAATAAATATTAATACATTGCCGAATAACGTATCAAACACGTGAAAGCTTTGTCGTCTTCGGTGTTTATTCGACTGGTTTTCTTGCGATATACTTCTTTTCAGCATGCAAACAAATGATTTATGTATTTGTTAGGCATTCTAAAACACGTTGCAAGTAGAGACCTTTGCAGACATAATTATTTGCTTATGGAATAATATACATGTAGATATGATTCTACAGTTTCTGTTTTGACCAAAATTCTCCGTGTTCATGTGCCATTGTAACATCCTGTTGATAATTATGTATAAAGTCATCATTTTTGCAATGAAAGGTTATAGTTGACGTCATCGGAACAGTGTTGGTATACAGTAGAACCCCTCTAATGCGACCACTTAATGAATAAACATGGCTGTCTTTATAAGCAGGCGGTTGCTTAATGCAGGGCAAAAAGTAATGCAGAAAGCTCCTCTAGGAGCTTTCCGCATTATTTTTGTCCTGCATTAAGCTACCACCTGCCATTGCCACCCAGAATTATGCCCCATGTTGATGGTCGCATTAACGGGGTTTTACTGTATTTATGTCACGAGTAGAAGAATTATGAACAGCAACAAGCAGGGTAGAACCGGTTACTGATTGTATATATACAAAAAAAACCCATCAAAGGATTGATGTTGTTCACGACAAACTACGTTGGCCATTGCTCTGTGTCGGTGTTCTAGCTACACACTAACGTGATAATTGTGTAAACAATGACCAGACGTGAGTTCGAAGAAAGATTTTTTCACCGAATAACAAGCAATTCGAGTGACATGTTTTTAAAATCTACCTGAAGCATTTTGTTATTCTATTACGCATTGTTGAATTATTCGTGCAAGGGGCACATGCTAAGGCTTTCAATTCATCAGTGTGTTTACTGTGTTTTGTTTACTGTAGTCATAAACGGGACATATCCGGTTTAGATGCTGCATATTCAATGCAACAGCTGATCTGGGTCTGCACCGGTTGTCTTGTGGCTGGATTATTCTGTTTTTCATTGTAAATATGTTTTGGGGGCATCATGGAAGATTGGTTATTAACTTATTACCAAATGTGCTCCCTCATTAAATGAAGTCTTTATTATTATTATTATTATTATTATTATTTTTATTATTATTATTATTATTATTATTGTAATTGTTTTATATTGTGGCCGGAAGTGATAACATCACGTGTGGCATTAGCGGCGAAAGAGTTAAAACACATGGTTGTTTGATGGTGGGTGAAAGTAATTTGCAGAAAGCTCTTGTAGTAGTAGCTTTTGTATAGTTTTGGGCATGCGTTGATCATCTGGCTTTAACCCTTTACTCATAAATACGCCTTTCTACGCCTTTGCAAACAGAGTAGACCCAGAGATCAGTGGGCTCCTATAGGAGCCGTCTGATCAGGGTCTGCTCTGTTTACTTCTGGATTTAAATAGATTTGATTCTACAGTTTCTGCTTTGGCAAAACTTTCGTGTGTTAATATGCCATTCAAAAAATATTCTAATTAATATTAATGATATCATTATTTCGTTCATGAATATTCATGGAATAAAGGGTTAAGACCCAAGAAGTACAGTAAAACCTCTCTATAACGGCCACTAAATTGCATCAAGTATTTTGTGTTAAAGGCAGGTGGCTGTTTAAAGCAAAGTGAAAGTAAAACAGAACGCTCCTATAGGAGCGTTCAGTTTTACTTTCACTTTGCTTTAAGCAGCCACCTGCCCTAAATACAAACATATGAACATAATCTAGTGGTCGTTATAGAGAGGTTTTACTGTATGCCTATCTTAGTTGGTCACTTTAGAGAGTATTTACTGTAGACGATAAAGCCACTGTATAGCGGTCATCTAATTAGTAACCCAATAGCTCCATGAATATTTATGATTTAGGCTACACTCTTTTTGCACATTGATTATCTCAAAAAATGTTTTGGTTGGTATATATATATTGGCAGTTATTTCTATGAATAAAAACTCGGGCATAAAAGATTTTGTGTACAAACATTGCAGATCCTGATCAGACAGCTCCTATAGAAGCTGTCTGATCTGAGTCTATACTGTTTACAAAAGACGTAAAAGGCGTATCTGTTGAGTAAATGGTTAAGCACGGATGTCTGAATGGACACACTCCAAGGTTTATAAATACTAGTACATGTAGTTTGCTTGGATCTAGTCTCGTTCTCAAACATTTGAGTTCCGAGTGGTCAGATTTTGAATCAGATGCATAAGAATGGATACAAATGGTTTTATAATCGTGTCTTGGCATCACACAACTAAGTCATGTAGAACGAAGGAAATGCAGAAAGCTCCTGGTGGAGTTTTCTGTATAATGTACACCATGTATTAAGCGGTCACCTGTCTTTAACCATTTCCCCGTTCAGTATTTGGTAAAGAAATAACATCATGAATATTTATTAGCTGAATTATTATACTGGACCATGAACACAAGAATTTTTACATTGGCAGAAACTAAAGAATCAGATCTATATTATTCTGTAAGCAAACAAAGTAGACCCAGATCAGACGTCTGATCCTGATCTACTCTGTTTGCAAATGCGTGAAAAAGCATTGATATGAAGGAAAAGGTTCATATCATAGAGGTGCATCTTTTCATTTGCGAACTGTATTCAGTACGACCTGTCTAAGTCGAACATGGAACTAAATACCAATATCTGTCTAGAAGACAGGTTGCTGCTTAATGCAGGGTGAAAGACATACAGAAAACTCCAAAAGGAACTTTCTACACGACGTTCATCCTGCATTAATCAGTCACCTCTCTCAAAAGATATCAAATTGTCTTTACTAAACGTGCGGTTTAGAGACATTTAACTGTACACAGCCTTTTTTATTTAATCTTGTGTGTGTTTAATGTGAATTATGGTAATAGCCACCGGATAGTATTGTCTATTTTTTTTTATCTAGTAAACCAATAAACCTGCTAATATCTTGAATTGTTTTCATGTTTTTTTTCTTTTCGTAAGCTTCGTTCGTGTCCATTTTTTCTGGAGTATTTTCTCTGCGTTGGCAAACTACGTGATGTTTGTTACTGAAAGGCTATCGATCTAACTCGGTGAAATGGGGTTGCATGTACCTATGAATTCCACATGCAGCCCTTTTGCACCAGAGCCAACGATTTTTTCCTTTTCCCATTGCAAGCAGTGCAGACCCTGATAAGAGGGTTCCTACAGGAGCTCACTCATCTGGGTCTACACTGTGTGAAAAAACACACAAAAAAACAAAAAAAAAAAAACAAAAAAAAAACACCCAAACAATTGTGCTTTACGGGTTAATTCAGATCTGCCTATCATCCGGTGCAAGGTTGGTGCTTATGCAAAATTGTTATGATAGCATTGCTACTTTATTACAAATTGTATATATGTTTTCTCTCTGTTGAGGGCCTCATGGAAGATTGGTTTTAACCAAATGAGTACTCTCGTTAAATAAAGTCTTGATTATTATTATTATTATTATTATTAAAGGCTACCAAAAAACCCTAAATGATAAATGGATGGATCATACGTGAATGTGATCAGACGACAATTTTCATAGCAGCAGAAGTGTAAAGGAGTGGGGACTATTTTGCAGGAAGAGACACGTTACACTTGCGCGGAAGAATTTCTCACCATCCGGGCATCCTTGACACGGGCAGTAACCGTGCCATGTCAAATTATAATTAATTTCGGCATGAGCTATAAACATATGGCAAATGTACCGTTCAGTAGGATTCCTTCAACTCAGATCGTTTTTCAGTTCTTCGAGTTTAATTGTTTACACGTCGTGTGGGTTCTGCTAGTTTCCTTGTTCAGTAGTTAGGCTGCGTCACGATCACGTGTTTACATATACTAGCAAATACAGACTTGTCCGCGAGACCACCAAAACAGCCAAGCTGTTCCGAATGATCAAAATGACATCAGCAGAATGTCGTCTCCAGGTTCTGATAAGTATGATCCCGTTTAACCCATTCCCTCATATTGACGCCTCTTTGAAAGTCACTTTCTGAAATCATTGTGAGAAATAGAGCATTTGCTCCTACTTTTTTTTTTATTGAATCTTGTTTGTGTTTAATGTGAATTATGATAATAGCCACCGGATGGCATTGCCTTACCTTTTATCTAGGAAACCAAACAACTGCCAATATGGTTAATTGTTTTCATGATTTTTTTCGTTTCGTAAGCTTCGTATGTGTCCGTTTTTTCTGGTGTATTTTTCTCTGCGTTTGGCAAACTTGTTACGTGCTGTTAATTACTCAGTCAAAGGTTACCAACATTCTGAGACGACAATTTTCATGGCAGCAGAAGTTTAAAGGAGTTGGGTAAATTTAGCAGAGAAGAGACATAGGAGCAAATTTTCTATTTATCACAATGGTTTCCAAACTACACAATTCTAAAAAAATCCTTTTCTGTAGTAAATGCTCATTTTCGGTATTATTTTCCAAAGAGGTAGGATCAAAAGTAGCCTATGAGGTAATAGGTTAAACCCCAAAGGGTCGAGGAGCCACCCCTCGCCATATCCCGTCATGTTTATGAAATAATATAGATCTGATTCTACACATTTATTGCTAAAATCCCCGTGTTCATATGTCATTATAAATTTCAGCTATTTTGTATTCCTTATGTCATATTTTCCTACATGAATATTCATGAAGTAAAATTTTAAATGTCTACCCAATCTTTATATAGGTGTCGACTCCAATGTAGATAAAACATGTCATAAATTAGTCGCTCTCTGGAAAAGTGTATAAGTGCATTGCAAACACACAGCGGTTGATCGGGGTCTGCACTGTTTGTCTCCTGTCAGAACATGTAATAGACGTTTCCATACAACGTTTACAGATAATAGATGTTTCCATACAACATTTACAGATAATAGATGTTTCCATACAACGTTTACAAACCTGATGTCCAAATACCTCATCAGAGATATGATTTAGGTCAACACTGGTTGCAATGTAATAAAGACTACGTTTAATCAGAGAGCATCTCCTATATAGGCATGTTGTTCACGTACATTACGTGCAAAGCACTGCTGCAGGCATCAACATATATACATGTACATATATTCCTGTTTTCAAAGAATCAAGATTGTCGGAAAAAAGATGAAAAGTTATGATCGCATAACTTTGAAGTACATTCAGTTACTATTCTTGCGTTTGCCTTTCTGGAATGTCACGGGTCGGACTTGCTAAGGCAAACATTGATAAGTGCGTGAGTACTTGCGTGTTTCTCTACTTTATACATTGCGTATTCTGATACAAACACAGAAAAACTCACTAATCTGAAATTTTAGGAAAAGAGAATTGAGATGTTTTATGCAGACGGCTGCTTAATGCAAGACGAAAGACTTACAGAAAGTTCCTGGAGGAGCTTTCTGTGTGACTTTCGTCCTGCATTAAGCTTCCATCTGTCTTAATAACCGATAATGACACGTTAGTTAGTGTTCGAATGGTCGAGTTTTATAACTAGTTTTAAAACTAGATAGTCTGCAAGTACATGTACTTTCAAATGGTCTCAGATTGTGGTGTCTGCAAGTACTTTTAAATTATTTTGTATCCCTTGGTCGCCAAGGACAAGGCTGGACAGGAGGTCAGCTGACTCATTTTCCTAAAGACCCACGTGAGAAAACATGCTCTACAGCGGCCACTAAAATAAGTCGCCTGCTGTGTATTGTGACAACTGAACGCTTAATGCAGGACGAAAGCTTTCCAGAAAGTTTCCGTGATATTTCTTCATTATGTATTAAGCAGTTACCTGTTTTTAAAGCACCGTATATATGAATTTATTGCGTGATCACTAAAGAAAGATTCTGCTGTTTAAATGTTGCATCCTAAAACACATTTCTTTAGTTTCCAGCTTTCAACATTCTGATGCAAGCTGAGAACCAGCAGACATGTTTTGAAAAGATTTCTGAGCGTTTGCGTCCAGTCTAATGGTCCTAACATGCAAGGTCATGGCGTGGTCAACTCGCGAGAACGAAGCTAATTAAACTAATTATCAAATGGCTTAAATTACAGGAATGCTCGCAGAGCTGAATGGACAGTAATACCGCTTTTCATGCAGTGCGCGTGCACCGGCATAATGACATGCGCTGCACTATTTCGCTTGTGGCAATGGAGGCATCTCCACCTTTATCCTTTTGTGAAAAAATAGCGACTGCTCAAAACTCCGAATCGTTGCATTTTTACTAACTTTCAACTCTTCAATCTTTTTTTTTTTAGTTGCAAATGGGAGTTAGGTCGCTGTAGATAGGATAAATCTTTAAAAACCCTTTCCCTGTCTTTATTCAAAAAATCAATACCTACTGAATATTCATGGGGGAAAATAGGTATAATGAAATATGGAAGATGAAATAGAGAAGCCATTTTAGAAACTAAAGTAACATCTCTAACAAATTTCATTAGCAATCAGAGCAGACCCAGATCAGACGGAGCCGTCTGATCTGGGTCTACTCTGTTGCAAATGCGTGAAAACACATTTATATGAGGGAAAGGGTTAATTGACATCGCTTTTAATAAATGAGTGACGACCTCTGCCGAACAGTTTGGATCAAGATCAGACGTTGAGTAAATAAGCGACTCATGTGGATCCAAACTGTTTGACACTCTGACCGTGATTAATAAAAAATAGTTTCAAAATCAGTCACATGACAGTGGTTGCCATTGACATTCGCAAGGCATGACAAGGATTGCAGACGTTGAGAGGTAACGAGTGCCTTTAATGAGTTGCAATTAATGCAGCTATTAACCCATTGTGAAAAATGGCTGCTCAAATTCTGGTCTCAAATTTTGATTGGATTCATTTATCCCCCAATTTACGACTCATTCAAGATTTTAAGAATCTACTGACCGTTTTTAAACAGCTTGGATTTTACAAATGCGAGTTATAGACTGCAGCTAGCCGAATAAGGGTTAACCCTTTCCTTCATATAAACGCCTTTTTCATGCCTTTGCTAACATAGTAGACCCAGATCAGACGGCTCCTGTAAGAGCCGTCTGATCTGGGTCTGCTCTGTTTACTAATGAATTAATATAGATACGTTTCTACTGTCTGCCATTGACAACCATTGTTGATGATGATGTTAAAAATTCGGCTACTTAATATTCTAATTGTTTTGTTCAAATGCTTACTGTGCATATTAGCGAGTTTTAAAGGTCAGTGAAAACAATTCAAAGCGGAATCGTCAATTCCAACATGAACTTCGCTTGTGAGACTTGGCTTTCAAATGATTGTGATTCAATGAGCTTCTATTGATCACAAAATAACTAGAATTTGCGCGAGTTTGGACCCAAATCAATTCAGAGCAACTCAGCTTTCTATCCGGATTCAAATACGTGTACATTTGAACTTGGATATCTCGAACTCGGATAATTCGATCTTCGGGTTTAACTCGAACTAAAAGTTCGGTCCTTCCAAAATTAACAATACTGAATTGTTCTAAAATGTATTGCTACGCATATCTAGAAACACATGTGACAGCTTGCTGCAGGTCTAAAGTAATAACTTGAGAAACTTGAGAAATTGTCCAGAGTAGAAAACGGATAACCCGAACTTATGTTATCTCGAACTAATTTATAGAGTCCATTGTAGTTCGAGATTTTGAAGCTTAACCATAGTTCGTCAATAGTTTCAAAACGGGTAATATTTTAAAAAGGAGCATTGAACCACAAATATTTGTATGGGAAATGTTACTCATTTTGTCCCTTTAACCATTTCCTTCACATAAACGCCTTTTCATGTATTTTGCAAGCCCAGTAGGCTAAAGGAGCTTTCTGCATACAGGAACATACACACATATAATTATGTATATGTCTCTGCTGCATATTTTTCGCCCTGCACTAAGCTACCATATTTGTTAAAACACTGACTTATACTTATTTTTGGCGGAGTTTGGGATTGATTTTATTTTACTCAATTCTTGAACCGATGACTGTTTTAAATTCATCAGAACATGCATATGATACGATGCAACGTTATTGATTATAAATGACGGAAATTGTAAGATTTGTGGTCACTATCAGTCAGAGTAGAACATGTACATTTCACGCTGAGCTGTCATGACTAACAAGTTACCTAGTCACACACTCTTTGCGTGTAAATCTAGTGTTTATAATTATCTTGTGTATTGTTTCAGCATAAACTTGTACTTCTTTTAAATAAATCACGTATCAGGATGCCAAACAGTTTGGATCCTGATGAGACGCCGAGTAACTCGGCGTCTCATCTGGATCTAAACTGTTTGCAAAAGAAATCTGCAATGCACTGTTAACAGACTACGAGTCAATTACTGTAGATATGCATCATAGTGTTTTGCGCGGTTCTTAATGAATCCAGTAGATGTTATCATAAGCCACCGTGGCAGGGTTCAATATCTTTGATCTTTGACAGGCATGTTTGGGCCCACTTGTTTGAAGTTGTATCTTACTGTCTGGGCCCATTTGTTACAGGATGGGGGGTAAGGGGATGCTTGTTTCAAATGGAAGGGTCGCTTCCCGCCATGTTTCGGTTTGCCCTTTCAAACTTGATAGCTACATCGTAATACGCCTTTGCAAATAGGGTATACAGCTATTGCTGTGTGATCTGGGTCTGCTCTGTTTGCTTATGAGTTGCAGATCTGATGTATTGTCTTATTTTATCTTTTAATACAATATTTACATTAACTTATATTCATCAACTGATGGGTTTATGTGATCAGTCTGTCATGTCACAAGGTTGAAACGCTCATTAACGATAGGGGCCTTATTACAGACCCAGATCAGATCCTATAGGGGCCGTCTGATCTGGGTCTACTCTACTTGCAAATGCGTGACAATGTGTTTCTATGAGAAAAGGGTTAAAAGACTGAAGGTTAAAGTTCAAAGACTCATATTCTAAGAGAATTATTCCTAGAACAGCTTGAATTTTTTCCTTAATCTGCTTAGAAATTAAAACTGGTTCCTCCATATCTTAGTATTGAGTAACCCTTCCTTGTTCTATATTTATTCCAAACTTCAATACCTACTAAATATTCATAGACAAAATAATTATAATGAAATATGGAAGATGAAATACTGTAGCTATTTTAGAAACGAGCAATCAGAGCAGACCCTGTTCAAAAGGCTCCTACAGAAGCCGTCTGCATGATCTGGGTCTACTCTGTTTGCAAATGCGTGAAAAGACGTTTATAAGAGGTCAAAGGGTTAAACAAAAAGTTGTATTGTATTCAAATGTGTTACTGAAGAAAATACATTTATATCTTATATACTGGGTTCCTTTGCATTTAAAGTTAAAGAATTCCTAAAGAGCGTTGGCTCAGGAACACTTCATTGGCGTCGGGGTAAATAGGGGTTTCTGGTCGGGCAAGCAGTATATACCCAGGTCCCGAGGTTATAAAACTTTTCGCTTGAGTCTGACATCATTCTCAAGTATCTAATTGGTCAGATTCTGAGCAAGCTCAGAATCTGACCAATTAGATACTTGAGAATGATCTCAGACTCAGACTCAAAGTTTAATAACCTTGGACCCCAGATGAGGCGCTGTGTCATGTTGTATAATGTTTGCCGTTCATCAAGGACCACGCTTGTTAGTGCAGTAAACACTGCAGACCCGCGTTAAATGTCCCTTTACCTGACAGAGGCACAATTTCACGACTTTACAAACCGAATAGACGCAGGTGAGGCATAGGACCCTATAGGAGCCGTCCCGATCAGGATCTGCTCTGTTTGCTTTTGCAATTATATATATTAGATTCTACAGTTTCTGTCCTGGCCAAAACATCCTTTTTTATGTACCATGGTAAAAAAATCAGCAATATTCATGATGTAATTATTGTTTTACATGTATATATCCTTCAGGTAAATGGTTAAAGGCTAAAGCGATAGGAGTCCCTTTCACCATGACGTTTTGACTTTCATCCCGAAGTAGAGTAATAATGGCATTTATCTAATCAACATACTATATTGCCTTTGATTGTCTGAAAGTGCTTGTAAAGTGACATGCATTTTGTAACATGATACATAAGCCATCCAGTCATCCAGCCTCCAGCGGTCACGTGGTATGTGTCACATCACGATCATGGGCCGGTTACCAACCATACAGCCTTGCGTGACAGTTTTGTGGCATTTTCAAATTGGTTCAAATACACATCCATCATGCATCCTAACGCATGACAGGACAGCATGCATGCGCGGCGCTTCGTTTGGGATGAACAAATGTTGTGTATTGTTATACACAAATGTTACACTGTCCGAAACAGTAACCCTTGTAATAGCGGAAAATGTTATCTGCTTTGGGGATTAATCTTCTGCTGAAAATAAAATATATTTGTTTCATCTTTGGTATATGTAATGTGTCAAAACGTTGGACAATAACAGAGACGTATAAATGTTAACATCGTAGCGGCCTATCTAGATCTTAATTATAGCAAAGCACTCCATTTATTATTTGGCGGCTGAAAGGAAAAGGGAGGGATGTGCCAATGTTTGGATTCGCAATGGCATTAACAAGAATCAGTCAGACATGGAACCCATGCTGGGCTTAATCACTTAAGATACGATCGCAGGGTGATATGATGTAACCAATTAAGCACTTGATATGCGTGATCAATAATTACTGGAAATGTCAGTCAGGTGATGAGCTAGTCTTGGCACGCTACGGGTACGTATAGTATGTCCACCAATTAAAAGAGGACGGTTTCTTTCCAGTCCGCGCCAATTCAAATCGTTTAGCACATATTCATTCATTTATCAAATGATGTATTAAGGAGATGTGTGGGCAATTAATGATATAACGTTCATATTTGATTTACCAGATAATGAAGTTTTCAAAACTATCCTATTTTTGTATGCTTCAGAAATTAGTGAATATTATGTTCCTTGCCTTTTTTGGCACAATTTTGATGACTAGAAAATCCTTATTTTCAGCATTATTTGAATTTTTACCCAAATTTCAGCTGAAAAAGTCAAAATGTTGCAAAAACTAGAACGGTGACCAATGCTTTTCCCTATTTTTTTTTTTAATCCAGCCTTTGCAAAAGAATATTCAAACTGAAAATATTTTTGTTTGTTAGACCTTTGTAAATCTAAAAAAAATATGCATATTTTCATGAGACAATTTCATATTCTTGCCATTCTAAGTCATATAGATGCATTTAAGTGATTATTTTTATCTAAACAAAATGATCACCCAGCAATTGATACTTAATTGTTATCTGATCAGGAAACTGGGGCGTTTATATACATTTACGAATGTTTAATTGATAAATATCTTTTTTATGAAATAGTTACCATGACAACAAAAAAACGGAGCAAATGTTTAGAATGCCGTAAAAAGTATTTCTGCAAAGTTTCATCAAATTCTTATTTGAATTTCAAATGGGCACATACAACGTATCTCTTTAAAATCATAAACCTACCATATTTATATTTCTTAACATGCAGGGAGTGTTCAATGTTAATACAGTACTCTCTTTAATTAACCTATTCCTTCATAGGCTGTTTTTAGATCCTACCTCTTTCAATAAATCTACCGAAAAGAAGCATTTACTGGAGGAAGGAAACTTTTTAGAAGTATGTAGTGTAGAAACCATTGAGCTAAATAGAGCATTTGCTCCATAGGAGCAAATGCCCTATTTATCACAATGGTTTCAGAAAGTGACTTTTACAGAAGCGTCAAAAGGTGTCAATATGAGGGAATGGGTTAATATGACTACTCAAAAGATGTCTAACTTTTTAAAACAGGTGGTAGCTTAATGCAGGACAGAAGTCCTGATGAAGGTTTCTACCTTACTTTTGCGCTGTTTCAATTAAGCAAACACTTGTTAAGTTTTTTTTATTTTCTTTAAAAAAGATGAGGTTATAGTTTGTTATAGTGTCAGTGTCAGTCATAAAATTGATGTTTGAGTTTGTCACAGTGTCAGTTGTAAAGTTGATGTTATACAGTAAAACCTCTCTATAACGACCACTAAATTACATCAAGTATTTTGTGTCAAAGGCAGGTGGTTGCTTAAAGCAAGGTGAAAGTAAAACAGAACGCTCCTATAGCGTTCTGTTTTACTTTCATCTTGCTTTAAGCAGTCACCTGCCCTAAATACCAACCAATTCACACAATTTAGTGGCCGTTATAGAGAGGTTTTACTGTAGTTTGTCACAGTGTCAATTTCAGTCGTAAAGATGATGTTATAGTTTGTTATGTTACTTGTATCCTGAATTAACCTACCATACCTAGAATTATAGTGTTTACTCCAATTTTACGCGATTTTAGAAAGTAAAGAAAAATATCTATCAAATTCCATTGGCAAACAGGGCAAATAGAGCAGACTCTGATCAGACGGCTCCTCTGGGTCTACTTGGTTTGCAAATGCGTGAAAACACGTTTATATGAAGGAAAGGGTTAAGTATGCGGGCAAATATATGTAAACAGGTTCAGTCCTTTATTTCATAAATACGCATTTTAACGCCCTTGTAAACAGAGAAGACCCATATCAGTCAGCTCCTGTATATAGTAGTCATCTAGTCAGTTACATGCTCTGTTTGCTAGTGGCATTATATCGATCTGAGTCTACAGTTTCTGCCTCAATTAAATGTTCTCGTGTTCATATGAAATTATAAAAAGAATGAATATTCATGACGTCATTTGCTCTTTGAATATTCATGGCAGATTTAATTTGATAGTAATCTTCATAAATTTCTTCGAATTTCCCAACTCAGCAAAATACATAATTTAGTCTCCAGAAACGATAATCTCATAATCCGAACGAAAAAGTAAGGCGTGTCTTGTTTTTAAAACTGCTTTTTGTCAGTTAAAGAAAGTTTCTCATCTGGAAAGGTACTTAGAGACCTAATTTAAATGCTTGCGCCAGAAAATCCCGTTATTTTGCAAAAAATGCCATTAAGTTTGTCCTTTCTGTACATGCCATACGGCTTAGAAATTCTTTCTAGTCATGTTGAAGTGTGCTTTATTTTGCTGTGAAATTGTCATTTGTCTGTATTAAGGTAGTTTTTGTAGAATATTAACACCTGAAGATCTAAATTTACACCAATTTGTCTATACACGTTATAAATCAGGCTTTAGAGAGTCGCGCAATCATTGAAAACTTCCATATGCTGTGGGCAAACTACGAGATCTAGATACAGTTTTGCATGGCAAAATTTTAAGGTTCATTTTTAACCTGCTAAAAAATTGTTCTCTCAAATTTCCACCGCTTCCTTTCTTATACCTTTCCCGTCTTGCCTAGAGTGTTATTTTCGGGGAAAAACTATTGCACCATAAGTAAACAGCCTAGATTTTCAGGAGACGCCCATAAATCTGTCTTTGATCAGTATCCAAACTGCTTGATAATGCGAGTCAAGTGGCAAATCCAGGCAGGGTTAACCCTTTACCTAATATAAACGCCTTTTCACGTATTTGCAAACAGAATAGAGCCAGATCAGACGACTCATATACGTCTGACCAGGGTCTACTCTGTTTGTTAATGGAATTTGATAGATATGTTTCTTTACTTTCTAAAATGGCTACAATGTTTCATTATAACTATTTTGGCCATGAATATTCAGTAGGTATTGGAATTTGGAATAAACATAGAACAGGGAAAAGGTTAAATCCCATACCACATGGCTGTAAGGAACTATGAAGCAGCCTATACGAAGCTCCTGGTCGACCCTCTTTTGACATCAGTAGGTTTCCAACAAATGTAAACCACATGTCGACTATTATATTAAACATTCACCAACTTATCTGCCATTAAATAAGCAATTTCGGGCTCATGTTTATATCACGTTTCGCAGTGGGGCCGGAAATGGGACTCAAGATGCTGCGATATTAAGGGAGGACCCTCGAGCAAAAACATCTTCAAGAAGCTCTGAACTGATAGCAAACTGCAAGATGTCATCAAAAATGTGGCTTTAACTGCTTCCCCTTTCATTTGCATTAGCAAAGCATGAAACATAAATTTAAGTGCAAGTACTTGGTAAGCTGTTTTATCCAATGTTTTTTGTACATGTACACGAAGCTGCTCTGTCTACAAAATGTTAGTATGCTCTGAAATAAGTAACTTTTTACCTAAGGAATAGATGTTAAAATTCTTAAAGTAGGAAATCAACCCAAAGCAAAAGCAGCAAAGCGAAAAGAGAGACTTGCAGACTCGGTTTTATTGAGTCTGTTCACGGGCAGTTATTAAAAGTGCAACACTACTCACACCGCCTATCATCGGCTTATCCATTACCCTGTTGAATATTCATGTAAGAAATAATGAAATCATGAATATTTATTAGCCGAGTGTTTATAACGGTGTATGTACATATGAACCTTTGGTATAGATAGATGCTGTAGTCTAATCTATGATAATTGCATAAGCAAACAGAGCAGACCCTGATCAGACGGCTCCTACATGAGCAGTCTGATCTGGGTCTACTCTGTTTACAAATGCGTAGAAAGGCGTATTAATGGAGTTACGGGTTAATAACTAGTGAATGCATGGATTACTGATAATGGCATCATGAAGAAGAGATTGTTTTACTAATGATATGTACAGTAAAACCTCTCTATAACGGCCACTAAACTGTGTTAATTAGTTGGTATTTAGGTCAGGTGGCCTCTTACAGCAAGGTGAAAGTGAAACAGAACGCTCCTATAGGAGCGTTCTGTTTTACTTTCACCTTGCTTTAAGCAGCCACCTGTCTTTATAACACAAAATAAGTGATGTAATGTAGTGGCCGTTATAGAGAGGATTTTCTGTATATTATTCAATTAGCAAACAGACCAGACCCTGATCAGACGGTCTCTACAAGGACCGTCTGATCTGAGTCTACTCTGTTCGTAGAGGCGAGAAAAGACCTGTGTATGAGGTAAAAGGTTAATCAAATCTGAGCATAGCGATTTCGGAATCATTCTGTCTCCGTTTGTTTGCCCTCTGTCTAGAAGCCCCCTTTCTCGGATTTTAATGAAACGTTATCAGATTAATTGTGTATACATCATTCGGCATGTTCACGCTTTCCTTCAGCTAAACGCGTTTTCGCGCATTTGCAAACAGAGTAGACCTAGATCAGACGTCCATTCAGGGTCTGCTCTGTTTGCTAATGGGATTTGAAACATCTGTTCTTTACTTTCTAAAATTGCTACAATGTTCCACCTTCCATATTTCATTCTAACTATTTTGGCTATGAATATTCAGTAGGTATTGAAATTTGGAATAAACATTGGACAGGGAAAGGGTTAAGCTGGAGCTTATGTTCATATGTTCACTTACTTGGACTCTTGGCCGCTGTAGCTCACACACGCTCTTTTCCAGGTTTGGTAGTAAACTCTATTTGAGAGCACATTTAGTTATTTATTAATTTGGAAGAGTATTTAGGGCAAACTAGTGATTCAGTCTATGACTAAAAGAAGGCGTGACTGGGTTAGACTAATTTAAATAGCAATCCAAAGACATGTAGGTAAAACTCAATAGGGAATTTAAACAGTACCATGTAATGTTCATGGTCTAAAGTTTGTGTTCTGTGCCATTGGCAAACATTTTGCCTAAGACTTTAACGCACAGACAACTTTAGCGCTTCGAATACCCAAGTATTCAGAGTGAAATTAGTCAAAGTACACATCATGTTTTATTACCAGTCGGCCGGGTGTCGTACATATCTTTTTGAAAATATGTCATTTTTGTACATGTACACAAGTCACTATAATAAAATATTTACTTACTTACTTATTACAGAGCCAGTTCAGTATAAAAACTAGAGGAGTTCGGAAAATGAAAAACAGTGCAGACTCTAGTCATGCAGAGGGCTCGTGTAGGAGCCCTTCGAGCTGGGTGTTCCCACTACAACAATGGGCATAATTCTGGGTGGCAGAGGGGGTGGTAGCTTAATGCAGGATGAAAGTTATGCAGAAAGCTCCTATAGGAGCTTTCTGCATAACTTTCGTCCTGCATTAAGCAACCACCTGCTTTTAAATGCAGAAATGTTAATTCGTCAAGTGGTCGCATTGGATGGGTTCTACTGTATTTGCAATGCCAGTACAGCTGTTTCGCATATTTAAAAGGGTTGAAAGGAGGGTAAGTAAAACGGGACAGACGCCTATATAGAATATTAAATATATCATAATATCTCACCATCAAAGTAAATGGCTCAGATTAGATCTGGCCGCCATAACGCCCGCTAGTTGTAAAGGCTGTTTTATGAACTGTTGAGACTCGAGTTATAAGCCATGACATTGCACTCTCAGGCGACAGGATGACACGGATGGCTGACACAGGGGTTTCCCGCCAAATTTCACTTCATTCACCCCTTACTGCATGAATATTCATGTAAGAAATGTAAGATTAAATGATATAATAGCACAAAACTACAGGAATATTTGCCCATGGCAGCGTCTGTAGAAATATACCTAAATTATGTTACAAGCAAACAGAGCAGACCCTAAACAGACGGCTCCTAAAGGTCTACTCTGTTTGCAAAGGCGTATTTATGGAGTAAATGATTAAAATTCATCGTCTGCATTAACGCTTTACTGCACCTTTGCAAACAGAGAATGAATGAAATGAATGAAGTCCCTGATTCTCTTCCGTTTGCCACATCAACCCAATCTATATTTAATATATGATACATGAATTAGAGCTATATAAACAGTCATTATGTACGAGGTTTTGCTTGCTGAAACCTATGCTCTATAATTATATGCATTTAATGCCTTTGAAAGCCTGGTGGAACCGTCTGATCAGGGTCTGTCTTGTTTGCTTATGGCATTATATACGTCCGTTGCCATGGTCGAACTTTCATGTGCTCAAGTCACGTGCCATTACTAAAAAATATTAATGTCTCCAATGTCATGTTTTCTTACATAATATTCATAGAGTCAAATATCAAACACATTTACATCGTTCTAAACCGTAGTTTTGTATTTGTGACAAGCTTCGTAAAATAATTGTCAAAACGCATCGTCAGATCCGACTGTGGTTGACCGTGGGTATCCGACGAATTCAAACTTTCTTGAAAATACGACTTTTTTAGCTCCACTTTTTCAAAAAGTGGAGCTATTGTCATGACCCTCTCGTCGGCCGGCGTTGGTTAACCTTTTTGTTAAGGTCCTTTTCTCAGAAACCATCAAAGATATTTGGATCATATTTGGTATGTATGTTTACTATCACAAGGGGAACCCATTTCACAAGGGTAGGTAACCCTAAAATTAATTTTGCCATAGTTATGCCCCTTTTTCGACTTAGAATTTTCATTGTTGGTTAAGTTTTATGTTCAGGTCCATGTCTCAGAAACTGTCCAAGATATTTGGTTCAAATGTGGTATACATGTTAACTATTACAAGGGGGACCCATTCCACAAGGGCAGGTAACCCTAAAATTAATTTTGCTATAGTTATCTGCCCTTTCTGACTTAGACTTCCACTACACTATCCAGCACTAAAGAAAGTGGAGCGCGCTGTCTGCGGACAGCTCTTGTTGCTGTTTACAGTGACCGTTGTAGAGAGACTTTCATGATTTGTAAAAGAGTTTGGAGCCTAATTAGTCAGCGAATGACTCTGTGGTTTATATATTGATCCTCGATGTTTGTTAGTCATGTCGAGATAAGCAGAATAACGATTAACTGACAGATGAATCCATGAACATGTGTTGGTTTGACACCAGACGCTGGGTAACCCTTTCCCGGTGATATATTCTTGTAAGAAATGATGACATCGTGAATAGTTATTAGCTGATATATTTTAATGTAAACTTTTCAATGGATGTTTACCTTTGACAAAAGCTGTAGAATCATAAGATTCGTAAGTTTCTGTCAGGGACAAAACTTGCTTTGTTTATAACCTATCTAATATATATTCATGACGTCATGATTTCAAAATATTTCATGAAGTAGAGGGTTAAGAATGACCACCTCGGGACGATTCTAGAGAAAGAAATGTCTCAACATAGGGGCTGGAGGAGAAATAAAGGGGCTATTCTTGAAAGATTGTTTGATCTGCGTGTCCTATCTTTACCACTGAATCATTAGCGGGAGTCTTATCTGTATCCAAACTAGTTTGCATCTTCGCGGTTTCAAACGGAGAATGATATTATAATAATATAATTTTGAAAATAAGGCAAACGACAATTTAGCCAACGACAATTCTCGGACATTAACCCTTTCCTTCATATAAACGTATTTCCACGCATTTGCAAACAGAGTAGTCCCAGATCAGACTGCTCCTATAGGAAACGTCTGATCAGGGTCTGCTGTTTGCAAATATCTGTTTCTATACAGACTGCTCCTATAGTAGCCGTCTGATTTGGTTCTACTCTGTTTGCAGATGCGTGAAAACACGTTTATATGAAGGAAAGGGTTAAAGTAGCCGGGCCATTGGACATATTAGCCTACTACGAAACTCCGTCAGGTGGCGAACGAAGTGAAGCGATTGTAGAGTGTCAGATCGATGAACAGATAAAACTAGATCAAACGGGGTGTAGAGTGCCCACCCCGTCTGCTTGTATTTCAATGTATATATGCACACATGTTAGTGAACATAGAAAAATCACTGCGTGTCTGTGAGTCTGTCGTCGCCTTTGCAGAGATGTTGTTTATGATAATTCACTTATAATCAATAATGTGTTTGTTGTCTGTCTGTTTTTCTGTCATTTTGTTCTATTTATCTGTCTGTATGGCTTGCTTTCTTTTTCTGTCTATGTGTTTGTCAGTTTACAGTGTTGTCTGTCTGCCGTAGCTCTGTGTCTGTCTGTCTGTCTGTCATGTCTGTCTGTCTGTCTGTCTGTCTGTCTGTCTGTCTGTCTGTCTGTCTGTCTGATTTTCTGTTTGGTACCTTTACTTCATGTATATTCATTTAAGAAACAATGACGTCATAAATATTAACCCATAGACCGCCAGTCACAATTATAGTTGCATTTGCAAACAGTGTAGACCCTGATGAGAGAGCTCCTATAGGAGCTCTCTCATCTGGGTCTGCACTGTTTGTCATGCAAAATCCATGCTCTATGCTCTTGCTTAGGAAAATCATTTCAACATATCCTGTATATTTTTGTAATTAGATCTACCTAATCAATATTCTAAGAGGACAGAGTGATAAAATATATGTGGAGGACTAAGGGTTAAGTAGATAATTTATAATGGCACATGGACACAAGAAAGCTTGCACGTGAAAAAAGCCTATAGAATCGGATTCACATTATTTTATCAGCAAATATAGCAGATAATTAGACTCCTACAGGAGCCGACTGATTAGGGTATAATCTGTTTGCAAATACATCCAAAGGCGTCTGTATGCAGTAAAGGGTTCCACAATGACGACGTCTTCGACAACGCAAGACGCATACATGTATAATTATTGCGCGTTGTTTAAAATGTCAATTGCGATACTTGTTTTTACTTTACAGTAAGGTCTGTCTGTCAACATCCTCAATCCTCCTTTGAGATATTCTCTCCGAGTCTTTTTCTTAATTTGAAACATTCCCTTAATGACACGGTACTCGTTTAATCCCTACGGTTAATGATTTGCGAGATGTGTCGATGGCTTTATTTATCGAAGGACGCGTGCAGACTGCAAAAACAATCACTCCCATCTCATTTCCTGGATTTTCTGAAGACCCGGATGAAGAATCAACAGACGTCGGTGCTTAATAGAACGAAGAGTTCTGTGATATGTTTCTTCACATCCAAAAACACCTTATTATATTAGCCCTTCTCGTGAATATTCATACAAGAAATAATTATATTATGAATATCTATCAGATATTATATTATAATGACATATAAACAGCAACGTTGGCCATGGCAGAAACTATAGCATTAGAACTACATGTATACATGTATAAGCAAACATAACAGACCCTATTCGGAGTCTACTCTGTTTGCAAAGGCGCGGAAAGTGCATTTTTATCAGGTAAAGGGTCGCACTAGATTTATTTGCGTTTATCGTGAAGTTAGTCAAGCCACGCGAGAAAAGGAGAAAACCCGTCCAGTGGCACGTGACACGAACGTGACAAAATGGCTGATTTAGGGTTCTGTCACTGAATGTTATCGATTAAGCTATCAAAAACAGCAGATAGTTCGACAAGTCGGCAGATAAATTGAAAGCTTTGGGGGCGTAAGGCTAAATAATCTGGCGTAAGGATGTTGTGTCCAAATCTGGCAACGAACGTGATGTGGCACCCGTGTCAGTCTAGTCATTAACCTTTACAGTGGTGAGAAAAGTTTCGTCTGTAAACATCGTTGTATGGTTCAAATATCAATGTTCAAGTTTGTCCAATTTCTTTTCAAGAAATACAACAAGAAAGTCAAACAGTGTTGATCCACACTCGACAATATCGATTTGAGTTTTTATTAGAATCCACAATGGCATGTCAGATTCAGTGTAGCATCCTTAAGGTTAATCCGATCATTATGTAATATCACTAGATGTCGATATCAAACATCAGAAGTGCTATTTTCGCTATTTCAAGTAATTTCATCGCAAATTCTCCTAATACGGATTGACAACTTGACCCCCCCCTCTGTCTCTCTCTCTCTCTCTCTCTGTCTCTCTCTCTCTCTGTCTCGCTGTCTCTGTCTGTCTGTCTGTCTGACTGTCTATCTGTCTCTCTCTCTCTGTCTCTCTCTCTGTCTCTCTCTCTGTCTCGCTCTTTCTGTCTGTATGTCTGTCTGTCTCTCTCTGTCTCTCTGTGTCTCTCTATCTCTGTCTCTCTCTCTGTATCTGTCTCTCTCTCTGTGTGTCTCTCTGTGTGTGTGTCTCTCTGTGTCTGTCTGTCTGTCTGTCTGTCTGTCTGTCTGTCTCTCTCTCTCTCTCTCTCTCTCTCTCTCTCTCTCTCTCTCTCTCTCTCTCTCCCCCCTCTCTCTCTCACTCTGATCTATTGTCATGACGCAATGTTTTGAGAAACTATTGCCAAACAGCGTTGACCCGGAAGAAGAGACGCAGAGTTACTCGGCGTCTCATCTGGGTCCATCTTGTTTGCAAATGAGATTAAAATCGCGGGAGGAGGGTTACATACATCAAGGGAATTTATATCTGTGGCAAAAACTGTAGAATCATATCATTACCTATTTAACCCTTTCCCTGTTCTATGTACAACGGTAATGAACTATAAATATATAATGTGAAAACTGAGTTATTTGTGTATAATGTTATTTAATTAATATTCCCTCTGGAATAAAAAAAATATAATATATG
This sequence comes from Azorinus chamasolen, assembly GCA_963576725.1. Classification (NCBI taxonomy): domain Eukaryota; kingdom Metazoa; phylum Mollusca; class Bivalvia; order Cardiida; family Solecurtidae; genus Azorinus; species Azorinus chamasolen. The sequence continues at coordinate 35,276,160 of OY755243.1, forward strand.
ATTACCAATACGTACTCATAGAATTCATTTTGCAGAATCAACGTACACATTATGTCTAGTTCTTGATGATTATTTTTACACAACATTGATATGTCATGCGTGAATTGTATGCTAGACACACGCGCCTGTCTAAGTACATGTATGTTCAATGTAAACTACAAAAATAACCATGATGACATAAAACTTAATTTTAAACAGACATAACAGTGAGCCCTCCCTATACCAGTAGCTCTAACCATGTCTAATTCTGGACATTTCAGACATGTGATCGCTTAAACAGGACAGCCATATGCAGAGAGCTCTCTCATAGGGTGTGTCTGTTTAAAAACATTTTAATTCTGCCTTATTTTGTTAAAAAGTTATATTCATTCAGTAGTCCTTTCACTGCCAACGGCGAACCTGTGATCGCCTGTGACGATTACTGTATCATCATCATCATCATCATCATCATCATCATCATCATCATCATCATCAATTATTCATCATGATGATCATCATCATAATTATCATCATCATTATTATTATTATCATCATTAAAAGCAGGCGATCATCATCATCATCATCAGCAGTATCATCCATCAGCATCCGCATCAGCATCATCAGCATCATCAGCGTCATCAGCATCAGCATCAGCATCAGCATCATCAGCAGCATCATTAAAAGCAGGCGATACATTTTGAAGACGATTAAAGATAGAAACGATCGAATTAAGGGCCGTGTTAGAGAGGGTCCACTGTAGAAATTACGATTCAGAAGGAGACATGTTCAACAAAACAACGCTGTAGCATTAATTAGAGCAACGCGTACATTTCGTTCCAAGCATTGTATCTGCAAATGTTATCGTCTGCTGGGTTTTTTAATGTTAAGTTTTGTTCCATTTTCTTTAAAACAAAACATAATCACAGCAACAAACAGTTTGGATCCTGATGAGACGCCGAGTTTCTCGGCGTCTCATCTGGATCCAAACTGCTTGCAAATGTTATCACAGATTCTTCACTGGCAGCGGTAGAGTTAATTACGACTTCATAAGAATGTTTTATATTAAATTTTAACGACCGCTGTTGTCTACTGGGATTTCAACGTCGCGTCAGGCCTCGGTGAAACACGTTTTTATCGCTGATTTGTAAAAATTGGAATTTAATGGCTACAGCTGGAATTTAACTAATGTGTCAGCTCAGGGTGTGGAAAAGTGTAGGACGTAAGGGGTGAGGGCTCGACCTGGTAGCGCTAAATGAGCGTTATTTAAGTAATTACATAGTTATTTATGGCTGAAGTCGCAAGGGGGTCCCTTATCCCCGTGGTCTGGGGTTTGTACAAAAGTGACAGTTTGTGCAATTTAGGGTCCATGGCCGGGGAAATGCAGGTCTAAATTAAGCTTGATCTCGCGGTCACTAGGATAAGGGTGTCATGCCACGAAAAATGATGGACAATCACGTTCAATACTATCCCAAGCATTACGTTCTAATGTTCTCGCTCCCTCTCTTCTATGTCTGTCTCTCTGTCTATCACTCTGTCTGTCTGTCTTTCACTCTCAATAGACACAGTGCCATCTGACGATGCACCGTGCGCTAACTCGGCGGCTGAGATAGGTCTGCATTGTTGCAAGGAGTGTTTTTGACGACTCTTGTGGCTAACAGGGGACAAGTGTTTAATAGTATACAGTGTTCAAATAGGTATCAATGTTGGTCTTTAAGACAGGTTGCCAAAGGGGTGTTCTGCATGACGTCACATTGCATTAAACATGCAGCCATGTGCTTTAAAAAGATTTATATTCTTCTTTACTAAAAGTCCAGTTTATAAGGATTAAAACCCCTTTAATCTTTTAAACTGGAATTTAGTAGGGATGAATATAACTCTTCTTTAACCCTTTCCCTGTTCCATATTTATTCAAAATTTTGATACTACTGAATATTCATGGACAAAATAGTTATAATGAAATATGGAAGGTGGGTCGTTGTAGCTATTTTAGAGAGTAAAGAAACAGATCTTTCAAATTTCACTAGCAAACAGAGCAGATCCTGATCGGACAACTCCTATAGGAGCCGTCTGATCTGGGCCTGATCTGTTTGCAAATGCGTGAAAACACGTTTATTTGGAGAAAAGGGTTAAGCAAATGGCTGCTTAGTGCAATGTAGACCTTAATCAGTCTACATCAATTTTACTGTATATACACATGCCTATATCGGTCTTGGAGACGGATGGCAGCTGAATGCAGGGTGAAGTCATGCAGAAAGTTCCTCTAGGAATTTTCTGCATGACTTTCATCCGGCATGAAACAGTCACCTACCTTAACCCTTCGCTTGCTGAATTTTAAAATACATTTCTCCTTTTTTTACCCATGCCCTGTTGTATAATTACATATATATTCACTGTGTACACGTATTTCGCTGTGCATTCATTGCTGTGGAGTGCACTGGTTGCACAATCAACTTGTAAATAGTGCAGACCCTGCTGAGACAGCTCCAGCAGGGCCTTCACTATTTACAGGTAGGTATATTGACGTGAATAGCAAGCGAAGGGTTAAAGTATCCAAATTCTTCTCAACTAGAATTCCGGTTTAGAGAGGTTTTGCTGTATTACTTTCATTCCACATCTCAAAAAGGCCGAATTTTTAAAATCTTTTGCGGATCGCTTAAGATAAGTTCAACTATACATGTTCACTGAACAGATCCTCTGCATCGTTCCACTATCCACTGTCTAAGTGAATTAACGATCGCCATTGGTAAAATTACCGAAACATTCAGACTTGAAATTGAGCGAAACCAGATACAGGGGCTAACCAGGCTTTCCCTTTGAAGCCAGTAGTTTTATTCTGGACACGTCGGGTCAGTTTAGGGGGATTATTTTGCCCTTTGGCCAGGTCGAACTCAGGTTTCATACTCAATCATGATCACCAAGGGTTCCGTGTCGGAGGTTATCGCTACCTCTACAAGTAGAAATTGCATATTGTACTTTATTTGACTTAAGAAATAATGACCCCTTGAATATTTACTAGCTGAAATTGTATGATTCCATATTATATATACATGATTTGGCAGAAACTGTGGAGTCAGATCTATTACAATTTCACATTCAAACAGAACAGACCCTGCAGGAGCCTCTGATCTGGGTCTACACTGGTTGCAAATGCTTGAAAAAGTGTTTATATGAGGGAAAGGGTTAACCGTTTACCACACGGATTTTTCTCCAAGAATTCTTGACTTCATTGATTTTTTAATGACAAAATAACTGAAAATATGCTATTTTGATCATAGCGAAAACTGTAGAAATAGATCTAGAGTATGTTATAAGCTAACAGAAGATCCTGATCATTCGGATCATACAGAAGTCATCTGATCTGGGTCTGCCCTGTTCTCAAAGGCGTGAAATACGGACTAATCAGGTAAAAGGTTAAACGATGATCCCATTTGAAGATTTCTATGACTTTAGTTATATTTGAATTTGAAGAGGGTAAAGAGATGTGAAAATCACAAAATAGGGGTATTTTAGGGGACAATAGGGGTTTAAATAGGGATTGGGCGGATGGAAAGGGCATTATTTGATTAATGAGGTCTATTCGGTCAACAAACCACGGCAGTTGTGTCCATCCTATAAAGATGACCGGTCAGTTGACGTCTGAAAAGGGAATTGTATTTTATTCTGTCACATGCCATGTAATGTCGTCTGTTTAAAATGTGTCGTCTGCTTAAACTGAAAAATGGCGTTAACCTCTTGACCCACGCAGCTGCTATAAGAGGAATGCTGCTCAGATAATTAAACCTCCATATAAAGACCACTCGATGGAAATGCATAGGTCCGTCTACAAGACATGTGGTAGCTCAACTCTTTCGCTGCCAACTTTTGTCGTCTGCAAACTTTGTCGTCTGCTACGATTTTGAGTTTTCATTTTTTCTTTATTTTTGTTATATGAAAAAGTAACAGTAACAAACAGTTTGGATCCTGATGAGACGCCGAGTTACTCGGCGTCTCATCTGGATCCAAACTGTTTGGATAGGTAATGACAGATATATGCGAAATAGTTAAACATTTATTTCATGAATATTGATATCATGAATATCAATCAGCTTATTTTTATATTGATACATGTATACATGAAATTTTGACAATGACAAAAGCTTAAGAATCAGAAACAGACCCAGATCACACAATGCCTACAGGAACTGTCTGATCTGGATCTACTCTATTTGCCAACGCGAATAAAGGCGTATACATTGTGCATATGGAGTAAAAGTGTAAATGCATGACGTAATGCATTGCACGTAGCCCCATAAAGCTTTATACATGTACAATGTAGCTTACATCTGCATTTAATCCTTTCACGGCCAAATGCGAATACATGTATATAACTCGTCGTCTAATCTGGATCCAAGCTTTTTGACTTGAAAACAGATTTTGCAGACGACACAACTTGACAGCGAAATATCCTCATGTTTGTTTCTCACCAGTGACCCTGACATTTGGCATACAATCACAGACTGTTTTCAAACTTTTTTAGTTCTAATTGTCGAATGAACTGTTCCAAAATTCAAACGTGGATATTAGTGGGTTTGTCTAAAGAAAAGTTGCACATGACAAAACAGTGCAGACCCAGATGAGAGGGCTCCTCTAGGAGCCCTCTCATCTGGGTCTACACTGTTTGCAAAGCACACTAGTAACTCATTTTCAACACTGGAAGGGTTCAATTTCACACGTTTTATGTACAAATCTTCGCAAGGAAACCCACAACAGCAAAATAATGACGTGGGCATCAACGTAAATAGGCGCCCGTCTTATCTGGAGTCAAACTGTTTGAAAGGTGATTTCAAATTCACTAAAGCATCCTACTTCCTTTTACCCCATTTGTTTGAACCCCTTCTCCATCTGTCGTTCTAATCATTAGTACGGGGTCGTGACCTTAGCTCAACATTTATGCTCACCCCTAGTGGCCAAGGGTGGACCCTGTCAGAAAAGTTAAACCCCGGGTCCAATGACCCTTGCATCCCTGGGAAATGCCTGAACTGAAATATTTAAACCTCTCCTGGTGTTAATAGGAACTTGTTTACCAATGTGTGGTTTTGATGAACATATTTCGCATTTAACCATTTACTCCATGAATATTCATGTACGTAGTAATGATATTATGAATATTAATTAGATTTATTCTTACAATAGCACATAAACTCTGGAATTTTGACCATGGCAGAAATGTAGACGCATAAACATGTACATGTAATAGGCAAACTTAGCAGACCCTAATCAGACATCTGATCTTGGTCTACCCTGTTTGCAAAGGCGACAAAAGGGCGTAACAAATTTGTTCCTTAGTTGTCTAGATTATCAGGGGTCTCAAATATGAGACATACCATTTCGTATCATGTGTATGTCGATCTCCTGCAGGAGCTGTCTCATCTGGGTCTTCACTATTTACAGGTAGGTATATTGACGTGAATAGCAATCGAAGGGTTAATATTCATGATGTCGTTTTTTCTTACATGAATATTCATGGAGTAAAGGGTTAAGGTAGAGAAATCTAGAGGTGAGTGCATTGGAGACTAGGGTGCCTAGTGAGCCACATTGGCTGGGCTGTTCCAGATTGGTCAATTGTACATCAAACATTTTACAGGTGTTACTTTCCATTAACTTGATTTATACAGCTTTTTACCATTCAAATGCGGAAAACGCGTTGGCTGCCCTTAATTTTTCAAATCGTAAAAAGGAGCCCTCTGATCAGGGTCTGCATTGTTTGTCATTTAAAATCCTCTCATAAATTTTACCCTAGCATGCTGAATGAACTCTACGTTTAAACTGTGATGGACTATTCCACTTTGAAAAGTCAGCAGTCCTACGAAATGTCTTTAACATGGTACCAGATAGGAGCATGTGTTTACACCTTTGCAAACAGAGTAGATCCATCATCTCGTGTGGACAGTGTCTGCTCAGTTTCCCTTTCCCTGTTCTATGTTTATTACAAATTTCAATACCTACTGAATATTCATGGAGAAAATAGTTATATTGAAATATGGAAGGTGGACCATTTTAGCCATTTTAGGAAGAAAAGAAACAGATCTGTCAAATTCCATTAGCAAACAGAGCAGACCCTGATCAGACGGCTCCTCTAGGAGCCGTCTGATCTGGGTCTACTCTGTTTGCAGATGTGTGAAAACACGTTTATATGAGGGAAAGGGTTAATATGGAATACTATATACATGTACATACACAGGATTCTACAGTTTCTGCCATGGCCAAAATTCCCGGTGTTTATATACGATTGTATGATTTCAGTTAATTGAAAATCAGATATTCATGAAGTAATTATTTCTCACATGAATATTCATATAATAAAGGGTAAAACCGGGGTTACTGCTGGGTCGATAATTACCGTAATATGCTTAATTAAAACTAAATCTCTGCCTGGACATGAAGAGAAATGGGCGTTTGATGACCATGCAAATGTCCCCTGAGAGTTCACATTGACCGGTACTGACCAACTGACCATCAGGTATCCACCTTTGATCCCTCCGTCTGGAATGGACATTCGATTGCGCCGCAAAAATAACAACCTTGCACATCAGACAAGTGGACATATCGTCTTACGTCAGAGTCTGATGAACCTGTTAGGCTGGCGTTGTCCCTCGGGATCGTGCTTGAGAATTCAAAGGAAACTAAGTCTCCGTGCATCGCGTTGGTACGTGCACATCATTCCTGATGTTCGCTTACATCATCTCAGTAGTGTTGTTCAGCAACATCCTGTCCACGGTAGAATCTCTTTTCGGTGGTCTGTGTTTATTCTAAATTTCAATGCCTACTGAATATTCGTGAAACAGTTATAATGAAGTGTGGAGATTGGATATATTTGAGAAACTAAAGAAACAGTCCTATCAAATTATATTAGCAACCAGAGCAGACCCTGATCAGACGGCTCCTTTACCTCGTGATTATTCATGTAACAATCTACTTTTAACTGAATTAATAAGGGTATATGAACACATGATATTTGGCTATGGCAGAAATGTAGAATCAGATCTATATAATTCCATAACAAACAGACTAAACACTGAACAGACGGCTCCTGCAGGGCTTGGGTCTATCCTGTTCATAAAGACCTGTGTATGGGGCAGAGGGCAGAACCGTCTGACATGGATCTACTCTGTTTGAAACTAATTCAACGTTTTCGGCCATGGACAAGCTTTCCTGTTTTCATGTTCCGTCCGTTATAAAAATAGCCCAATTGATATTCATGATGTCATTATTCTTTACGTAAATATTCATGGAGTAACGTGTTAAAAGGGACAGCAGTGTTTGTTCGTCTAGTTCACCTCGATCAACCCGCTTGGGGTCCTTTTCCCTGTGGCGTGTCCAAATTGGTTCATGTATTGCCAAGCTCATATGACATGACTGATTTTGTATTACAGGGCAACCGTTTACACCCTATCCACTACCCCCTGACATCCCCCTCCCTGTTTCCACCACCGCCGCCATCAGTGACAGCGAATACTCTTGTGATTGCCCGTAATTGCAGGCGACACTGGTATCAATAGTTCCCAATTGTCATCTGTTAGTGAATTTGATCCGTCGTCGTTCCTCCGAGTAAGGAAATTGCCTTTACAGGCGTCCAGTCTACACACTCTATTTAACCTTTAGCATTCTGATTTAATTTTACTCCACTCAAAATATTACAATCAGTGTTATCCTATAATTTATTGTTGTTGTCTTTTAAAATGCAATGCGGGTGTCAGTCAGTTTGTATACTGGCGAGACGCCGAGTTACTCAGTGTCTCATCTGGATCCAAACTCAAACTGCTCGCAAAGGTTATCAAACATTCAACTGTAACACTCTAAAAGTTAAACCCATAAAGCCCAGAGTTCCCTGTTATCATAAAAATCCCTTTTCCGATACAAGTGGGATCCCCCTTTAGGGTCTGATTATATCCGACTGTGATCTTCATTGAATATAATACGGAAAAACATGAGCAGATGGCCACGACTCGTTTGTTCAGATGCGCCGATGCCCTTGAATATCGATTTTCCGATACTAATTTGAAACATCAGCATAAAATTCATGTTTAATTTGATAGGATTTTGATTTAGTCACCAAATGTGTCAAAGACCTATGAAACCGGATCGCACCAGGAATCTCGCTCTCAATCTACACGTACTGCCAAACGGCCCCTGTAAATTGTATGATGTCATTTATATTGCATCGTCGGCGCGTGGGACACGGGCTTCTTGCATAACGCCATTCCAAAAGGGGCCCAAGGGGCACCGGAAATTGATCGGCGACATTACACATAGTCGAAAATTAATGAGAGCGTGATTCAAACAATAAACACAGCTGACAGACAGTGATATTTACCATCTTCTTCATCGTGAACTTTCACCTCAATTCCTTTCATTCTGTTTCTTTCTCTGTCCCCATACATGTAATTCACGTTTTTCTCTTCTGTCTTTCTTTACCAATCTACTCTTGCCGAAACCAACTGCTCTGGTTTATCCGTTCTTCTTTATCCTTCATCTCTCGGTCACTACTTCCCCATCCCTACCCTTCCATCCCTTCTAAACACTCTCTTTCCCACTCTCTTTCCCACTTTGTTGAAACCTCACTGATAACCACTCTCTTTCCCACTTTGTTGATACCTCACTGATAACCGATCTCAATCACGTTTTATGAATGCACGTGTTAAATATAAACATATATTATTAATGAATAGACAGTAAAATCCCCCTAAACCGGACGTTCTATTTAGTATAAACATCGGTCTTGGAGACAGGTGGCAGCTTAATGCAAGGTGATAGTCATGCAGAAAGCTCCTCTAGGAGCTTCCTGCATGACTTTCACCCTGTATCAAGCAGCCACCAGGTCCTGCCAAAAAGTATCCAAATTCTTCTCGACTAGAATTCCGGTTTAGAGAGGTTTACTGTAACTGTCAGTTCAACGACGTCTTTCTTAAGCTATTATTTATTAGTTTCTCCGGTGGCCTTGATATATAAATTGCCTAGCAAATAATGCAACCCGGGCATATGGCTGCTCCAAAGACAATTATATCTGGGTCTTCACTGTTTCTTTAACCAATTTGTTCCAAGTTTCCGTCTTAACCCATTACCTCATAGGCTATTTTTAGATACAACCTCTTTGAATAAATCTACCGAAAAGGAGCATTAACTAAAGGAAAGGAAATTTTTGGCATTTTGTAGTTTGAAACCATTGTGATAAATAGAGCATTTGCCCCTATAGGAGCAAATGCTCTATTTGTCACAATGGTTTCACAAAGTGGCTTTTACAGAGTCGTCAAAAGTCGTCAATATGAGGGAATGGGTTAAGGGACACTTGGCACAAACAGTGTCCCCAGAGAGGGTTCATCTGGCACAAATCTGATCATTCAATCTCCCTCATGGTCAAAATTCCCTGTGTTCATGTGCCATTATAAAAATTGGTATTCATGATTTCATTATGTTTTTCAGAAACAGTCGTGGAGTAAAGGGTTAAGCTACCAGACGGTTCCTTACGGATGAAGCAAGATGTCTGACTGGGCCTGGCCTTTTTGTTTATGACATAATGTATACAGTGTAGATCTAATTCTATCGAGTATTATTCCTTCCATGATTCTTCATGGTGTAAGGATTTAACCCTTCCCTCCAGAGGCTATTTTTAGACCCAACCTCTTTGAATAAATCTACCCAAAAGGAGCGTTTACTGGAGAAAAGGAAAATGTTAGAATTTCGTAGTATTGAAACCATTGTGATAAATAGAGCATTTGCTCCATAGGGAGTGACATTACAGAGTTGTAGAAAGGAGTATTTGTGGAGGAAAGGGTTAAAACATAAAACACTGGTTTAACATGAACTGAAGTGAAACCTCAGATGTTCCCGATTTAAATATGGAATATCAAGTCATAAAAACACCTGCAAGCAGTTTGGATCCAGATAAGACATAGTCTCCTCCAGTTCCAAATTGTTAGACAAGTTGGTCGCAATTTTGGAAAATGAAAAACAGGAAGATCCAGTGATTCTAGTGAGTCTGTCGAGCAGTTTTGCTGACGGGCGCGTTCAATGTTAACGACGCTTGACCCTGCGAAGGTTGGTGCTCAAATTGAGCGTAGTCTTGGTTTGTCGTCACCTTTAGGACATTAGTGGCCCCATCTCGTCAAATTTCTGCTAGAACCTGATAATAATACTCAGTCGCCCCTAGAGCCCTCAATAAAATGATGCCCCGTGGCAGAGCCGCAGTATTTATCACGCGTAATTTGATTCAACGAATCATAAGAAAGTCTAAGACTGATCGTCAAAACGCATGTACATAACTTCGACTCCTTGGAGGTCTCACACTAGTACTCTACTAAGTCCGGCTTCTCTTTCGTTGCATATAGCCGAGGAGTTCCAATTGTAGAATGAAGTTTTGTCTCTTCTTACGAAAATTACCGAAAACACACAAGTTTTGTGTCGGTTATAATGGCAGTGCCAGAAATATTTCACAGTGGAATACGAATTTGAAATATGACATGGAGTAGGACACAAGGTTATGAGATAGGCTGAGCGTCTGGTTCTCGATTATGAAAAATGTTTAAATGTGTCAAGGCTGGTCTGCAAGTAATACATTTGAGTCGTGTGAAATACTTCGGTGTCATTATATGGTTACTCGAGTTTCACCTGAGTAACAAAATCGCCGTTTACTAACCCAGATGATTATGTAACAAAACACTGGTTGTGTTTGAAGATTTACAACACTAAAACTAGACTGAAATGAGTGTTTTGTCGCATGAGGTTAATATGTTGAGAACTATATAATTGCGTCTATAATTATGCGAATAAATGGCGTAATTTTATACTTTTTTCGACATACAGTATACATTAAAAGTTGGTATTTGCATTGTAGTTATAATTTATTTCAGTAATTAATATCAAAAGTGTATTTTCCCACTATGTACCTGCTCAATATGAGAACTCTGCGGTGACGGATGCCTTTCAGGTCTGACCACATTTAGCGTTTCTCACGATTGAAGTTCACTAAATTTGAATTTTAGTATCTCTGTAAGTAAAGTTCCATTGTAACAAATATAGTAGAAACTATCTAAAGCGATTACTAAATAAATTAACATGCGTGTCTTTAAAAGCAGCCTGTTGCTTAATGCAGGACGAAAGTAATGCAGAAAGCTCCCATGGGAGCTTAACTGTCGTCCTGCATTAAGTTACCACCTGGTTATAACATCCATGTTTAGAATGCAATTCGGCGGTCGGTCGGTTTAGAGAGACTCTATTGTACGTACGTATTCCCAGTCATGTCTGTAGTTACCATAGAGTATGAAAAGAAAAGATAAAATACCCGAATAATCAATCAAAACATGTTTATTTCTTTATGTTGTCATACTTTTCCCACCTTTCTCATCACCTTCTCTTCTCCTCATTTATTCTGCCTTTATGTGCTATATACTGCATACCTGCACAGCGTTAAAGAAGCAAAGCCATAGTAATATCCTTTCTTTAGTCATAACAGAGAGACAGATATACGTGCGTACTCAAATACCAAAGTCGTCATTCCGTCACCAAACCCTATGTTGTGACGATTCTTACGAGACGATTCTAAAGAGTGGTCACAACACAGGGTTTGAATGTGAAATAAAGGATTTATTCTTGAAAATGTTATGATTTACACATCATATCTAGACCACAACAATTCTAACTTTGGTAGACCCTGTAGAATCAGATCTGTATTATTTCCGAAGCAACCAGGGTGACTCTGATCAGACGGCTCATTCAGCAGTCGTCTGATCTGGGTCTACTCTGACTTTAAATGTGCCAAAATGCGTTTTTATTTGAAAAAGGATTAAATAAAACATAAATACAAAGAATATCAACTTTATCCCATTTCCTTCTAAAACTAATAATATGGTTCTAATGAGTTTGGATCCAGTTAAGACGCCGGCTTTACTCTGATTATTTCTGCTCTCGAACTTCATGTATTTATAAATTCCCCCGCTGGAGTGCTAAAGATTGAAAAGAGAATTTGGCAGATTGGCCCCTACGGCATAATTCCAGTGTGAGATGTTAGATTTTAATATTCTGCAGACATCCGCAGTTCGCAGGGAGCCACTTGGCACCGTAATGTTATGGCAAAAGTGAATTACTGATGTTTTTACAGGCGAAATTTGAAACCCCAAGTCATCTGGTGTCCTAGTTAAGATTTTTCTCCCCATCTTCCCCTAGCCCCTTGTATCATTTAATTTTCGTTTCCTCGAGGCATCTCGCTTAATGCGCGATCTTATCGCGAGATTCAGGGATCGCTCGTCTCATTTCCGACGCTCCGTGGCGCGTGCAAAATTACACGACCATGTTGCTGTGAAATTGAAAACACATGGCGACTTTAAAAATTGTGTCAACAGCGAAGTTTTATTGCTGAAATGTACGTGTTTACTCGAAGGTTTATAGATAATTAAGTGCAACCCCCCTGCAAATCTGTTTGCCATTTCTCTCTTATGATTAGCTTAATTTAAAAATCGCTTTGATGTCCCCTTTTCGCCCCTTCATTTTCAGATGTTTGTACTTAAAAGAGGGAGCTGCATGTATATAGTAGTGAGATTAGATGATAAAGTTTATACTGAAGAGAGAGAAATTTTGCCTAGCATCTGAGTCTTTAATCAACAGGCTTAGCTTATGATCATGTTTTATAGAACTACGACGCCATTTTCACCCTTTCCCCGCTCTAAACAGTAATGTTTTCTAAAGTATTGATCTGATGCATGTTTTGTATTCTTTTGATGCGTTCAAATTTTTGAAAACCTATTAACCAAGTGTGAAACAGCTTGGATCCTGATGAGACGCCGAGTTACTCGGCGTCTCATAAGGATCCAAGCCGTCTGCGAGAACGAGCGAGGCCACGATAAGTGGGAAAAGGCTTTAAGACGTTTGTTTACAACGTCAGCCAATAAAACTCATTTGATGTTGTATACAGTACCTCGCTGGACTGGTGTGTGTTGGTTATGTTTTCAAAGTAAATACACGTTGGTTTTCTTCTCATTACGTTTCAGAAACATGTTCAGATTGCCAAACAGTTTGGATTCTGTTTAAACACCAAGTTGATGCAAATATGTAATTGAAATGGTTACCATTACAGATGGTTACCACAAGGCACAAATGGTTATCAAACGGTTATCATAAATGGTTATCATAAATGGTTATCATAAATAATTATTATAAATGGTTATCATAAACGGTTATCATAAATGATTATCACAAATGATTATCATAAAATGGTTATCACAAATGGTTATCACAAATGGTCACATAAATGGTTATCACAAGTGGTTATCATAAATGGTTATCATAAATAATTATTATATATGGTTATCATAAATGGTTATCATAAATGGTTATTATAAATGGTTTTCACAAATGGTTATCATAAAATGGTTATTATAAATGGTTATCACAAATGGTTATCATAAATGGTTATTACAAATGGTTATTATAAATGATTATTGCAAATGGTTATTACAAATGGTTCTCACAAATGGTTATTACAAATGGTTACCACAATTGGTAACCACAAATGGTTATTATATAGTTACCACAAATGGTAATCACAAATAATTATTACAAATGGTTACCACAAATTTCACTACAAAACGCAGTTACCTAAATTCAATCATGGGGTCTTGTAGAACCTGTCTTAAGCGGTATTATATTCATTGGACACAGCGATCTTAAAAGACACGTGCATGCTTAATTCAAGACAAACGTAATGCAGAATGCATGAGCTTTCTGTTATATATTTGACTTTCATTAAGCACCTGCCTGACATCCCCAATATTTTTTATTGTCGCTTAAGACAGGTTCCACTGCACTCTGCAGTAGAGTAAAACCTGCTTTAACCATTACATGTACTTAGTTCATGAATATTCATGTAAGAAATAATTACACAAATACAAAATGTAGGTGAGTTTTATACTGAAATGTGAACGCATGAAAAGTTTTGCCATGGCAGATACTGTAGAATCAGATCTACATGTACAATGTATATTACTTCATAAGCGAACAGAGAAGACCCAGATGAGATGACTCATACAGGAGCCGTCAGATCTGGGTACAGTATGCTCTGTTTGCAAATGTGTGAAAAGGCGTTAAACAAGCAAGCGACTGCTTTAATACTTTGCAGAACGGAACTAATGCAGAGTGCTCCAGTGGGAGCTTTCTTCATAGCTTTCGTCCTGCGTTAAGCTACCTCATATATACCCAGAAACAGACGTTTTTATGGCCGCCATAGAGTGGATTTACTGTACAATATTAGTTTCAATAATATCAAGATATCTTTATGTATTTTCGTCTGAAAGCACGGTAAATTTCATCTGAAAGCACGGTGAATTTGTCGGGTGTCTGATTTGGCGACGGCATTCTCAACTCCTCTCCCTAAAGATGACATTTAGAGAGTTTGAATTCATCATAAGGAAACTCCAGAGTATAATTCCGCCTTTAAACTCCAGCTTAAACTAATTCTACATGTAAATGCAACAGTATTGATCACGCACAGCTGACATACTTCCTGAAACCATGTTCTATGGCATTAACCCGTAGTCTGCGGAAAAACTTTGCACTGTTCAAATTCTGATCTGTTACAATTTTCTCTTACTGCTGATTCGCTCGAGTTTTTGATACACCTTTGACTGGATGTCACCTGGATCCTGGTGAGGTGCCGAGTTACTAGCCGTCTCGTTTAGATCCAAACTATTCGAAATTGCAAGACAAATCGCGCTTAGCAGGGAAAGGTTTAAACCGAGATCCTTGGACACATTTAAAGTGATAACAATTGTCAGTAAATAAGTTATTGAGGTGAAAATGTTAACTTCATGCAGACTGGATACGAGTACTGATACGTTTTTGTTCCCCGCATTTTCAGTCTGATAGCTGCGTCATCCTAACCACTTTCTGTCTTTCTTTCTTATCATGTGTCTGTGTTTTCCCTGTGTCTATCTTTCTCTTTCATGCATTTCATTGTTTCCTTATCTCTGTCTGTCTTTGTGTCTGTATGCATATCTGTGTGTATGCCTATATGTTTGTGTGTCTGACTGACTGACTGACTGACTGTCTGTCTGTCTGTCTGTCTGTCTGTCTGTCTGTCTGTCTGTCTGTCTGTCTGTCTGTCTGTCTGTCTGTCTGTCTGTCTGTCTGTCTGTCTGTCTGTCTGTCTGTCTGTCTGTCTGTCTGTCTGTCTGTCTGTCTGTCTGTCTGTCTGTCTGTCTGTCTGTCTGTCTGTCTGTCTGTCTGTCTGTCTGTCTGTCTGTCTGTCTGTCTGTCCGTCCGTCCGTCCGTCCGTCCGTCCGTCCGTCCGTCCGTCCGTCCGTCCGTCCGTCCGTCCGTCCGTCCGTCCGTCTGTCTGTCTGTCTGTCTGTCTGTCTGTCTGTCTCTACCCCCTCTCCCTCTCTCTCTGTCTGTGTGTTTCTGAATCTGTATGTCTGTGTGTCTGTCTCTCTTTCTCTCTCTCTCTCTCTGTCTGTCTGTCTCTCTTTCTATCTCTCTCTCTCTCTCTCTCTCACTTTCCCTCCCCTTCTCTCTCTCCTACATTAATAAAGGATATGTTCTGTTCTGTTCTGTTCTGTTCTGTAATTAATACATGTATAACTGCTCTAGAAATTCAGCATTTTAGATATAAATTCCATTTAACTCGATCGATAGAATCAATAATGCATGGGAGCCATCCTAGCTTAAACATGGTAAAGTGCTTTGCACAAGTGAACCTAATTCAAATGAGGCTGCCTGTGATTCATAATGAAGATCCCTATTAAGGGTCGACCAGATTCGAGTGTTTTAAACTCAATGTATTTTTGCGAAACGAAACTAATGACTTTGACTTACTAGCAGGTTCGATGGAAATAACAGTAAAACTCCTCTAAACCGGAATTCTAGTAGAGAAGTATTTAGATTACTTTTAGGCAGGTGGCTGCTCAATGCAGAGTGCAAGTAATGTAGGAGGCTCCTAGAGGAGCTTTCTGCATGCCTTTCATCCTGCATTAAGCTGCCATCTGTCTCCAAAACCGATATTTAGACTAAATTTACCGTCCGGTTTAGAGGGGTTTTACTGTAGACGGTTATTGTACCTAATGCGCCTTTTAACCATTAGCCTGTGATAGTACAAATATCTGCTAAAACTTTGATCTGGATCAATTCTGAACTATTTCCGATTCGTATAAGCTTTTGAGAAATAAATTCCTGTCTTGGCGCCAAACAGCATGGATCCTGATCAGACGCTGAATTATGCGGTGTCTCATCTGGATCCAAGCTGTTTGCAAATGACCTTTAGGTCGCTATCGACTGGCTAAGGGTTAAGAGAATTTTCACAATACGCTGTCAAACAAATGATTAACTAGAGCAAGCAATGTTAATTTCAGGGAAACACTTCCGTAATTTAGGTTTGAAAATTGGGTCATGCAATGTATCTTAATTCTGAAAATAAACTGCTGAAATCAGATGGGAGAGAAAATGCTCATTTGGCATTTTTCATTGCATTTGAATTTCTCCACAGAATGGCTTAACACATTGAAATGTAGTAAATGACAGACTGAAATGTAAGACTGTAGTATTGTATTTGCAGTATTGTATTTGCAGTTATGTATTTGCAGTATTGTATTTGTAGTATTGTATTTGCAGTATTGTATTTGCAGTTATGTATTTGCAGTATTGTATTTGCAGTATTGTATTTGCAGTTATGTATTTGCAGTATTGTATTTGCAGTATTGTATTTGCAGTATTGTATTTGCAATATTGCATTTGCAGTTATGTATTTGCATTTAAATTATTTGTAATATTGCATTTGTAGTTATTGTATTTTGCAATATTGTATTTGCAGTAATGTATTTGCAGTATAGTATTTGCAATATTGTTCTACTGTATATGCAGTATTGTATTTGCTATATTGTACACGTGCATTTGCAATATTGTATCGACAGTATTGTATTCGTAGTACATGTATTGTATTTGCTGTATTTTATTTTCAGTATAGTATTTTCAGTATTGTTTTTGCAGCATTGTATGCGCAGTACATGTATTGTATTTGCAATACTGTATTTGCCCTGTTATATTTGCATTACTATATTTGCTGTATTTTATTTGCAGTACAGAATTTTCAGTATTGCATACGCAGTACGTGTACATGTACATGTATTTTGTTTGTGTTTGCAGTGCATGTATTTTCGTAGTATTTGCAGTATTGTATTTGCAGTATTGTCTTTGCAGTATTGTTTTTTGATGTTTTATTAGTGCATTTGCAGTACAATGAACCTGTCTTAAGAAATCAACAAAAAAGTATGGGTCTGTAAGTCAGGTGATTGCTTATACAGGTCTAATGTAATGCAGAAAGCTCCTACAAGAGCTTTCTGCATTACGTTTGCCTTGTATTAATCAACAACCGGTTTTTAAGTCTCCTATGTTCAAAAAAATGAATGGTCGCTTAAGACAAGTTTTACTGTATTGATTTTGTATATGTTGTTTTTGTAGAGTTGTTTTTGCAGAATTGATTGTGTGAGTTGTTTTAGCAGTGTTGGTTTTGCAGTGTTGTTTGATTGTATTTGCAGTCATGTTTTTGCAGTGTTGATTTTGTGTGGTTTTTTTGTAGTATTGCATTTGCGGTGTTCTACAGGAGCCTTCTGATCTGGATCTACTCTTATTTCAAAGGCGTTAAATGCATATTTATGGAGTAAAGTGTTAATCCAATCCTTTCCTCCATAAACGCGCCTTTCTACGCCTCTGTAAAAGTCACCTATTGAAACCATTGTGATAAATAGAGCATTTGCTCCTATAGGAGCAAATGCTCTATTTATCACAATGGTTTCAAACTACATGTACATTTTTTTTAATGTTTTCCTTTTCTCTAGTTAATGCTCCTTTTCGGAAGATTTATTCAAACGGTTGGATCTAAAAATAGCCTGTTAGGGAATGGGTTAAGGAATCTTCATTTTACATCTTTGTATAACTAAGTGAGCCGTGCCAAGCCAAGCTAAAATTGATCACATGCAAATTTCATTTTAAGGCTCAAGTGCAATTGGGGCCCGCTTTGATTCTGACTCCGTGCCTAATCTCCAACTTGTCCCCTTTCGTCTGGCAGGATATTGAATTTTCTGTTTTCAGTTTCCCCCTTTTTATAAGGGTCATGAAAAACGATCCCAGCATCTGTTAAATAGAGATAAATTTTGTGAAATACGACGACTGTGTCCTTTGGGACCGAGCCCGGGCTTAACTACAGACAACATATCACGATTCTGTGTCAACTAAGCGCATACGAATGCCTTTCAAAAACCATGATTGCATAAGCGACACCTGGTGGAAACAGATTTTCTAGCCAAATTAATCGTATTCTTCAAACCTACGAGACAAGCAAGTTCGAGATGGTTTGCGGGTTACAATCTTTGTAAATGTATTGACATTCAAATTGATACTTTGAATCTTCTTCACACCCGTACATTAGACATAAACTCCACTTCTAAAAATAGAACTGGCAAAAAGGTCTACCATATCTAAAACGGTATATAATTACTTGCACGATAACACGATTAATATTCAAATAATTTCCCCTATCGATATATCAAATCCTCTCAAACGACCGTTTTACCCGCACAAACCCCATTTTAAGATGTTTAGATATTAAATAAATTGAAAATAAATTATACACTTAAGAATAAGCCACTATGGGAAAGAGGCTGTGATTTCGAGTTCAAAAAGCAGCCTTATGAATATCTTTATGAAAATCTTGATCTTCAAAGTGATTGACTATAAAACGCCCTGGTCAGATGTCCTGGTCAGATTTTTAAACCCTTTCGCCACCAAATAAAGTCCATATGCTGATATTAAAGTCATCTCCTGCTTTAAAAGTAGAGTTTTCTTCATTTTCTTTTCACAAACATAATCACGGTGCACACCGTTTTGGATCCTGACTAGAAGACGAGTTACTAGGTGTCTCATCTGGATCCAAACTGTTTGCAACGATTGCCATAAATTCGCCTATGTGGAAGAAAGATTTAATTGCGTGGACACTCCAAAATATACTGCTGACCTCAAATGACTTTTTTTCATCAGTCGGTCAGTGGTCCGGATTTGACCTCAATACAAATTGCTTTTTAACTGACCATGATTTAAAGCCGGCCGATACTGTATTGATATGCATGTACTCGTGAAAGCACCTGTCCCTATTTATTACAAGATGCCACGATATTGTCGCGATCTCCGGTATAAAATTTATTTTTCGCTTTTAATGTGAACATGGTCACCATACAGATTTGTTTTCTTGCCAAAAGACATGGTTCAGTTTTACACATACTTTGGCAAAGTTATTGTACAAAGGCCATTGAAAATAAAATCAATGGCTGTTCTGCACTCGGAAAAGAACATCGTTTCACCCCCTGTGCATTTTAACCCTTAACACGCCCCCACCACCCCACTCCCACAAATCGTCATTTTAGTCGCATTTGCGAACAGTGTAGATCCCGATGAGATGTCATGTTACCAGTATCCCATCAAGATCAAAGCTGCTTGACACATGGTCAATAGTTTCTCAAAAGATTGATACCATGAGACTTGGTCAAATGTTCTTCAATAGTTTGATGCCAATCCCAAGTAGGCTAAACAAAACCAGATCCATTTTGGAGTAACATAATTCGAGGGCTTGGTGCAAAACTATTGCCACAAAGTGAATGAGTTACAATAGTTTTGCACCAAGCCCTCGAATTGTTTTCACATCATGGCAGGGTTGAAATGCAGTGAATGCTTTGTTTCCATTCAAATCGGAACGTCTTGAACTGGCCGATACCATGTAAGTTGTTTCTTGAGAAAAAAATATCCCTATATGTTCTGTGTAGACCTAGATATGACATCACGTCAGAGACGTGACGTCTGGTCGGAGTCTTCACTGTTTGTCAAGTAAGATTAAACATAGTAAGATAAGGTGAGAATCGTGCGGTAGAACATCTCTATAATGGTTAGAACTGTGTTGGAAAGGCAGACGGTAGCTTTATGCAAGGCGAACAAAATGCTGACATTTTCCAATGCACTCTGCGTTACCTACGGGCTACATTTAGCAGTCATCTGCTTTTATCCCCCCCCCCCCCCATTACAGACGAATTTTGACGCCTCTGCAAAACGAGTAGACCCAGATTATGAACAGTTTGATAAGAGTGTGTTATGCATTAAGCAGACTACTTAACCCTTTCCTTGTTGAATATTTATGTCAGAAACAATGAATGAATATGTATTGCCTGAAGTGTGTATACAAGTGTTGGTATTGGTAGAAACTGTAGAGTCGGGTCTATTATAATTTCATAAGCAAATGGAGCAGATCCTGATCAGACGGCTCATACAGGAGCCGTCTGATCTGGGTCTACTCTGTTTGCAAAGGCGTGAAAAAAAGATATATTTTCTGTACAAGCATATCGGTCAAGAGAAGGTTTACTGTGTGCTTCTTTACCCAATTTCATAATGATATTAGATCTGTGTAATCGGGTGTACTGGATGAACTGGGTATCGATAATCTGAATTATTCAAATCTACCCGGGCTGCTTGAATAGCAAAGGATGTTTGGAACAGTACCCACACGCTGAGCAGGATGCCCGCAAAACCACTATTGAAAAAAATGTTTTCAGTCTTCGGAAGGTATTAATACACTTACGCTCCGCTCACCAAGAACATGTCTTTTAAACAATGTGTTTTATTTCCACGAAGACATGTTTTCCTCTATTATTCCAGATTATCTATCAGTATGGAAAATCACCGTGGCCCTTAATGAGAGAACGAGTCATACGGCATCTGATCAGTATTAAAACTGTCTACAACGGTAGTAATAACATCGAACAAAACGTGTTAAAACGTAATCTAGACGCATCGCTTGTTCGTTTCAAAGAGAAACTGATGTAAGAAATGGACCGGAAGTTGTTTTTGGTGTATACAAATTAAAGACACACGCCACTCACCCGCCAAGTGATGAAGCGGGTTTTAATGAAAGAGCTAAAGTAATGCCATTTATGTCGAATTTGCTCTGGTTATTAAAACGGTGATGGAGTACACATAAACTGTAATGAGCGAACTTCTGAATATTTTTGCAAATATAGTAAAACCCTACAAACCGGACGTAAACGATTAGTATAAATAAAACAAATCTGTCTTGGAGACAGGTGGCAGCTTCATGCAGGGTGAAAGCCATGCAGAAAGTTCCTCTAGGAGCTGCCTGCATGACTTTCACTATGCAGTATCTAGAATTCCGGTTTAGCGGGGTGTTACCGTAGTTTGTATCCAGATATGACCTCGAAACACTCGGCCTTCGGTTCCAATCTGTTCGAAACGATGTCAATTCCTTTTGCAAATAAACTTCCCTGAAAAATTAAGCAAACACTACCTTTTTATTGAAACGAAATTAAGGGTAAAGTAAGCTTCTCTTTAGCGACCAATAAAAAGAGGTGATAAAGGCAGCTGGTAGCTTAATGCAGGATGAACGATATGCAGAAATATTCCACAGGAGCTTTCTGCATATCGTTCGCCCTGCATTAAGCAGCCGTCTGGTTTTTTTTCTAAAGTACGCCCATTTTTATTTATTAACCCTTTCCTTCATATAAATCCCTGCAAACAGAGGAGACCCACATCAGACGGCTCCTATGGGAGACGTCTATACAGGGTCTGCTCTGTTTGTTAATGGAATTTGATAGATCTGTTTCTTAACTTTCTAAAATGGCTACAATGTCCCACCTTCCATTTTTCATTATAACTAGTTTGTCCATGAGTATAAAGTAGGTATTGAAATTTGGAATAAACATAGAACAGGGAAAGGGTTAAATGGTCTGTTTAGCGGGCTTGTACTGTAAATATTATTATTTGAACACACCAGCATCGATTCGACTCTTTATTACCAAATGTTGATTTGATTAAAAACGTGAATGTAAAACATCATTACAACTGATTGTATTTTAACTACTTTAGTATTGAATTTTAGCCTTATTTATCGTTTTAAAGTTTGATTATTGTTTACGGTTGCCCGTTCGAATTGCTCAATTAGACAAATGTTCGCATTCGTGAGGGCCGTCAAGGGTTCGAACCCCGGCCTGGGTATATGAAAGACTTTTCAAAATGGGTGCTAGTGGCTCCTTAGTGCGCTTAGTATATGATGACTGGTTTAGTGACGTTGGTCAATGTGTGGATAATGTCATAATTGGAAGGGGGAAGAGGGGGTCTTTAACTCATGAGAGGGGGTCTTTAACTCATGATGAATATTCATGGAAGATATTATGACATCGTGAATATTTATTAGCTGATTCATTTTCATAATGGCATATGAACTCTGGGCCCAGGGTTATAAAACTTCTGAGTCCGAGTCTGAGTCTGAGATCATTCTCAAGTATCTGATTGGTCAGGTGCTTGAGAATGATCTCAGACTCAAGCAACAACGTTTTATAACCTTGGGGTCAGATATTTATTATTCCATAAGCAAACAGAGCGGACGCTTATGGCCCATACAGGAGATTTCTGTACATGTACCACAACCTCTGAGTAATGACCTTTTGAAATACATTAAAAAAACCTTTAATACGACCACAAAAAAAATGTTTAATTTCTAGTGGTAAGTGCATGTGATAGCTTAATGCAGTATAACAGTAGCTCCTATAGGAGCTTTCTGCATTACTTTCGTCCTGCATTAAGCAACCATCTGCTTATATAAAGACAGCCATGTTTATTCATTAAGTGGTCGCATTAGAGGTGTCCTACTGTACGGTCACGCCTCAAAGCTTTTTGTTTATCTATGTATAGGTTAGAGCATTTTTATTTCATACTACGGAATATAGTCCTCAAGGCGCGGGACGCGCCGAGAGGACTATATTCTGTAGTATGAAATAAACATGCTCTGAGCTATTTAGCACAATGCTCTACCGTCGCCGTCAATTTTCCCGCCAAAATATAAACTGACGTTTCGGTAAATGAAATGAACAAGCTTTTTCCGCAAGCCTCATTCTTCGTTGAAACATGACGGACAAAACAGTGAATTTCGGCGTATTATTTGAAGGCGCTAAGGAAATATTCAATACTACGATTTGGACGATCTTTACATTCTAATACAAGCACGAGGAAACTTCCACCTCGCCTGTTCAAAACCGGTATCAGATGCGGAATTAACAAAGTGCATAAGCGATCGTATGCCGCGCAAATCACAAAAGGCAAAATCGTGGAGCATGCGAATTTATATAGAGAGCGGACCGAGTACCGGAACATTCAGTTGGAAATACATGTATGTGTAAATTGTATTTAGTAATTCATTTAGAATAAAAATAATCTTTATTTCCTCCAGATCAGGAGAGCATAGATATATTTCACATACGAACACAATAAACAAGCTACTGTATTTGCACTGCTTTCATAGTAAATTGTTTAAAAGATTTGCATTGTTTAATCTTAAAATGAATGATGTTAAGGATAAACTGCTCTAAAGCAGCAGATCCTTTCGAGCAAATTATCTTTTTAACATAAATCGTTTAAAAAAGAATGTTACCATTCAAACAAATAAAATTGTATTTAGTAATTTGTGTATAAAGGTGCTACTGTATTTGCAGTTTTCATAGTCCATCCTTTTATTTTTTCACCGATAAATTGACAGTTGCCATTCACAGCTGTCATTTATCGATGAAATGGACAGAAATTTACGCAATATAGTACTGAAGTCAACGCCCTGAAATCTCGCAACCTCATTGGTTAATAGCACAGCGACGATGTAGAGCATGTGCTAAAAATAACTATGTGATGATACATGTACATGTTGTACAGAGCAACAAACGCAATCGGAAACTCTCGTCTAATTCCGACAATATCGATCAAGTACGATAATCTCCGAGGATTTCCGATTGCAATTAAAGTTCAAATATGGGTCTACATGTATACTTATTGCGAACGTCCTTCATTCTAACACTGTCTATATTATTCACACTGTACCTTATAGACAGGACAGTTTCAAACGAGGAAAGCTATAAAATACTTTTTTTATTATTATTTATCTAATCCAGAAATGCGATAATGTTTTGTAATAGATGCTGCCTAGAGAGTCTGAAAAACGTGGAACATTGTAATTTCGAAAAACTTGAAATGTCTGACATGTAAATTAGCGTTGCCCTTATCATGCGAACCTACACATAACTGGTACATTCAATCAGCTTGGGAACAGAGCAGACACCGAAATAACGCGGCGGCTGACCAGGTACCAAGCTATTGACACTGAGTCAGTATGTCCTTAAGAGATAAATTCGAGAATCGGATGAAACGCACATTGAAGCAGGAGGCAGTGTTTAGCAGAAGACTATTTTAATGGTGGAATTATCTTAACTTCTGTTGAAGACACAGAATTTTAAGGTCCCAGCAGGGGTGGTTTAGGAAAAGGAACTGTCCCGGGATTTCACTTTAAAAATCCATTACTTCAATGAAATTAAATTATACCTGAATGACGGAACAGCTCAGGGAAGCTCTGGGCGAAAAAAAGAGAGAAATGCTTCTGTACATGTAAAATCTCAACAGAAGCTGGAGAATTGTTTAATGCATACGCAATATATATACATGTTATGTTGTAAAATTGTCGTCTGCTGTCAACTTCGAAAGTTGTTAGAACTGTCTCTCACTAAGTTCAGACGAACCTATTTTAACGACGAAGTATGGTAGTCGTCACTGAGTTAGACTTCTTTAGTGTAGTCGTTGTCACTGAGTTAGACTTCCTTTTGGTGGTCGTTGGCATTAAGTTAGACTTGTTTGGGGTGGTCGTTGACACTGAGTTAGATTTGTTTATGGTCGTTGGCACTGAGTTAGGACTTCTGTTTTGTCTTTGACTTTGAGTAAGACTTCTTTGTGGTCGTTGACGCTGAGTTAGACTTCTTTTATTTTAGTCGTTGATACTGAGACTTGTTGTGGGTGATCGTTTATACTGATTTCATTTGGGTCGTTGATACTGAATTAGACATCATTTGTGTGGTCGTTGGTACAGAGTTAGACTTATTTATGGTGGTCGTTGGTACTGAGTTAGACTTATTTATGGTGGTCGTTGGTACTGAGTTAGACTTATTCATGGTGGTCGTTGGTACTGAGTTAGACTTATTTATGGTGGTCGTTTGTACTGAGTTAGACTTTGTCTTTAAACTGTCGTGCAAAAAGGGTGTTAGTGTATATTGATCTAATCAGGTCATCAAAACTGTTTACTCATTCTAAATCATCTGGTGGGTCAGATTTTGACTTGAACTCAAAGTCTGAACAATCAGATAATTGAGAACAAACTAAGACTCAAACTCTGAAGCTTCATAATCATGGAGCCGGGTGTGTCACCATCTTTTTTGATTTCTTTGGATACTTGTCAAACCTGCTTGCCTTGTTATAAATTTCTGCCACGCCTGAACATTTTGAATACCCCTCCAATGGAAAATCGCAAACTGTATAATAATGTACACTCACTGTTTTTTTCTCTAAAATACGCAGTTTCCCTCTTTGAGCCATGCACGTCTCATTTTCTTATTGAACTATTTAAATATGTATTGAATATATATACATGTATGTATGTCTCTGCTCATACCATAAAAAAGAAAAGAATGAGAAAAATCACTCTAAATTGTTCAACATATAACACTGGCATGCATTTGGCAAGTCCATTTACAAACACACGTTTAACCCTTTACCTAGTGAATATTCATGTAAGAAATAATGACTCCGAATAATTATTAGCTGCGATTTTAATGGTATATGAACAAGGGACGTTCTAGCTCAGACAGAAACTATAAAATCAGGTCCATGTTATTTAATCAGAGAACAGCGTAGGCCCAGATCAGACGGCTCCTGAAAGAGCTGCTCTATTTGCAAATGTGTCAAAAGGCGTCTCTTTTACGTAACGAGTAACCTCATTCCCTCCTAGACTATTTCAGACCCAGCCTCTTTGAATAAATCTACCGAAAAGTAGCATTTAATAGAGAAAGGGGATTTTTTAGAATGTGATAAAAAGAGCAGTTTCTCGATGGGAGCAAATGCTCTATTTATCAAAATGTTTTCAAATTATGATTTTTACAGAGGCGTCAAACGGCGTCAATAGGAGGGAATGCGTTAATTGGGTTAAGGTTAAATTGCGTCCATTTAATGACATAGGCTTAATTGGTCGAGGTTAAAAAGTGTTAATGAGGACAATTATATTGAAGACACGAGAGCCCTGTGTGACCTTGCACCATTAGACTTAATGCTGTCATTTTGAAATGATTACCTATAGAATGGGTAATGTCGCCATATGCTCTTCTTTTTTCAATTGATTTAATTATGTGTCACGTGGCTGAGCTAGATTGGTTCTTAAGGGCACCATTAGCAAATGGCAATAACCTACGTCCTGTCTACAATCTATCTATTAACACCTCGACAAGCGATAAAAGGCTCTTCAATTCTGACGGTCGCCTAGACTTCAATGAGATTTACAGGGGTTGCGTTGGAAACCGATTGGGCAGGTGATAATGCTTAATAGGGTAGGGTTTGGGACTCCTAAAAGGTGAGAGGGAGAACAAGAGCGGGCTCAGCGGCGGCAGGTGCGTCAGGGTAACTTCAAAAGCCCTCGAATGCCGTTACTATGTAGACTGGATAAGAGGTGACAAAAGTTATCAGACAACGTTACGAAATTGGACATAACTCAACTCTTGGCGCGTGCCACTGGCGGGGCTGTAAGATGAGATAAATCTTTGCAATGGGTAAATTTCAACGCAGTTTGGGAGCAGATTAGATCCAGCGTTTGACACTCAAATCTAGATACAAAACATATAACTTTTAAATTTGGATACAGCACATATCATAACTTTCAATATAGATGTTGCACATAAATTATAATCTGGATACATCACATATAACTTTCAAATCTGAATACATCACATACAACTTTTAAATCCGGATATAGCAAATAAGTATAACTTTTAAATCTGGAAAGAGCACATAGTTAGAACTTTTAAATCTGGATACAGCAAATAAGTATAACTTTTAAAATCTTGGATATAACACATAATTGTTACCTTCAGATCTAGATACAATCGCTTCTACGTTGCACTCAGTATCACATAAAATCATAAAACATGATAAACAGCAAATAATGATTATTCACCTGCAATGTCAATACAGCAGGCTTGGTTAACCATTCCCCTGTTTAATATTCATATAATATCACGATCTAGGTCTTTCTATTTGCAAAGGAGTGAAAGAAAAATAATTATATTAGGGAATAGGTTAGAAAGTAAAACCCGGCGTGTAAAAGTTAAATCTCTTTTACAGATTATACCTACATGATCAGGGTCTATTCTGTTTGCTTATTAGTAATATAAATCGGATTCCACAGTTTCTGCAAATGCCAAAAACTTTCTCTATCCATATGGTATTATAAGTAAAAACTAACCAATTAATATGATGTCATTATTTCTTACATGAGAATATACACGACGTAAAGGGGTACAGTGTCGACTTCGTGAATAATAATAGGTAAAAAGTTATTAGGTGAATAAGCAGGTGGTTGTTTATTTCAGAACTGCAAGTAACACAGACAGCACTTCTGGAGACTTTCTGTTTTTCTTGCTGCATTGAGCTCCCAATACTAGCTTCTTGAATCTTCGGATTAGGGAGAAAGTGCTATATAAACAGGGTTCCGTATGTTTCCATAATTGTTTCAAATAAGTTTTAGAGATGTCAATCTAAATACATCGATGAATATATAGGCACGTGACTTGTCTCCGCCCATAGGGCAATTTGCAAAGAATTCGGCACTATTACCCACACCATCTGTCCATATAATTTTTAATAATCTCGATGCGATAAGCCTTTGAAGTGACGCCGAACTGGGGGTCGGTATTCATCTATTTTACCTGTACAGACTGTGTGTCCCCCTCGTTTTACAATTTTTCAACAAGACCTGGGGTAAATTGTACGCGGTTAACAGTAAAATTTTGACAAGCTTTTGTCTTCGCTCGGTTAAACGCCAAGTCATGACCGTTAACCGCTGCTGAAGAACATCTGTCGCCAAAATTCCATATTTGGCAAAGAAAAATATTTGCTTTGGAGTTTGAGTGTTGGATGGTCCGTTTCTTTAGCTTTAAGCCTTAAAGCCCCAGTCTTCGCGTGTTCAGCAATATTAAAGTATCCCCGTTTCAGTACGGGTTTCCTCCAGTTCTCTGCAATACGTTTTTCACCCATTTCTCTGAAAACAAATCACAAGCAAAAGTTGACACACGACTCTGTGCTTATTTCAAATGTCAATACCTACTGAATATTATATTCATGAAGAAATTAGTTATAAGGAAATATGAAAGGTGGAACACTGTAGCCATTTTAGAAAGTAAAGAAATAGATCTATCAAATTATGTTGGCAAACAGAGAAGACCCTGATCAGATGGCTCTTATAGGCGTCGTTTTCTCTGTCTCTGTTTGCAA
This sequence comes from Azorinus chamasolen, assembly GCA_963576725.1. Lineage (NCBI taxonomy): Eukaryota > Metazoa > Mollusca > Bivalvia > Cardiida > Solecurtidae > Azorinus > Azorinus chamasolen. The sequence goes on from OY755243.1 coordinate 35,304,558, forward strand.
ACGCGTGAAATGCGATTATATGAAGGAAAGGGTTAACTCTTTAGTCTGTGTAAGAAATTATGCACCGCGAATATTAATTACTTGGATATATTAACAGTAACCTGTCTTAATAAGCCAAAATATCCTATATACAATTGCCATCATAAAAATCAACCTAATTCATATTCACGATGTCAAACATTATTTCTTTCATGAATATTACAGGGAAAGGGTAATTACAGGAATGAAGTTAATTAAATAATCTTAACCCTTACGTATTCAATATATAAGAAATAATATCATTATGAGTATTTATTGGCTGAATTTTCAAGAAAATGTCTTGCTCTGACAAAAACTGAAGAATTGGATCTATATTAAGTCAAAAGCAAACACAGCAAAATCTGATCAGATACCTCCTATAGCAGCCGTCTGATCTGGATCTACCCTGTTTGCAAATGCGTGAAAATGCGTTTATATGAAGAAAAGGGTTAATTAAATCTTGGTGACACGTTTGAAAACGCAGGTATTCAGGGGTGTGCACACGTGTTGCTGTAATATAAACGGCATAAAAACAACATGTAGATCTAATAATTGCAACTCTACGGGAACTCGTGACCATACAATATTACTCGATAAAATTGGTGCCTTGATTTTCACAGCTATGTGGTTATAAGCGTAGTTCTGATTTAACACATACAATTTAAAAGCCGCGGCAGATGGATAATTTCCACCTGCAACACCTTCCACCGCCCCTGGGGCCCTAGGGAGCGTGCTAATGAAGGTCATCCTCTGCCCCCTATACCGAGATGGTCACCTCACCATTCGATATTATCAACAATGTTGCGCCATTTGCTTATCGTGATGACCTGAGCGGTAATGGCTAACCCTTTGAGTGCTAAGCAATCTTATCTGCAAAAACATAATGCCTGCTTCAGTCCTGAAATAAAAATCTTTTTGTTCAGCTAATCCAACAGTATATATCCCGATTAGGCGCCTTGTGATTCCAGGTAGTATCTGGACTTAAGTTTGTCTCAAATTCACACATTGGTTTTGAAAGTGTTAATTGGGACTCCATTAATTTTGCTTCAATTGATTTCCACCCTAGCGATTTCCAAACATTCACGATCATCGATAAGTATCTTATCTTATCGATCGGATAGGTATTAATAGCTGTCCTGTAAAAATCGATAAGAATCGCAGAAATTTGAAAACTTAAAGAGCGCGTTTTCAATAGTAACAAGTCTTTAGAATCGTCTCAATGCGACAAGTCTAAAATCTAGTCATACCATGCGGTTTTGTGAAGAATATACACATGTATATAAGAGCTATTCTTGAAAATGTTTTAATTTACACATCGTATCTATGGAAATCAGGATACTCTCCGATGTACCGTTCACATGGCACATGCTTGATAATTATAGTAGTTCTGTCACGCAATGGCCCTGTGACCTGTGGTAATTTCATTTCGAAAGTCAGCACCTACTGAATATTCATGGACAAAATATTTATAATGAAATATGGAAGGTGGAATATTGCAGCCATTTTAGAAACTAAAGAAGCAGATCTATCAAATTTCATTAGCAAACAGAGAAGACCATGATCAGACGGCTTACATAGAGTGGTCACAGCATAGAGTTTGGTGGAGAAATAAAGTTGTTCTTGAAAATGTTTTAATTTACGCATCTTATCTGCACCCCTGACATACATGCATATGAATGAGGTATACATGCATAGGAATGAGGTATACATGCATATGAATGAGGTATACATGCATATGAATGAGGTATACATGCATAGGAATGAGGTATACATGCATAGGAATGAGGTATACATGCATATGAATGAGGTATACATGCATAGGAATGAGGTATACATGCATAGGAATGAGGTATACATGCATATGAATGAGGTATACATGCATAGGAATGAGGTATACATGCATAGGAATGAGGTATACATGCATATGAATGAGGTATACATGCATATGAATGAGGTATACATGCATATGAATGAGGTATACATGCATATGAATGAGGTATACATGCATATGAATGAGGTATACATGCATATGAATGAGGTATACATGCATATGAATGAGGTAATTCCTTTATGTAAGCGCAATTTGACGCATTTGCAAACAGAGTAGACCCAGATCAGACAGCTCCTATTATTCTATAGGAGCCATCTGATCAGGGTCTGCTCTGTTTGCTTGTGGTGTAATATAGATCTGGGTCTACAACTTCTGCCTGAGCCAAAATATTCTGTGTTCATATGCCATTATAATAAATAATCTTATTAATATTCATGACGTCATTTCCTACATGAATATTCATCAGGGAAAGGGTTAATGCAGGTACATAGACTAGTTCCATGCAGACCGATGGCAACGTGAAAAAGTTCCCAATTTTCCCTCACTCCGCATTAAACAACCACCTGTATTTGAAGACTGTCATCCCATTGACGAATTGGTGTTTATAACTCTTTGCACACTGGCGGAACATTCATGATTGTATATACACTCAGTTCTCATCAAAAACCAAACTGTCTGATACTATTGCTGTTTTTTGAAGAGAAATAGAAGAGAAAATAACTAAGAATTGTAGCAGACGACAAGTGTTATAGGCGACACTTTCCTTAACATGCTAGGGGTGTAAGGGGTTCCGCTGTATACATGTACATATGAAGAAAAAAAACATCTGAACAACACCTGTATCGAATAAAATATAAAAAAGAGGTTTTGTATTCAGCGACCGAAAAAAAGATATAACAATGTGAATTTGACGGCTGGCGCGTGCAGGACAGATTGCTGAATATATAATTTGAGCACTCAAAGCGCCTATTTGGCGCTATAGTTGTATATATTACCCATCGTCCTTTGCGCACGTGCCAAGTGTGCCATTTGCATACAGTCATGATACGTTAAAACTCAAACATAGCCCTTTAGTGCATCTGGTTGTGATTAAACCATTTCAAGCTTGAATGAAAAACTCATAAATAAATAGTTTAGAAATGCTGTGTGATGAAACATCGAAGCAGACGACAATTTTGAAAGCAGACGAGACCTTTTTTCAGCTAGGGAAAGGTGAACCCAGCGTTCACCCCCATCATTGGATTCAAACAAGCATAGCATTTTGAACATTTATTTTCCAAACGATCGCTGGCCTTTAGAAGTTGGTTTTTATCGCCCAAATGTGTTTGAAGTTAAATCGTGCAGGGTAAACCCTTTTCATAGTCAAATTAAAATATTTACCTAATCAAATAAGAATACTACATATGTCTTAAACAGTCGCCTCAAAAGGTACATAAATTGATAAAAACTTCAGTCGTTCTCGCCTTTGATTGGCTGATTTTCACAACAGCTGGCAATTGTCGCGTGCCTTATTTAATTTGACACACCACCCGAAAGCACCTGCCGCTGACGTCACAATATTGTTCACGCGACCGATCTAAAGTGATGTTTATTCAAACTTACTCAAATCATTCATTTACAGATAGCGTTGATTAAAATTTCTGATAACTCATAAGATGTAGAATTAGGACCAGTTTGATTCGATTTTTCTAAAAGTATAAACTGAAAACAAGCAATATTTCAAAGAATCTCCAGGACAAATCTGAAAGCAGACGATAAATACAACCCGTCTTGTAAAGGACGCATGTATAGGCTGCGAAACACTGGGCTTCAACCCTCGGGTGATTTCAATAGGGACTGAATGGGGCTTCACATGCTTGCATTGTAAGGAGACGTTTTATTGATTCGAGATGTCGATTGAAGATACCCATGGTGACAAACTGTTCGGGTATCTATTTTTGGCCCGAACCACATTTAGCCCACAATGACCCTTCCGGTCTTCGGATACCCAGAAAGGTACAGCTGTCACCCAAACATTAGACAACCCCATCTTACCCCTGTCACAGCAGGACAAGTTGTTGAACACACAAATAATATCCATGATGAAGTGAAAATAAGACCCTTTTATATTTATTCACTTCCGCTCGACAGAAGAAAATGTGTGTTTGGATGCTGAGTACACGCAAGAGCTGTTGAAAGACTTGAGCCCCAAACCTAAATTTGCCATTAAAGTATTTACCCCCACAGAGATGCCATTGAAAACAAAAGAGACCCAAACCAGACTGATCAGGGTCTGCTCTGTTTGCTTATAGCATATATTCGGATCTGGCTCTATATCATTTGGCATACATATGTGTAAACTTGTTTTATAATTGATTAATGTTTATAATGTGTGGAATGTTCCATGAATATTCATGGCGTGAAGGGTTAAACCATTACCTCATAGGCTATTTTAGACCCAACCTCTTTGAATGTATCTACCGAAAAGGAGCATTAACTAGAGGAAAGGAAAAAAATAGAATTTTGTATTTTGAAACCATTGTGATAAATAGAGCATTTGCAAATGCTCTATTTATCACAATGGTTTCATAAAGTGAATTCTATAGAGGCGCAAAAATGCGTCACTAGGGGGTAATGTGTTAAATTTTAATTTAATATTTAAATATAACTATCTTTTGGGTGAACTTCCGAAACTCAAGAGCATAATTCTCAATCGACCAGTCAAGTCATATAGTCCCTCAATTGTCTTGTACTTTATCACCACTTGGTTGAAACCATATTTTAGTTGTTAATATCTGCATAAATATTGTTTTATAAACACAAAGGAAAAACACAAGACTGTTATTTTGTTTCTTTCTCAAAACTTCAGGTCGATAATATAAAAACAAGACTTATGTGAAAACAGATATGTTTATCTACAAAAATTTCAGCCACAGAAATCACTGAAGTTGAATTACCCTAAATTGCTACATTGAACGTACTTTGCCGACTAAGCATTACATTGACTGATTGTTTTTGGTTCTTCAGGGTTCGGTGATCATTCATCCATTTCTTTGAACTAAAATCTCGCCAGCTCTGCATAAAGATTCCAGACCAAAGGCAATAATAGATTGCCCCTATGGTACGCGTTTAAAAAATCAAACTTCTCTTAAATCATAGGGAAAAGTTTTGAATTTCAGAAAAAATATTGATTTTTCTTTCCGTGGGAAAACAAACGTTGGGTATAAAAGTCGGACGTGTTTATTTCAAAGCATTAAAGTTGACAGCCTCGTGACAAGCACGTGAGCAGGAATGCGTCGTACGCCTCCCGTATGCAAATTAGTGGGTCGTGTGCCGCATCGGTCACGTGACTTTGATAATTTCACTGGCATTACAGTGGTAATTAAAATGGAAAAGTTTAAGTGCTATTACGCGCATTGATGCTAAAACTTTCTTGCGTACAAAAACGAAAAAGCTGTTCTTAATCATTTTACTATAAAGTATATTGTGTAAGCAATAACGCATTTGAAATCAGAGAAGACCAGATTAGACAGCTCCTATACGATATGTCTGATCAGGGTGTGGTCTGTTTGTATTATAAAAATGAGTTAATGAATATTCATAAAATGGTCAATTAACGCATAAATGAACATTAAAGAATGGGTTCATATGTGGAGGATTTCCCGACTACTCTTAATAAGTTTTCTAATTTGTGACATCAAGTTCATCTGACGTGGAGTTCATTTGACATGAAGTTCATCAGACATCTATGCGTCTTATTTACAGAACTATTCAAAGACTTGCGATTCGATGAAACCTTTGACAGATTATTGACCGAGTGTCAAACGGCTTGGAACCTGATGAGGTGCCGAGTTACTCGGCATCTCATCTGGATCAGAGCTGTTTGCAATAACCAGCTTAAACGTGATTAGCATGTGTGCATTGTTTTGTTTTTTACTTAACCCCTCACCTAAAGAATGTTTATGAAATAAATTGTACCTATTTCATAAGCAAACGGAACAGACCCTTGTCAGACAGTTCCAACAGGAGCGGTCTGATCTTGATCTATTCTGTTCGCAGAGCTTCTCTTAGTGTGAGGGTTGCATAATTATTCTGTTTCGTTTGTGTTGTCATATTATTATGGGTTTATTGCAATTAACCCTTTACTCCATCAAACTTCATTTAAGAAATGGTGACATCGTGAACATTAATTAGATTAATTGCCACAATAGCACATTGAAACAGGATGTTTTGCTGTAGAATCATATCTATATTATATCCAAAGCAAACAGAGCAGACCCTGATCAGACGGCTCCTATAGGAGCCGTCTGATATGGTTCTACTCTGTTTGCAAAAGTATAGAAAGGCGTATTTATGGAGTAAGGAGACAAAGCGTCAAAATTAGAATTTCCAAAATTCTAAATTGATGAAAAATATATGAGGCCTTTGCTCTTGTGGGAGATGTATAATCAGGGCCTGCTCTGTTACTTATGAAATTACATGTAGGCCCTATAATAGATCTAACTCAGTTTACACCAATACTAAAACATCCTGTTTACATATGCCATTATAAAATTCAGCTAATGAATATTCGTGATGTCATATTTTTTTGTGCACGAATATTGAAAAGGGAAGACGGATACTTGGCTAAATACTTGTCGCAGATTTATCCTTGTGACAAGACTACAAGAGTTGTCTATCCTGACTACTATTTTGTAAAGTCAACGGCGTAACCCTTATCCCGTGCTTTGCCATTAGAGTCGCATTAGCAGACAGCTTGGATCCAGATGAGACGCCGAGTTACAGAATCTTAGCTGTTTGTCACGCAATTAATACTTTCTCTAAAACCATGACCGAGTACCAAGTATTGAAATATGCACTAGATCTGCATTTGAGCAGCCGTTTTTATTTCATTTTTTTTTCGGCAAAGCGATGAGGGTTAAAATACCTTGTCGATCTTCAGTAGTAAATAAAGTTTACTTCGTAAGAAATCTACATTTGTTCATTCAGTGTCTTGCTTTTCGTCTTGTGTACAGTATATTTAATTATTTTACTGGTTTAAATGTTTTGTCTTACTTCTTGAAAGTAAAGTCGGAGTGAAGAAGCTGTGGCTACATGTACATGTACTTTGATTCAAACCTCTTAGCCATCATGTATATAGCTTAATCCAGGCACGTAGCTACAAATTGCAAGTAAATGTGAAGGACCGATTTGTTTATTGACATGAATAGAAGCAACGCTAATTAATCATTTTCTGGATCGATAAAAGATTGCAGAGGCTGGTATAACGCTGAGTGCTGTGTATACTGACTTATAAGACGGTAGAAGTTCAGCGGGATATATAGACCGGCCTTTAGGGTGGACGGGAAAGGTCATGTGACTCATCTATCTTACTCTCTCACTCATTCATTCTTATGTGTACTAGGAATGACTGCATTGGCGAATATCAAGCATGGGGAAGTTATTTCTGAAGAAGCGTGCTTACCTACCCTATTAAACCCATTCCCTCATAGGATATTTTTTTTAGATCCAACCACTTTGAATAAATCTACCGATAAGGAGCATTTACTAGAGAAAAGGAAACTTTTGTAGTTTGAAACCATTGTGATAAATAGAGCATTTGCTCCTATAGGAGCAAATGCTCTACATATCACAATGATTTCAACAGGTGATTTTTACAGAGGCGGATAAAGGCGTATTTATGGAGGAAAGGGTTAAAATGTTTTTGATATTTCTCTGATATTTCTCTTGCTACAACCTATTAGAATTGTATTGGAGAGGCGATTCTTATAAGTTGCAACAAGATAGGGTTTGTCAGAGAAATAAGAAAGTTTGACAGAGCAGTACGCATCTTATCTGTAACCCTGGGGTAGGGGTGGATGGGTGGGGTCTATGACATGTATTTTCAATTGAATGGTCGCTGTTGATGATGATTCGTTGGTCCCAATGTAAACGAATAGCATATTATATCCGGTAGCCAGCTGTTTTGTCCATCCTTTTGCTCATCACCGTAAGCGTACTCCTAATTCATGCTGTTAGCTTTCATAACACGTGTACATTTACATTGAAAGCCAACTCGTCGTCCCCTTTTTAAAACCGTGCCATCATTGTAGAGAATAGGGAGACATGGAAACGTAGGATAGTTTTTCAGTATTACTAAACACAAAAATTACTCACTGATACACCATTACACACATAGGTCTGTGTTTAAAATATGACTCACTCTTAAATATGTTCTTCCTCCGCTCTCTTATTAGAAATATGATCTTAATTACGATAATCAGTTAAAGTAAGACAGTTTTTTCGTTATCCGATCATTTATGTACTTTAACGTATTTTCTTAAAGCTGTTCCATTTACTTACTGCTTAAAAATCTATGTATAAGCGTCATCATCATCAAATGCACTGACTATTAGAAATTGTAAAATAATCAGTACAAAATACACAAATTATTTATAAACCATGACAGGCACATTTCCTAGCGATATTTTTGTTTGATAAACAACTACTGTAGTTAGCACTGGATTGACACCAATAACAAGCCCTACTACGCCTCTTCGCTATGATATCACATAGTATCGAACTCAATAACTACCGAGCATGTTAAACAGGATTATTCACTAACGTAAAAACACCTACATGTCAATAATAGTTTATGTACAGCAGTATGCTTAGAAAGTTCAGTTACCAATATTCTGTAATCCGCTAAAAAGTTCCAAAATCAAAATTGACACAAGAATATCTTTAATATTTCGGTGTCTTTGATCTAAGCTTTCCCGTCTAGATGAACACCATATGGTGGCCTAGATAAAATTGGTCTGTATTTAAAAATTCGAAGCCGATGACCTAGATTTGCGCCCAGCAACAACCATTTAGACCCACCCTCGTGTTTACATTTGCTCTTACAGTAAGCACCTGTCATTTGCGATAAGCTCCGCCCCCCGCTCACTTGATTGGCCGATGAAATTATCGCTCGTATATATACGCCGAAAGAACGCGTTTTCCAGTTAGAATAGAGCAGTTTTCTCGTGAAATTACATGTGAAATAAATTCAGACAGACCTTCTTTAGAAGGTGCTGTTTTACTATTATATCAGGGATTTATACTCAGTGACTTTATATTTCTGTATTTTGGATTATCTAAATGCATTAAAGATATTTTGTAATAATGGTACCACAAAACAGTCCAAGTGCCTCCAGTGATTGCAATGATGTGCAATTTGGATCTCAAATGATCGATCCAGCTACGAGTACGCCATACACAGACGCTACGATGTGTAAAAAAGCTACAAATCATGTGAAACGACCAATGAATGCGTTCATGGTGTGGTCACAGATCGAACGCAGGAAAATCTCAGAAGTAGCACCGGACATGCATAACGCTGAAATAAGCAAAAGGTTGGGTGCTCGGTGGAAGTTACTGGATGAAAATGATCGCCAGCCTTTCATTGAAGAGGCTGAGAGATTAAGGCTTCTACACATGCAGGAATATCCAGACTACAAATACAGGTATTTATTTATCCTACTGTATTTAATTTCGTATTTAACTCGTCTGATTTTTGCAGGACTCTACAATTAACCAGTAACGTTAGTGTACTGCTGTGTGTGTGTGTACTCTACGGTGGGGGTGTACTGGCTGGCTGGTTATTGAACTGTTAAATTGCGAACACTATAGCATCTATTTACGTTTTAGATAGACCTAGTTTGTATTTTCATCAAAAAGTTTGTCAAAGAAATGTTTTTTTTTAAAAAAAATGCATTGATGATTTTAGAAATTGTAGCTTCTCAGTGATAAGTATGATCACTGGCAGGAGGTCAGTCACTTTTGAACATGACCTGCAGTGTTTAAATGGGTTACTTAGTGAGACGCAGTATTTTTGGGGTTGACAAGTTAACTGGGTATGAAAACGTTGGGCTGTGCACATTTGGGTGTTAACTAATAGTTGTACTTTGATTTTATTCTGAGGTCCAGCTTAGATGCAAAATTAAAACATATTCTGCAATCTCTTATCAAATGTTGTGACCACTCTTTAGAATCTTCTCAAAGAGCCAATTATGAAGAGTGGTTACAGCATAGTGTTGTGGAAAATGACTGTTAGTATTTTAATACGCACCCTTGTCTACTGCTCTGGTAGCCATAACTTTTATGTTGATACAAATGTATTATTGCATGTTATCTACTTAATGCTATTTAAGGTTTCTGATGGCTTCTGAAGCATTTTAGAGCTTTTTGTTGTCGATTTTGTCAAAAAATATGAAGATACTTCGAGTTAATGTACATTTGAACAGAATTTCATGAAATTTGTCAGTTTTTACATTTTTTGCTGAAATCATGCTTAAAATGTGAAATTTGTGTCATCTTGCTAAAATTATGTTAAAAATGTGAAATTTTGTCATTTTAATGAGGAATTTGTCATTTACTGTAGTTCTTTGCATTTAAACAATTTATTTCAAATATAACTGACAATTGGACTTTTTCTGTATTTTCAGACCACGCAAAAAGAGTAAGCCAACGACCACGAAACAGGAGAGTACAATCAAGGGTAAAGTCTCAAAATCCACCAAAAGGCCTGACAAGCATCGCTACAAGTCTTCTGTAATGAAGGCAGCCCTCTCCACCCCCTCACAGTATACAGTCAACGACAATACTCAACACAGTAGGCTCAAATTGAAACTGACAATTGATGAAAAGTTTAAAGACAGTATTAGGGCAAGCAAACATGTTTCTGTGCCAGTCAGTCAGCTCACTCCACCTGGAAAAGTTCCATCAAGTCCAGAGTACACGCCCATGACCCCAGAATCTACAAGTTTCTATCCAGAGGACCATTATGACACCCCTGCTCCTTCACCAGTTGAGGACTCGTGTGTTGTAGTGAAACAGGAATATCCCCATATCAATAACAATATTGAACATCAGCCAGAAGGTTCCTCACTGGCTGATTTAGACAATCTCACTGACATTCTGCAGCTGCCTTCCAACTGGCAGTTAGATATTGGAAACATGGATCTAAGTAAACTCGCTGACACAGACTTTCCAAACTTTGACACTAATGTGCAAACTCACAGTGTGGCTACTTCTAACTCCACGGTGTCTTACAGTACCACAGTTCAAACTGGTGCTAGTGTTCATCTCAGTGCAAACCCCTCATCTCATTTCGAGTTTCCAGACTATTCGACCCCGGAAGTCTCGGAAATGATCGGTCTTGAGAATGAATGGTTGGACATTTCTACCATTGGAACTCTAGCAGCTGCTCACTAACTTACCCACAGCTCACCAAATGGTTTTTTTTCCATTTTTTTTTATATTAACTGTTTATATAATGTTATTAAAGTACGGGACTTTGTGCAACGTAATTCAACTGAACTGTGAGAATAAATGGAATTTAAACCTCTCTTTTGTATTGTGAATCTGAGATATATAGTGTGAGTCGATAGATTCAGCTGATGGATATCTTTTTTAAGTGATAGTTACAGTCGCCTTAACTTGCTAGTGGACCACTGATTTCTATTAACGGCAGGAGCTATAAATGAACTTTGTACAGATGTAAATATGTAAATAGCCATAAACACACAAAGACTTAATATGTATATTTTGTTAACTAAGATATTACAACTGCAATGTTAGGCGTGCAAACAGAATGGATATTATTTATATTAAAAGAGAGGCTTTTCCCTGTTGTGATTTGGGCAGACATAGCATAGTCTGTCGCAGTAAGTAAAGGGACAGTTGCAAAGTATTCACCTGTGCAAAATAAAAGGCATTTTTCCGAGCTGTAGATAAGAGGGGTATTTAGAGAATCTAGGCAAACACTATCTTGCTGGTTCTCAGTAGAATTGCCCCTCAGAGGCAGTTGTAATGGGAGCCGGCCAGCTAGAGTTTGCCTGAGAATTAAGAGATATAAATAGATCAGTACGCCTCTTAACAACAGCTGCAGATTTTCTCATGGACTAATACATTTATTCATTAGAGTAGTTGTGTGGTTTCCCTGTAATCGCTACTGTACGCAATATTTAGTCAATTTTTGATTTTGTAACGTTTTTGTGTCAGGTTTTATCATTTTGTACACATTTTTTTTTCTAAATGCAACTCTAAAATTGTTCGTTCATGCCACATTGTGTCTATTCCAAAATTCAGGATGTATAAAATTTTTGTCATATCAGAGACTTTTGTGGGGAGAGAGTTATATTTTCATATTGAATGGTTTTTATATATGAGATGGCAATATACATGGTTGGTTGTTTAATTGTTGAAAGGTATATGCAACAGAATTATTTTGAAGAAAAGCATTCTTAAAACAATGATGTTTACACTAATATATCTGGCAGTAACATGAAATGGCATTTGCAGACAGCTTTTGATCCAGATCAGAGAACAAGTTTGTGTTTGTTTGATCAGGATCAAAACTTGTTGATATTTTAGTCATCGGTTTTTATGGAGTTAGAGAGCAGGGGAAATATGAGATTGCAGAGTGGGCTAATGGAGAGCATGCAATGGTTTAAAGTTAGCAAGTATTGTGTGTACATGTATTTTGTACCAGATTCATAATAAGTATTTTAATAGCAGAGTTAAAGAAAACAAAGTCAATAGTTGCAATATTGAGAACAGAGAGAGAGAGAAAGATATGAAGTTATGCCATAGAGAAATGCATTTAGGCTCCAGATTCTATGACTGTTAGATTATGTTGAATGATCTATTGTGTTTCATGATGAGTGTAGTAAAACAGCTTTAAAGCAACCAAAAGAAGTCTTCAAGGCAGAGTTTGGCTTAATGCAGGAGGAAAGTCGTGCAAAACGTTCCCATACAGCTGCATGCATTACTTTCTGTATTTAGCAACCTATAGCCATTTAAGACTGATACATTTATCCATTAAGTGGTAGCTTTAAAGTGGTTCTGCTATACACTACTTAATGTTGTCTCACATGCATCGGAGGTTGATTCTGTAATTGTGCTAATATAGAAATAACTATTTATGAAGTTTCGCCTCTGTATTATATCATTGTAAATATCCTATTTAATCCATTTCATCAACGAACAACTTATTTTGTTACAATGCTATGTCATTGTATGAAAAACTAAATAATGAAAAAAAAAAGTAAACTGGTTTTGTGATTTTTCATTACATCGTACATGTTCGTATAAATGTAGTAAAAATCCCACTCAACTGAATGCATTTTCGCGTTTTAATTTGCTTCATAACTGTTCTTTACCCCCAATGTTTACATCTGCTCACAAAAGCACGTGTACGTAGGTAAAATCGACCCTCCCACCTGTCAACTGAGATGAGTGACAGGTAAACAACACATCTATTTATAGAAACATTTACACCTGTCTAGTGCACCGACTGGCTTTTACACGTGAATTGCTAACAGCTGAACGTATAGGTAATCGGGATATCCGTCCGAAGGTGGGAAAATTGTCGTCTGCTTGATGAATTGTCATCTCCTAAAAGTTCATGTTAATTTTGGAAGACTTGGATTAAAATTTGTCATGTAGAAGTCTCCAATATATAGAGCAGGATTATTCCATATGAGATTCAATTGATTGCCCAGCCAATAAAACATGCCTCAGGACTTATGGAAAGAAACAAGAACAGTTCTTTGCACGCTAAGTAATTGTAGGCAAAAATGTTGTCTGCTATATTCCAATTTTCTTTATTTTCTCATAAAATACCATCATAATAACAGTTTTAATCTTGGTGATGTGCCGGTTTGTCAGCTGCAGCCAAACTGATCGCCTAGGTTATCACGTATTCGCCCCAGCCCTCAAATAGAGAACTCTTTGAACGGTTGTGTAACTTGTAAGTTGTCATCTGCATTCACGTCCGCTATAATCGACCTCACGAATATTCGTGTAAGAAATAATTGTATCAAGAACTATTATTAGATGAATTCATACAATTGACTATAACAGAGAAGTTTGCTTGTGACAGAACGTGTAACTCTATGTAGCAATTGCTTATGATATAGATATTCTACAGTTTCTGTCATTGCCAAGAAAGCACGTGCCCATGTGCTCTTATAACAATCCAATTAATATTCGTGATATTATTTACATTCATGAATCATTGTAGCCATTTTAGAATCTAAAGAAACATCTATCAAATTCCATTAGCAAACGGAGCAGAACCTGATCAGATGGCTCCTATAGGGGCCGTCTGATCTGGGTCTACTCTATTTGCAAATGCCTATTTATGGAGTAAAGGCTTATAAGCAAACAGCAGATTTATACAGAAGCCATCTGATCGTGGTCTACTCTGTTTACAAAGGCGCCTGGTAAATGTTTAACATCATACGGAAATATTCCACTTTTCGTTCCTTTCCACACGCTCTGATCTGGATCCAAACTATATCACTAGATGACTCTTAACCCTGTACTCAATCAATATGGATATTAATCAGATTAAAGTTTTTATAATTTTACGCGAAACACAGATGTTTGTTTGGCCATTGCAGAAACTGTAGAATCATATCTATTATTTCATATAAGCGAACAGAGTCGTCTGATCTGGGTCTACTCTGTTTGCAAATGCGGAGTTATTGAATAAAGGGTTAAGATTAATGCTATAATGATAATATACATGTATATAAACTTTAAACTCACGAATTCTCAAATACAGTAGAACCTCTCTTAAACGACCATTAAGATGTCTAAATGGATTTTTAATGCAGGTGGTAGCTTAATGCAGGACAAAGGTGATACAGAAAGCTCCTATAGGAGCTTTCTGTATCATATTTGCCCTGCATTAAGCAACCACCTGCTTTTTAAGTCTCCTATGTACAAATATATGAATGGTCGCTTAAGACATATTCTACTGTACAGGGTAGCGCTCAAATGTTTCATACAGATCAAAATATAAAACGCACTAGACATTCAAGCAAGAATTGACCTACTAAGAGATTACAGGCTTGAACTCCGACTCCGTTTCAAGTTTCAAGATAGTTTCACAAACTTAAATGTGTGCAAATACCTCGTGACAACGTTAGTTATGCACGCTTGTGGTTAGTTAACTCGGAACAGCGTTCGCGAAACAGTTTGGATTCAGATGAGACACCGGGTACATGCACTAGTTACGAGTATCCACTCTTGGACGCCCTGGTTTTGTAGTTTTGACAAGAAAGATTGATTTTGGGAGAATTGCAGTAAGAAGATTATCCTTACGATGAAACTTATTTAACATAGCGTGTTTACTGTCGAAACCAACGCTTTAGGGATTTTGATAGTCAAGTGATTCGGCTCAGCCAGCAATGCGTTTAATGTGGTGAAAGTTTTTACAACAATTAACTATTAGTCACAGGGCCTCATTTCCGACATAGCTCGAGTTTCCCCTAATACATTCAAGATCTATTGCTCAAGTACGAGCAGATTGCAGCCAGAGAAATATCCAGGGCAGTGTAAAACTACTCCAACTGCACTTACAATATCTTAACTCTCTACTGCATGAATATTCGTGTAAGAATTCATGACCTCATGCATATTAATTAGCCCTTTTTATAATGGCATGAACACAGGAATATTTAACCAGGGTAGAAAGTTTAGAATGGGTAAATCGATAGCAAACAGAGCAGACCCAGATCAGACGGCTCCTACAGGAGCCGTCTGATCTGGGTCTACTCTGTTTGCAAAGATGTTGGATTAAATCAGTCCAGCAATGTTGTCGGCTTACTGTGTTTCATTTCATTTCAAAACACAATAAAAGTCGAACAAATTGGGTCCTGAGATAGGATAATAAATTTGCGTCTAATCTGGATCCAAACTGTTTTCTGACAGGAATGAACACCCCAACACACACAACGCGTGCGATTTTCCACTTATCACTCGATAAATGTCAAAGGATGTATTGTAGGTCAAAAAAAAAGGAGAAGGGGGGGGGGGGGGAGTCCGATTAATCAGATAAGAAGTTGTAATAACTGATCGATATCGAAATCATTCAAACTATCTCCAAACTATTTCTATTATCTGTATTTAAGTCAGTGTTATCACTGGCAGTTGTTAAATTCCCTGTCAAAGATTCTAAATGTGTTGGTCATTCCCCTCAAGGCAAAGGTCCACAGTTTGTCCCGAAGGGCATGTACAAGTTTTAGCTGTAGAAAATATGTTGGACTCTTGGAGTGATGAAATGGTTCGTCCGTGTTCAACTGTCCATTCAGTATGAAATGTTTAACCCTTTCCCTCATATAAACGTGTTTTCACGCATTTGCAAGCAGAGTAGACCCAGATCAGACGGCTCCTAGAGGAGCCGTCTGATCAGGGTTTGCTCTGTTTTCTAATAGAATTTGACAGATCTGTTTCTTTGCTTTCTAAAATGTCTACAATGGTCCACCTTCCATTTCTCTTTACAACTATTTTGTTAATGAATATTCATTAGGTATTGAAATTTGGCCTAGATAAAGAACAGGGAAAGGGTTAACCATTTACTCCATGAATCTTCATATAAGCAATAATGCTATGAATATTTTATAAAACATAATTATGAACAAATATTTTGGCTATAGTAGGGACTAGCAGCAGCTTCAGATCTGTATTATTTCATAAGCAATCAGAGCAGACCCTGATCAGACGGCTCCAGTAGAAGCCGTCTGATCTGGGTCTTCTCAGTTTGCAAAAGCGTATCTATAGTGTAAATGGTGAAATTTGTTTGGAATTTGAAAGACAAACAGTGCAGACCTTATCAGAGGAACACCCCCGGATCTTGGTATACACTGTTGCAACCACCAGTACACTAGTTTCCTGTGGCCAAAAGGTTACACCTAAAGCTTATGTAGTGCCGTGCACAAGGGTACAGAAACCTACCACATTAATATATACAAATGGATTTTTGACTGCTTGGATATTAATTAGAATTAAGTTCAGTCTGATTTGAAAATGCGAACTTTTAAGCCATAAAAGAAACAACGTTATTTCATAAGCAAACGGAACAGACTCCGATCAGACGGTTCCTACAGAAACCATCTGATCTGGGTGTACTCTGCAATGACACGAAAAGGTGTTTCTAAGAGGGGACGGGTTAAGGCAGGTGGTAGCAAAAGTTAGGTAGCTAGATAGCTTTCTGTATTTAGTTCTGCATTAAGCAGCCACTTCTTTTTACAGCCACCCATTTGTAGTTGCTGCAAAGAAGTTGGACAGTATACAATACTATACATGTATATCGACGCCCCAAACTGTCAAGGTACTAAACAAACCATTCTCCACATGAATAAGTTTCCCGCCAAAACTTGTACAGGATTGTGTATGAGAATAAATTTTGTGAACGGACGAGCTATCGTGTTACCAAGGTATAAATTCGAATTTGATCGCGATGAATAATTTATGCTGACGACCCTAATTCTCCGTTCGATCATGTGAATTGGTGACCCCTATTTATCCCCAAGCAGTTAAAGATTACACAGGGCCCTATAAATCTATTTCAAAGGCTGAAATAGGGTTAGGAGTTGATTATCTAAATCTTTAAATCGCTGCTAGCGATACGGTGATAACGTTTTCAAACAGTTTTGGTACGTACGAGACGCCGAATCACTCGGCATCTAACCTGGGCCTGTGTTAATTGTACGGTACATATGTGTAGGATGGGGAGAAAACGGTGAATAAAGCATGTTATTTAAAACAGAATTCGATGATGATTTAGTCAGACCACTATATTCTCAGCATGGTTCGTGTACATACCTCGGCAAACACGAACCGATCCTAGGAGCTGATTTTGTGGAGTCATGACCTGTGCGCCCAAAGTTACTCACCCGCGATTACCCTTTGGACGTCACTAGCATCGTCTGCTTCATATTGTATAAAAAAAATTATCTGCTTGACGCTAAGAATTTAATAATTCTTTTCTAATGTAAGGACTACAGTCTTGACCTCCAGTCATATTTTAACTTTATACAAACGATATATGTACTTCTATTGCGCCCGATCTGGAATTGTTGATATGTTTCCATCACCTGCCGGAAGGCTATGAAACACACATCTACAAGCGTACGTTGCTACTTCAAGAGTTTTGTTGCTGAGGTCAAATACTGTAATTACTTTTACAACCCGCCTGTACTCTGCAACCCGAATATACCAGATTTTTTCTCGCGCCGATTTTGTTACTGTACAGTGCAGTCGAGTTGGTGCACTCGAACCTAACCTTGTAGAGTTAACTGTTTACTCCATAAATATTCATGTGTGAAAAAATGATGTTATGAATAATATTAGACTGAATCTTTATACACATTATGAATCAGGGTACATATTTTATGACAGTAACTATATAATCACACCCATATTATTTCAATTAGCTAACAAAGTAGACCTTGATCAGACGGCTCCTAGAGGAGCCGTCTGATCTAGGTCTACTCTGTTTGCAAAGGTTCCGAAGGTGCACGCATCTATGGAGTAAAGAATGAGCCGTTGACTCGCTGTGTTAGTAGGCGGAGCATACAGAATCTGGTCAATTTCCCGAGGGTCAGTGGAATCTCTCTAAAGTGACCGCTTCATAAGTAAGCACATGTGTCTATTACAGCAGATAAGTTACTTAATGCAGACCGAAAGTAATGCAAAAAGCTAACGTAAAGCTCTCTGCTCGACTTTTCTTCCTGCGTTAAGCTACATAACGGCTTTAGACCACGTGTCTAACTTCTTCTTAGTGATCGTTTCAGAGAGGATTTACTGTATGCCATATTTCTTCATAGGCGATTTATAGCCGAAAAGTGCATAGGAAGGCCAACCATAACACAGCGTGCAGCCTTGCTCGTAAAACTGCAATTTATACAAGGCTTTGGGTTGAACTATAATAAATACGTTCCTAGCTTATAGGTTTCTTTTCTCAGCAGTTTTGATCTAGATGAGAAACTCGGCGTCTCATCTTACTGCTTGGTTATTAGATTGTGATGTATAGAAGCAGGCGACGCCTCTGTACAACGAACGACACGTGCGTACAGGAAGCAACCCTTTTGTACGACAGTCGACACTTAATTCTCTCCTTCGTATAAACCCTTTTCACATATTTGCAAACTGTGTAGATCCAGATCAGACGGCCCCTGATCAGAGTCTGTCCTGCTTGCTTATGGAATTTGATAGTTCTGTTCATTTAGTTTCTAAAATGGCTACAAAAAGTAACAATGTTCCACCATCCATATTTCAGTATAACTACGTTGTATTTTGTCCATGAATATTCATTAGGTATTGGAATTTGAAATGAACATAGAACAGGGAAATGGTTAAGTACAGCAGGTGAAAATCGTATCCAAGGGACCCTGAGGGTGCTTGCAATTAAATGGACGACGATCAAAGTTAACATTTTCGACATTTAACCCTTTACCTCCTGAATATTCATGTAAGAAGTTTAAGAACTAATCAGACCATGAACATAAAATAGACGAAAATCTTTAAAATGGCATTTGAACACATGAAGGTTTGGCAATTGGAGTAGAGTCAGATCTTTATACAGTATACCCCGCTAATGCGACCACCTAAAAGAGGTATACTTCTGGGTGCTAGATGCAGGTGGTAGCTTAATGCAGGACAAAAGTAATGCAGAAAGCTCCTGGAGGAGCTTTCTGTATTACTTTTGTCCTACATTAAGCAACCACCTGCTTATAAAGACACCCATGTTTATTCATTAAGTGGTCGCATTAGAGGGGTTATACTGTAATTCTATAGGCAAAGAGGAGTCGTCTTATTTGGATCAACTCTGTTTGCAAAAGGTAAATGAACTATAAAGTCAGAGTTGTGTTATTCATAAGCAAACCGACCAGGCGCTTACCAGACTGTCCCCTTACGAACCGACTGATTTGGACCTACTCTGTAAAGGTGTTAAAAAGGGCGCATCTATTGAGTAAGTAAACCCCTCTAAACCGGAATTTTAGTAAGTACTTATCTCTTTTTTTTTTAGGCAGGTGACTGCTAAATGCAGAATAAAAGTCATACAGAAAGCTCTTTTTGGAGCTTTCTGCATGACTTTTGCCCTGCATTAAGCTGCTACCTGGCTTACAGATGGACATTCATACTAATTTAATGTCATGTTTAGTGGGGTGTTACTCTGATGGGAAACAAGCATTCTCGTCTGCGTCAGCTTGTCTACTTTAAAAAGTCGATATTTCTTCCATTTCTGTTTTCAAGTAATGCGATCATTGTGTCTAACAGTTTGAAAACTGATTAATCATTTCATCTGGAGCTAAACCGTTTATACAGTTATGCACAAGCTTACTATTGAAGAATGAAGAGACTTGCCAATAAGCGCCCGATCTTGATCTACACAAGTTATGCCCCACTTATCTGAACCCTAACCTCGTCCTATATTGAAGTAAGCCGACAGCTAGGATAGGTCAGTTGGCCGTCCCATCATCGACTATGGTGCCAGGCGAACGTGCCGCTTTTGCACTTACTTATGTACTTTTCATTCTGACTAAAACTTGAGTCTCCTAATATACTTACTTACTTAGAACGTTGTCTTCGTCTCAAATCCAAAACAGTGCTTTAGGAATTATGTCAGTGGATTGGACGTGCTTATGACTAGAAGTAAACTCCGTTCAATTAGTGCGAATATGAGTGCTGAACAGTAGATCTCCACTAAAACGACAACTTAACCATATCCTTTATATAAACGCGTTTTCACGCATTTGCAAACAGAGAAGACCCAGATCAGACGGCTCCTAGAGGAGCCGTCTGATCAGGGTCTGCTCTGTTTGTTGATAGGATTTGATACACCTGTTTCTTTAGTTACTAAAAATGCTACAATGTTCCACCTTCCATAATTCATAATAACTATTTTCCCATGAATATTTGTATTTGAAATAAACGTAGAAGAGGGAAAATGGTTAATTAATAGATCATGGTGTATTGAAAATCATGTAGTTACTTAATATAGGACGGCGGTAATGCAAAAAAAAGCTCCTAAGGAGCTTTTGGCATACCTTTCTTCATGCATTAAGCTACCACCTGTCTAAGACCCATACTTAGGCCCCTGTTTTAGGTAATCGCACATAATTATAAGAGATGTTTTTCTTTACCCGTGTAAAGCCCTGCATGGACTATGTTCAGAGGTTCAAACATTTAGAATACATGTATTCCTTACTTCCCCATTAAGGGAACATCATAAAACACTATAGAACCAGATCTGACGTTGCTGTCTGATCCTTGACATGTCTGTATCTAGGCTGTCCTAAATATCTGGAATAGCGGTGCCAAAATCAACTCTGTTTGTACTAGGGATCAATTCAATTTGATCACAAGTTAAATCTAGAAATTACAGAACTCTTGTAAAACGGCCACTCAAACGAATTTTTAAAACAAGTAGTAGCTCGATGCTGGGCATGCTTAATGCAATAAGTTCCAATAGGAGCTTTTTTGCATTGGTTTTGTTCTGCATTAAGGAGTGATCTGCCTTTGAAGATTTCCATGTAATGAATTAAGTGTCTGCTTAGAGAGAACCTACCGTACATCGACAAACAACATTTAAACCTCAAGGAAAGAGTACATCAGTATATCCTCGATATTTCGAAATTATAGTAATCATGAATTGGTGCCTTTTTAGGCAGGTGGCTGCTTAATGCAGAGTGAAAGTCACGCAGAAAGCTCCCAGAGGAGCTTTCTGCATGACTTTCACCCTGCATTAAGCAGCCCCTTGACTTTAAGACCGACCATGATACTTGTGTTAGTGTTCGACCTATCGGAGGTTTACTGTAATATATTTGGTTCACGTGCGGCTGTTTATGTATATGGCGTATGTAGGTCGGGCCAATTGCGTAAGAACTAATATATAAAACCACAAAATGGTCTCTAGCAGTATTCTTCGGGATATTAATATATTTATGGTGAGGGTCAATAAAATATCATACAATAAATTTTAACTATACACTCTCTAAGAGTAGTTTATAAAATGGCAGGTGGTACACTGTGATTCCATGTACAACGAAAGCAACGCAGAGAGCGTCGAAAGGAACTGCTTGCATTGCTTTAATTGTACATTTACCATGCAGCCACCTCTTTTTAGAGGTTTGATGAAAGGTTGATAAGTGGTCGGTAAATAGGGATTATACTGCATATTAATTTAATGAAATATTTTACCTGTATAAACGGCTCGATTGGCAGAATAACATATAACACCTATAGTAGATACGTCTTGAATAGACATTGGAATTTATAAAAGCAGGTGGTTGCTTGGTGTAGGGGAGGGGGGGGGGGTTAATGTAGAGAGCTCCTTTTGAACTTTCTGCTTTACTTTCGTCCTGCATTAAGCTACCACGTAACTTTCAGACCCAACATTATGCATCTTTTATTTGGTCGCTCTATAGAGGTTTAACTCAATATACCCGATGATAGTTTTAGATGCACTTTGTGAATCACACCCATGTTCTAGATCGGATAGCATGGGGGATTTGAAAATGAAACTGGGATACAAATAATTCTGCAGTCTGACGATTTCTTGAAGAAAAAGTAAGATAGTGTACATCAAATATATAAGCAGGTGACATTTCGAAGAAGGCTATAAATTTTATATATTATATAAATAATAAAACGGAGTGCACTCAAAGTGACGTGTTATGTAAGAGGTGCTTAAGAGAATAAGTACTTGAACGCTAGTAACACAAGCTCATACGAAAATTAAGTATATACGACAGTAAAGCCTCTCTTTAACGAACATATAAAATATGTCTATTTCTAAGTCTTAGAAACAGATGATAGCTTAATGCAGAATGAAAGTTATGTAGAAAGCTCCCATAGAAGCTCCTGTAGGAAGTTTCTGTCTAACTTTAATGCTATATCAAGCAACTACATGTATCTACTTTGAAATACGTCCACAATAATGATATTGATCATGAACAGAGCAACATCTGAAGGTGCATACTCAAATACTACAATACTCAGTTCTCCGTCAAACCCTATGTTGTGACCACTCTTTAGAATCGGCTAGAAGAGACGATTCTAAAGAGTGGTCACAACATAAGGTTTGCTGGAGAAATAATGAAGTTATTCTTGAAAATGTTTTAACTTACGCATCTTATCTGGGCCTCTCGCTATAGAGAAGTTCTGCTGCAAGACTATAGTGTACCGTGTGCACCCGATAACACGATGTGGCCCTTTGGCGTGTTGCATGAACTCTCTTCAGCCTTATATAAATATATCTACTTCAATTATACTTTTTTAGATACCTTCCATATACCCTATTGCTGAGCATACAGTAGAGCCTGTCCTAATACCACTCATTTATTGAGTCTTAAAAGCAGATTGTTGCTTAATGTATGCCGAAAGTAATGTATTGACTTATTAAGCTCCTTTAAGAGTTTTCTGTATTACTTTTGACCTGCATTAAGCTACCGCCAGCTTACAGATCCACATTTAGAACACTTTTGACGATCAGGTTCTACTGTATATTTTCCAATTGTGAAGCGGTTTGGGCCCCCTAAGAGGACGAATCACTCCACTTGGAGCCGTCTTATCTGGGTCTACACTGGTTGCAAATACGTGAAAAAACATTTATATGAAGGCAGACGGTATATTAACACTTTATCTGCAAGAAATACCGACACCATTGGTATTTATGAGCTCAACTTGTATAATGACATATGGATACAGGATTGTTTGGCAATGTAGAATCAAATTGGTATTGTTCCATAAGTAAATAGAATCCATCTGATTTTGGTCTATTCTGTTTGCAAGGTGTCAACACGTGTCTCTATCAGGTAAAGTTGAATGCAGGGCGAGTTGTACAGAAAAGTGTCCATTGGAGCTTTCTACATTACTTTCCATGGCAGCTTTCTGCATTACTTTCAATGGGAGCTTTCTGTCTTACTTTCCATGGGAGTTTTCTTCCTTACTTCTGCATTACTTTGGCTATGCACTACATGTATATAAAAGACACACGTGTTTCTTCATTATATGGTCGGCATAGTGAGTTCATACTGCCTGTTCATATGTAATCATTTTCACACATATCAGAATACGGTGTATTAAGTGCAGTATTATGTAAATTTGCAATGTATAATATTGCAACAAATTTTACACTTCATGGCGAAATCTGATAACATGTATAATTAGGCCTCTTAATTTGCTGATAATGAAAAGAATGCACACATTATTTATGAATGAATTAATCTCGCTCCCATCGACAGGCGAGTCAAGCTTGTAAATACATGTCAATTGTTCTTTGAAGAATTCCTGTTGATTATTTTCGTCCAATAAAATGTCGATTACACATTCCTGTCATTTTGACACGTTGTATCAATGCACGCTGGCGAAATAGTTCCATCGCACACACAGATTTGCGTACTCACTTGGTTTGTTTTTCTGGTTTTCTTTTTTTCCCCGTCTGCGAATTAATACTGAAAAATAGAATGCAATATAGATCTAGATCTAGATTCTTTTTTAAAAATGCACAAAAGTCAAATCCTTGTATATCGGTCGAGGTTCAAAATTCATAAGCATGCTTTGTTTTTTATTGTCTTGAAATGTTTTTTGAGTTTTAAAGGTCAAAATTGTTGAAGCCTGTTCCTACAGAAGTATTTGCAGAATCTTAACCAAACAGCTGATTTGGCATTAACTCTTTGCACGCTAGCGAAGATTTAGTGATTACCTATGCAAGCGGCTTCGACCTAGGTGTAAGTCGATCTGTAATCAGGATCCAAACTGTTCGATACTTTGACACTAATGTGAAAAGGAAATAATTTTGAGATTTGGACAGACAGCACAATTTCCAGACGATACTAACTTAGCGCCCAAAGAGTTGATGTCTGTTGCTTATATTACATGGTCACGTGTCTGTCTAGACTTATGGCATGTCGTTTGAAGAAAAAATCTGAGATCTTAGATCCAGGTTTTCGGATGAGAACCTATGATTTCAGTCGAGCGAACCCATGTTCTCACTGGTCATTTACACAAATATTCCAATAAACTTGGTTCTGGTTTAAAACGAGATCCTAGGTTTCAGTACGCACATGTGCATACTAATTCTGAGATCCTGTGTTCCCAACTGATGACATATGTCTGAGATCCTGTGTTCCCAACTGATGACATATGTCTGAGATCCTGTGTTCCCAACTGATGACATATGTCCTCGGATGAGAACCTAGGTTCGTGGCCGAAACATAGAAGTTCATTTTTTTATACGAGAAACTAGGACCTCGGAATTATTGTGAAAAAGTAAATTGAAACATGTTAAACATGATATTGTGGCAAACGGCATAAGTTGCAGACGATAATATATGATTGGAATCTGCTAATTATTTCTAAGACCTGTGTGTTTAACCTCACGTGTAATATCGCGCGTGAGGAGTGAATGACATGGTCGTCTGCTTCCCTGTCCATCAGATTTCCAACAGGATAAAGGTTTGACGCGCTTTTGGTCTGGCTTCAGATCAGGATCCTATTGAGCTTTCAAATCAAGTAATGACAAGGCCCCGTGGTTATAAAACCTTTTGCTCGAGTCTGAGATCATTCTCGAGCATTTGATTGGTCATTTTCTGAACTTGCTCAGAATCTGACCAATCAGATACATTTGTACTTGAGATTGATCTCACACTCGGACTCAGAAGTTTCATTACCTTGGAACCAGGTACTGGCTGCAATAAACCAGTAACGCACAGGTGGTCTTTTACATGTGTACATGTATATATACATCCTTTCAGTGGTCAAAACCGGCAGTGTTTTCTTGTCATTGGCGTTTGTTGAAGTTTTTAATTTTCCAATTCAGTTTCGGCAACTTTTTTACAAAGCAGAATTTAAAGGGTACGCGTGTTATACACAGTGTTTGAGGAAATATTACCTAGAGTGATACATATCTAGATCCTTTCCTTGACTCTATGCCACTGATAGACGAAGAATTATGTCCGTGTGTTAAACCAATAACGCGACCAAGACTTGCCCAGCTTTTTATGGCCATACTTAAAATTGCGTTCAGCCACATCTAATACTCCAACTGCCCCTCTGTCCGTGTCTCTGTGTCTATCCGTCTGTCTGCCCGTCCGTCTGTCTGTCTATCTCTGTCTGTTTATGTCTCTCTACCTGTATGTATGTCTATCTCTCTCTCTTTGCTGTCTGTCTCTCACTCTCTCTGTCTGCCTGTCTGTCTCTGTCTGTATATCTCTCTGTGTTTGTATCTCTCTGTGTGTCTGTCTCTCTCTCTCTTTTGAAACAGTTGCTATAGGAGAAGTCGTATCTGGCTCTGCTCTGCTTACAAAGGCCTTTAAAGGTGTGCATATATCTGGAGTAAAGGGTAAATCCCTTATGTAAAGTGCTAAGCATCATATCGCTTACAGAAGTAACCGGAACTCATACCTGATGTCATGCGTAAATGTCATGAGAATTTTCGAAGTGGGACGACCCATCACAATACAGTAAAATCCATCTAAACCGGAATTCTAGTACAGAAGCTGTCAGTTATCTGTCGCCAATACCGTTATTTATACTAAATTTAACGTCCGGTTTAGAGAGGTTTTACTGTAGATTCCATATAGTATGAAAAGGTATAATTTGCGATAGAATTCCAATGACAAACAGTGTACACCCTGATCTTGGTCGACACTTTGCAAATAGAATACTAGTACACTAATTTCCAACTCTCAAATAGTAAATTTTATCCTACCTCCGGCAAAAATACTGTCAGCTTTAATTCTCAAAATGTGTTTTCTCCATTTCGGTACATACAAAAGAAACTGTCAGAGTCTCAGAGTTTGGATCCTGATGAGGAAATCATTTTCATTACATTTTGGTTCATTAAATCCCCACTTAAATGACACTAGTATACAGCATTAAGCTCCCACCTATGCATAATTAAACATCGTTTGACTGATCGTTATTGATAGATTCAGCGTCTACATTGTTTCTTTACCTAAACGAATTGAAAAGTAGACATGTGTAATTATGTAATGTAAAGATCTTGTTTTGAATTTATATTACTAATTGAGTGGTTCTTCTTCAAATTATCTAAAAATTGATTTATAACCCAATTATGTTAACATGTGGGGTTTTGTCCGCCTTGACACATTTGGGTGTGGGTTTGTGTCCTATGGGGTTTTGTCCTAGTGGGGTTACGTCCTGGTGGGGTTTTGTCCGTACCCCTGTAATTATACATATATGTTTATGGATTAATGTGGCCCTTGAGCTTTTTTGCATGGTCAGCAAAACCAGCTCTCCATTTAGACCTAAATGTTCTCTAAGGGCAAATGTCAAAATAACAGTAGCTGAAATAAACATATTTGTGACATCACGCCGTACTCGACTAGACGAACGAGAGACACACGACGTTTTGTCTCAAATGTGACACATTTGAAACTAACATAATTCATCAGCTTTCAACTTTATTTCAAAGTTATCAAAACAAAACTTGTCAAATTTTCATAACGTTCTATTGGACGTCACGTTGTTAATGACGAACCACGTGATACGGTAACGTGGTTGTAGTGTAATTATATCGGTGTCGACTATAAAACTGATACATTAAACTTCTCAAAAGCAACCACCCACATATAGCCTGTATCTGTGACTTAACCCTTCACCTGTTGAATATACATGTACATATAAAACTTATTAGTTGGATTTTTATAAGGGCATATATTTACACCTGATTAATCATGATGTGGTATCGGTTGAAACTGTAGAGTGAGATCCGTTGTAACTGCATAATAAGCAAACAGAGCAGGCCCAGATCAGATGGCCCCTATAAGAGTCGTCTGATCTGACGGAAAGCTATGTGAATATTATTTAACATGGCAGGGACTGTAGAATGTCCATGAGTAAACAGATCAGATTCTGATCAGGTGGCTCCTGCAGGAGCTGTCTGGTCAGGGCCTACACTGTTTACATATGCATAAATGTGCGTGCTGTATCAAATATAGGGTCAAATCAATGTCACTAGTAAGCTGAGTATGGTGTTTTATGGTTTGCGTAAGGTGTATTTTAGGAGGCAAGCGTTCCTCATGCTTCAGTGTTGTAAAGGTCAAATTAATTATATATCCATAACACAAATTATATAATCTTATATTGGACAATCTGATAAAACTCGTTGAATTGTCCAAATGAGTGGAAATTGTGGCTATAAATCAGTGTGTATGTCTTTGAAACCCCCTTTGAAAGTGAGTGAATTGGTTTTACGGCACCACAACACGTAATTAAATAACTTTAAGTGGTCACTTACTGAGTATTTCGTTCTGCATTAAGCATAGTAATGTTGTTATGGAGAGGTTCGACTGTACATGTAACAGATTACATACATTCTAACTTTAGAATTTAGATACTTCAACGCATTTTGAATACACAGAGACAGACAGTGCAGATCCAGAACAGAGGACTTTTGAAGGAGCCCCACTCCTGAGTTTCGATCGGGTCTGTCTTATTTGGTTCACAAATCATTGTATAAGGGTCACGCAGACAAAACAATCATTGCAGTTACGCGCCCGTAAAAAGAAAATTAGACATGCATTGTTTAGACGAATGCACGTTAAATCATTTTCTTGATTTACCCTTTCATTCTGTTGAATGTTCATGTACATGTACATAATAATAATATCATGAATATCTATTGGGTGAATATGAACACAGGATATTTTGAAATTAATAAAAGCTTTAGAGTCAGGTCTATTGTAAAGAGCAGACCCTGAGCAGATGTCTACTGCAGGAGGTGCCTGATCAGACGGTCTACTGCAGGAGGCGCGTGATCAGGGTCTACTCTGTTTTCAAAGACATCAACTGCATTTCTTTAAGGGAAAAGCTTAAGAAGCGTTTGACTTCTTTGCAACCAGAGTAGATCCGTATCAGCCGGTTCCTGTAGGATCTGTTCTCTTGTTGTTGCTTTTAATAATGCAGTGTAATTCCAAGTTTTATACCAAGAGGGTGGGCAAATGTCCGCCCAATCTCAAATATAGGGGGTAAGTGTCCGGGGGCAAGTCCGTATACCAATAAATAATCAGCAAAAAGTGTTCTTGATGTTATTATTTCTTACATGAATATTCATAAGTTTTAACGTTGAAATGTGCTAAGGAGGTGATAATTCTTAGCATGCGACACTTATTTAGCGCCATTAAGCAAATATGAGACACACATTTTGACCGGTCTGAGTCAGATCAGTTCACTGTTATCAATATCTTCCTTCGATGCAATCAATGTCTAAATCTCGCTATTATTTTTATTGAGTAGTAGAGAAGTCGGTCTATCACATTTATCACCGAGTTTATACAGATTAACGAACTCAAGTTGGTTAGAAACATGGCAGCTTACCCTGACACTCGCAGTATTTCGCAGTTTATACAAGACGCTTGATTGAGTCTACTTGCATGTTTGTTACATCTGACACCTCTGCAGGGGGGTCAATGTTTATTGCTGTCAAATCGCAACACGAGCACTTGCCGGATGTAAGCTTGGTACGAAATCGGAAGCCAATATTCGACCCCTGATTGGTTTTGATTGGACCCCACGTGTTGGGTAAATGTGTTGACATAGATATTGGTAGGTACAACAGTTTGTCAAGTAACACAATAGTGTTGTACTGGCACACACCTAACAAACCATCACATTTATTGTACCGCCTGTATGCAAATGGTTTATGCAATATATCGAGGTTTTTAGGCAATTTGCCGCAATTTTTTAAAGTACGAATGCCGATTACGTCAGTTTATTTATTCCGGGGTTATTAAACGCGAACTAGTAATTGCCTCAACACTTAACCGGTAGAATAATTAAAACTGGTTCCCTTTTCTAAATGTTAAATAAATTGAATATTGCATCAGTATTTATCACTGAAGAAAATGATTTGTTTTTATTACAAAATGTGCTGACTCTGATCTTGATCTTCATAGCCTATCTTGGTCTACAGTTTTGGCAAATGGCTTATGCACCCGGGCCTTGCACATTAGAACGTGAAAGAGTTGAGCACCTGTCAGGCTATATGAAATTCGGGATTACCTTTGGGAACAGTTTAGATCCTGGTGAGACGACGAGAAACTTGGTGGCTCATCAGGATCAAAACTGTTTTACACCATTATCGTTGTTTCAGAAACGAAATAGAATATTCGTCAATTAAGAAAAGGAAGCAGCCGACAGTTTTGCAGGCGATAGCTGCTTAGCAAGCAAGGCGTTTAGCAACACAGCTAGGAAACAAACTTACTAGTGTGTAAAATGCGTGTAAAAACATAAACGAGCTGTGGGATTGAGTATGTACTAAAAAACAGACTAATGAACCGCCAAAATGAATGAACGGGCTTTAGTTTTCTCCCACGGAATCGCAAGGGGAAACTATCTGTAATGCTAATCTGATAGTAATTTTGTGATGATCTCAGAAATATGATACAAACAGCAGTACTGCAGACTCAGAGGTTGAACAAGTACAATGGAATCTGTATAAATCGGGGATGTTTGAAACAAGATTCATGCTTAACCTCTAGCCTGCTGAGAAAATTATTTTGACAGAATTTTTCACATGCTACATTTTCAGAATTCAAACTGTAATCAATTTGTCTATCAAAATGCAATCAGGGTGTTTAGCAGTTTGGATCCTGATGAGACTCCGAGTTACTCGGGTCTCATTAGGACCCAAACTGTTTGCATATAGGTATTCACTCATCCGCCCATAGCAGGCTAAAGGTCAAGCAAAAAAAAAGAAAGAAGTATTATAGAAAGCTCCTCTTTTGGAATCTGCGTTAAATTTTATAGTGTGCCGACACACATAGTATTATTTCCTTCGAGTGGTCTATTAAGTGAGGCTATTATTGTACAAAAAAGCCGCTGAACCTAATTTTCATTAAAGAATAATTGAGATCTTTAGGTTGGTGATAAACTATTGAAGCCAGTACAGGCACATACAGCAGAACATTTCGATAGCGTTTACTTAATTAATTGATGTAGTGGTCTGTATATACAGGCGGTTGCTTAACCCTTCTTTCATATAAACGCTTTTCACGAATTTGCAAACAGAGTAGACCCAGATCAAACGGCTCCTATATGAACCGTCTGATCAGGGTCTGCTCTGTTTGCTGATATAATTTGATAGTTCTGTTATTTTACTTTCTAAAATGACTACAACGGGGAAAGGGTTAAATAAGAACGAAAGTAATAAAGGTGTGTGTGTAACCGATAAAGGGGGGGGGGGGGGGGGGGGGGGGTTGCACTGTACCAAAATGGGAAAAGAGACGATTATGATTTAAAAGTGTCAGGAAATAAATTTCCCCACAATTTAAAACGAACACGTAAATGAAATGAAAATAAATAAAACAAAGAGTAAAAGTCAAGAAATTGCAATTCTGATAAACGATTTGAGATGCGCAGTACTCGACGTGACTGCAAATGGTACTGGCAGCAGCCGAAGGGAGTAAACTCCTATAAAACTCGGTGGAACCATTCCTGCAAGTCTGCAAGACATCGCGTCCCCTGATATCGCTTTAGCATCAACTATGTTGTCCAATAATACAGTACACACATCTGCAACGGGCACAGAACACTTGACGATCGTCTGATCTGGTTCTACTCTGTATGCGAATGCGTTAAAAGTCGTCTCCATCAAGTAGATGTTTAACGACAGGTGATGGCTGAAAGCTTAGCGAAATCAATGCAGAACAAGTTCACGTGGGAGCTATCTGCATTATTTCCGTTATTCATTAAATGGCCGCTTTAGAGAAGAGGCTCTGTGATTAGGACTCAGCGAGCCGTGCACTTTGTGTTTAATTGAATTAGTTTAGATTTGTATCGATGAAACATAAGCACATGGGCGTCACCTGTATAAGTTTAGTCGATATTCGCCACGCATATAGCATTTATCCAGTAGCAGCTTTAAATTCGAGCCTTGGTTTTAACTTTAGCCTGCTGCGGTCGGAAAAGTCATTTCCTATGCAAACAGTCTGGATCCTGATGAGACGCCAAGTAACTCGGTGTCTCATCTGAATCCAAACTGTTTGATACTTAAACTGTGTTAGTGAAAAGAAATGTAAGATAATTCAAGTGTGACAACTTAAGATGATGACATTTTCTACCAACAACATGTTTCTCAGCAGGCTCATGTTTAACGGTGCATGTTTTGCAACATGACGCAGATAGGTACACATGCTTAAAGTCTAGGTACCTGCAAAATCATCCAACGTGATGTGTTGTTTTTATTTAGGGATTAAATTGTATGTATGGCTAGTGTCACTAAATTGGGCCACAGGCAAAGACTAAAACGGATTAACAGAGATAGCCCGGTACTTATTTCTCTATATGGAAGCTTAATGCAGAATGAAAGTCATGCAGAAAGCTCCTCTATGAGCAGAAAGGTTACCTCTTGATTGATGCGTATCAAATTATCAATACATGTATCAATATAACAAGTAATGACCTCATGTATATTCATTAGTCTACATTGTATCAATAGAACAAGTAGTGTCATCATGTATATTCATTAGCCTACATTGTATCAATATAACAAGTAATGACCCCATGCATATTCATTAGCCTACATTGTATCAATAGAACAAGTAATGCCATCATGAATATTCGTTAGCCTACACCGTATCAATATAACAGATACTTACATCATGTATATTCATTGGCTTAAGTTTTATAGTGGTATAAGATGTGATACAAGTGGTACACGATAGTTTTGTCATGGCAGAAACTGTAGAATCAAATCTGTATAACTCCATACTCAAACAACGCAGACCTTGGTCAGACGGCTCCAACAGAAGTCATCTGATCTACGTCTACTCTGTTTGCAAATCCACGAGAAGGCGTCTCGGTCAGGTAACAGGTAAACAAAAGAGACAAATGAACACGGATGAAAATAAACAAACAGTTTAGTCAATTCATTACAGAGAAGTAATCGAATTGTGCATCTGGAATTTCACACTTAAATGACAGCTCGCCCCTCCAAAACCCTGCAGCGAAGTAAATATACGTATTTATTCTTTATGTCATTGTAACTATGGTTACAGTGTAAAATAAACATGGTCAAGGTGATATTTAAAAGTGTAAACCACGCCAATGATGTTTGTAATGTGAGAAGCTACTAATGCAAACACAACTCTTTATACATAAAACAATTATACTAGTCATGATATAATCTCTTTTTTATCACTAGCCAGACGATCAGACAAGTCACAGAATCACGTGTACAGTAAACCCATCTAACCAGAAATACCAGTAGAGAAGAATTTAGATATTTTTAAGCAGGTGGCTGCTAAATGCAGGATGAACATCATGCAGAAAGCTCCTAGAGGAGCTTTCTGCAAGACTTTCACCCTACATTAAGCTCCCTCTGTCTCCAAATTAAACGTTCAGTTTAGAGGGCTTTACTGCATTCAGAGTGCGGTTTATCTCCAAATATTTTACAATGAATTCAGTGCCAAGAAAATAATCTCTAATGATCTTAAACATACATGTATTGGAGTCAGATCAGTCACCGAATTAGTCGGTTACCAGTGTGGCTTTGTACTACATGTAGTATTTGCTTATGTCGACATAATTATAATGCATGTACATTGTTAAGATCAAATCAAAGTACTGACAGTACTGAAGGTTTCGGACATAATACATTGTATATATTATATTGATTGTTTGCTGTGGATTTTTCTGAAAATCATGTCAGTAGTTTGGAAGACATTTAAAGAATTGTTTTATGAACATGTCACACACAGGGCGATTCCAATAGCTCCACTTGCCACTTTGTGCCAATAGAGCCAAAATTGATGTTGAATGTAGTATAGAGCCATCACTCCATTATTTGAAAGTAAGGGTCATACTTCTGCTACTATCTGGTGGACCATAACAGTAATTGGCATGCATCATTCACTAATCCATATATACACTTCAACCAATTTTAGACATATATTTCCTTGTGATTCTAAATACCCTACAAATAATTGCCAAATATACTGTGGGGTGATATTAACAATATGACAAATTATAAAGTAACAAATATATTTCAACTTAGCATGGCATGTTTCCAAGACACTGATGCACCCCTCCCCCTAACAATAGTGCCTCTATATATCAAGCACTTTTGACTATGTGTTATACAGTGAAGAAAATTTAAGAGTCCCATAACTCTGGTAAAATGGTCAGAGCAATAATTACATTCTTTAAGAAAATCTTCACATCAAGGTTGACAGCTTATCATGGGTGAAATTTTGAAGTAAAACCTCCCATTGGTATATGGGTTGTTAGACACATAATATTGTTTCACTTTATATTATATAGTAAAGACGATTTCAGGGTTCCATATCGGGTACAATTGGTCTGAGCAAAAATAAGCCTTTCTATGCTTTTGCAAACAGAAAAGACCCTGAAGTTCATAGAATAGTTTATCCATGCCTATACTTTGTCTTTGCGTGTGATTGCATTGTATTTTCTTGCTTTTTCCTGAGGAGATTGCGAGTGTGAGTCTGTTCATGGCCAGTTTGTGAGTCTGTGCTGCAAACAATACATACCCCGATCAGTTACCACAACTGGTCAGGGTCTTCGCTATTTGCAGCATCATACATGTAACAAGTATATCAATAAATGATATAATTAAAAATAAATTATAGTCATACATGCAAATTACAGTTAGTGTTGTAGTAAACACCACAGACCCTGATCAGTAACCGGCGTCGTAGAAATAAATGATATGAATAAGAAATAAATTACATACATTACTATAAGATACTATAAGACACTATAAGATACTATAAGCCTGACACGTAAATCAATAAATGATGAAATGTATATAAATTAAAAGATAAGAAAGTGCTTTGTCTCATTTTGTTTGCCTTTCTCCTTTTTAAAGTGGGACACCCTGTTTGGATTCAGATCTAATACCAAGAAACTGTTTGACCGAAATCTAAACTGTTTACAACTTGTGACAATTTTGCCTTAGGTCAAAATGCCTAAAACTGATCTTTTAGAAATTCAAATGATGACAAACCTGAAGCAGACGATATTACAGATCTCTACAGCTTGCTTAATCCTTACAGTGCTGGGTGATTTTTCGTTTGCAACAATTGCCGTCTGCTTCAATTCTTCAATAAACTTTCTTTCATTTTATGCAAAAATATGGTCAAGATGACAAACAGTTTGGATCCTGATGAGACGCAGAATTATGTGGCCTCTCATCTGGATCCAAACTGTTTGCATAGGTAATTACAGTTTCGCCGCTAGCGTGCAAAGAGTTATGCGTATGACCTCGAGAGATTTTAGCATGATGTAACAGTTGCCCTGCACTACTGACCACCAGTGCTGTAGATCTAACCTTTATACTGTAGCTTCTGATGTGAAGAACAGAAGAAGTCTATTTAACCCTTAATTTCCCTCATATAAACTTGTTTTCATGCCTCTGCAAACATATTCGACCCAGATAAGACAGCTCGCTCCCATAGGATCAGGGTCTGCTCTGTTTGCTAATGGATCCACCTTCCATATTTCATTATAAATATTTTGTAAGATTCCGGAACCGGATTGTAAGCCAAGCACTGCACATGCGCGTATTCTCTTAGGGGGATTCCCGCTAGGTAGAGCTCGTGCAATAGGGTTTTCCGCCATAGTTTGAGTCGCAATCCATTTTATAAGGATTTCGGCAAAAGCCGAAACCCTAAAAATGACTTTATGGCCCTCGTGATACCAAGATCCCGTACAGTTACCTACGGTGATCGCAGTTTTGCAAAGGCGGCTCCTAAATTGTGGAATGAACTACCGGTGGGAATACGGAAGTCAGCTTCACTTGAGTCTTTTAAAAGAACTCTTAAAACTCATTTCTTTTTAAAGATATATGGTGGCTGATGTATATTTTAAACTCAAATAGCTGTTGCATGTTTTAACTCAGCTACACTTGAATCTTTTAAAATATCTCGTAAAATCGTTCCTTTTTAAAGTATTATGGTGGCTGATATATATTTTAAGCCCAAACAGCGGTTGCATGTTTTAACTATAGAAATAGTATGCCATCAACATTGCTTTATTCTCTTATCATAATTGTATTATACCTTACTAGGCATATTGATTTTAAATTTTGAGTTATGCGATGTTCTTTTTATACCTTAGAAATACACTGTAAATGTTTTTGTTTTGTTTATTATGTTTTTATTTCTATTGCATATCTTATATTTTCTTTAATTTCTGCTTTAGTATGTATAAATGTTTTAACTGTAAAGCACTTTTGAACGTATTTAGATATGAAAAGAGTGCTATATAAATATGGTATAATAATAATAATAATAATTGTATATGCATTTACACGAACAATAAATCAAAATAATACTCTATTGTAGGGAAAATTAAAAATAGCTCAAGATTTTATGCAGCCTTGGGTTTGTTTCGGGGCTAGTAGCGGGGCGGCTTATCATATGGAATAGTGACCGTTGCCAGTTACCGAACGGGGTTTCCAATGAATTTTGGCTATATTCGGTCATTCCGTTTTGCTTTAAAAAAGGTTAATACCGAGGCTAGAAGACACGCCTCTTAACCTTCGGGCTAGTAAAATTGCGTCATTAACCTTCGGGCTAGTGCCGATTAAATATGATCATGAAGATACTTAAATACTGTCAAGATAAACAGTAATTGTTCAGTAATCGTCTGAGTCTACACTGTTTTTTAAGTTCAGAAGAATTGTTTAACTAGTGACTGGACTCGTGTAAATTGTTCTAATGGACCCTTTTCGGGTTCTAAAACCCATTTTAACCTGCAGTTTTATTGAACTAATGCAAATATGAACACGTACATGAACATGTATTTTCAATGAGTCTAGTCTTGACAAGATATTTGTGACGCGACCTTTACGCTATTATTTGTGAAGTAAATACTGCAAACCGCGATCAGTGAACACATGTACTCATTCAGTGGTCGTGCAGTCTAGGTTTACAATGTTTGTACCCCATTACTCAAATACACATATGGAATAATATTCCCTTACCTGAACAGAGAATACCCCGATCCTGTAGGAGCCGTCTGATCTGCGTCTGCTCTGTTCGCTTATGAAATCACGATAGACCTTACTGTAAAGTTTCCGCCAAAGTAAAACAATTATATATTCATTTACCATTATTAAAATGCAGTTAATAAATATTCATGATGTCATTATTCTTTCATGAATATTGAGCCTGTGAAGGGTAACGCACAGACGCCCGTGTAATGATTTAGCTTTATTCTGACAATGGGTCAACCATTCTAAAGTCTACTCTCACAATGCTGAGCGGCATTATTGATGGCTACCAGCATAATTTTAGTATGTATTCACCCCATACATACGCCTTTCTTAGCCTTTGCTAACATACTAGACCCAGATCAGACTGTTCCTGTAGGAGCTGTCTGATCAGGGTCTGCTCTGTTTTCTTATGATATAATATATATATGGTTCTATAGTATTTGCAATTGGCAAACACTCCTGTGTCCATGTGCTATTATAACAATTAATCTGATTAATATTCATGACGTCATTATTTCTAACCTGAATATTCATTAAGTAAAGGGTTAAAAGGACCTTATCCAGATGTGACTCTGTTTAGTCCGCACGCTAGATTAGCTCTACTCAATATACCAAGCAGGTGTATATTGACTTCCGTTTAATTGCGCAGCACATGTAACAGATTTACACGCATTTAGAACGTAACGCACTATTTAAACTCCCTATTAACTCTTTCCCTCATATTGACGACTTTCTACGCCTCTGTAAAAGTCACTTTGTGAAACCATTGTGATAAATAGAGCATTTGCTCCTATAGGAGCAAATGCTCTTTTTATCACAATGGTTTCAAACTACAAAATTCTAAATGTTTCCTATAGTTAATGTTCCTTTTCGGTAGATTTATTCCAAAGAGGTTGTATCTAAAAATAGCCTATGAGGTAATGGGTTAAAGTACAGTGTAGGGCGCTCCCTACCTCCCTCCCCTCCCTCCCTCTCTCCCTCTTCCTTCCTTCCTTCCTTCCTTCCTTCCTTCCTTCCTTCCTTCCTTCCTTCCTTCCCTTCCTTCCTTCCTTCCTTCCTTCCTTCCTTCCTTCCTTCCTTCCTTCCTTCCTGTCTGCCTGGCTGTCTTCCTTTCTTCTTTCCTCTCTCTGTCCCCTCTCTTTCCCCCTTAACCTATCCTTCCCCTCTCTGTCTCTCCTCTCTCTCATTTCTCCCTCACATTATCCTCCTATTTCTGTTGTCGGTACTCTGTCTCTCCTCTCTCTCTCTCTCTCTCTCTCTCTCTCTCTCTCTCTCTCCCTCTCTCTGTCTCTCCTCTCTCTCAGTTCTCCCTCACATTATCCTCCTATTTCTGTTGTCGGTACTCTGTCTCTCCTCTCTATCATTTCTCCCTCACATTATCCTCCTATTTCTGTTGTCGGTACCTGTCAAATAAGTTTCATCTGCAAACAATGTAGCCTGCTTTAAGTTTCAAAGTGGACATTATTTCAATTTACTCTCTTGAACGTTAGTGGTGTATCAAGTAAGTTGGCTCCCGCTGAAACGTCGAGGTAACTGGATCGAAACTGTTTACAAATATGATCACATATTCGCCCATTGCACTTTAAGCACAGCGAATCGCAAACGAAACTTATTCAGTCCAAAACGAGTTAGCTGAAGAGGTGGACCAATACCCTGAGATACTTTGCGATGAGGATGATTGATATTTGTGGCTATTTAACACTTGATCACCTACATGTATAGTAAACCCATTTTAGACTGTATCCACCTTTTGGTTAAATCGTCCAAAATATGTTTATTTATTTATTTATATCGAATTTTTTTATCGCATTAACAGTATTTTAGTCATAACACGACATCCACGTGCCATCTTCTTC
The DNA here is from genome assembly GCA_963576725.1 of Azorinus chamasolen. Lineage (NCBI taxonomy): Eukaryota > Metazoa > Mollusca > Bivalvia > Cardiida > Solecurtidae > Azorinus > Azorinus chamasolen. The sequence goes on from OY755243.1 coordinate 35,343,046, forward strand.
TTCCCCATCATCATAATCATCTTCTTCTTTTTCGTACGTAAAGGCCTGTCTTGTTTTCTCATAAGCACTTGTCAGTATATTTTGCTCATTGTACACGGAGATGATAAGTCTTCATGTATTCACCTTGTCTGGTACATCTGCTGTCACGACATCTGCTACTGCTACTACCACTGATGTTTCCCCTAGTATGACGTCATGTAAAATTACATATACTTCTATTTTACAAGTATGCACCATTTCTGTTCGGCTATCAGTCACTGACAACAAACGACAGTGCATGCTGAATACACGCATGTGCACGGTCTCCATCTCAGCGCAAAACTGTTGTATCTATTATCTCCGGGACGAATTTGTGATGATATGTGTAACAGACGAGACGTCCGGTAACACGACGTCTTGTCACGATAGAAACTGTTTGACACTTTGATCGTGATTTCGGAAATAAGTTTAATTAAAAAAATCTCCATCCCTTTCCCTGTTGCCTTTTCATGACAGAAATAATGACATTATGAATATTTATTAGCTGAATTCATATAATGGCATACGTACACGTGCTATTTTAGTACTTTGTTAAAAGTGTAGAGTCAGATCTATTATGATTTCATAAGCAAACAGAGCAGATCCTGATCAGACGACTCCTACAGGAGCCGTCTGATCTGGGTCTACACTGTTTTTTAAAGAATGAAAAAAGTGTTTCTATGATGGAATGAGTTAAATGTCACTTTTGCAAATGTTACAACGTGCAGTTACCACAGTATTGCACTCGGCTCCGGATTTGTGAACTTTTTTGTCTCAGGTAACCTGCCTCCCCTCTCTCAACCTCTCACCCCCTTTGACCGACATGATTAGAATGTAATGATAGTGGGAAAACAGGTAGATAAACGTAGGTCCGTGAAAGTTATGAATGACCAACGGTCAAGCGCGTTTTCTTCTCGTTATTCACCTGGTAAAGCAGGCTTCCGTCTGTCAAAAGTCATGAGGTATCCTTCCGGTCATCCGAAAGTATAGCTAAATTTACTGACTAATGGAAAAGAGTTTTGATCAAGATCTGACATAGAATAATTCAAAGTGGATAGAAACACTCCAGACTTTGTCAACCACATGATGTATTTAGCAGAAATAGACCAAAGAAAATCGTATAAAATCAGAAGACGATTATTCAGAAACATGCGATAATTGCCGGCCATCGAAATGGTACACAGTAATAAAAACATACACGGACCTCTTAAAACGCTGTCTTGTTTTGAATTTTTTCGACTGCTTAAATTCTCGTTTGCTGCGTTTACAACGTTATCGAAGTCACTTATCTTTTATTGAAACTATCTGCCGAGTGTAAAACAACTTGGATTCTGATATGACGCCGAGTGACTCGGCGTCTCGGCAGGATCCAGACTGTTTGCATACGGCGGTTATGTTGAAAATTGAGGGGTAAGTCCCATCAGATCTATATCTACAAGAGGAAAAGGCCATGCAGGTCAGTCTCTAGTGGTCACTGCCCCGAAATGACCGCTAGACGAATAACAGACAGAATATTGAATGGTCAAGAGCATGTTACCATTTAACCCGCTACTACAAGATTTAGTAACAACTCTTGCAAACACTGTGGAGCCAGTTTAGACTTCGAGTAGCTTGGCGTTTGCTAAAAAACAAACCATTTACTTTCTCTCGTCGTTCTGTCAGAAACTAGTATAGTAGGAAAATCGTTTGGAAAAGTTAGCAGTCGACAATATTTGCAGACGATACTTACTTGGCGGGGAAAGACATGGAAGATGATGTTCTTCTCCGATTAATGTCAGTTAATGGATGTAGCTGTGGAGATATGATTTCAATATAGATATTATAACAATAAGTATAGCTTGTTAGTGGTCAGAGGGAATTAGATGCCCACGGACAATACATTGTTGTCATGTCTCTGCTGAGGTCAGCACAATCAGAAAGTTGAAGGGTCGGGTAAAGGGAGTGGGAGGTGAGGGGGTGAGGGGGCGTTTTGTATGGGGTCAAATATTGTTTAACTCTTTCCCTCGTGTACATATATGCATGTATCGATCATTTGATGAACAGTTATTAATATTTTTTTAAAAACAAACTCATAGCGTAAATGTTGTCTTAGACACAATCTGTAGGATCAGATCTACACGGTTTCATACTCAAATATAGCCTGATCAGACAATTCTATTTGCTTTTTGACACTCCGAAATGGAAGAACAATATTTTTTGAACTGTAGCAGTCAACAAGTTTTGGAGACGAAAGTTACTTAGCAATGGAAGGTTGAACCCATTACCTCATAGACTATTTTAAGATACATCTTCTTTGAAAAAATCTAGCGAAAAGGAGCATTAACTAGAGAAAAGAAACATTGAGAAATTTGTACATTGAAACCATTGTGATAAATAGAGCATTTGCTATAGGAGCAAATGCTCTATTTATCACAATCGTTTCACAAAGTGACTTTTACAGAGTCGTCAAAAGTCGTCAATATGAGGGAATGGTTTAACCCTTTACTCCATAAATACGACTTTCTACGCCTTTGCAAACAGAGGAGCCGTCTAATCAGGGTCTGCTCTGTTTGCTTATTATATACATGTATAATAGTTTTGATTCTCAATATTCTGCCATGACTAAACATTCCTGTTTCCACATGCTTTTATAACAATTAATGTAACTAATGCTCACAGTGTCATTATGTTTTAGGCGAATATTCATGGAGATAAGGGTTAAGTATTTCACATGGCGGATATCAAGGAGGAAATACTACAGGTTTTCGGCAATTACTTAACCCGTCCAGCCCTGAGAATATTTCATGTACAAAAACCCATCGCTTATTTATTTTTTAATGTTTAGTGACTTTATTTCGTCAATTTCTTAACATAACCCGACATGGTTGTCAAACAGTTTCGATCCTGATGAGACGCCAAGTTATTCGATGTCTAATTTGGATCCAAACCGTTTCCAAGGTAATCACTAACACGTTACCAGTACTGGCTGGTTTATCCCTGGCCCTGGTCTATAGTTAGTCTATATTTCAATACCCACTGAATATTCATGGATAATATACATTGTAATGATATATGGAAGGTGGGACATTGCAACCAGGTCCATCTAGAAACATATCAGCAAACAGGAGCCTCTGGTCCGGGTCTACTCTGTTTGCAGATGCATGAAAAGGCATTTATATGAAGGAAAGGGTTAAGAATGTGTGTTTGATACATGGATGTGCGGTCTGTGTAATACTTATCAGCACATGGTGGGTAAATGCTTTACGTGTCTAATATATAACATCTATATGAGGAATCTGAGTTTGATTACATTCTGTACCATACCGTATGATTTAAATCTAGTTTTACTTAAACTTTTAGCGCCTAGCTGACTTGATAGGCATTTGTTGAGTTTGTCTCCAGATCAAAATGCAGGTCTCATTTAGGGCTCATCCACATGTAAGTGCCATCAGATCGACAAATGAAACAACGACAAACGTTTTAAAATGCAGTGGACAGTCGGGGGCAGATGTCCGGGCTGCCAATTTTGCTAGATCTAAGGTTGTTAAGAAGCAAATTGAAATTTATTGCATGGTCTTGACTGACCCCTCATTTCAGTCCCTATAATCTGCATGTTTGTAGGCTGTTAAATAGCTGCAATAAACATGTCCAAAGTCGAGAGATTACAAGTACCTTAAGGGCCCGCTTTTAGTGCAAATCCGTACTGTTGACCGAAGTGACGCAACACATCTTATGTACACAGTTCTTTAAACGACAGAAATAAACACATGTAATAAACAAATCTATTGATTACATATCATTACGTAATAAAACATCAAAACGTATATTTAAATTTGGGATATAAATACCAACGTGACCTCGTTAAAAGGCCGGTACAATAAAGATGTGACGTTGACATTTTGACAGCTAAAGATATATTAATGACCGCAGGAACATTTTATAATTTTATACAAGATAATTAGATAACGCATACTTTATATGTGTCAAGCTAAAATGATAAGAATAGCCGTTAACTAGATTCGTATTATTCTGGGCAGTTACAACATCAAATAAATATGCAGGCATTTAAATACCTTAAGTCACATAATTTTAAGGTAATTTGAATAAAACAAAGTTTAAACTTAGATTTTACTTATAAAATACAAATGATATATTAGTTCATGTACATTAAATTTATGTAAACTTTTCTGTAAAGTGTGCTTATATGTTCAACAAACCAGAATAGAAAATATATTCCATTTAGCCATTTCCTTCATATAAACGCCTTTATACGCCTTTGCAAACAGAGTAGACTCAGATCAGACGACTCTTATATATAGGAGCCATCTGATCAGGATCAGCTTATAGAATTATATAGATAGGATTCTGCAGTTTCGTAAATGGTTAAAAAGTCCATTTTCCCATGATTTTTGTTTAGAATTCAATGAACATTTATGAAGCATGATGCTTCTTTTTTTTTTTTTTTTTAAAGAAAACTGTTTATGAGGGAAAGGGTTAAGGGATATACACACATATCTTATGAATTGCTTACTTCGTACATGTAAACCACAATCAAACTGTAATATTAACATAACAAAAAAAACCCATTGAATCAAGTAACCTTACATGTGATTATTAATTACAATGTACGTATACTATCTATATGAAAAACAGAAACGGAGCTTTACAGATTGTTTGATAGCATTGGAACTGTTGGATATTAATTCTTTCTCTGTTTGATATTCTTATAAGAAATAATGATATCATGAATATTTATTAGACGAAGTTCTATACTGGCACAAGTACACACAGAGACACATACATGTATGTACATGTCTCTGGTATACAGAAGTGTTTGGTATTGGTAGAAACTGTAGAGTGAGATATATTATAATTTCATAAGCAAACAGAGCAGACCCTGATCAGACGGCTCTTAGAGAAGCCATCAGATCTGGGTCTATTCTGTTTGCAAGGGCATTAAAATGCATCTCAATGGAGGAGATGGTTCAGACATATGAAGGATGAGAGTAGTAACCTCATGCATAGATTATGAGTAAACGGATGGGATAGACTATGAGTAGACTGATAGATAGATACAACTTCTGATCAGGGTATACACTGTTTGTACTCATCGGTATCTTCAGTATTTTACCACACTGTCTAACAAACAGTGCAATACCCTGAGCAGTGGACTTTAATTTAGCTCTCTTTATATTTTATTTCAATAATTTCACAGTTCAGTAAGATCATCATGGGTATAAAAAGGATTGGATCGAAATCAAAACTGCTTATATAGATCCTCTCCCCACACAAAATGTCAATACAACGGTGGACATGTGTTGAGTTGTCAAACAAATATTGAAAACATGTGAAAAATATTATAATGAGATTTCTTATACAAAAACGTATTAACGATTGGTATGGTATGAGTATTCTCTTTATGGAACCTACATGTACATTTTGTATATTGTATACCTGTTTCTATCATTGCTAAACTTTACTGGTTCATTATTAATACATGTATTTATAAAGTAATTATTTCTAACATGAATATTTATAAATTACAGTAAACCACTCTAAAGCGTTCACTTTATAAACAAGTATAAGTGTCTTTAAAAGCAGTTGGTTGCGTCATGCAAGACGATAGTTACGCAGAAAGCTCTTTAGTCCATTCCTTGTTGAATATCCGTTGAAGAAATAATGACACCATGAATAGCTGTATTTTTATAATGGACACGGGACATTTTGGATCACGTATACACTGTAGAATCAGATCTACATGTATATTACATCACAAGCAAATAGAGCAGGCCCTACAGGAGCCATCTGCTCTGGGTCTATTCTGTTTGCAAAGGCGTGACAAAGCGTTTATATATGAGGGAAAGGGTTAACACCTGCGTATCGTGTAAGTAAACATCAATAAACTGTTACAGCCATTTAGTTATGGAAACGAAAGAATCTCATTTCGCTGGACAACGAGCTTGTTTGTACCCGACTTCTCGTCACTTTTCTGTACTTTACAAAAGCAGACTGGACAACTCTCGGGGATAGCGACGTTTTCCTTTCGATAGTGGACACGGTTGTAAGCTTTTAAATTATTTTCTACTGATAACTTAAACATGCAAATTTGGGTTTTTGTTCAAGAAAAGAAGTTAGAATTTCGATACTTCTTTATTCGTAAGTATGATTAGAAACCAAACCGATTGCTAATGAAAATCATCTTTGAGATGTGATATTCCGAAAGTTAAAACTTAATAGGGGCAGGTGTAATTCACGCGCCGAGGGCAACATGGTTAAGATAGTCCACGATCCAGACGTCTCAATTATAATACTTGAAATTTTATTATCAATATACTCGCCGGGTCGGACGAGTGTGAAACAATTTCGAATATTATACACGTGTATGTTATCTATTAAATCCCAGATAACTTTTAAAAATCTGGGATTAACGGAAAGACATACATTCTCCGGTGATCTAAATGTCATGTCATGTTATTATTAATCTAAATGTATTCATACACAGTGTCCCTGAAAAGGAACATAGCTGAACAGTGTAGATCCAGATCAGAGGGCTCTTAAACTGTTAGTTTCACAATTTTGTTTTGCCAAAGGTAAAATCAGCAAAATGTTCTTGCAAAAACACCACATGTGACCCTTCATATATTACATGTATTTGTTTCATGTCTTGCAAACAAAGTAGACCCAAATCAGACAGATCTCCTGTAGGAGCCGTCTGATCCTGTTCTACTCTGTTTGCTTATGTGATAATATAGATATCAGTCTTCAGTTTCTTCCAGAGTCTCATATTCCTGTGTTCATATGCCATTATTTATATTCAGCTAATTAATATTCATGATGTGATTATTTCTTAAGTGCACATTCACGGAGTAAAGTGCTAAATGAAACAGACATCATTTGAGCCATACTTGCCTGGACTGTTTGGTTCGGTGTCAGTATAATGTGACTCGTTTATGATTACAGTAGAACCTGTCTTAAGCGACCATTAAAAGAGGTTCTAATTTTGAGTCTTTAAGACTGGTGGTAGCTTATTGTAGGTCGAAAGTAATGCAGAAAGCTCCTGCATTTAGCAACTTCCTGTTTTTTAAGAATCCTATGTTATATAAATGGATGATCGCTTAAGACACTTTCTAATGCATCTACATGTACATGTATGTTAATTACTGCAGCGCGAGTATTTTAAACGTTCACGTCATGGGTATCCATGTAAGATTGCCATCACGAATGTAAATTATATGTATTTTTTATTTTGGCCATAACAGATACTGTAGAACCAGGTCTATATAATTCCATAAGCAAACAGAGCAGACCCTGATCATGAGTCACATTTTTCAAAGACGAACAGATGGCGGCAATCAGCGCAAACACCCCGAGGGATTTCTGAAGGTAACTACATGTTGTTCAATCTATTTTCAACATCTGGAGTCCTAACATTTTCTTGATCAGTTACGAAGCTTACTAGACTCTTATTTCGTTGAATATTCCAGTTTTAGGCCAGATGATTGGTGAAGATCATGGTCATTTCTAAATCAATATAATTATGCATTATTTATGCTTGACAATTGGTCAGTTGTAGGTCCAAATGTTTAGTTCCAGATCTGTCTGCTTGTATAATTAGATCTGATTTTACTGTAGTTATTCCCTTATAGACTGTTTTTTAAGACCCAACCACTTTGAATAAATCTACCGAAAATGAGCATTTACTAGAGAAAAGGAAAATTTTAGAATTTTGTAGTTTGAAACCATTGTGATAAATAGAGCATTTGCTCCTATAGGAGCAAATGCTCTATTTATCACAAATGGTTTCATCACGCGACTTTTACATAGGGGCATAGCTATTCTGTTTTTATATACCATTATAACTGTTCAGCTAATGAATGTTTATTGTGTTGATATTTCTTACATTTTTTATATTCTCCAGGTTCAGAGTTTAAATGTTAAAGTTATGACATAGACTCTTTAACAGGGACCAATTATTGAATAACGATATATAAAATTATTTTACACATGCTTATATCATACTGTCTGACATTTGCACAATATCCTTTAGCATGAAACATGGAGACACGGCGCGAACTTGATTTCGTTTTGATACAGATCATATGTTTTAGTAAACTAACGTCTGGGTATTCACTCCGGTAGCCAACAATCAACACAGTTGTACGTGTGAACGTAAAATGCTGGAATACATGTAGCTATATATAGACGTTGAAATAGACAAGCAGCTTGACACAGACTAAACTGACTAAAGTTTGATCAGACGGAATTAATAGGATAAATGGAAGTCATAGCTTTCAGTGTCTAAGCACATTAACCCTTTCGATACTAAGTAACTTTTATTTACAAAAAAACATGTCTGCTGCATTTCTGTAAGTACATTTTTCTCCCATTTCGTTCAAGCAAACAGTTTCTGAGGGCCAAGTAGCTTGGATCCTGAACATACGTCGAGTTTATCGGCGTCTGATCTAGATCCACTTGTTTTACAAAGGTAGTCACTTGTTGGACCATTTCAGAGAAAGGGTTAAGCCTTTCCCTGTTGAATATTCCTGCAAGAAATAATAATTATTATCTGAATTTTTATAATGGCACATGCATTCAGGATTTTATAGTATTGGTATAATTTGATTAATTTCATCAGGAAACAGAGCAAACCCTGATCAGAGGCTCCTACAGGAGCCGTCTGATCTGGGTTTACTCTGTTTGTAAATGCGTGAAAAGGCGTTCGTATGAAGGAAAGGGTTAAGTAGATTTTACACTGAGAGACATTTAAATCTGGGTGTGCTAAATAATTGTCGACTGCAGACTGTCGTCTGCCTATTGCAATTCTTATTGCAATACAATTATTGTGATCCTTGTTCCATACTTACTCCACTTTACTTCATAGTGACGCCTTATGACACATTTGCAAACATAGTAGATCCAGATCAGACAGCTCCTGTAAGAGTCATCTGCTAAGAATCTGCTTTGCTAGCTTCTGATTCTACAGGTTCTGGCATTATGGCCAAACCGTCATAATATTATGTCCGTAGGCCATTATAAACATAAGTAAAATCTCGATTATTCGAACACTAAAATACGTATCATTATATACATGTATCTTTAAGTCAGATGGAAGCTTAATGCAGGGTGAAATTCATGCTGAAAGCTCCTCTGGGAGCTTTCTGTATGACTTTCATTCTGCATTAAACCACCTGCCTTATATTCTTCTGCACTAAACATTCGAATAATCGAGGTTTTATAGTATAGGCCAATTAATATTCTTACAGTAATTATTTCTTACACGAATATTAGAATACGACCCGTCTGTGTCAAAATGTATGGGTGGGATGTCTATAGTTACCTCGGCACTCATTTGACCATTTACTTTGTGAATATTCATGTAACATGACGTCATGAATATTAATTAACCTCTTTCTGTAATCCTTATGTTTAAAATACTTATCCCGCACTATAAATAATCTGGTGCAATTTGCACTACAGTAAAACCTCTCTAAACCGGAATTCTGGTAGAGAAGAATTTAAATACGTTTAGCCATATGAAATGCTCCATATTTTAAAGAAACATTCTCATAGCTGGTTTTAATATGACATAATCTGCAACCACATGGTTTTACTTTATGAATTATATGGACCATTATGCAATGACTATGAGTGAAATATAGTGTATACTGTCTCTTATAATTCTTCTGTGAATATATGTTTTCATTATTATATAGTCAGTTTATGTTTGTAACTGTTAAGCTTGCACACGGATGCAACTTGAATGCAGATTTGGCACCGAACAAACGGTGTATATCCAGTTCCCCATAGCATGTCAGTAATGACGCCATTTGCAAAGCTATCCTGAACAGGTGGCAATGTTTGTAGCATAACCCGGTACATGTATGGTGTATATGGTGACATTATGACCTACAGATTATAAACCCCAACACGCCCGAAAACAGGAAAATGATAAAGTTAACAAAGCCCAAACAGACTTTGAGATCACTGTAGTTTTGTTTTCAACTTCCTCTTTTATAACATCCATGTTATCTTCGGCAGGTTATCTTGACACCCAGTGACCATTATAATTTGGACACATACCATATTCAGAAAAACCTTTCTAAAATGAGCACTCAAACTGGTGTCAATGCAAGTGTTTTACTCTTTACTCCATGCATATTTATGTAAGAAATTATGACACCATGACTGTCGACTAGATTAATTTGCATTATGGCTAATGAACGCAAAAAAGTTTGGCTTTAGCATATGCTGTACAATCACGTCTTTATAATTCCCATAAGCAAACAGAGCAGACCCAGGTCTGGATCTATTCTGTTTGCAAAGGCATAGAATGGCATTATTTATGGAGAAAAGGGTTAAGAAAGATGACCGCTTAACCAATTCCCTCATATTGACGACTTTTGACGACTCTGTAAAAGTCACTTTGTGAAACCATTGTGATAAATAGAGCAAATGCTCTATTTATCAAAATGGTTTCAAACTACAAGACTAAGATTTTCCTTTTCCCCAATTAATGCTCCTTTTCGGTAAATTAAGGTTTTATCTAAAAATAGCCTATGAAGTAATGGGTTAATGCAGGGTGAAGGGCATGCAGATATCTACCAAAGGAGCTTAATGCACGACTTGCACCCTACATTAAGCATTCACCTGCCTAACAGATCGCGATTTTTCTCCAGTCAAAAAACCGAGTTACCAGGATTTTAATGTATCGACTAGGTATGTACAAGTTACCCCTTTACTCCATAAATACACCTGTCTACGTCAGAGGAGACCCAGATCAGAGGTTCCTGTAGGAGCCGTCTGATCAGGGTCTGCTCTGTTTGCTTGTGTCAAATAATATAGATCTCTTTCTACAGTTTCTGCTTTGGCACAAAATGCACGTGTTAATACATGTTTGCCATTTTAGAAATTAATCTAATTAATATTCATGTCATCATTTCTTAGATGAATATTCATGGTGCAAAGGGTAACGCAACTTTCAACAGAGCTTTAACTCTTTGCGCTCAAATTAATTAATTAATCAAGCATTTGCATGATTGACGTGATATTAATGTCGTACCCATTTACTCTATAATAACGTCTTTTTAACCATTTACCAGTTGTATATTCATGGAAGAATAAATGGCACCATGAATATGTATTAGTTGAATTTATTTATAGCATATGTACACAGGATTGTTTGATATGTAGTCAAATCTATCATATTTTAACAAGCAAACAGAGCAGACCCAGATCAGACGGCTCCTATAGGAGCCGTCTGATCTGGGTCTACTATGTTTGAAAATGCGGGGAAATTGTTTTCATGTATATGAGGGAAAGGGATAAAACGCCTTTGCAAACATAGTAGACTTGGAACCGTCTGATCAGGGTATGCTTATGAAATAAGGTAGATCTTCAGCTACAGTTTCTGCTATGGACAAATGTGCCCGTGTTCATATGCTAGTATCAGATTTCAATTAATTGATATTCATGATGCAAGTGCTTCTTACGTGTATTTCGATGGATTAAAGTATTAAAGTAATTTACTATCTTTTTTAAATATACAACTAGGGCGTTATCAAGTTTGGATTCTGACGAGATACAGAAAAAGTTAACTTAATAAAACCTTCACGTTTCACTTTATTTTTAAAAGCAAGTGACTGCTTAACGCAGGGCGGAAGTCATGCAGAAATCTCCTTTAACCACATTATTTTTAATCGGCCTGGCAAACAGAGTAGACCCAGATCAGACGGCTCCTATAGGAGCCGTCTGATCAGGGTCTGCTCTATTTGCATATGGAATGATATAGATCTGATTCTACATTTCTGCCATGCCCACGCTTTCCTGTGTTCATGAACCGTTATAAAATTCATTCAATTACTAGTCATGGTGTCATTATTTCTTACACGAATATTTATGGAATACAGGATTAAGAGCTATTGCTAGACATTCGCTGTGTGTTAAGCTGTCACATGTCACAATGACCGACATTGATATTGAATGTTTGGTGTGGAGAGGTTTTACTGTAATCAAAAGCTGACATTCCAAATCACGAGAAGAGGACACAACGTGGTCTAGTTGCATTCATTTCGTTCTGCATTAAAACTGTACTCTGCTCACATTTACAAATCAATCATCTAAACAAAATAACTTCAGAATTTAAATCTATGTGACCTGAAATTAAGTTAGTTCTAACGAGGAAGGTAAAGAAAGAGTTGATTGTATCTTTGATTGCTCCGGAAAGTGGCGGAAACACACTCGCCATTCACCGGAACCTTATGTATATCGGACGTACTCATTTCGATTTGCGTGAAGTTGGCAGTGGGTTAGGTATTAGACATTCAGAAGTACATTGGCGAATGTACTGCTGCAGTGTGTTAGGCATTCAAAAGTACATGGGCGAATGTACTGCTGCAGTGCGTTAGACATTCAGAAGTACATTCGGCAAAAATAGTTTTTCAGCGAATCCACTGCTGCAGTGTGTTAGACATTCAGAAGTACATTGGCGAATGTACTGCTGCAGTGTGTTAGGCATTCAAAAGTACATAGGCGAATGTACTGCAGCAGTGCGTTAGACATTCAGAAGTACATTCGGAAAAAATAGTTTTTCAGCGAATCCACTGCTGCAGTGTGTTAGACATTCAGAAGTACATTGCCGAATGTACTGCTGCAGTGTGTTAGGCATTCAAAAGTACATAGGCGAATGTACTGCAGCAGTGCGTTAGACATTCAGAAGTACATTCGGAAAAAATTAGTTTTTCAGCGAATCCACTGCTGCAGTGTGTTAGGCATTCAGAAGTACATTGGCGAATGTACTGCTGCAGTGTGTTAGGCATTCAGAAGTACATAGGCGAATGTACTGCTGCAGTGCGTTAGACATTCAGAAGTACATTCGGAAAAAATAGTTTTTCAGCGAATCCACTGCTACAGTGTGTTAGACATTCAGAAGTACATTGGCGAATGTACTGCTGCAGTGTGTTAGGCATTCAAAAGTACAAGGGCGAATGTACTGCTGCAGTGCGTTAGACATTCAGAAGTACATTCGGAAAAATTAGTTTTTCAGCGAATCCACTGCTGCAGTGGGTTAGACATTCAGAAGTACACTGGCGAATGTACTGCTGCAGTGTGTTAGGCATTCAAAAGTACATGGGCGAATGAACTGCTGCAGTGCGTTAGACATTCAGAAGTACATTCGGAAAAATTAGTTTTTCAGCGAATCCACTGCTGCAGTGTGTTAGACATTCAGAAGTACATTGCCGAATGTACTGCTGCAGTGTGTTAGGCATTCAGAAGTACATAGGCGAATGTACTGCTGCAGTGTGTTAGATATTCAGAAGTACATTCGGAAAAAAAGTTTTTCAGCGAATCCACTGCTGCAGTGTGTTAGACATTTAGAAGTACATTGGCGAATGTACTGCTGCAGTGTGTCAGGCATTCAAAAGTACATGGGCGAATGTACTGCTGCAGTGTGTTAGGCATTCAAAAGTACATGGGCGAATGTACTGCTGCAGTGCGTTAGCCATTCAGAAGTACATTCGGCAAAAATAGTTTTTCAGCGAATCCACTGCTGCAGTGTGTTAGACATTCAGAAGTACATTGCCGAATGTACTGCTGCAGTGTGTTAGGCATTCAAAAGTACATAGGCGAATGTACTGCAGCAGTGCGTTAGACATTCAGAAGTACATTCGGAAAAAATAGTTTTTCAGCGAATCCACTACTGCAGTGTGTTAGGCATTCAGAAGTACATTGGCGAATGTACTGCTGCAGTGTGTTAGGCATTCAGAAGTACATAGGCGAATGTACTGCTGCAGTGCGTTAGACATTCAGAAGTACATTCGGAAAAATTAGTTTTTCAGCGAATCCACTGCTACAGTGTGTTAGACATTCAGAAGTACATTGGCGAATGTACTGCTGCAGTGTGTTAGGCATTCAAAAGTACATGGGCGAATGTACTGCTGCAGTGCGTTAGACATTCAGAAGTACATTCGGTAAAATTAGTTTTTCAGCGAATCCACTGCTGCAGTGGGTTAGACATTCAGAAGTACATTGGCGAATGTACTGCTGCAGTGTGTTAGGCATTCAAAAGTACATGGGCGAATGTACTGCTGCAGTGCGTTAGACATTCAGAAGTACATTCGGAAAAATTAGTTTTTCAGCGAATCCATTGCTGCAGTGTGTTAGGCATTCAGAAGTACATTGGCGAATGTACTGCTGCAGTGTGTTAGGCATTCAAAAGTACATAGGCGAATGTACTGCTGCAGTGCGATAGGCATTCAGAAGTACATTCGGAAAAAATAGTTTTTCAGCGAATCCACTGCTGCAGTGTGTTAGACATTCAGAAGTACATTGCCGAATGTACTGCTGCAGTGTGTTAGGCATTCAAAAGTACATAGGCGAATGGACTGCAGCAGTGCGTTAGACATTCAGAAGTACATTCGGAAAAAATAATTTTTCAGCGAATCCACTGCTGCAGTGTGTTAGACATTCAGAAGTACATTGCCGAATGTACTGCTGCTGTGTGTTAGGCATTCAAAAGTACATAGGCGAATGCACTGCAGCAGTGCGTTAGACATTCAGAAGTACATTCGGAAAAATAGTTTTTCAGCGAATCCACTGCTGCAGTGTGTTAGACATTCAGAAGTACATTGGCGAATGTACTGCTGCAGTGTGTTAGGCATTCAAAAGTACATAGGCGAATGTACTGCAGCAGTGCGTTAGACATTCAGAAGTACATTCGGAAAAAATAGTTTTTCAGCAAATCCACTGCTGCAGTGTGTTAGGCATTCAGAAGTACATTGGCGAATGTACTGCTGCAGTGTGTTAGGCATTCAGAAGTACATAGGCGAATGTACTGCTGCAGTGTGTTAGACATTCAGAAGTACATTCGGAAAAATTAGTTTTTCAGCGAATCCACTGCTGCAGTGTGTTGGACATTCAGAAGTACATTGGCGAATGTACTGCTACAGTGTGTTAGGCATTCAAAAGTACATGGGCGAATGTACTGCAGCAGTGCGTTAGACATTCAGAAGTACATTCGGAAAAATTAGTTTTTCAGCGAATCCACTGCTGCAGTGGGTTAGACATTCAGAAGTACATTGGCGAATGTACTGCTGCAGTGTGTTAGGCATTCAAAAGTACATGGGCGAATGTACTGCTTCAGAGCGTTAGACATTCAGAAGTACATTCGGCAAAAATAGTTTTTCAGCGAATCCACTGCTGCAGTGTGTTAGACATTCAGAAGTACATTGCCGAATGTACTGCTGCAGTGTGTTAGGCATTCAAAAGTACATAGGCGAATGTACTGCTGCAGTGCGTTAGACATTCAGAAGTACATTCGGAAAAAATAGTTTTTCAGCGAATCCACTGCTGCAGTGTGTTAGGCATTCAGAAGTACATTGGCGAATGTACTGCTGCAGTGTGTTAGGCATTCAGAAGTACATAGGCGAATGTACTGCTGCAGTGCGTTAGACACTCAGAAGTACATTCGGAAAAATTAGTTTTTCAGCGAATCCACTGCTACAGTGTGTTAGACATTCAGAAGTACATTGGCGAATGTACTGCTACAGTGTGTTAGGCATTCAAAAGTACATGGGCGAATGTACTGCTGCAGTGCGTTAGACATTCAGAAGTACATTCGGCAAAAATAGTTTTTCAGCGAATCCACTGCTGCAGTGTGTTAGACATTCAGAAGTACATTGCCGAATGTACTGCTGCAGTGTGTTAGGCATTCAAAAGTACATAGGCGAATGTACTGCAGCAGTGCGTTAGACATTCAGAAGTACATTCGGAAAAATTAGTTTTTCAGCGAATCCACTGCTGCAGTGTGTTAGGCATTCAGAAGTACATTGGCGAATGTACTGTTGCAGTGTGTTAGGCATTCAGAAGTACATAGGCGAATGTACTGCTGCAGTGCGTTAGACATTCAGAAGTACATTCGGAAAAAATAGTTTTTCAGCGAATCCATTGCTACAGTGTGTTAGACATTCAGAAGTACATTGGCGAATGTACTGCTGCAGTGTGTTAGGCATTCAAAAGTACATAGGCGAATGTACTGCAGCAGTGCGTTAGACATTCAGAAGTACATTCGGAAAAAATAATTTTTCAGCGAATCCACTGCTGCAGTGTGTTAGACATTCAGAAGTACATTGCCGAATGTACTGCTGCAGTGTGTTAGGCATTCAAAGGTACATAGGCGAATGCACTGCAGCAGTGCGTTAGACATTCAGAAGTACATTCGGAAAAATAGTTTTTCAGCGAATCCACTGCTGCAGTGTGTTAGACATTCAGAAGTACATTGGCGAATGTACTGCTGCAGTGTGTTAGGCATTCGAAAGTACATAGGCGAATGTACTGCAGCAGTGCGTTAGACATTCAGAAGTACATTCGGAAAAAATAGTTTTTCAGCGAATCCACTGCTGCAGTGTGTTAGGCATTCAGAAGTACATTGGCGAATGTACTGCTGCAGTGTGTTAGGCATTCAGAAGTACATAGGCGAATGTACTGCTGCAGTGTGTTAGACATTCAGAAGTACATTCGGAAAAATTAGTTTTTCAGCGAATCCACTGCTGCAGTGTGTTGGACATTCAGAAGTACATTGGCGAATGTACTGATACAGTGTGTTAGGCATTCAAAAGTACATGGGCGAATGTACTGCAGCAGTGCGTTAGACATTCAGAAGTACATTCGGAAAAATTAGTTTTTCAGCGAATCCACTGCTGCAGTGGGTTAGACATTCAGAAGTACATTGGCGAATGTACTGCTGCAGTGTGTTAGGCATTCAAAAGTACATGGGCGAATGTACTGCTGCAGAGCGTTAGACATTCAGAAGTACATTCGGCAAAAATAGTTTTTCAGCGAATCCACTGCTGCAGTGTGTTAGACATTCAGAAGTACATTGCCGACTGTACTGCTGCAGTGTGTTAGGCATTCAAAAGTACATAGGCGAATGTACTGCTGCAGTGCGTTAGACATTCAGAAGTACATTCGGAAAAAATAGTTTTTCAGCGAATCCACTGCTGCAGTGTGTTAGGCATTCAGAAGTACATTGGCGAATGTACTGCTGCAGTGTGTTAGGCATTCAGAAGTACATAGGCGAATGTACTGCTGCAGTGCGTTAGACACTCAGAAGTACATTCGGAAAAATTAGTTTTTCAGCGAATCCACTGCTACAGTGTGTTAGACATTCAGAAGTACATTGGCGAATGTACTGCTACAGTGTGTTAGGCATTCAAAAGTACATGGGCGAATGTACTGCTGCAGTGCGATAGACATTCAGAAGTACATTCGGAAAAATTAGTTTTTCAGCGAATCCACTGCTGCAGTGGGTTAGACATTCAGAAGTACACTGTCGAATGTACTGCTGCAGTGTGTTAGGCATTCAAAAGTACATGGACGAATGTACTGCTGCAGTGCGTTAGACATTCAGAAGTACATTCTGAAAAATTAGTTTTTCAGCGAATCCACTGCTGCAGTGTGTTAGGCATTCAGAAGTACATTGGCGAATGTACTGCTGCAGTGTGTTAGGCATTCAGAAGTACATTCGGAAAAATTAGTTTTTTAGCGAATCCACTGCTGCAGTGTGTTAGGCATTCAAAAGTACATGGGCGAATGTACTGCTGCAGTGCGTTAGACATTCAGAAGTACATTCGGCAAAAATAGTTTTTCAGCGAATCCACTGCTGCAGTGTGTTAGACATTCAGAAGTACATTGCCGAATGTACTGCTGCAGTGTGTTAGGCATTCAAAAGTACATATGCGAATGTACTGCTGCAGTGCGTTAGACATTCAGAAGTACATTCGGCAAAAATAGTTTTTCAGCGAATCCACTGCTACAGTGTGTTAGGCATTCAGAAGTACATTGGCGAATGTACTACTGCAGTGTGTTAGGCATTCAAAAGTACATAGGCGAATGTACTGCAACAGGGCGTTAGACATTCAGAAGTACATTCGGAAAAAATTAGTTTTTCAGCGAATCCACTGCTGCAGTGTGTTAGACATTCAGAAGTACATTGCCGAATGTACTGCTGCAGTGTGTTAGGCATTCAAAGGTACATAGGCGAATGTACTGCTACAGTGCATTAGACATTCAGAAGTACATTCGGAAAAATTAGTTTTTCAGCGAACCCACTGCTGCAGTGTGTTAGGCATTCAGAAGTACATAGGCGAATGTACTGCAGCAGTGCGTTAGACATTCAGAAGTACATTCGGAAAAATTAGTTTTTCAGCGAATTCACTGCTGCAGTGCTTTAGAAATTCAGCAGTTCTGTGTTGCCGGCTCGGCAAAATTGTCCAACGTCGAAATTAGACTCTTGTTAGACAAATTTTCCGACTTGATAGAAATGTGTAATGTCGTAATTGTCCAACATCGAAATTTGACAGTTCTTAGACATGTTTGTCAGACTGGATAGAAATGACTAGTTTCTAAATTGGACAATATTTTGACATTTTCCCCTTGTCCTCACGGCAGCGGGCCCTAGCGCATTGCTCTGTCCCCGTGGTAGAGCTCCGTGTTCGCTCGGGAGCAGGCTGTCCCAGTCTGCGCGGCTCTGTCCCGTGGAAGGTCCTCATCGAAGCACGGGAGCCGACTGCCCTGGCGCGCGGCTCCGTCCCTGTGCTAGATCCCTGTGTTCGCACGGGATCCGGCTTCCACAGGCTGCCCGGCTCGGTCCCGTGAAAGATAACCTTGATAGGAATGTCTAATGTCTAAATTGGATAATATTTAGACCCCCGTGTTCTCACGGCAGCGGGCTGCATGTACCCCGGCCTGCGCGGTTCTGTCCCGTTGACGGTCCCATTTAACGGCACAGGAGCCGAATGCTCCGGCGCGCATGGTTCCGTTTCCGTAGTAGAGCCCCGTATTCGCACAGGAGCCGCCTGCCGCGAGCTGCGCTGCTCGGACCCGTGTAAGATTACCGTATTTGCATGGTAGCGGACTTCCCAGGCCACCGTTACAAGGTTCCGTGGAAAGTCCTGTTGCAGCACGGTAGCCGACTACCCCGAAGAGCGCGGTTTCTTCCCCGTGGTAGACCCCCCCCCCGTGTTCTCGCGGCAGCAGGCTGCCCCCGTCTGCGCGGATCTGTCCCGTGGAAGGTCCTCGTTGAAGCACGGGAGCCGACTGCCCTGGCGCGCGGCTCCGCCCCTGTGCTAAATTCCCGGACTCGCACGGGATCAATGCCACAGGCAGCGCGGCTCCGTCCCGTGAAAGATCACCGTGTTAGCAGGGCATCGGGTTTTCCCGGCCTTCGCGTCTGGAAGATCCCCGTTGAAGCACGGGAGTCCACTGCCCCGGCCTATCCGGATTCGTCCCGTGGTAGACCCAGTGTACGCGGCCTGGCAAATTGTCCAACGTCGAAATTAGACAATTGTTAGACATTTTTCCCAATTTGATAGAATTTTCTAATGTCTAAATTGGACAATATTTAAACATTTCCCCAATTATCTCACAGCAGCGAGCTGTCCCGACTTGTGCGGCTTTGTCATGTGGAAGATCCCTATTGAAGCACGGGAGTTTACCTCCGTCCCGAGGTAGACCCAATGTTCCCGGCCTGGCAAATTGTCCAATGTCGAAATTAGACAGTTGTTAGACAAATCTCCTGACTGGATAGAAATGTCTAATGTCTAAATTGAACAATATTTAGACATTTTTCCCAGCCAGGCAAATTGTCAAACGTCGAAATTACACACTTGTTAGACATTTTACCGACTTGATAGAACTGTCTTATGTATAAATTGGACAATACTGCACATTTTGTATTTACAAATTTTTCCCGGCCAGGAAAATTGTCCAACGTCGAAATTAGACACTTTTTAGATATTTTTTAAACACTTTTTCCGACTTGATAGAAATGTCTTATGTCTAAATTGAACAATATTTAGACACCCCCTCCCCCGTGTTATCACGATAGAGGGCTGCCCAGGCCTACGCAGCTCTGTCGCGTGGAAGTCCTGTTTGAAGCACGGGACTCGACTGCCCCGGCGCGAATGGCTCCGTTCCCGTAGTAGATCTCCGTGTTTGCACGGGAACCGGCTGCTGCGAACTGCGCTGCTCGGTCCCGTGTAAGGTTACCGTATTAGCGTGGCAGCGGGCTTCCCCGGCAAAATAGCTCTGGCTCCGACTGCCCTGGCGCTCGCGGCTCCGTCTTCGTGGTAGATTCCCGTGCTCACACGGGACCGCATACCGCAGGCTGCGCGGCTCGGTCCCATAAAATATCACCGTGTTAGCACGGCATCGGGCTTCCCCCGGCAGATTCCCGTTGAAGTACGGTAACCGACTGCTCCGGCCCATGCGGCTTCGACCCGTGGTAGAACCCTGTGTTCGTGGCCCGGCATATTGTCCAACGTCGACATTAGACAATTTGTTAGACATTTTTCCCGATTTGATAGAATTTCTAATGTCTACATTGGACAATATTTATACATTTTCCCCATTTATCTCACAGCAGCGGGCTGCCCCGACTTGTGCGGCTCTGTCCCGTGGAAGATCCCCATTGAAGCACGGGAGTTTACCTCCGTCCCGAGGTAGACCCAATGTTCCCGGCCTGGCAAATTGTCCAATGTCGAAATTAGACAGTTGTTAGACAAATCTCCTGACTGGATAGAAATGTCTAATGTCTAAATTGAACAATATTTAGACATTTTTCCCAGCCAGGCAAATTGTCAAACATCGAAATTACACACTTGTTAGACATTTTACCGACTTGATAGAACTGTCTTATGTATATATTGGACAATATTTAGACACTTTTCCCGGCCAGGAAAATTATCCAACGTCGAAATTAGACACTTTTTAGATATTTTTTAAACGTTTTTTAGATATTTTTTAAACACTTTTTCCGACTTGATAGAAGTGTCTTATGTCTAAATTGAACAATATTTAGACACCCCGTGTTATCACGATAGGGGGCTGCCCAGGCCTACGCGGCTCTGTCGCGTGGAAGTCCCGTTTCGACTGCCCCGGCGCGAATGGCTCCGTTCCCGTAGTAGATCTCCGTGTTTGCACGGGAACCGGCTGCTGCGAGCTGCGCTGCTCGGTCCTGTGCAAGGTTACCGTATTAGCGTGGCAGCGGGCTTCCCCGGCAAAATAGCTCTGACTCCGACTGCCCTGGCGCTCGCGGCTCCGTCTCCGTGGTAGATTCCCGTGTTCACATGGGACCCGCCTGTCGCAGGCTACGCGGCTCGGTTCCATAAAATATCACCGTGTTAGCACGGCATCGGGCTTCCCTAGGCAGATTCCCGTTGAAGTACGGTAGACAACTGATCCGGTCCATGCGGCTTCGTCCCGCAGTCTGGCAAATTGTCCTCAGTCGAAATTTAACACTTGTTCGACAATTTACGACTTGATAGGAATGTCAAATTCTCGGCAAATTCTCAAACGTCGAAATTAGACACTTGTTAGACATTTTCCCCATTTGATAGAAATATCCAATGTCTAAATTGGACAATATTTAGACTTTTTTCCCGGTCAGGCAAATTGTATAACGTCTAAATTAGATATTTGTTAGACAATTTTTCCGACATGATAGAAATAAGTAATGTCTAATTGGACAATATTTAGACATTTTTCAAGTTCCGGGAAATTGTCCAACATCGAAATTAGACAATTTTAGACACTTTTTTCCACTTGATAGAAATGTCTAATGTCTAAATTGGAAAATATTTAGACATTTTCCGGGTCCGGCATATTGTTCAACGTCGAAATTAGACGGCTTGATAAAAATGTCTTTTGTCTAAATTGGGACACTAATTGGACATTTTCGCTAATGTACTTCTGAATGCCTAACACACTGCAGCAGTGGATTCGCTGAAAAACTATTTTTTCCGAATGTACTTCTGAATGTCTAACGCACTGCAGCAGTACATTCGCCTATGTACTTCTGAATGCCTAACACACTGCAGCAGTACATTCGCCAATGTACTTCTGAATACCTAACACACTGCAGCAGTGGATTCGCTGCAAAAACTAATTTTCCGAATGTACTTCTGAATGTCTAATACACTGCAGCAGTGGATTCGCTGAAAAATTATTTTTGCCGTATGTACTTCTGAATGTCTAACGCACTGCAGCAGTACATTCGCCCATGTACTTTTGAATGCCTAACACACTGCAGCAGTACATTCGGCAATGTACTTCTGAATGTCTAACACACTGCAGCAGTGGATTCGCTGAAAAACTATTTTTGCCGAATGTACTTCTGAATGTCTAACGCACTGCAGCAGTACATTCACCCATTAACTTTTGAATGCCTAACACACTGCAGCAGTAAATTCGCCAATGTACTTCTGAATGCCTAACACACTGCAGCAGTGGATTCGCTGAAAAACTATTTTTTCCGAATGTACTTCTGAATGTCTAACGCACTGCAGCAGTACATTCGCCTATGTACTTTTGAATGCCTAACACACTGCAGCAGTACATTTGCCAATGTACTTCTGAATGCCTAACACACTGCAGCAGTGGATTCGCTGAAAAACTATTTTTTCCGAATGTACTTCTGAATGCCTAACGCACTGCAGCAGTACATTCGCCTATGTACTTCTGAATGCCTAACACACTGCAGCAGTACATTCGCCAATGTACTTCTGAATGCCTAACACACTGCAGCAGTGGATTCGCTGAAAAACTAATTTTTCCGAATGTACTTCTGAATGTCTAACGCACTGCTGCAGTACATTCGCCTATGTACTTTTGAATGCCTAACACACTGCAGCAGTACATTCGCCAATGTACTTCTGAATGCCTAACACACTGCAGCAGTGGATTCGCTGAAAAACTATTTTTGCCGAATGTACTTCTGAATGTCTAACTCACTGCAGCAGTACATTCGCCTATGTACTTCTGAATGCCTAACACACTGCAGCAGTACATTCGGCAATGTACTTCTGAATGCCTAACACACTGCAGCAGTGGATTCGCTGAAAAAACTATTTTTTCCGAATGTACTTCTGAATGTCTAACGCACTGCAGCAGTACATTCGCCTATGTACTTTTGA
Source organism: Azorinus chamasolen (assembly GCA_963576725.1). Taxonomy (NCBI): domain Eukaryota; kingdom Metazoa; phylum Mollusca; class Bivalvia; order Cardiida; family Solecurtidae; genus Azorinus; species Azorinus chamasolen. Next base: position 35,366,010 of record OY755243.1, read on the forward strand.
ATGCCTAACACACTGCAGCAGTACATTCGCCAATGTACTTCTGAATGCCTAACACACTGCAGCAGTGGATTCGCTGAAAAACTATTTTTTCCGAATGTACTTCTGAATGCCTAACGCACTGCAGCAGTACATTCGCCCATGTACTTTTGAATGCCTAACACACTGCAGCAGTACATTCGCCAATGTACTTCTGAATGCCTAACACACTGCAGCAATGGATTCGCTGAAAAACTAATTTTTCCGAATGTACTTCTGAATGTCTAACCCACTGCTGCAGTACATTCGCCAATGTACTTCTGAATGTCTAACACACTGCAGCAGTGGATTCGCTGAAAACTAATTTTTGCCGAATGTACTTCTGAATGTCTAACCCACTGCAGCAGTACATTCGCCCATGTACTTTTGAATGCCTAACACACTGCAGCAGTACATTCGCCAATGTACTTCTGAATGTCTAACCCACTGCAGCAGTGGGTTCGCTGAAAAACTAATTTTTCCGAATGTACTTCTGAATGTCTAACGCACTGCTGCAGTACATTCGCCTATGTACTTTTGAATGCCTAACACACTGCAGCAGTACATTCGCCAATGTACTTCTGAATGCCTAACACACTGCAGCAGTGGATTCGCTGAAAACTTATTTTTGCCGAATGTACTTCTGAATGTCTAACCCACTGCAGCAGTACATTCGCCCATGTACTTTTGAATGCCTAACACACTGCAGCAGTACATTCGCCAATGTACTTCTGAATGTCTAACCCACTGCAGCAGTGGATTCGCTGAAAAACTGTTTTTTCCGAATGTACTTCTGAATGTCTAACGCACTGCAGCAGTACATTCGCCTATGTACTTTTGAATGCCTAACACACTGCAGCAGTACATTCGGCAATGTACTTCTGAATGCCTAACACACTGCAGCAGTGGATTCGCTGAAAAACTATTTTTTCCGAATGTACTTCTGAATGTCTAACGCACTGCAGCAGTTCATTCGCCCATGTACTTTTGAATGCCTAACACACTGCAGCAGTACATTCGCCAGTGTACTTCTGAATGTCTAACCCACTGCAGCAGTGGATTCGCTGAAAAACTAATTTTTCCGAATGTACTTCTGAATGTCTAACGCACTGCAGCAGTACATTCGCCTATGTACTTTTGAATGCCTAACACACTGCAGCAGTACATTCGGCAATGTACTTCTGAATGTCTAACACACTGCAGCAGTGGATTCGCTGAAAAACTAATTTTTCCGAATGTACTTCTGAATGTCTAACGCACTGCAGCAGTACATTCGCCTATGTACTTCTGAATGTCTAACCCACTGCAGCAGTACATTCGCTAATGTACTTCTGAATGTCTAATACCTAACCCACTGCCAACTTCACGCAAATCTCATTTCGATGTACTTAAAGTATTACAAAGTAAACGTTCTCCATCGTGTGTTTTTTTTAACTTTCAGCTGACTTTTTTTTTTCGAAATGGATTCTGAGCAAATCGTAACTTCGTCAAACATGTCCATTGATTTCCGAAGCTTTCCATCTCTAAAAATTCCGGCGTTTTTCTGATTATTTAGCAGTATTCAGTAATATTTAAATATATGCATATATACCGTGGGAAAATAGGCCGTAAGCATTATTTTCATTACAGTAAAACCTCTCTATAAAACGGGCACTACATTACATCACGTATTTATGTTAAAGGCAGGTGGTTGCTTAAAGCAAGGTGAAAGTAAAACAGAACGCTCCTATAGGATCGTTCTGGTTTACTTTCACCTTGCTTTAAGCAGCCACCTGCCCTAAATACCAACTAATTAACATAATGTGGTAGCCGTTATAGAGAGGTTTTACTGTATATGAATATGTGTACAACTTTTGGTGTTACATTTAAATATTTTAAACGAAAATGAGAAGAAAAAAGAAGAAATGAGAAGAAATCATTTACCCTACTTTATAGAGAAACATTTTTAAGCATTTGCAAACAAAGCGGACCCGGATCAGATAGATTCTGTAGAACCTGTCTAACCAAGGTATTTTATGTATGACATTGAAGTGTTTCTCCTGTCCATAATGCCATTGTTAAAATGCAGATAAATGATATTCAAACTAAGATCATTTCTTACATGAGCATTCATTAGATATAAGTTTAACCCTTTCCCTCATTTAAACGTGTTTTCACACATTTGCAAACAGAGTAGACCCAGATCAGACGGCTCCTAGAGGAGCCGTCTGATCAGGGTCTGCTCTGTTTGTTAATAGAAATTGATAGATCTGTCTCTTTGCTTTCTAAAATGTCTATAATGTAACACCTTCCATATTCCTTTATAGCTACATTTTTGTATTTTGCCCATGAATATTCAGTAGTTATTGAAATTTGGAATAAACACAGAACAGGGGGAAGGGTTAAGGATGCCAGTGTTTATCAATTAACCATTTACCTGTTTATCAATTAACAATTTACCTGTTTATCAATTAACCATTTACCTGTTCAATATTCATGAAAAACATCTATATTTATTACCTGATGTTATGTAATGTCAAATGTTTGTTTTGGTAATGTAGAACCACATGCATATCATGTCATAAGCTGCCTGATCTGGGTCTACTCTGTTTCCAAGGGCGTGAACAAGTATTTATATGAAGAAAGGATGAAGTGGTTGTTATTTCAGCGTGGACCGAAACTTTTAAAATTAGATCATCTTTATTGTGTCAGTAAACAGCATACCCTAACCAGATGGGTATTACATGATCTTGGTCTACATTGTTTGCCAAATGCGTTTAAACGAGTCGTATCTGTGGAGTAAATGGTTAACAATGGTTATTTATAACTGATGTTGGTAAACAAATCGTGTCTCTGTTCTGAAACAAAATACTTTTGCAAATGTACCCTATTTGTAAATTTCACCTATTTAAGTTTTGACACAAACCTTGTACATGTTATATATATACACACCATTACTTACGTTCTCACACCAAACTGCGGTAGCCTGGGGGCGACCGTGATTGGAAAATGCACAACACATCTTCCTAATCAATATGCATGTTATGTATTTTAGTCGATCACAGTCCCTTATAGCTAAGTCATATCACCGTGCAACCGTCTAGTCTCTAATATTTAGCATGCTATGGGCAAATTTATAACTAACCTTGCAAACAACCTGGATCAAGATCAGGATCTAATCAGTTCTTGTTATTGGAATGAATGTAGACAACTGTGTAGGCCTGTGAGCATTAGATTTGAAAGAGGGCGGTTAATAGACAAGCTATATCGTCACACAATCAACCGACTCTGTTGATACATTAAATCTTTAATTGGTAACTTTTGACAGAGGCAAACTGTGTAGACCCAGATAAGAGTTGCTTAACAACCTATTTCTATAGAGCACATCGGCAAAATTATTCAGAGAGGCAGACTTACAGACAGATAGCAGACAGGCAGAGAGAGAGAGAGAGAGAGAGAGAGAGAGTGAGTGAGAGAGAGAGAGACAGGCAGAGCGTGAGACAGACAGAGAGAGGCAGAGAGACAGAGCCAGACAAACAGACAGACAGACACAGGGAGAGAGAGAGAGAGAGAGAGAGGATAGACAGGGGACAGAGAGAGAGAGAGATACAGAGAGAGACAGACGGAGACAGAGAGAGAGAGAGAGACAGACAGACAGACATATATACAGACAAAGCGTCCTGTAGACAAACAGACAGCTGTACAAATGGACAAATAGACTGCCATACAAACAGACAAACAGACAGACAGACAACCAGACAGACAGGCAGTTAGACAGACATGCAGACAGACAGATATACAGACAGAGCGTCATATAGACAGACAGACAGGCAGACAAACAAACATGCAGATAGACAGGTAGGCCGGCAGACAGATATACAAACAGGGCGTCATGTAGACAAACAGACAGACAGACAGACAGACAGACAGACAGACAGACAGACAGCCATACAGACAGACAGCCATACAGCCAGCCAGACAACCAGACAGACAACCAACCAGACATATATATATATATGCAGACCGACATACATAAATGCAGATAAACAGACAGATAGATATACAGACAGAACGTCATATAGACAAACAGACAGACGGACAGCCATTCAGCCAGCCAGAAAGACAGACAGAAATACAGACAGCCAGACAGACAAACAAACAATCATGCAGGCAGCCAGTCAGCCAGTCCGACAGACAGACAGACAAATAAACAGACAGATGGGAATGAGACTTGGGAGTAAGCGAATGATTTAACAGCAATTTCGAGTGTTTAAAGTGGACTGCCTTTCAAAATAGTTATGAAATAAACAAATATCCGGTCGCTGTATAAGCGAATACTTGAGAACAACTGAGTAGTATCTCTTCTTTCGTTACTGATGTTCCTGGAACACTTATCGTAGTGATGATAATAAGCTCGTCTAGACTCAGTTGCTCCACAAGATTAATCCATATTACAGTTTCAGTAAGACCTCTCTAAACCGAAATTATAATTGAGAAGAATTTAGATACTTTTAGCTAGTTTGCTGTGGAATGCAGGGTGAAAGATGAGCTTTCTGCATGACTTTCGCCCTGCATTCAGCTGCCACCTTCTCCAAGACCGATATATTTATATTAAATTGAATGTCCGGTTTAGAGGGGTTTTACTGTATCATAGTTTCTTCACATTTATTTATCACGTTGTCTAAGGAATGTACTTGACTCGTTATCTGCCTTGTGTTACAACTTGTTATATGCCTGGTGTTACAACTCGTTACCTGTCTGGTGTCACAACTCGTTACCTGTCTGGTGTCACAACTCGTTACCTGTCTGGTGTCACAACTCGTTATCTGTCTGGTGTCACAACTCGTTACCCGTCTGGTGTCACAACTCGTTACCTGCCTGGTGTCACAACTCGTTACTTATCTGGTGTTACAACTTGTTACATTTTCTGGTGTTACAACTCGTTATAATGCCCTGGTGTTACAACTCGTTACCTGCCTGGTGTTACAACTCGTTACCTGTCTGGTGTCACAACTCGTTACCTGTCTGGTGTCACAACTCGTTACCTGTCTGGTGTCACAACTCGTTACCTGCATGGTGTCACAACTCGTTACCTGTCTGGTGTCACAACTCATTACCTATCTGGTGTCACAACTCGTTACTTGTGTCTGTCTGGCGGTACAAATCATTACCTGCCAGGTGTTACAACTCGTTACCTGTCTGGTGTCACAGCTCGTTACCTGTCTGGTGTCACAACTCGTTGCCTGTATGTCACAACTCGTTACCTGTCTAGTGTCACAACTCGTTACCTGCCTGGTGTCACAACTCGTTACCTGTCTGGTGCCACAACTCGTTATCTGTCTGGTGTCACAACTCGTTACCCGTCTGGTGTCACAACTCGTTACCTGCCTGGTGTCACAACTCGTTACCTGTCTGGTGTTACAACTCGTTATCTGTCTTGTGTAACAACTCGTTACCTGCCTGGTGTCACAACTCGTTACCTGTCTGGTGTCACAACTCATTATCTGTCTGGTGGTACACATCATTACCTGCCTGTTGTCACAAGTCGTTACCCGTCCGTGTTACAACTCGTTATATGCCTGATGCTACAACTCGTTACCTGCCTGGTGTTACATATCGTTACATGTCTGGTGTTACAACTCGTTATTATGTGGTGTTACAAATCATTACCTGTCTGGTGTTACATGTCGTTACCTGCCTGGTGTTACAACTCGTTATATGCCTAATGCTACAACTCGTTCTCTGTCTGGTGTTACAACTCGTTACCTGCCTGGTGTTACATGTTTTCCTGGTGCTGTAAAATGATATCTGGTTAACCCATTCCCTGTTTAATATTCATGTAAGAAACAATAACATCATGAATATTTATTAGCTGAATTTATATACTGGTGTGTATATTGATCCTTAACAGATCCGGAGTTAAGCGGCGGAATTTAAACGCAACCCCGGCCACACTAGCCTGGCAATGGGTCAATCAGTACTAGCATTATCTCCAGAATGCTGAGCGCCAATCTATAGAGCCAATTACGTGCCGTATTAGAAACAGTTGTATTACTAGGGTCTGGATGGGATATGCGGTCTCATATCTGGACAGTTTACGCTTTTCAGCAGGTTCTTGAATTAGAGGACACCACAGATCATGCGTAAACTGTTGGTAAATCAGTCGGAAACATCGGCTATTTCCGGCAAGGCCGATCAGCAGTTTTGACTTAGCCGATATCGCTGAGGGATTCCGATTGGTTAGTGAATATGTTATGTTCCGTGTACCCATGACATCGTCCCGACAATTTTAGACCATTTCCCCAGACTATATTTAGGAAAAAAAACCTTTGATTAAATCTACTGGAAAGGGAGCATTTACTTGAAAAAGGGATTGTTTTAGATGTATACTTTCGAAGCCATTGTGGTAAATTGAGTTTTAACTCCTATGGAGCAAATGTTCTATTTATCACAATGGTTTCAAAAATAACTTTTATCGAGGCGACAAAAAGTGTAAGTAATAAGGAAAAGGTCAATGTGAGCGCTGCAGGGTCAAAGTGTCCTCTTATGTTTACAGTAGGCTCCAGAGCTCAAATCCACTTGACATTATAAACGCAAGCTTTTCTTAGAATGAATCGATATCAATCAGGAAGAAAAACATTCAACTACAATATTGTACAATTGGATGAGCGATGATACGACAGGTCTGTCAAGGTCAAGTAGGAGAGTTAACTGTGTATTTATATCTGCATCCCTACTATTAATAAATGCCTTATTTAGAAAGTAAACGTGTCGTAATTTAATTGTTTAGGAAAAATGAGATCAGGCATCTTTAATAATTATAGTACGAAATCGAAGGAGGTACTTGATGACATCCACTGTACTTTGAACAATGCGTGAAGGAAAATATAACAAAAGCTATAACAGCAAAATCAGCAACGCAGGCAAACACGACAAAGAGAGAGACTAAGATGTGTAAATCGAAAGAGAAACGAAATGGAGAAAGACAAATGCAGACAGAGAGGCGAGAGGGAAAATGTATATTTTGAGAGACACACAGTGAAAGATAGAGCGAAAGAAAGAGAGAGAGAGAAATGAAGAGAGAGAGAGAGATAGAAAGAAAGAAGAAGAAGAGAGAGAGAGGGGGTGGTAGTGAGAATGTATATTGTAAGGATAGATTGACGGCGACGGAGTACAGGTGAGCGTGAGAGAGACGGGCCATATCCAGTTAGAAAACTACTACTACTACTATTGCTACTACTACTACTACAACAACTACTACTACTACTACTACTACTACTACTACTACTACTACTACTACTACTGCTGCTGCTACTACTTTCTACTACTATCTACTACTGCTACTACTACTACTACTACTACTTTCTACTACTACTGCTGCTACTGATTTCTACTACTACTGCTATCTACTACTACTACTACTACTGCTGCTGCTGCTTCTGCTACTACTACTACTATTACTGCTACTCCTACTACCACTACTTTCTACTACTATCTACTACTGCTACTACTACTGTTGCTGCTGCTGCTGCTACTGCTACTACTACTACTTCTACTACTACTACTGCTACTACTACTACTGCTACTGCTGCTACTACTACTGCTGCTGCTACTGCTGCTACTACTACTACTTCTACTACTACTACTGCTACTACTGCTACTGCTGCTACTGCTACTACTACTACTGCTACTGCTGCTACTGCTACTACTACTTCTACTACTGCTGCTACTGCTGCTACTGCTACTACTACTACTACTGCTACTGCTACTGCTACTGATATTGCTACTACTATATCTACTACTATTACTTTATTGGATACTACTACAGCCTACTTCTATTATCGTTGTCTTTCATATTAAATCCACAAATTACTTTCCATTTCAATTTGTCTATGCACTCAGCCCCATCCCCTGTTTAGTTATCATTGGATCAAGACGAGATGACGCAATACATGTATTTCTCACAGAGCTGTTATTTTGTAGACTAGCGACACATCAAAAGCATATGTTTATTTCATTACATAAACCGCACTGCACCGATTAACCTACTCTAATGTTTATTATTTTATACTATCGGTATATTCTAGTTTTTTAATGATATACAATGGTTAACCGCCTATATATATGTACTAACATACGTACAAGATGCGTGAGATGGTGAAAGATCCAGCTAGACCGTGTAGACAAGTGCAGCGTTTAAGCAGTACACCCAGTGGAGTCTCTCTTAAGTAACGACTTGTATTTCGCTGCCAATGTCGCATCTGTGATTACCTAAGCAAACAGTTTGGATCCAGATGAGACGCCGAGTAACTCGGCGTCTCATCAGGATCCAAACTGTTTGTTACTGTGACTATGTTTTTAAACAAAAATGAAGAAATGTAAAAAAGAAAAAAAGAAAACTGCAACAGACGATAGAGGTTGCAGACGACAAAACTTTCCCTGTTAAATATTCATGTTAGAAATAATGACAAGTTTTGCAAAGGCGTGAAAAGGCGTTTGTATGAGGAAAAGGGTTAAAAGTTAAAACATTTGCAAATAGAATGGACACAGCAAACGACAATTCATATAGGAGCTGAGTCTACTCTGTTTGCAAATACGTAAAAACACGGTTATATGAAGGAAATGTTAAGGTCTTTTAAAGCTATTGTCAGAATAGTAAAACAGTTTGGATCCGGATGAGGCGCCAAAGTACATCTAAATCGTAACTGCAAAAAAATGACAAAAATCCACCTGCAATACATTCATTTAAAGTTGATACATGTTAAAATAGTGGCAGGGATTTAAATACCAATAAAATGTTTTCGATTTTGTAGATATGTCTTTATTGATTTAGACTGACATATGTTGGGCCTCCAAGTTTCAAATCTGACAGACTGACAATAGCGATCTCCTGGGCTGAGCCCGAAACCTTTGGCTTGCTGAGAAAAGATGTACAAATATCGTCACCTGCTTCAATTATGAAGATTGAAGTTCTCTCTTACCAGTGACTAGTTCTCTCTTACACTATACGAGTGCTAACAGTTTGGGTCCAGATCAGACATCGGGCTACTCAGCTATTCATCTGGATCCAGACTATTTGTAAAATTATTACTCATTTGGCAATAACACACACATAGTATTAACTCTTTCAGTGCGAGAGTCACTAATGTCCTTTGCAAACAGTGTAGACCCATATGAGAGGGCTTCTAGAGGAACACTCTCACCAGTGTCTGCACTGTTTGTCATGTTACACTTTTCTTTAAAATATTCCCTGAATATTCACTGTAAGATTGGTCTGTTTGAATTTTGGAATAGTCCATTTGAAAAATCAGTGCTGAGTGGGTTTAAGTACGTGCCATTTAGTTAGACCGGTCGATAATCAAATTTGTCATATGTTTTATATGCCAACGCCTGCCAGATGCGACACCAATTATGATATTTATCTCCCGGTCTGAAAGGTGTTCAAACAGTTTTAATCAAGATCTGTCAAAGATGGTCATTTCGTTTTCACTACACGTTCTAAGTACTAGCATATTTGATAACGCATTATAAAAAACAATGATCTAAATCATATTGGATAAAAGGCAATTGTATTTTTGGCTAAAGATGAGGGCATATTTAATATTATTAGCAGGTTGAGGGTTTAATATCAAATGAAAATATTGGTTGGACGTACACTGACTGACTTTACGCGGCACATTGAATTTTTGAGTATTCTAAATATTAGTTTTCTTTAGCAAGTACTTCGCTAATAAATAGAACGGAAATTACTCACACACTCAATATCCTGGCCTGAATGTAGACAATTTAATCATTGTACATTGAAACCTGTCTCAACCCTTTACTCCATTAATACGCCTTTTAATGACATTGCCGACAGAGTAGACCCAAACCAGCAGACTCAAAAAGTGATGCCGAAATGTGTGTTCTGTAATACTGATGCCCAACATTATGTAACAGTCTGCTTCTTAACCCTTTACTCTACGAATATTCATGTAATAAATAAGCACGAGAATTTTTGTCCATGGCAGAAACTATCGAATCATATCTAGACCATATCGTAAGCAAAACAAAGCAGACCCTGATCAGACGACAGAACAGACCCTGATCAGACTACAGGGCAGACCCTGATCAAACGACAGGACAGACCCTGATCAGACGACAGAACAGACCCTGATCAGACGACAGGACAGACCCTGATCAGACCACAGAACATACCCTGATCAGACGACTCATATAGGACAGCTCTTTGATTATCTAGGCAAGCAGCTTGGATCCAGATGAGACATCGAGTAACTCTATATATACAATCTGGATCCAAAATGTTTAAAGCAAACTAAAAACTAAAAATTGTAGCAGACGACAAAATTGTACAGACGGCATTATCTGTCTGTGTAAGGGTTGAATAAAACTGTTATAAAACGTAAGCGGTATTATTAGATACTTTTCCGTCATTTATTATACACGTGTTTTACGCATTTGCAAACAGAGAAGACCAAGATATTTTGCATTATAATGTTCTGCATTAAGCAACCACCTGCTTATTCAGACAGTGAATGGTCAATTTTGACAGTACAAACGAAGCGGTAACTGTAATAATCACGACGCAAGCTTATGTAAATATCCGTTTTGTTACGAAAGATTTTGGTCTGCTTGAAATGTGTCGTCTGCTTGTGGTTTTCTTTTAACTTTAACCCATATCATTCAAGACACTACATTATTTGGACTGGCAAACAGCTCGGATCCTGATGAAATGTCAGGTAACTAGGTGCCACTTCAGGAACCAAGATTTAGACACTCGCTCAATAGTTTATTAAAAGCATGAAAGCATGAACGATAAGAAAGTCAGATATTAAAAAGCATCATCATCAACAACAGCAACAACAATAATAACTGGGTCGTCGTCAAGTGACCATCAATAACATCATCTGACCAATATCATATGCACTACATGTGACAGCAGTCATGCAACCGTCAACAACGTGAGCGCACAGCTTTGATGTGGTACAATTATTATAAGAACCTCTTGAACCATTTATCTCATGAATATTCATGTCAGAAATTACGTAATATTAATAAGCTATATTGGCATGTGGATAAGGACATTTCTTGACATGGTAGATACTAGCAATTATAGTATAATAATATCTATTTTATTCCACACACACAGCACACAGACCCTGATCAAACAGCCCCTACAGGTGTTTTCTGATCCGGTTCCAGAGTCTGAGTTGATTCTCACGTATCGAAGTTTTTAAATCTGACCAATCAGATGCTTGAGAATGAATTCAGAATCAAGCAAAAGGCTTTGTATCCTCTGAACCTGGGTCGTCCCTGTTTATCAAGTACAGAGTTAATCCTTTCCTTCATATAAACACATTTTCAGACATTTGCAAACAGAATGGACCCAGATCAGGCTCCGCTGTGTAATTAGGCCTGACTTTACAGTTTCTACCAATACCAAAACATCCTTCGTATACATATTCCATATAAAAATGTCAGATAATAATAAAGTATGCATGGAGGCATTATTTCTTACATGAGTGAAAATGACTGAAGAATAAATATGTGGGTAGCAGAATGTCCACATGGACATCCTATCTGGTACTGATGATATAGAAACTTTAATCAGTTAGTCATTACTAACGAGGGAATTATACTCCAAGTGCAACAATTTTACGTGCACCAATAAAGTACAAATATATGTAACTGTATATAGTAAGGATGGATAGACAATTTCCCCCGTAATTACCACTACACCGTGCAGTTTACTGAACTTATAACATACCGTATTCTCTCTGTTAAACGCGCCCGGGCGTTACATTTTAAAAAAGGAGCATTTTTTCTAAATGCAGAACGAAAGCAATGCAGAAAGCTCATAGGGGAGCTTTCTGTTTTTGCTTTCAGTCTGCATTAAGCTTCAACCCTTATTTTGAAAAAAAACTTCAGTTTTATTTAATGGCTATTATATAGAGCTTTAATTGTTTTTATTGATCGTTAGACCCCGTCCCCACCGTCACCCTGCCAGAAGTAAGGAAGCGTTTATTAGAGTGTGTGCGGTTATTAGGGGGAATACGATATTTACAAAAAAGACACCAATATTATAATATGAGTGAGTTAGTCACTGCTACGGGACAAGGACATCGCGTGACGGATTAATTCTGTGCACGCTTTGGATGAAGTAGTGATGAACTTTACAAACAATTTGCTTCGTGTTGACACTCCCAGTAACACGGTGTTCCAGCAGGCTCCAAACTGTTTGACACTGAACATATTTGAAACTATAAATAGAAAAAAGCAATTAATCGCATGGCCATATTGACACACTATAAATTATTTTAACGTGCTAAAGATTACTGAAAACAAAAGTGCATTTTGAGAATAAGTAACACACCAATTCTCTACAGGATGTGAAATATCAAAAACAATAACTAAATCTTGCAGTTCAAGACTGCCATGCCCAGTTCACCATGTACTTCCGAGAAGTCTAACCAAATATTCATTGTCGAACAAATCTCAGTAGCAGGTATGCCTTAGTAAGACATCTTCAGTAATTACCATAGATATGTGGACACCCAAGTCCTGTCCCCCCCCCCCCCACACACACACTTTCCCTTCACTGGTATGTACGACGAGATGAATAAGTCATTTTGGAACCATGTTACTAGCTTTAACCCTTTACTCCATAAACACGACTTTCTATGCCTTTGCAAACAGCGCAGACCCAGATCAGACGGCTCCAAAAGGAGCCGTCTGATCAGGGTCTGCTCTGTTTGCTTATGGTTGCGTACTACTGCTTTTGATATGAAATTTAATTTATGGAAAGAGCTTGATGAGTGGAAGTGTCATGCACAATGTTCGTAACCCTTGCATCAATACTGTGAGAGTTATCTCCCTTTTCCACATTTCCTTTCCAGCAGATTACTTCAGTTATACTTATGCTTTTGATATGAAATTTAATTTATGGAAAGAGCTTGATGAGTGGAAGTGTCATGCACAAGGACTTCAGTTATACTTATGCTTTTGATATGAAATTTAATTTATGGAAAGAGCTTGATGAGTGGAAGTGTCATGCACAAGGATTACAACTCTGCATCAATACTGTTTGCAGGTCTTGTGTTACACCCCAAGATAGTCTAAAATCACAACATTTGCTGTTCATAATGTGACAAAATAGACGCTTGGCGGGAGGGCATGCCCTATCAGGCTAAACCCTTTCTTCCTTATGCTATTTTAGATCCAACCTATTTGAATAAATCTACCGAAAAAGAGCATTAACTGGAGAAAAGGAATTTTTAGAATTTTGTAGTTTTGAAACCATTGTGATAAATAGAGCATTTGCTCATATAGGAGCAAATGCTCTATTTATCATAATGGTTTCATAAAGTGACTTTTAGAAAGGCGTATCTATGGAGGAAAGGGCTAACTGTTGCGCTGCCAATTTTTTGTCGCGTGCTACAATTTTCATTTTTATTAGTTTTCAATGTTAATTAACCCTTTACAATCTGAATATTCATGTGAGAAATGATGGCATCATGAATATTAATCAAATAAATTTTCAAAATGGCATATTAAAACATGAATTGTTTTGCCAAAATAGAAACTAAAGAATCAGATCTATATTATTCTATAGTCAAACAAGCAGACCCTGATCAGACGGCTCCTACAGGGACCGTCTGGTCTGAGTCTACTCTGTTTGCACAAGTAGGTGTATTTATTGAGGAAAGGCAAACAGTTAAAAGGAACAACTAGTTTGGATCCTGATAAGACACTAGGTTACTCGGCGTCTCATCTGGATCCAAACTGTTTACATATAGGTAATCACATATGCGACATTGGTGACTGATGCCTCAGTGTCAAACAGCATGGATTCCGGTGAAATGTCTCACCCGGATCCAAACTGACCCAAACAGTTTGTGTATAAAGATCATCAACGTATAATGTAATTTAATCTAAAACGTAGGTTAACCCTTTCTTTCATATAAACGCGTTTCTACTTTTTCTGCATTTTCACACAGAGTAGACCTAGAACAAACGGCTCCTATAGGAGCCGTCTGATCAGAGTCTGCTCTGTTTGCTAGGGGAAATAGGAAGATCTGTTTTGTTTACTTTCTAAAATTGCAATAATGTTCCATCTTAAATATTTCATTATGCCTATATTGCCCATGACTATTCAGTAGGTTTTGAAATTTGAAATAAACACTGAACAGGGAAAGGGTTAAAGCAATGTTCACGCTTCCGAAACTGAATATTATTACGTGATCGCAGAGTCACGTCCGTTGTTGATGAAATATTTAACCCTTCCCACGTTGAATTTTCATTTAAGAAATAATGACATCATGAATTTTAACATTATTAGCTCTGTTTTATAATAGCATAACGTACACAGGATGTTGATATGGGTAGAAAGATCTATCATAATTTCATAAACAAAAAGAGCAGACCCTGATCAGACGGCTCCTACAGGAGCCATCTGATCTGGGTCTACTCTGTTTGCAAATGCCTGAAAATGCGTTTGTATGAAGTAAAGGGTTTACAGGCGTTAGGACACGGGAGATAACATGGTCAACCTTGGTTACCTTATCTCAGACTTGTGGTCAGTGACTGGTTCGCTCTTTTCGTCACGGTTAGCTCTGACATTCCTGACAAGTGACAGGGTGCTTATCAGCTGGCTTGTTAATTACAATTAACGTTTGACATGTAACCAGGGAGGCAATGATGTTATTTGTAAACAGTTTAGATCCGGATGAGCCGCCCAGTCACTTGGTCCAGTCTCATCAGGATCTAAACTATCTAGTAACAGAAGAAAATTTCTATAGATATATTAAATTTAGTTTATTAGTGAAACGAGCAATGATAACAGCTTTTTTTTTTTTATATATATAAGTATGTTACAGGTGAACATGGTGTCCTTGGTTGCCATGGTCAAATCAGCTGTTGACCCATGTCCACCTGTTATTCTTAGTGAACTCGTCCAAATTTGCATGTTCTCAAACTCTCAAAATGAAAAACAAATACATACATTCAAAGGCCATCCATCTTTATTCTTTTTTTTTTTCAATTTGAGAAGTTTTTCCGCAACAATGAATTTGCCGATGTGACACTTGGAAAATAATTCGTGGAGCCAAAAAGTTGGATCTTGTTCGATTATTACTAATTCGAATCGATCAAACCTTTGAGAAACTATTGACCGAGTGTCAAACAGTTTTGTTCCTGATGAAACGCTGAGATCTAAGCTGTTTGAAAATGCTAGTCAAATTGCGATAAGCGTTAACCCTTAATCTGCTGAATAATTAAAACTGGTCCCCCCTTTTCTGAATATCAAAGAAATGTATCAAAAGTTACCACTGGATAAAATGTGTTTTTATGACAAACAGTGTACCTGGTTCTTTCAAATCTATTTCTTTGTTTTATCATTAGTAGATTAAAGGAAATAGTTGTGCGTTTCTCCAGTGTTTGTCGGAGTGAATCTAGTAGTGACTGCGTGGGTGGGGTTGGGCTATATGTATGGGGGTGAGGATCGTATGGGGTGTGGAAATATACATGTGTTATGTAGCATATGTCGAAAGTGGGACCAGTGCAGCCATGAGTGTGCATGTATAGCGTGTGCTATTTGTAAAATAGGTCAGAAAGGATTGCCACACGTGCCAAAGAAGTAGGACAAATAACTAAATTTAACCCTTCCCATGTTAGTCGCCCCGTGATTTCGTAGATAGTTTATATCCATTTCATTTTGTTCAGGATCAACATTGTTCGCCATACGAATCAGAAATGCTAATTACTTAACCCGTTACCCCATAGAAACGCCTTAATAAACAGAGTAGACCCAGATCAGAGGATCTGTTTGCTGATAAAATTATATAGATATCAGTCAACAGTTTTTTGTCATGAAAACTTGTTCTCTTGTTCACAGTGTCATTATAAAAATTCAGCTAATTAATATTCATACAGTAATTATTTCCTACTTAAATGTTCAATAGGTGAAGGGTTAAAAACTAACTAGAGTTACTGATCACTGAAGGACACGCGCTCAACCCAGCACTCCCCGGTTATAACAAAACATGTAATTTGAACTTGTTGCTTCTTATCGAGGTGACTAGTTCAGTGACAGGAACGACTGCTTGAAGTGTACTCCAAACACCCGCACTAGGTCTTGTGTACTTCACCCGCTGTTTACTAGATAACCGACGTCAAGAAAAGAAATTATATCCCGTTATTTGCAAACAGTGCTGACCCTGATAAGTCCTCGAGACAGATCTTGACGTCTTATCTAGGTATTCACTTCGATATAACAGGTTTTAAGCGACAACGTCTTGAATAAATATACGATCCTTAAAAACATGTGATATTTAAATGTAGGGCAAAAGTAATGCATCCCGCATTAAGTTACCGCATGCCTTAGAGACCCAGAATCAAAAAATTTTCATTGATCGCATCAGCCAGTCTGTACTGTATTTGTCACGTGTCACTGACAACATAATTTTTTTTATAAACACATTTGCACGCCTTTGCAAACAGAGTAGACCCAGATCAGACGGTTCCTACAGGAGCCGTCTGATCAGGGTCTGCTCTGTTTGCTTATGAAATAAACATGACTCTACAATTCTACCTTACCAAACAGCATGTGTACATATATGCCATTATCTAAATGTGAGCAGTCACTATGTTTTTCATAGCAGGTTAAAGGTGAACTTTTAGTACTCTGATACGAATTTGAATATCTAGATGACTGATTTCGATTAGATACATTTCTTGCCTTTGCGTTGAATTAAATTTCAACAGACGACATTTTTTTTAATTTAGTTTCTGCCATTATAAGGATAAAAACAATTTTCGTATGCACTAAATGTCGTATTGTACCGGACATGGTCTGGAGAAAAACTGCTTTCAAAGGCCTCGAGGTGGTTGTGCTGATGCCTTGTATATAAGCGACCATTAAAACATATTTAGGATAATTAAAGCAAATGGTTACTTAATGGAGGTCGAAAGAAATGCAGAAACCTCCTTTTTGCATTGCTTTGCCCTGCATTAAGCAACCAACTGTAAAATGCCTTTGCTTGACCCTTTCGAGATTTAAAAGATAACACTTAAAGCATGCAGGCGACACAATTTGAAGGCGACAACGCGTGGCAATGAATGGGTTGACCCTTTCCTTCATATAAACGCCTTTTCACTCCTTTACAAACAGAGTAGACCCAAATCAGACGGCTTTTGTAGTAGCCGCTTGTCAGGGTCTGCTCTGTTTTCTTATGAAATAATAGATCTGACTACAATTTCTACAAATACCTAAAACTCCCGTATACGTAATTATGTAATTATAAAAATCAGCTAATAAAATTTAATATTCACGATGCCATTATTTCTAACATGAATTTTCAACAGGGAAAGGGTAAAAATCAGCGGTCGCTTCAAATAGGTTATACTGTATAATGGGAATATTTCTCGTGTGCATTTGGCGGAAAATTGAGTAACAGTTATTAGGTTGCACTTTTACCATACTGCACTCAGTGATTGGCAAATATATTACCCAGTCTGACCTGAACGTTTTTGATATGATAAATATTTTGAGCTTGTTTTTCCTTTGATCATAACAGTATATTCACCACAATAGTTTGCTTTGATAACATAAAACTATTTATAAATATTAAAAAATGAAATATGGACACGCATAATAATTATCTCCTATTGGATGAATTCGTGATATTGTTTTGCAGACAGTTTGGATCCAGATAAGGCGACAAGATCGAAATGATCAAAACTATTTGACACTATCAATAAAGTTTTCGAAAAGATATTGAAGACCAAAACCTAGTTCAAAAATTGAAGCAGAGGACAGCTTTTAAGCAGATGAAAGTTATTTTAAGTTATCAAAGGAATTATAGTACACGATAATATTATATGGTTGTACTTTCAAACTGGTGACGAAGTTCAGAGTTGTTATAATGCAGAAATTGTGTCTAAGTGCGATACATCTTTACCTGATGAATATTTATGTAAGAAATACTGACACCTCGTAACATGAATACAATTAAACTTCGATATTTCGAACTCGGATTACTCGAAATTCGGATAACTCGAGCTAAAAGTTTGGGCCTTCCAAAATTTAAAATACTGATTTGTACTCAAATGTATCCCCACGCATATCTAGAAATATATGTGAGAGCTTAATGCAGGTCGAAAGTAATGCTGAAAGCTCCTGCAGGAGATTTCAGCATTACTTTTGACATGCATTAAGCTGTGAACATGAGAAATTGTCCAGATTAGAAATCGGATGACTCGACCCTCTGTTATCTCGAAGTAATTCGTAAGGTCGCTTGAAGTTCGAGATATCGAAGTTCAATTATATTTATCTTTTGAATTTGTCACATGAACACGGGACATATGGGACATGTTGGCTGTGACAGAAGCTGTAGAGTCAAGGCTATTTTTATTTCATAAAGAAACGGAGCAGACCCTGGTCAGACGGCGTCACCAGGAACCGTCTGATATGGATCTACTTTATTTGCAAATGGATGAAAAGGTGTTTACATGAAGAAACTGTTAAGCCTCCACCTGTATTAACCCATTCCCTCAAATTGACGCCTTTTGGCGCCTCCGTAAAAGTCACTTTTTGAAACCATATTGATAAATAAAACATTTGCTCCATAGGAGCAAATGCTCTATTTATCACAATGGTTTTAAAACTACATGATTCTAAAATTGTCCTATTCTCTGGTAAATTCTCCTTTTCGGTGGATTTATTCAAAGATACTGGATCTAAAAATAGCTTATGGGGTAGTATCTTAAAGACCGATAATTAAACTTATAGCCAGTATAACATACACCCACGTGACCCTGTAAATGTGGGTAACGGGCGTTGCCCTCTGTATGTTGACACAGCAATTTGTTTTTATGGTAAAACCTCTCTATATCGGCCACCAAAATGTGTATTTAAGGCACGTTACATATTGTAGCTCAATGCAGGACGACACGGGAGCTTTCTTTCATATCTTTCGTTCTGCATTAAGCAGCCATCTACTCTTTAAGACATTTATGTTTATTCATTTAAAGGGTCGTTGATAGAAGATATACTGTACTTGTTTTTTAAAGAAAATTTAATTGAAGATAATAATCGTAAAACCGCATTTACATGTATCTATGGTTATTTCATTGTGTAACGGTCTCCATATTTCACCAATACAGTAAACTCTCTCTCTAAACCGGAATTCTAGTAGAGAAGAATTTAGATACTTTTAGTTAGGTTGCTGCTTAATGCAGGGTGAAAGTCATGCAGAAAGCTCCCACAGGAGCTTTCTGCATCACTTTCACCATGCATTAAGCTGCCACCTGTCTCCCAGAACGATATTTATACCAAATGTACCGCCCGGTATAGAGAGGGTCTACTGTATAGTTTATAGGTGTATGTTCGAGTGTTGATAGCCCAATAAACTAGCTACGTTGTGATTGATTTCAATGGTTTAACGTATCTAAATACGCATACATGTACATGTTCAATCATTTAACTAATGAATATTCATGTGAGTGATTACGACATCGAGAATATTAAAGTTTATTACATGCATATCTAAACTGACATAATTATAAAACAGGATGTTTTTCTACCATGTATATAAAAATATATAAAAAGATATACATGATTCCTAAAGAAAACAGAGCAGACCCTAATCAGACGACTCCTGTATAGAGGCCGTCTGATCTCTTTGCAAAGACGTCAACCCTTTTCCTGTTTAGTATTTTATTACCTCATTTTTTAGCTCACCAGAGCACTTTTGTGCTCAGGGTGAGCTTTTGTGATCGCCTGATGTCCCTCGCCCGTCGTCGTGCGTCGTCCGTCGTCGGGCGTCAACAATTTGAACCTTTAAAAATCTTCTCCTCTGAATCTACAGGGTTCTCAGCTTTCATCTTTGGTACATAGCATCATCTGTAGGTCCCCTACAAAAGTTATATAAATTATGCCCTAGAGTCAAAATTGGCCCCGCCCCAGGGGTGCCTTGTTTTCTATTGAAATATATAGTAAAACTTTGAAAATCTTCTTCTCTGAAACTGGAAGGTTCTCAGCTTTCATATTTGGCACATAACATCATGTTCAGGTCCTCTACAAAAGTTATATAAATTATGCCCTTGGGGTCAAAATTGGCTACACCCCAGGGTGGCCAGTTTTCTAGCAAACTTGAAGCTGACTGCACTTTTAAGCATCTTATCTTTACTCATAAAGGCCATCAGGTCAAGCAGTAAGAGAGGGGAGAGTAGTTCCAGTGTTTATGCTAGTTTTACCCTTAGTCTGATCAGTAGAGTAGAAATTGTGTTTAGCCAAATAAATAACAAACACTCATTTTAGATTGAGAAAACTAAGTGGATAATTCTCAAAATGCTCTTTGCATATCTATGTTCTGCATTAAGCTCTCAGATATCAATATAGAGTCTTATCAGTATATCTTTTGTGAAGTTCAGCTGAATACAAGTCAAGTGTTCTATGCTGTAGCATTCTTTATCAGTATTATAGTTGTCTTCTTCAGAATTGTTGTCTGCTTGTCTAAGATTGTTCACATTGTTTTTTAATACATGTCAATCTTACAATTAACTCTCTTGTACAAAACAATTATGAAGTACAATATTGGATTCTGATCTGACACATATGTAACTTGAAGTTACATATGCATCAGATTAGAATCCAAACTGTGCTAGGTCTCCCTTTGCACTTTTGATAACAACTGGATTGCCTCCCTTCTGGGTAGACAACTGATATTTTTAGATCTGGCCTATTGCACAGACAATTAACCCTTTACTCCATAATTATGCATTTCTACACCATTGCAAACAGAGTAGACCCAGATTAGATGGCTCATTTAGTAGCCATATGATCAGTCTGCTCTGTTTACTAATGATATTATATAGTGCAAATTGCATTAAATTATTTCCATTTTGTGTACAATATACAATGTACTTATAATATGTTTACTTAACCCTTTCCCTCATATAAATGCCTTTTCATGCATTTGCAAGCAGAGCAGACCCAGATCAGGCGGCTCCTTTAGCAGCTGTCTGATTAGGGCCTACTCTGTTTGTTAATGGAATTTGAAAGATGTTTTTCATTACTTTCTAAAATGGTTACACTTTCTATTTTTCATTATAACTATTTTGTCCATGAATATTCAGTAGGTATTGAAATTTTGAATAAACATCGAACAGGGGAAGGGTTAAAAATAAGTTAAGATATGAATAATAATATGAACTCATGTAGAAGGTATAATGAAAATATCTGAAATTTTGAACATAAGTATAGATTAATTTATTCTTTCTGAAATTCAACCATTTTGCCCAGAGAGATGCTATACATACTTTTTTATATGACCTTCTTTAGATTTACATTGTTATAATATTTACATTTACATTTTTCTTTAATTTCTATTCACTTGAGGTCCTCTACAAAAGCTATATAAATTATGCCCTTGGGGTCAAATTTGGCACACCTCAAGGCCGGCTAGTTTTCTATAGAAACATAATAGTGAAAACTTTGAAAATCTTCTCCTCTGATTGTCTGGTGAGCGATGTCAGGGCCATTCTGGCCCTCTTGTATAGAAACATATTGTGAAACCTAAATAGTAATCTTCTTCTGAAACTGGAAGTTTCTCTGCTTTCATATTTGGCACATAGCATCATCTTGAAGTCCTCTACAAAACATGTATGAATTATGCCCCTGGGTTCAAATGAAGCCCTGCCCCAGGGGTGGCAAGATTTCTGAAGAAACATAGTGAAAACTTTGTAAATCTTCTCCTCTGATTATCTGGTGAGCGATATCAGGGCCATCATGGCCCTCTTGTTATGATATACGAAACTTTTCAAGGGAATAGTTAGTTTTGACAAAAACTGTAGAATCGGATGTTTATCCTGTCAAAAGCAAACAGAGCAGACCCTGATAAAGTGGCTCCTATAATTTTTTTGAAAAGGCATGTATATCAGAAGGAAAGGGTTAAACAGTGTTTGTATCAGGTAAAGATTTATTAGACTCTTGATCTTGTTCTCAATAGTTTCTCAATAGTTTCTCAGTAGTTTCTCAATAGTTTCTCAGTACATGTTGTAGTTTCTAAATAGTTTCTTAATAAACTGCGGTATTTGAATGTATTTGTACTTCAATCACTTTGAAAATCTACGGAGCTTTACCTATCAACCAAAGCACGAATGCTCGTGCAGCAGATTCTCCATAACGCAACTGTTTAATGCATAAACCACGAGCGTCTTTATAAAGCACATGGCTCTTTAATTCAGAAAAAGTCATGTATAACGATAAACGCATTTGCAAACAAAGCAGACCCAGATCAGATGACACCTGTAGGAGCCGGCTGATCATGGTGCCTTCTGTTTGTGTACGTAATTATAAATCCGTTGCTATTGCTTCTGTCACTGTCAAAACGTCCTGTGTCATAACACCGTTATTAAACTTCAGCTAATTAATATTTATGATGTAATTATTTCTTACATGAATATGCATTAGATAAAGGGACAAGCGACATTTGAAGCTCGTCCTATATCAAATACCCACCAGTCATGTCGTAGAGACCAATATGTCGTCGATTGTTTTAAATTACAGTAAAATCTAGATTATCGATCTTTAAGACAGGTAGCAGATTAATGCAGGGTGAAGGTCACGCAGAAAGTTCCTCTATGACCTCTCTGCATGACTTTCTCTCTGCTTTAAGCAGCAACCTGGCTACAAAGACATAATTCTTCATTATTAAAATTTCGTAGCATCGAGTTTTTACTGTAATCCTTTACGTGTTAATCACGCATTTTGACACAATGGCAAACAGTGTAGACCCAGATCAGAAGCATCTGTAGGATTGCCTGATCCAAGTCTGCTGTGTTTGTTTAAATATTACATGTCTGGTTCTCTGTTATTTACCATGGCAGATATTTGAATATCAATGTTTGAATATTCATCAAATAAATGAATATATACATAAGTACATTGTATTCTATAGTGGACAAACACTTGCTTCTAACCCCGCCCGCCACAACCCTTGTTTATACAATACGTCTTTAGTACTTCAAAATGAAGACCCAACTTCTTTTCTGAAACTGTCATTTTGTGTTACTTAACCCTTTCCCTCATATAAACGTGTGCTCACGCATTAGCAAACAGAGAAGACCCTGATCAGACTGCTCCTATAGGAGCCACCTGATCATGGTCTGTTCTGTTTGCTAATGTATTTTGATATGTCTATTTCTTTACTTTCTGTCTGTTTCTTTACTTTCTAAAAGCTACAATGCTCCACTTTCCATATTTCATAGTCCATGAATATTCAGTAGGTACTGAAATTTGGAACAAACATAGAACAGGGAAAGGGTAAAATCTGTAAATACAATAAGCTGTCTGAATTATTATATAGCGTTGCGCTGAATCTTTCTAAAGGTCAGAATTTACATGTGGAAGGACGAAGGCCCATATATCACGCCCATGATTAATCGGAACCCAATGTCGCACGCAGAAATATCTCTTTTCTGAAATCTACTAAAATGGTCACTTTTAATAAGACGCTGGATTTGAAGATAACCTTTAATGGTTTGTTGATGCCCTTTGATATAGTTTGACTCTTAATGAGACGCCATATAACTTGGTTTCTTATCAGGATCCATGTATTTGCATCCAGATTGTGATGAATCTTGGTGTGTAGATATATACATATAGAGAAAATGATACTATTTATTTTTTAAGGTATTTAAAGTTAAACGGGCACTAGTTCACGTAGCGAGCTAGAGGTTTAGGGCTATGAGAGCTGAAGACACAAGCCCTCGGTTTTTCCAGTACAATGAGTACACCCGTAGATTAAAAAGTGCATTAGGGCTCAAGCATCAAAGGTAATTGCCCATATTATTGGGCTTCAATGGGTACGGGCGACGGGTGACCTCGGGTCGGGTGTTAAGTTTATTGATATTAAAGTTCGAAAGTTAACGCCGGAGAATCGACTCCGTTAGCTTTTCTCCCATTTATCTAAACTAAACCCAGAACTTATGTGAAATTTAGTGCAACTACACAAACCCTCAAACGATCTGAAATCAAATAGTACAAGCGGATAATGGAAAACTTTATCATCTTCACAAGAAATACTGGAGTTTAATTGTTTCATTTTGGGCGTAATTAGAATACAATTATAATACTGTACCCGCAACCACCCTGTTCTAAATGAGTTTTTAGGGGGAAAGGGGGGGGGGGGGTGACCCAGACTATATGACCCAAATATCTAAAGTCATTTTAAACTAAATTCTTACGAAACAATCTACATGTATATCAGTAGAACTGTCCTAAACGTCATTTCATTTACTGAATACACGGGTCTTTAAACATGCAGCTTAATACAGGACAAAAGTAATACAGAAAGCTCCTATAGGAACTTGCTGCATTGCTTTTAACGTGCATTAAGCTACCACATGCCTCACAGATCCGTAATAAGACCTCTTTTTGATGGCCACTTAACACATTCTCTCCTAGGCCATTTTCAGATCCAACCTATTTGAATTAATCTACCGAAAATGAGAATTATTAACAGAAAAGGATTTTTTAGAATTTTATAATTTGAAACCATTGGAATAAATAGAGCATTTGCTCCTATAGGAGCAAATGCTCTATTTATCACAATGGTTTCACAATGTGAATTTTATAGAGGCGCAAAAATGCGTCACTAGGGGGTAATGTGTTAAGACAGATTTTAGTGTACAACGACCACTCGCAACGTGCTTCTACTGGGTTTCAGACAGGTGGCAGTTTAACCCTTTCCCTGTTCTATGTTTATTCCAAATTTCAATAACTACTGAATATTCATGGCCAGAATAGTTATAACGAAATATGGAAAGTGAAAATATTGTAGCCAATTTAGAAAGTAAAGAAACAGATCTATCAAATTCGATAAGCAAACAGAGCAGACCCTGATCAGACGGCTCCTATAGGAGCCGTCTGATCTGGATCTACTCTGTTTGCAGGCTGCGTAAAAATGCGTTAATATGAAAGAAGGTGCTAATGAAAGTTATGCTGAATTCTCCCCACGGAGCTGTCTTTATCACAGTCGTATTGCATTAAGCAACGCCCTGCTTATTACAGACATTCCTATTAATGCATTGCACGATACATGCACAGTGCTTGATGCATGCACGGTGCTTCTTAGAAGTTCTACTAGAACTAAAGCCCTTCAGTGACACTAAAATTCTCATTTAAACGTTCAAAGTCCTTTTCATATAGTTTACCATAAGATACCAACATGTCGACTACTACAATTCTCACAGTCAGTTTTATTTTTGTTCTTCATCGACCCTTTACCTCACTGTGAGTCTTCTGGCAACTTTGTAAACAGAGTAGACCTCGATCAGACGGCTTCTGTAGGACACCTCTAATTAGAATCTCCTCTGTTTACTTATGCAATATTATAAATCTGTTTCTAAACTTTCTACTGTGTCCATCGTTTTTAACACTCATTTGCTCATGATGCCACCATTCAGAATCCTGACAATCAATATTCAAATGTAATTATTTCATGGAGTAAATGATTAAGGACTACAATCAGTGAGTCAAACAGTTTGGATCCACATGCGACAGCGAGTTTCTCGGTAATGCATGTAGATATTCGTTGTACCTCTTTCGCTGACAGTGTCGCACACGTGACTGCCTCTACGAACATACAGCATTTCACAGCGAATGAGTTTTCCTCTATAATTATATGAACGCCTTTTCACGCCTTTGAAAACAGAGTAGACTCAGGTCAGACGGCTCATGTAGGAGCTGTCTGATCAGGGTCTGCTCTGTTTGCTTATGAAAATATATAAAAGATCTGACCCTATAGTTTGTATCAGTACCAAACATCCATGTGCAGATAAGCCATTACAGAAACTCAGCTAATCAATAATCATGATGGCATCATTTCTAAAATGAATAGTCAACAGAGTTGATAGAATAAATGCACCAATACAATAGAATACGTAAGAATTTGAGAAAAGAACTTTTGACACAAGTAAAGTACAGTGAACTAAGAAGAACCTGTCAGTCACTCCTCGTTTAAAATTAATGGATAACTTTTTGGCATTTTTATCTGATATTACCGAATTTGGGTACGACAAAATTGTAAAAAAAATAATGTTCACAATATTTAGGTTTTTCTTATCAGATATCAGTTTCGTCTATTTTCATCTACCCCGTATATCGTGTGTTAGTAAGTAATTAGTAAACTCGCTATCGAAGTAAATCTATGAATCGGAAGAGAATTCGTTCGCACTAGTGGATAGGGACGAATAGGCTTAACCTTGCATGCCTTGGGCGAATTTATGATTAATTTTACAAACAGTTTGGATCCTGATGAGACGCCGAGTTACCCGGCGTCTCATCAGGATCCAATCTGTTTGAGATACAATTTGTTCTTTTATAGAAAAAAGACAAAATAACTGAAGCAGTTAGGTACCATGTAGATAACGTGTTGAGAGGGCAAAAGTGAGTCATCAGGCTAAAGATTAAGAGATGACTTTATGGATAAATCTGACACCAAAGATTGCGAGATAATTAACAATAATGGTCGTAATAATCACCGGGTGCACGTGAGATATGCCCTTTCAACGTCTGCAAAGTGTCTTCTGCTTAAAGCATTGTCGTCTGCTAGAATATATTCATTTACTGTAAGATTATTTCAGTACATAGAAAATACAAAGCTATGCTTTTTGTAAAGGTGTGGTATAATTAAGAAGGACTGGGTAGAAGCATGTTGGTATTATAGGTTAGTTACGAAACGATGTGCTCCATTTGCGTGTAATCATTGTTAAGTGATTTGAATATTGGCAACTGTCAAGAGACCGCAATGTGCTCGTCATAAAATGTCAGAAATTGACATGTTGCTAATAACAGAAACAGTGGTCCAGCTATCTGTCAATCATCCGTGGATTGGGTACACGGGGGCATGTGACGTCACCGTGGTACTGCAATTAATAGCAAAGGCTATTTAATTAGGATATCAAGAATCCTTAAAACGTGACCTGAAATTAATTTACATTCCGCGTTGATTAGCTGAAACTGTCGAATTAATTTCACAAGTGTCTCTGGCATTTATAGAATTTTCTTTGTCTAAACTTAATCGTGTTGAGCAACTCTTCATTTGTCCAACTATTCGTTCCTTTAATTATGTTTGTCCTGGAACTAATCGTTCCTTTATTTATGTCTAACAGTCTTAAACAAAACGTTTATTCAATGTCTTTACAAAATACAATATGGTGACAAACAATTCAGACCCTTATGAGACCGCGAATTACACACTGCCTCACCTGGACCAAAACTCACCCCAAAAACAGTTATGAATTCTTCAGTGCATAATAAAGGTTTAGAGAAGAATGATGACGCATGCTTATAAGCCATCTTCTAACTTGTCCAAATAAAAGTATGTATAATAAATCAATCTATTTTGTAATCGGGTGCTTACGCAAATTTGACATTTGGACAATAATTTGTGAAGATACACTCTTATCTAAGTCTGCACTTTTAAAACACTAGAGATGCATTGGTATATTATATAACATGTACAGGGCAAATTGGGAAGAGAAAGGAAGGAAGAATTTGCCTCTGTGAAGAAATCCGATAAGTGAAGCAACTGAGGAGTAAGCAATTAAGGAGAGACAGACAGACAGACAGACAAAGCAGAGAAACAGAGACAGACAGGCAGAGAGGGGGTACGATAGAGAGGTTGCTAATTGAAGAACAGAGGAGTAAACAAGTAAGAGAGAGAGAGAGAGAGGAGAGAGAGAGAGAGAGAGAGAGACAAGTAAGAGAGAGAGAGGGAGAGAGAGAGAGGGGGTAATATAGAATGGTTGATACGAGAGAGAGAGAGAGAGAGAGAGAGAGAGAGAGAGAGAGGGATAATATAGAGTGGTTGATACGAGAGAGAGAGAGGGAGAGAAAGAGAGAGAGAGGATAATATAGAGAGGTTGATACGAGATAGATAGATAGATAGATAGATAGATAGATAGATAGATAGATAGATAGATAGATAGATAGATAGATAGATAGATAGATAGATAGATAGATAGAGAGAGATAATATAGAGAGGTTGAACTGATAAAGAAGCAGATAAACTGATACATAAAACAAGTAGGCAAGTAGAATGAAAGAGACAGACTGACCGATAGACTTAACGACCGACGGACCGACCGCGTCCGACCGACCATCATAGATATAGACAGACAGATAGACAACCAGAGAAATATACAATCGGACATACAGACAAACAGAGATGTATGGAAGACAGACAAACATTAAGACAGATAAACAGACATACAGGAAGACAGGTAGACAGAGGTGTCAGACAGACATGCAGAAAACACAGAGGTAAACAGACACGCAGACAGACACACACACACAACAGATAACAGAATCCTGATAGAAAACCAGGATCTGTCTTACTAAAGTCGTATAACTGAAATTATCGTACCATATGACGATTGCAACTTCTAGTTGCGATCATTTTATGTCAGATCGTACGATGATTTCTGTCGCACGACATTAACCGTACTTGCTGCTCACTAGAACGTGCTCTTAGTTTGGCTACCCGAATAGTAGAGTGTCTTTAATATTAGGACTTATGATATGTTTTGTCCTGTGGTCGTTAGTAAAACGGGCACCAGAATAGGAAACCACCTACTGACTTAAAGTATTAAACCATACGACCGAGGGTTTTGCTTGAAAGATTAATATGTGTTTTACAGATATTGTGTCTAACCACAAGTATGAGTATTTTTATCAGTGGGAACATTAACTAGGCAAGGTGGTCTTCAGTATCTAGGGGAAAGTAAATATGTACCAAGAGTACTGGGTGGTCGCAGCACGGCAAACAACATGGCTAAAGCGTTTTTATCACATTTTGATCACTGAAAATAAATCATTGCTTCAAATAAAATAAACGACAGAGAATATATATATTTTCTTTACATTTTACCGTTTGAAAGCAAGAAAGAAATAAACAGTATCTGTGTCTAAATGGGGTCGTATGGTGCTGGTAAATATATAGGCGTGTCACGCTGTACTAGTATATTTGGCACACGATGTGATCTGGGCATGGAACGCGTTGGTATCTCGGTATATATGCATTGTGGTATCTAGGTATACGTGCATGGTGGTGTCTATGTATACATGCATGGTGGTATCTAGGTATACATGCATGGTGGTATCCAGGTATACGTACATGGTGGTATCTAGGTATACGTGCATGGTGGTGTCTAGTATACGTGCATGGTGGTATCTAGGTATACGTGAATAGTGGTATCTAGGTATACGTGCATGGTGGTATCTAGGTATACGTGCATGATGGTGTCTAGGTATACATGCATGGTGGTATCTAGGTATACATGCATGGTGGTATCTAGGTATACATTCATGGTGGTATCTAGGTATACGTCCATGGTGGTATCTAGGTATACGTGCATGGTGGTATCTAGGTATACATGCAAGGTGGTATCTAGGTATACGTGCATGGTGGTATCTAGGTATACGTCCATGGTGGTATATATGTATACGTGCATGGTGGTATCTAGGTATACGTCCATGGTGGTATCTAGGTATACGTGCATGTTGGTGTCTAGGTATACGTGCATGGTGGTATCTAGGTATACATGCATGGTGGTGTCTAGGTATACGTTCATTTTGGTATCTAGGTATACGTTCATGGTGGTATCTAGGTATACGTTCATGGTGGTATCTAGGTATACGTGCATGGTGGTATCTAGATATACGTACATGGTGGTATCTAGGTATACGTCCATGGTGGTATCTATGCATACCTGCATTGTGGTGTCTAGGTATACGTGCATGGTGGTATCTAGGTATACGTGCATGGTGGTGTCTAGGTATACGTGCATGGTGGTGTCTAGGTATACATGCATGGTGGTATCTAGGTATACGTGCATGGTGGTGTCTAGGTATACATGCATGGTGGTGTCTAGGTATACATGCATGGTGGTATCTAGGTATACGTGCATGGTGGTGTCTAGGTATACGTGCATGATGGTGTCTAGGTATACGTGCATGATGGTATCTAGTTATACGGGCATGGTGGTATCTAGGTATACGTGCATGATGGTATCTAGGTATACATGCATGGTGGTGTCTAGGTATACATGCATGGTGGTGTCTAGGTATACATGCACGATGGTGTCTAGGTATACGTTCATGGTTGTATCCAGGTATACGGGCACGGTAATATCTAGGTATACGGGCAGTGTAGTATCTAGGTATGCGACTAGGTTTGTGTAAGTGACTCTATATTAGGAATGTTACAAGCGTTTGGAAGTATGGGACACACTAAGTCTTTTTTTGGTATCATATCTTTTTGCCATACGGAGAGTAACTACTTTTGTCAATTTTTTCTCTTACGATCAGAATTTACGTTTAAGCCTTTTGAACTGAAATCCAGCCCTGATAACTTGAGAAGTTTCGAACTTCTTGTAATACATAAGAAACTGGTTGCAGCGACCACTAAAATAAGTGCAATTCTGGGTTTCAAGACATGTGGTAGCTTATCGCAGGACGAAAGTGATGCAGAAAGCTACTGTAGGAGCTTTCTGCATTACTTTCGTCTTGCAATAAGCAGTCGAACGCACTGTTAAACCCAATTTCATGATATGTTATCTATCTACAGAAACTACTGTACATGTATATGGACTATACAAATATTTTCTCCTACTACAGATGTAGCTCCTTCTAGCTAGAATGTCAATCCCTTTTTAAGTCTATGACAACTTTATATCACAAGTTTGATGACCGTTTAAGTTTCAAACTACAATATTTTTGGTACCAGTGTATGTCTATTACAAACGAATACCAGCTATAGGTGATCGATACTCATCAATTACGGAGGATAATTCTGTCACCACTGCTCAATACTTGCTCGATGCTGTTATCTCTACCTGTTGTCTATATAGCGAGATTGTCTGAAACCCCTCTTTGAATTAATCTACCGATTTTTAAGGAGCATTAATTATAGAAAAGGAGAATTTTACATTTAGGTAGTTTTTAAACCATTGTGATGAATAGGAGCAAAATTAATGCTCTATTTATCACAATGGTTTCAATAAATGAGTTTTACAAAGGCACAAAAGGGCGTCAGTAGGAGAGAATGAGAAACTGTCACGGTTTTAGAGACATATTGTAGCTTAATGCAGGATGGAAGTTATGCAGAAAGCTCCAATAGGAATTTCCTATTTTGTTCTGCATTAAGCTACCACCGGCTTTTAAGAACGTCCCTGTTTATTCATTTGTTGCTTTAGAAAGGTACTAGTGTATTTTCAAGCATGTATAATTATACTCATCTCAGAGTACTATGATTTGCCTTTTTCAAATTATGTTCATCAAAGTCATACATAACTGTTCCATGTCGACATCAAACAACTTTATCTGACCATTCGCTTGATAAATGTACTTTTTATACGTTTGCAATCAGGGTAAACCGAGATCAGGGTCTGCTCTGTTTGCTTATAAATAAGAATATATATAGGATTCTACAGTTTCTGCTATGGCCAAAATATAATGAGTTAATGTGCCATAATAAAACTGAATCTAATTAATATTCATGACGTCATTATTTCTTGCATAAATATTCATGAAGTAAATGCTTAAAAATCTGACCGATAAGATGTTTGAGAATGAACTCAACCAGTTCGTTTTATAATGTCAGAGCCTGGATATCGGTTATCCCATGTGTTACTTATCTAATGCATATGCAAAATTGAACCAGTTTTCACCCGAAGATATTTTGAACTTAACCAGTTCAGATATCGGCACAACAACCATACCTATGAATGAACACGCAATTGGCTTATTGACAAGTATCAAATACACAAACAATCGAGCATGTTTACAAGAACTTTCAGACTATTCCAACGAACCAGAATATCTAATTACCAAAGGTCTAGTCCTTATTCTGCACGCCGGACAAAAAAGTCTGATCAAAGTCTGATCGTGTGTAGGTTTCTTATTTCCGATTTCTTCAGTTTTTCAGAAACTATTGTCCAGGTGTCAAACAGTTTGGATCATGAGTTACCAGATGACTGATCTGGATCCTTACTGTTTGTGAACGCCAGTGAGGTCGCGATCAGCGATAAGTGTATAAGGAATAAAAAACTGCGTTGTTTGTTTTTTGTTTATTTTTACTAGATCAGATATCGCGCCAAGATAAATAAACTATAGCCACCGAGACGAGCAATTCTTTCACCCACACCATCCTTTCGCCCGCTTAGTACAGTAGAACCTGTCTTTAGCGACCATTAATTTAATGAACAAAGGAGTGTTAAAGAGCAGGTGGCTGCTTAATGCAGGGCAAACGTAATGCAGAAAGCTCATATAGGAGCTTTCTGCATTACTTTTGACCTGTATTAATTTACCACCTTCCTGATAGGCCAATAATTATACCCCTTTTTTATGGTCGCTTAAAACAGGTTCTAATGTAATTGATGTTTTGTGGAAACATATTGCCTGCTACAATTCTAAAAGTAACATTTTGTTCCATTTATATTCAACAATGAACCCAGCGTGTCAAAATGTTTGAATGGTGATTAGATGCCGGGTTACTCGGCGCCTAATCTTAATCCAAACTGTTTATAATTGGTTATCAACTTATTACAAATTCTTCTCTGACATGCAAGAGTTGGTCTAAATCTTTAGCACGTTGATTAACTGTTCGTCCACTAAAATAATGTATTCTGTTTCTGAATATTAATTTAAGAATTAATTACAGCGTGAATATTCATGGACTGAAATAATTAATGTTTGACTGTGACGGAAACTTCAGGTTCAATATCTATATTACTCCATAAACAAATGCAGCATACGCTGCACATACACAGCTCCTGTAGGAGCTTTCAGCATAACTTTCGGTCTGCATTAAGCTGTTTACATGTGTTTCTAGATATGCGTAGTGATACATTTTAGAACAATATTCTGTACATGTATTGTATTTTTTGGAAGTTCCGACGTTTGTGCTATCCGAGTTTGAGATATCAAAGTTCAAATGTAGTTCAATGTAAGATGTCACCACCCGTAACACCCATAACACCCGTAACACACATAACACCCATAACACACATAGGTGAAGAATCCTCAGTGCCATGGTAACATCAGTATCGATTCGTCAAACACTCAGAGAAAAATACAACTGTTTTAGATAACAAAATCGAAACAGACGGTAAAATAGAAGCAGGCACTATTTTCTGCATTTGAAAGAAATCTGCTGCCACACTTGGCATTTTAATGAAGCGTCAAATACTGTGGCTTTTGCCAGCAAGAGGGTGTCAGCGATGGTGTAGGTTAGTTTACGCAAACAACATTGTGAAATTAGGTAACTTTTCACACACTGGTCTTTTTCCAGAATTCTACGATATGCCCGTGATGCACTTCGGACAAACCTGATAAACTTGTTTTCCATGAAGAACGAGCCTACCCTACCCATACTGCAAGAGTTTACGAATTTTACACTGACTGCGCCCAAACATGCAGAAAAACCTTTAATGTGACCACCAAATATGTACAGTATTGGGTCATAGGGGGTGATAGTAGCTTAAAGCAGGACGATAGTTATGTAGAAACTCCTATAGAAGCTTTCTCCATTACTTTCGTCTTGCAATTAAGCAGTCTCCATTACTTTCGTCTTGCAATTAAGCAGTCACCTGCTTATAAATTCATTAAGTAGGCCCTTTAGTGGAATTCTACTATTTCTTGGCACTTTTTAATTTTGTGCTATTTTCGCGGTTTCCCTGACAACGGCGCTCATATTGAAAATTTCAGGACATGACATCAGTTATACAAATGCCAAACAGCATGTCCATAAAGTTTCATTCAATTCCGAGCAGGTTACAAATGTTCGCTATTTTCGTCCTCGGTTCCCATGGCAACGGCGATCATTTTGAAAACTCAAATACGAGAAGAAGAAGAAGAGGACTTAGAAAAAGACGAAGTAGAAGAATAAAAAGAAAGAAGAAGATCGATGTAAAAACAATAAGTCGCCAAACTTCGTTTGAATAAGAGTATTTGACGTAAAAAGCATTTTGTCAATTAAAATGACGTTGCTTAACCCTAAAAACCTCAGTCGGTAGAATGTTGCCATGTGATGTTCGGATTCAACCCCCATCGGGTCATACCAAAGACTTTGGAAGCGATATATATAACACTCAAGCCATGAGGTAAATGTTAGAACTGATTTTCTGTGTATCAGGATAATGTGACCTGGCGTTACTTTAAATCCCAACGTGTATGCATGCTTTACATTTGGCATGTAAACCCTTTATCCCATGAACATTTATGTAATAAATAACATTATAGATATTGATTAAATGATTTTGTATTATGGCATAATTATTATGAACACGGGATGTTTGGCTCTGGTTAAAACTGTTTAATCATACCTACAATTCTGTAAACAGAGTAGACCCTGGTTAGACGGCTATTAGTCGAGTCGCCTGGTCTGGGTCTAGTGTGTTTTCGAAAGCGTCTCTATCATGTAAAGTGTTAACCCTTTCCTTCATATAAATGCATTTTCACGCATTTGCAAACAGAGTAGACCCAGATCAGACGGCTCCTATAGGAGTCATCTGATCAGGGCATGTTCTGGTTGCTACTGGAATTAGATAAATCTGTTTCTTTAGTTTCTAAAATGGTTAGAATGTTCCAGCTTATATAGTTCTATTTTATCCATGATAATTCAGTAATTATTAAAATGTGTAATACATATAGAAGTATAGAACAGCGAAAGGGTTAAAGCAAAATGGAAAGTCTTATGTATGTTTTGCCGAACTAATGTACTTTAGAATATGGTCAACAATTTTCCGCTCTATATCGACATTTAGGATAAGCCATTTAATAAATAAATAAGTTACAAATACACTGTGGGAGGCGATGGGAGGGGTGTTGACGTGTTAAGTCACACTGACAGTATACTTTGCACCGTGTTGGCAGACATTTGTCATCACTTCACACACATACACCTTTGCCTTCTTTAGCAAAAACATTGAAAAGAGTAGTGGCAAATTTAATGAATCAGCACTTTCTCCTTCTTTGCTTAGGTGTGAAAAGCCTGTGGCACAGTTCGCGTCGGCCATATTG
Source organism: Azorinus chamasolen (assembly GCA_963576725.1). Taxonomy (NCBI): domain Eukaryota; kingdom Metazoa; phylum Mollusca; class Bivalvia; order Cardiida; family Solecurtidae; genus Azorinus; species Azorinus chamasolen. The sequence continues at coordinate 35,401,090 of OY755243.1, forward strand.
TCGCAGATAAACATCAGCTTCCGGTGTCGGAAACTCGGTCGACACGTGTTCTTTATGTTCATTTCAGTGTGACAGCGCACCCGTGACGTTTTGTAAATGTGAAAGTTCCGCCACTGTCGCCGAACTTGCCAAACAAACACTTTCTGTGTTACATGTAGTCGTCTGCAAATCCTGAATTAGTTAACCCGTGCAAGTGCGTAAAACGAATTTGCAAACAGTGTAGAACCAGATTAGACGACCCAAACCATCTAATCAGGATCTGCACGGTTAGACATTCAATCATCTATTGAACTGTTTGCTATTTCATCGATACTAAACTGGCCCAACTTTTAGAAATATAACTTAACAATCCACGTCAGCATTCAGTATGAGCATGGTAAACCCTTTTCTTCATATAAACATTTTCACACATTTGCAAACAGAGAAGAACCAGATCAGACGGCTCCTGTAGGAGCCGTCTGATCAGGGTCTGCTCTGTTTGTTAACGGAATTTGAAATATCTGTTTCTTTACTTTCTAAAATGGCTACAATGTTCCACCTTCCATATAGCATTATAACTATCTTGTTGTTGAATATTCAGTACGTGTTGAAATTTGAAATAAACATAGAGCAGGGAAAGGGTTAGGACTGTAAAACGCCTTAGCCCTTTATCTGTTGACACCCCTTCGTTAACAGATTGACTAGTGATTACACAGGGGGTCAACAATCGTAAATAAACATCTCAATTAACGAAATAATGTCACAGGTTTTTGCTACAGGCCTACGAACTTATTAACACCCAGGCGTGTTTACTTTGTAATTATTGATGTTACACAAAGATTTGTAGAGAACCTTCTTTGAAAGGCAATACAAGCTTAAGATAAGTAAACACACCTATGGCAAATTCTGTTATATAGGAAAACAATCCCACTTGTGGCGACAATCAAAGACCTGTTTATGGTCGAGAAAATTAACTTTTTCAAAGGCACCCGACACCTTTTCGTGAATTAAGCTATTCGGGTGAAACGAATGTTTGGAAAGGATAAAATAATAAATTTCTCTGACTGTTGGGTTTAAGACCAGCCGCGTTGAAATACATTTGATTGAGATGGGTGTGATTTGTTATTATATAATTGTTGTATTTGGATAGGAACTCGGCGTATGGACAGCTGTTATGATCAAAGGGGAACTGGTGAAAAGATTTTAAAGAAGATTAGTCGGTGCAAATGAAAATCATTTCGATGAACAAATATAAATACTAATGGAAACATCTTGGGTAGCACTTGCTATCATTTGATATCGTTGATGACGTAATTTGGGGTATCGGTCGTAATGAAAAACAGCTACCCGTTTTCATTGAGTTGGTTGGGAGACTGGTTTTACGACATAACCTGATTTTAACACCTCCATGAAAATTTATGTAAGATATAATGCATAATCAGTACATAATTTTTATAATGTTTTTTAGTATTTTTTTACCATGCCCAAACTGTAGAATTAGATCTACATTGCGACATAAGCAAACAGAGCAGACCATGTGGTTCTCTTTGTGTAAAGGCACCTCTATGAGGTTAAAGCCACTATATTTATTTACGGTTTTAAGCCGTTTTAATGTACTTCGTTTTGATGTTAGAGTATGGTACACTGCTTTACTGAACGTTATAATTATCAGGAGGTTTCCTTCAAATCCAACTCACACACTATTAAATTTTAACCCTTCACCTTGTATAGATACCTCTCCCTCTTTCCCCCTCCCTCCCTTTATCCCTCCCTCACCCCCTCTCACTCTTCTCCCTCACTTCCCCTGTCCCTCTCTCCGTTCCTCCGTTTCTCCATGACTCATTCACTCACTCACTAACTCAGTCAAGAGTATGTCTCCGGCTCGAAAGTTGAATTCATTTCCCATCCGTTGAAAATAGAATTAGGTTTAAGCAAACTTAATTTGAATAACAAATAGTGCAACCCTAATGTTGAATCTTAAATAAATATTACGGTTCCTTTGTAAAATGCGATACATTCAAATAAAAATTATAACTAAAATTATATATTTCCAACTGGGCCAGAAGAGAAGCTGTCAATTTCAAACAAGATAGGGGTGCATCTCCTCAGTGGTCATCCTAATACCACAGATATGCCTTTGCCACATTTGCAAACAGAGTAGAACCAGGATATTCTCTGAAATAACAACGGTCCTTCTGAAGTGATAAAAAAAATGTTATTCATGATGTCATTATAGAAACACCCAGCTAATAAATAGTCATACTTTATTTTATACATGAATATACATCGAGTGATGGGTATTATACAATTACCACTATGCTTGTCGGTTCAAATCACTAAATATAATCCAATCAAAATGATGAAATATCTTACGAATAGGGTAGTGACTTGTCTTATTAGAATTTGACCTATTTTACCGTCTTACTCTATTTATCAACATACAATTACCTATATGCTGTCCTAATATACAGTGAAACCTCTCCTAGCGGGAATTATAGTAAAGAGGAATTTAGACACTTTTAGGCAGGTGGCTGCTTAATGCAGGGTAAAAGTCATGCAGATAGCTCCTAGAGGAGCTTTCTGTATGACTTTCACCCTGCATTAAGCTGCCACATGTCTCCAAGCCCGATATTTATACTAAATTTAACTTCCGGTTTAGAAGGGTGATTACTGTATCCCAGATAATTTATACATTTATTACTGATATTCAACAACCCCATTACAGTAAGACAAAAACAAACATAGCCGTTTCTGTGTTACCCCTCATTTATAAATTTAGTTTCCAGCGAGTCGCTATTAATTGGTACATATGTAAATATGAATTTATGATCTTATAAGATAATCCTGTATTCCCGTCTTTGGTGTCGAGATATTGAAACATATTTCGCCTAACAACATGTGCGACTTAGATATGTAGATATTTACTTTAACCAGTCGCTCCATAGATACGCGTATTTAAGACTTTGCAAACAGAATAGACCCAGATCAGACGACGTGACGTGTAGGAGCTTTCTGATCAGGGTCTGGTCTATTTGCTTATGATATAATATAGATCTTATTCTACAGTTTCTGTCATGATACAATTATATAGTTTGTATACCAGTATGGACAAAAGTTAATCAAAATTCATAATGTCATTTTTTCTTACATGAATGTTCATGGAGTAAATGATATATTTAAAGATTAAAGTAGGATCTCACACATATCATGTGCACCCAAGACCCAATGCTTAAATGCTGCATTGTGTTTGCAAACCTATAACAGTTTGAAATATTTGTCTGACAGTGAATGAAACGGCAAGTAAACGTGAGCTCGGGACAGTAAAATAATTAATTAGTTAAGCATTAGAATTCCCCTGTTGCCCTTATAAACAGCGGACAATGATCACACCGGACGTTGATACTTTCTACACATATTGTTTATTACCTCCCATTGATAGATACCAAACGGCAAGTTGGTCCAAAATGGAGTCACATCTTTAAACTTTCAAATTTTAAATTACCCACCTCCTTATATGCGATTGCATAATCAATGAAAGCAAAGTTTTCAGCGAAAACGATTTATAAACCCCGCAACTATTTTTATTAATTAGTGCTTTCACGTGAAATTGATAACCAGTATTTGATAAGGGACACCACTCCATCCCGTCATCAAAATGTCAACTGTCATTCTTGTGTTTATGTAAGTGATCGAGAGTTTCGATTTTAAGCAATGATGACTCCGGGTTTCTGTTGTTGGCCCTTCCATTTGATAACATTCTCGAGTTTTATCCACGTGTGTCTCCTTTAGCTGTTCCAGCGAAACGACATAATATTTGCGACTTATCAATATATACGCCACTTGAAAGTAAACTTTGTAGAATTATTAAAATAGTGTTAGGTATTGTTTTAGAATAAGTATACACAGTTTTGCGTTAGATGTTTTGTCTGAAGTACTAGATATCAAGTTTATCTCTCTTCAGGACAAGAGAGCAGATGAAACTATTCCGTAGAAATACCATTTATTGGGATTTAAACACATGTACTTAACACACTGTTCTACTCAAAGTTAAGCAAAGATGTAACACTTGATGAAAGAAGTGACTGTTTCATATATGTTCATCTACGAAGGTTCTTGGTTCGATATCCTAGATAATTATTCGGATAGCATGTAACAGCGTTACTCTGATCCTGATCAAATGTGGAAACTGTTAATAGTGTTTTCTCCCTAAGCCACTATGTACTGTAAGCACTAACAATATAAAACCCAACAACACAATACAGAAATGTACACTGTTAAAACAAACTCCTTAAACATTTAATGCCAGAATATTTATGTAAGAAATAATGGCATAAAGGATATTGCAAATATTCATTTTTAGAATGGCATATGGACACAGAAATGCTTGGATAAGACAGAATTTGTAGAATCAGATAACAATAATTTCATTTGCAAACAGAGCATATCCTGATCAGACGGTTCCTACAGGAGCCGTCTGATCTGGGTCTACTCTGTTTGCAAAGGATTTAACAGTTTACGTTTCTATTAGGTTTCTTTTTCTAAAAGGGTTAACATACTCATGTATGATTTTGCAAATTGAAGAAAAAAAAACAAACCACAGACACACAAAAATGGTTCAACAAGTGTCTAAGTAGTTTTTAGTGTAATGTTATTCTCATGAAAGTATTTTGTTTACAGGACAGTCGATGCTGTAATATCATTTGTTTAAGCATTCCAGACAGAGAACGAGTTTCTAATACCCTTTGCAAACAGTACAGACCAAGATGAGAGGGTTCCTACAGGAGCCCCCTCACCAGGGTCTGCACTGTTTGTCATGTTACACGTTTCTTTTAAAACACCCCTGAATGATTCACGGTAAGCTTGACCTGTTTGAATTTTGGAATATTCCATAAAATAATTCAGCGTTGAAAGGGTTAAGTCTGGTTCAATTTCACAATTCTAACACTTGTGTTGTACAATTTATCTGTCACTTTATCAATATACACCGAAGCAACTATTTGTTTCTCTAATCTCCATATTTTCCGATTTAACATTGATAAATGTATCAGCATGATCAGGATTAATACTTTCGAACACAAAAGCAGCAATGCGAGAAGAGATAATTGCAGACTCGGTTTTGTTTAGTCCGTTTATGGACAGTTATTGAAAGTGCAACAATACTCACGCCCCCTAGCACCGGGTACCATGGACGTAGACTGATCCCATTTTGTCACAGATAATAATTGGGATAGCTTACAAATATTCTCATCGTCAATTACTTTATTCATATTAACATATTAACATGTTTACCAATAATCAATACGCTGACGTCTCATCAAGCACCAAATTTACCAACATCATGAATATTGATTAAACTATATGAACATTTTAACAGCTGGACAGAGACATTTAGCTGTGGTCATATCACGTATAAATCAGAGCAACGGATAAATGTGCGTACATGTATATTTAAATACTAAAATCGTCATTTCTTCACCAAACCAAAATTTCAACCCGTCTTCAGCATTGTCAGTACTTTGATTGGTAGCATCAATACTGTTCTATTGGGAAACTTGCTAATCGCAGTTACTCCACCCATAACCTTTTCCTTTTTATAAACGTTTTACGCATTTGCAAACAGAATAGACTCAGACCAGACAGCTCCTATAGGAACTCTCTGATCAGGGTTTGCTCTGCTTGCTTATAACATAATACTTCAACGGATTGTTCGAATTAACGAATGTTTACTGTGTTACTTTAAATGATGTTTGTTTGTTGCTAATTTGACTTTTGTAAATGTATATAATTATGTTATGAGGGCCGCATGGAAGATTGGTTTTTACCAAATGCGTTCTCTCTTTAAATAAAGCCTTTATTATTATCATTGATATTAATATAGATTTCTACATTAGTAAAATAAATCACTTAATAATGCCATTATAACAATTGATCTAATTAACATTCATGGTCATTATTTCTGTTATGAATATTCAACAGGGAAACAATTAATACTCAATGTCTACACACAGTGGAGCCTATCTAAAGCGACCTCTTAATATACAATTACGACAGTCTTTAAATCCAAGTAAAAAGAAAATACTGCAGAAAGCTCCGATAAGGAAGGAAAACCTTTCTGCACAAGCTACACCCTGCACTAAACCTTTCTACACAAGCTACACCCTGCACTAAACCTTTCTGCACAAGCTACACCCTGCACTAAACCTTTCTGCACAGGCTACACCCTGCACTAAACCTTTCTGCACAAGCTACACCCTGCACTAAACCTTTCTGCACAAGCTACACTGCACTAAACCTTTCTGCACAAGCTACACCCTGCACTAAACCTTTCTGCACAAGCTACACCCTGCACTAAACCTTTCTGCACAAGCTACACCCTGCACTAAACCTTTCTGCACAAGCTACACCCTGCACTAAACCTTTCTGCACAAGCTACACCCTGCACTAAACCTTTCTGCACAAGCTACACCCTGCACTAAACCTTTCTGCACAAGCTACACCCTGCACTAAACCTTTCTGCACAAGCTACACCCTGCACTAAACCTTTCTGCACAAGCTACACCCTGCACTAAACCTTTCTGCACAAGCTACACCCTGCACTAAACCTTTCTGCACAAGCTACACCCTGCACTAAACCTTTCTGCACAAGCTACACCCTGCACTAAACCTTTCTGCACAAGCTACACCCTGCACTAAACCTTTCTGCACAAGCTACACACTGCACTAAACCTTTCTGCACAAGCTACACCCTGCACTAAACCTTTCTGCACAAGCTACACCCTGCACTAAACCTTTCTGCACAAGCTACACACTGCACTAAACCTTTCTGCACAAGCTACACCCTGCACTAAACCTTTCTGCACAAGCTACACCCTGCACTAAACCTTTCTGCACAAGCTACACACTGCACTAAACCTTTCTGCACAAGCTACACCCTGCACTAAACCTTTCTGCACAAGCTACATCCTGCACTAAACCTTTCTGCACAAGCTACACACTGCACTAAACCTGGGTACTATCTGCTTTAACCATATCCCTGTTGAATATTCATGTTAGAAATAATGGCATCATGAATATTTATAATCTGACCTGTTATTATTTATATCGTCTATATTTTGTATATTTTTATTATATGTTGAGAGGAAGTTTGGTATTGGTAGAAACTGCAGTCAGATCTGTTATAATTTCGTAAGCAAGCATTCAGACCTTGATCAGACGGTTCCTACTGATCTGGATCTACTCTGTTTGCGAAGGCGTGAAAAAGCGTTTGTATGAGGGAAAGGGTTAAGGGACCAAGCCGTAGACTATTTAAATGCTGTTGTAATAAGGGTTTTACTGTATATACTTGCTCATACTAGCTAATCCTGGCCACTTCAGGACTAATACATGACGTCTATATATCTCATTACTTTTGTTAGAATTTCTACTTAACTTTTATCTCCCCGTGAAAAAAATAATGTCTTCTCAAATTTAGATATGGTGCAATTTTGACTACTTCCGATTCGGTAAAGATTTTGAGAAACTATTGATGGAGTGTCAAACAGCTTGTATCCTGATGAGATGCCGAGTTACTCGGCATCTCATCTGGATCCAAGCTGTTTGCAAACGCGAGTCAGGTCGCAGATAGCGGGGTAGGAATTAAGCCTAGGTGCCCAATAATAAGAGTTATTTGTTATCTACAAATAACATATCCAGCGACAGTCGAAGCTTCATAAATAACACTGCAACGATTTCCGAAGTTGTAACACTTCAAATATGTTTTAGTTTTAAATTGTAAACCTCTCTAGTGATAAAGATAAAATTTTCAATATAATGTGAAGGAGCAAACTTTATATCATTGCGATAAAGCTCTTAAGTCCTGGATAGGGCATGAATACACAGTTTTTATTATAAGTTCAGTTTCACAGCAAAACAGGTAATTTGGACAATAGCAAACGATGTAAACCCAGATCAGACGTTACTTTAAAACGCTATATCTGATCTGGATCTATACTATTAGGTCAGTAATGCTAAAAACGACACGTCTTTGATCATACATTGAGTTTAATTCATTACTCCATAAATACGCGAGACAGTGCATGAGCAATTCAATGAGTGAGACAGTGCATGCGCGAGACAGTGTACGAGCGAGACAGTGCATAAGCGAGGCAGTGCATGTACGAGGCAATGAGTGAGGCAGTGCATGTACGAGGCAATGAGTGAGACAGTGCATGAGCGAGACAGTGTATGAGCGAGACAATGCATAAGCGAGGCAGTGCATGTACGAGGCAATGAGTGAGGCAGTGCATGTACGAGGCAATGAGTGAGACAGTGCATGAGCGAGACAGTGTATGAGCGAGACAATGCATAAGCGAGGCAGTGCATGTACGAGGCAATGAGTGAGGGAGTGCATGCGCGAGACAGTGTATGAGCGAGACAGTGCATAAGCGAGGCAGTGCATGTACGAGGCAATGAGTGAGGCAGTGCATGCGCGAGTCAGTGTATGAGCGAGACAGTGCATAAGCGAGGCAGTGCATGTACGAGGCAATGAGTGAGACAGTGCATGCGCGAGACAGTGTATGAGCGAGACAGTGCATAAGCGAGGCAGTGCATGTACGAGGCAATGAGTGAGACAGTGCATGAGCGAGACAGTGCATGAGCGAGGTAGTGCATGAGTGAGACAGTGCATGAGTGAAACATGATTTCCCTCCCATACTGTTCGTGTCAGAAGTGGTAATGCAATATCATTAGTTTGAACAGACATTTACAGTCGTAATGCCGTTTACCATGTTCCTGTTGAATATACATGTAATAAATAATGACATCATTAATATTTATTAGCTGAACTTTTATAATATAAACATTTTAAGGAAATGTTTTGCTTTGACAAAAGCTGTAGAATGAGATATATACCATGCCAAAGCAAACAAAGCAGACCCTGATCAGACAGCTCCTATAGGAGCCGTCTGATCTGGGTATACTCTGTTTCCAAAATGCGTGGAAATTCTCTTATTTGAGGGATAGGGTTAAACCTAACTCAAACAAACATATATATCCGCAATTTGTAGCAAGATGAGGTTTAACCCTCTCCCTTTTCTGTATTTATTCTAAATTTCAATACCTACTGAATACTCATGAACAAAATAGTTATAATGAAATATGGGAATCATTTTAGAATATGAAACATTTTAGAAAGTAAAGACACAGATCTTTCTAATTCCATTAGCAAACCGAGCAGACACTGATATGGGTCTACTCTGGTTGAAAATGCGCGAACACACGTTTATATGAAGGAAAGGGTTAAGTTCAGATGAATATTAATATAGCGGCTAGGGAACACACCTTAATGTGGGCAGTATAAAACTGACAACGGCGATTAGTAGTGGCGATAATAAATAGAGTTCTGTCAGTGAGTACGTGTACAGCAGGGAGATGCAATGAGGCCAAGTTTGTTTATGAATGATTATAGTCGTTAAGACAACGGTGAGATCAAATAAACCTTGTATGTATAAATGAGCGGAATCAAGCAACTGGATGTTTGTGTGAGAAAACACCAATAATTGTTTTTGTGATTTATACAGTATGTCCTTTAACCCGTTCCCTGTTTTGTGTTTATTCCAAATTTCAGCACAATAATCATACTGAATATTCATGGACAAAATCGTTATGATGGAATATGTAAGGTAGAACATTGCAGCCATTTTAGAAAGTAAAGAAACAGATCTTTCAAAATTCCATTAGCAAACAGAGTAGACCATGATCAGACTGCTCCTATAGGAGCAGTCTGATCTAGGTCTTCTCTGTTTGCAGATGCGTGAAAATGCTTTTTATATGAAGAAATAGCCGTCTGCCCGAACTCTCGCATTCGGCATTAATTTCAACGTTTTTAATAAACAGTCTGGATCCTGATGAAACATCGTGTTGCACGTGTTACACGTGTGACTCATCTGGAGCCAACATGTTTGCAAAAATACAATTTGGCTTATGTTGCTAATTACGACCTGACTGGCCTTTGCAAACTACTTGTATCCAGATCCAGGTACTTAGGAATCTCAACAGGATCACATCTATCTGACACCCAGTCAATAGTTTCTCAAAAAACTGAACGAATTGGAACTAATAATTACAAACTGGTCCAGGTCCCGAGGTTACAAGACGCTTTACTTGAGTCTGGGCTCGTTCTCAAGCATCTGAATGGTCAGATTTTGAGCCAAGCTCAAAATCTGACCAATTAGATACTTGAGAATGAAGCCAGTCTTAGACTCAAAAGTTTTATAACCTCGGGGCCAGGTCCAGATCAAAGTTTCCCAGACATTCATTTATGGAGCAGGAAAAAGGGTAAACATACTGACGAGTTTTTATTTTACGTTCGCCTGATGTTTGCGACATTTTGAATCCAGATCGAAATGACGAAACAAATTGGCGTCTCGTCATATTGACATTCTAACTGTAACTGCTTGGCACTTCAAATATCCATAAATGATGGAATGTTATTCCTTTGAATGAGGTAAATACTATGGCAGACATTTGCAAAGAATAGTACACACAGATAGTACACACATATCTGATGACTCCTGTTGATCCGACTAATTTTCATCTAAACCCCCTATATATGAAGTAACGATGGAAAATTCTACATAGAAAACTCGACATTCATAGGGTTTCAAAATAGATTTACCGGCGTAGAAAGGATAAACAAAAAAATGACATGTGTGAACAGTTTTTTGTTCGTTCGCGTGCAAGAGTCTGGGAAACACCACCCAGTCCCATTAATAACGGTGTTCTGGTCAAAAATGATTTAAGGGAGATCTTGTGTCCTGAAAGTGACCCCCAAGTAGAGGTCGATTTCGTTTTATTAATTCAGTCATGCTGAATCGACATTTTCCCAAATTTGCTTTGGCATAGACGCACTCTTCACTGTGCAGTTTTAATAATTTTTGTCCAAAGTCCATGTTTAAAGAGTTATGTCCGATATAACAGATATATTTGAATTTGAGTTTTTATTGTTTTACTGATAAATTTGTCGTGTGGTTTCCTGATGTTGTACTTCGTTTTATTTCTATGTGTTCAGATACCACAGTTGTACTTATTTCATGCTTGCTTGCTACCTGTCTGTCGTATCTACTTACTTACTTATCTGTCTGTCGTATTTTCTTACTTACATACATACCTCACCTCATCTCACCTCACCTCATCTCACCTCACCTACCTCACCTCAAACTCAAACTTCACTTGCCTGCCTGCCTGCCTTACTTTGCTTGCAAGTGGCCTATTTATTGTTTACACTGTTCAGTTTGTGCAACATATTCCTTACATACGGCATCACATTTCTTTCCTACATTGTCGTGATTAAGCATCATTGGCAGATTTGTTATTGTTCCTTAGGCAAAACTAATATTCACTGACAAGACTTTAGTGGAAGAACGAATGGAGGTGTTGATCTCATGCACTACATTGAACCATTAACCCTCACCACAGTGACGGGTGTCCGCCAACACCACTGCCAACTGAAGTTCTCTTAGTCCCTCACAACAGGGATGAGTGTCTGCCAACACCACTACCAACTGAAGTTCTCTTAGTTCCTAAACACGCGGGTGGGTGTCCGCCAACACCACTACCAAATGAAGTTCTCTTAGTTCCTAACCACACGGATGGGTGTCCGCCAACACCACTACCAGATGAAGTTTTCTTAGTTCCTAACCACACGGATGGGTGTCCGCCAACACCACTACCAAATGAAGTTTTCTTAGTTCCTAAACACTCGGATGGGTGTCCACCAACACCACTACCAAATGAAGTTCTCTTAGTCTCTCTCCACAGGGATGGATGTCCATAAACACCACTACCAACTGAAGTTCTCTTAGTTCCTAACCACACGGATGGGTGTCCGCCAACACCACTACCAAGTGAAGTTCTCTTAGTCTCTCTCCAAAGGGATGGATGTCCATAAACACCACTACCAACTGAAGTTCTCTTAGTTCCTAACCACACGGATGGGTGTCCGCCAACACCACTACCAAATGAAGTTCTCTTAGTTCCTAAACACTCGGATGGGTGTCCACCAACACCACTACCAACTGAAGTTCACTTAGTTCCTAACCACAGAGATGGGTGTCCATCAACACCACTACCAACTGAAGTTCTCTTTGTTCCCTTACCACAGGGATGGGTGTCTGCCAACACTACTACTAACGGAAGTTCTCTTAGTTCCTAACCACAGGGATGGATGTCCATAAACACCACTACCAACTGAAGTTCTCTTAGTCTCTCTCCACAGGGATGGATGTCCATAATCACCACTACCAACTGAAGTTCTCTTAGTTCCTAACCACACGGATGGGTGTCCGCCAACACCACTACCAACTGAAGTTCTCTTAGTCTCTCTCCACAGGGATGGATGTCCATAAACACCACTATCAACTGAAGTTCTCTTAGTTCCTAACCACACGGATGGGTGTCCATCAACACCACTATCAAATGAAGTTCTCCTAGTCCCTTACCACAGGGATGGGTGTCCGCCAACACCACTACCAACTGAAGTTCTCTTAGTTCCTAACCACAGAGATGGGTTACCACCACCACCACTACCAACTGAAGTTCTCTTAGTCCCCCACCACAGGGATGGGTGTCTGCCAATACCACTACCAACTGAAGTCTCGTATTCCTATAGAGAGAGGGACAGATAGACAAACATACAGAGATCGGAGAGACAGACAGGCAGACAGTAGATAGATAGATAGAGACAACGACAGAGAGATTGAAACACACACCACAGATAGATGCAGACAGACAGACAGACATGCAGACATACATGCAGACAGACAGACATTCAGACAGACATATATGTAGACATACATACATACAGACAGACATATTGATTGACAGACATACAAAACGAGACAGGGACAGAGACAATTACAATTATAAAGACAGATACAGATAGAGACGGAGAGAGAGACAGAGAGAGAGAGACAGACAGACAGACAGAGACAGACAGACATACAGAGAACAGACACACAGAGAGACTGACAGACAGACACAGACAGAGATACAGACAGAGAGATATACAGGCATACACACATGCACACATACATACTTACATACAGATAGACAGACGGACATACAGACGGACAGACAAACATATATACAGACAGACATACATACATACAGACAGACAGGCAGACAAAACGAGCCAGGGACAGAGACAAAGACAGAGAGAGACAGAAAGAGACACACATACAGAGAACAGACAGACACAGAGAGAGACTGACAGACAGAGACAGACAGAGATACAGACAGACAGACATACAGGGAGTCAGAGAGACAGACATACAGACAGAAAAACAAAGACAGAACGACAGAAACGGAGGTTTACAATTACTTTGAATATGCAATACATCATTGAACATAGCAGTCGAATATCACCAAGATGTGCCAACGCGAGTCACATTTCGTCATTAAATGTGCAAACTAAAAATGTTATTTTCCTGATTCCAAGACATGTGGACAGTGTGTCGCCAGGCAAGCAACACTGTCAGACCCAATGAGACACTTAGATTTCTAGGTAGTCTCTCTTGCCTTGTTTATATTACGATTCCTGCACAGCGAAGGAAAATCCGATATATCTGAAAGAGATTCTGTGTCGTCAAGGAGACGGTCACGTGACGCATTGTCATAATTAATTTTATGAAAATTTCATGACATACAAGTCACGTGATGGTGTTTATTGGATGATACGTACACAGTCTTAGTTATCTTGTGTATACCCAGTCACATAATGCACGGAACCATATATCTCCAATTGCCGCGTGACGTATAAAGATGGCGGACAATTCAATATATTTTCATACATTACATTATCGATTCTCGGAAATTCTAACGGCATGCGAAGCCGGTCTACATACGGGGTATCCCATTTACATGATTGTACGGTTAGGTTCAATTCGCTGAACGGTAGAAAGGATTTCTGGTGTGCTTTTTCCTGTAATTTGATTATTTTTGATCGAATGAATTAAAGGCCGTGTGATGTTTTGGCTATTGGAGCTATGTTATTTGCTCAATCGTTACTAAAAATGTTGCTTTAGCATATCTATCTTAAGGGGTTTGTTAGACCCGCGCCGTGTGATATATAGAAGATCGATTTGGGGAGATAGGGGATAAAGAAAAACGTTAATGTATATAAATGTGATTGCTTATTGTTTGTCCCTGGTAATCAATAGCAGAGATGAGGTCTCGGTGACAATGGTGAAAAGCGGGGTTGCGGCGGAATTGTTTGTGGATGGTCTATCGACACAGTGCATCAGACAGCCATATTTGTTGGAGTGCATTGATGGAATAAGTTTTTCATAACCCGAAGGCATGAAACACAAGAGTTGGTTTTTAGGGAATACGGATTAAGCTCTGTTTTTTGGTTTCTGCTATATCTTTTTTTCTTTCATTCTCGACGATGGAATAGGATTAGTTTCCTGCTCCCTAAATTTTGGACTATGAAAGGAGTTAGTTCCATAAGTCACCGTGGAGCCTAACCCACGTTGTAATGCGGAGATCATGGGGAAGAAAATACAATGCATTGGCCGTTATATCATGGACGGCCTCACCCTGGGGAAAGGGAATTTTGCGAGGGTGGAACTAGCGACGCATGGGGTCACGGGGTGCAAGGTAAGTCGAAAAACGCATTTTGAGCAATTTCTATGTGTCTATAAACATCCTAGTCTATCTACTCTGGTCGTACAGAAGTCCGTCAATTATTAAGAGTCACTGGAATAAACTGGACTTTGGATATTTAACCATTTCCCTGTTCTATAGCTAGTCCAATTTGATACCTACTGACTATTCGTAATATGGCAGGTGGAACATTGTAGCCATTTTAGAAAGTAAAGAAACACATATTTCAAACTCTACTAGCAAACAGAGCAGACCCTGATCAGACGTCTCCTATAGGAGCCGTCTGATCTGGGTCTTCTCTGTTTGCAAAGACATGACAACACGTTTATATGAAAGAAATGGTTAACTCTCTACTCCATAAATACGCCTTTTAACGACAGGTGCCAGCTGTGAGTTACTCAGCATTTCGTCGGCACCCAGCCGGCTTCACTATAGGAGCCGTCCAATCAGGGTCTGTCCTGTTTGCTTATGAATAACGATTATACCGTATTTACCTTGACTAATATTTCCTATGTTCATATAGGCTACTCTTATAAAAATTAATCTGATGTTATAACGTCTTGTATAAATATTCATGGGATAACGGGTCAAAATACAGTAAAACCCTTTCTAGAACGACCTATCAAAATAGTCACTATTTCAATTGTTTTAAGACAGGTGGTTACTTAATGCAAGACGAATGCATGAGCTTTCTGCAGTTCTGCCACACTGCCCTAAGTAGTTGCATGCGTCTAAAGACATCCGTGTTTATTAACTAAATGTTAGCTTTAGATTATTTCCACTGTAGTGTACCGACCGTGATTAGATGCAGAAATTTTAACAAAGTAGCTGGGTCCAAGATTATAAAACATTTTGCTTGAGTCTGAGATCATTCTCAAGCATCTGATTGGTCAGATTCTGAGCAAGCTCAGAATCTGACCTATCAGATACTTGAGAATGATCTCAGGCTCAGAAGTTTTATAACCTTAGGCCCTGATCTTGAAATTTGTTGTTTGCGAATTTCCAACTGAATCCTATACCGTTGATTATATATATTTCAAACAAGTTTTCTATTATTTCGCAAGATTGGTACAGAAGTCATGATAAAATGCGCAAATACATGTATAAATATTTTCAAGAATAACTCCTTTATTTCTTTACCAAATCCTATAAGTGACAACACTTTAGAATCGTTTCTACGAGACGGTTCTTTAGAGTGGTCACAGTATAGGGTTTGGTTGAGAAGTGACGAGTTTAGTATTTGGGTACGCACCTTTATCTGTAACTCAGGATGAGTGTATATCGTTTATAATAACAGAAAAAATAGAATATACCCCAAATCAGACGTTTTCTGTAAGAGCTGTCTAATCATGATTTTCTCCATTTGCTTATTGATTAACCCTTTCCCTGATGAATATTCATGTAGGAAATAATGACGTCATGAATATTAACAAGATTACTTTTATAATGACATATGAACACATGACATTTTGGCTCAGACAGTAGCTGTAGAATAAGATCTACATTACACCATAAGCAAACAGAGTAGACCCGGATCAGACGGCTCCTATAGGAGCCGTCTGATCCGGGTCTACTCTGTTTGCAGATGCGTGAAAATGCGCTTACATAAGGGAAAGGGTTAATATAGATCTATAGCGCTATTGTAAAAACTAGTTTTCTTGTTCTTAATGACGTTATAAAAGTTAAGCTAATTAACAGGAACATTTTCTTATACATGTACATGTCTGTATACATGTATTCATCAGCTAAATAGTAAACATTTCATTTCAATATTTGCCCATCCTTAATTCTTCCCTTTTCTCCTACTCTTATTGTTTTCCACACATATGTCTTCTCTGGTGTATTATCAATTCTTATTCTCATTCCATCTGAACTTCACTCCTTGCATGTTATCCCAAGTTATTTCTCTTCTAATTAATTCTTTCGCCACCTGCCTTCTATGGCCAATTTAATTACCGTCGACCTTTGGGTCGAGTCGACCGTTGGGTCGAGTGGTCGTCCACATTATACAGTAAAACCTCTCTATAATGACCAGTCAAGAGAAGTCTGCTTTATGGTTTTAAAGACTGATCAAAGCTTAATGCAGGACGAAAGTTATGCAGAAAGCTCCTTTGAGAACTTTCTGCATTACTTTCATTCTGCAGTTAGCAATGGGGCGATTCCATTCTGCTTTAAGAAGCCACCTGCTATGTAAGGCATGATGGTTCTTTTTAAAGTGGCCGTTATGGAGAGGTCCTTATGTAGATGTTAAGTCTCAGTTCTAAAGCATGTAGTATTTTCATCGTCATTGAGCATAATACGTTCACCAGTCATTTCACAACAAGTAACCATCGTCTACTTCAAATATTGAAGTATATTTTACTTCTTTTTCATGAAAAACATGAACAAATCTACATAGTATGTTTTAAATACAGTTGAACTTCAATAATTTGAACTTTAAGGGACCATAAAATTTAGTTCGAGATAACACAAGTTCGAGTCATCCGATTTCTAATCTGAACAATTTCTCAAGGCCATAGCTTCATACAGGCCTAAAGTAATGCTGAAAGCTCCTGTAGGAGCTTTCAGCATTACTTTAGACATGTATTAAGCTGTCATATGTGTTTCTAGATATCTATAGCGATACATTTAGAGCAATTCTGTATTGCAAGTTTTGGAAAGACTGAACTTTTTGTTCGAGTTATCCGAGTTCGAGATATCTAAGTTCAACTGTATACCATATAAATTAACGCCATATTATTACCACTTTTACCACACGAACTTGCCCAAAGAAATATTATGAACCAAACCAATATACATTTGTAGGGGTTCTCTCGCTCTTGTGACCCTTGGAAAGTTAGTTTCCACAACCAACTTTCAAAGCAGTACGTACCCTACTCAGGGGAAACCGTCAGTCCCTGTACTGATCTGGGTATACACTGTTTGCATATGTACCTTTTTAAAGGACGATATAGAATAACATGGGTGAACCCTAATCCCCAGTCTTAGCCAACTAGCACTATGCATATTACTTGTGAAACTTCATCTGGACTGTCACAATATTATTCTGGATTGTCTCATTCTTCACCTGGATTGTCACCCTCTTCATCTGGATTGTCATATTTTTCATTTGGATTGTCACATTCTTCATCTTGATTGCCTCATTCTTAGTTTAGATTGTTATACATATGTATTTGTCGTCCACATTTCCCGGATAACACTCACTGCAGTTTTCCAGTTTCGATTCTGATCAAACGCCTACACACCCAGAATCTGATCTGGATCCAAATTATTTCAAACTCCCTCCAGCCAGGTACCTTCATTGTCAATGTCAACCATTCTGTAAAATATTCTGTCAAAACTCTGTCAAATTTCCCAGAAGGTTGTTGGACTACATTAGCATCGATATAGCATAGCTGGTAACAGGTACTGCCGCGCGAACCTCATCTGAAATGCACGGTAACTGCAGAAATGTGTTTTCCGCGACAAGGGGACCAGGCCATTTTGTTGCTATTATAACACCCTGAGCTAGACAGTTGGGTAGATAAGTTCAATATAAAACACTATAACTGCCATAGACGATTAATGCCGGGGATAAGTCGGGAGAGAAGACAGTTAGAGGGCGATTCCGCCTTTTATACAGAAGGAATAAACCACTAGTCTGATATTTTATGTTGTCTGGCGCACCCAGTCCATTCGCCCCAAAGTAAACTTCCCGCCATTTTATTCCAGCAAATACTTTGCATTCTATATACAGAAGAAACTGTCTTAAGCGACTCCTTTTTTTAATTAATTGAACGCAGAAATCTTAAAAAACAGATGGTTGCTTTATGCATGGCAAATGTAATGCAGAAAGCTCCTATAGGAGCTTTCTGTATTACTTTTGTCCTGCATTAAGCTACCACCTGCCATACAGACCCATAATTTGACTGCTTTTTTTATGGTCGCTTAAGACAGATTCTACGGTAGTTTGTTTTGAAAACGAGTCAACTCTGTACCGTGGTGGTGAATTCGGGATTGCCTATACGTACGACCAGACGAGATACTAAAAAACTCCGCCTTTCATCATTATTCAAACTGTTTTGTCGCTCAGGTTTTATTACTGAAGAGAAATGGAATGAATTGTTTAGATATGTATCAGACTACACAATTTGCAGACGATAATTACTAAAGTGTGTAAAGAATTAAATTCCCTCGTGCCGTTGTTCGTGTTGTGTATCACGGGAAACCATCTTATAAAGGGCGTCTGTTGGTTGTCTTCAGTTTGTTACACGTAAAGGAGTAAGAACGTAAAATGTCCGCTACACTTACAAACAGTGCAGACCCTACAATCAGTGATCGTGATACAATAAACTTCATTGCGTATGTTTTGGATTATCAGCACAGAGGTGCAGATATGTGTAAATTTGAATTAGTATATTAAAGACACATGTAAAAGTATACTATTTGGACTCAAATCTGATTACCTAGTGATATTAGTCTTTGCTATGATTTTTAATTTGCAGCTTTATAGGGCGTTTGAGTGTGTTATAGGAGTTTTCTGCAGTACTATTGGCCTGCATTAAGCAACCATTTGCCTTTTATATAGATGCCTATATAAATAAATTATGTGATATCATTAGCGAGACTTTACTGGGTAAATCACGTGACCTTGTACGGATGGCATTTTATCTGTGTCTTCTGTCCCATCTACACTGGACATCCGTATCATAGAATGTACAGTAAAATCCATCTAAACCGGACGTTCAATTTAGTATAAATATAGGTCTTGGAGACAGGAAAGGGTGATATACTGACAGCTGGGCCCTTGCTTGCGGTCGTTTTATAGAGGTATACATAGGCCAAAGTCTTGGTGAAATTTCGTCCATCATTTTCTGGACATTGTAGAAGTGTAACACGACTTCATGCGGGCATCCTCTGTCTGGACCGAGGTTAATAAGTCCCCTGTTAGTAGGTAATTCAATTTACAAGTGCATAACTGTGTGTGTGTTTGACAAATTGATTCCTTTGCAAACATTACCTTTACCTTGCTATGGGACGAAGCGGGTCCGGGGCGAATCGGCGATGACCATTTGTATACAATATGGATCCAAATTAGACACCCATTCATTAGGCCCCATTCTGTTCGATACTCAAATCAAATCATACATTTTTGTCTGCGAGAAGGGGAATCTGTTTGTTCAGGAAACAAGAACCAGTCCGCCATATATGCATACACTTTACCTACCATAGCCAACGGGTACACCGTAAAGGGTCGCGTGCAGACAACTCCCCCACTTGTTTTACTTGTAGACCCCTAGTGAACCCATGTTCACAAAACTTTCAAATTAAGGACCTATATCAGGGTCAAATACATAAAACTTATCTCTTCATTTCTTTGATTTCAAATACATAAAACTTATCCCTTCATTTCTTTGATTTCAATATACAGTAAAATTTTCTACAGCGATTGAATCAAATAAATATTATTCTGGGTTTTTAAGACGTGGTAGCTTAATGCAAGACGAAAGTTATATCCGTCGTTCTACATTAAGCTACTGCTTGCCTTTATAGACATCTATGGTTATCCATTTTGTGTTCACTATTGGCAGGTTCTACGCACTAAATTTCAATGTATTTATCAATATGTCATGATGAAAATATTCTCCGTATAAAAACGGGTTTTTGGTTTACAGAAATTTACAGAGACAAGAGCTATTCTAAATTAACAATTGATCCCTAATCAACCAACTGGATAGTGTAAAACATTGTTGTCTCACTGACCTAGTACATAATGTGGCCAAATAATTAATATGCTGAAAATAATATATTATGCATGATTATGTATCATATAGAGTAGTTTATATTATGCATGAGTATCCATGTCATAATTATTCATGCAGTCAGTTTTGTCCCAGAACTAGAATGTGCAGAAAAACTGATTTAAATCGTTGCTTCATGTAAACCTGTTTTCACGCATTTGCAAACAGAGTAGATCCAGATCAGACGGCTCATTTAGGAGCCGTCTGATCAGGGTCTGGTCTGTTTGCTGATATAATTTGAAAGATTTGTTTCTTTACTTTCTAAAATTGCGAACGTGTTACACTTTCCATATTTCATTATAACTATTTTGTCCATGAATATTCAGTAGATACTGAAATTTGGAATAAACATAGAACATGCAAAGAGTTTAAAGTGACAACCAAAAAGCAGGTCTAATACTTGATCTTAAGACACGATGGACTCTTAATGCATTTCTGAATTGCTTTCCTCTAGCATTAGGCAACCGCCAGATTTTAAAGACTACTTTGTGTATTCACTAAGTGTCTTCTTTAACCATTCCCCTGTTCTATGTGTATTCCAAATTTCAATACCTACTGAATAGTCATGGCCAAACTAGTTTGTAATGATACATGTATAATTATGGTAAGGGGTGGGGATAGGGAGCATTGCAGACATTTTAGATGATAAAAAAACAAATCCAGTTGCAAACAGAGCCCCTGATCAGACGGCTTCTATAGGAGCCGTCTGATCTGGGTCTACTCTGTTTGCAAATGCGTAAAAACACTTTTATATGAAGGAAATGGTTAACATAGTTCTACTGTATCGAAGACGTTTGAAATTGGATTCGTATAATATGAGTGTGTTTCTTTTCATCGCGATGTTATTATATACGGTAAACCATGTTTTAAGCGACCGTGGACTCATTCAACATTAGATTCTTCAAAATCTTGTAGTTTCTTAATACTTGGTAAAAGTTATTAGAGAAGCTTTCTGCAACACTTTGTCCTTCATTAAGCTAGCACCTGCCTTATAAATGTCCATGGCTGTCCTTTAAACCTGTGACTGTTAGATAAATGTCCATGACTGTCTTTTAAACCAGATGACCGTTAAATAAATGTCCATGACTGTCCTTTAAACCAGGTGACCGTTAAATAAATGCCCATGACTGTCCTTTAAACCAGGCGGCTGGTAGATAAATGTCCATGACTGTCCTTTAAACCAGGCGGCTGCTAGATAAATGTCCATGATTGTCCTTTAAACCAGGCGGTTGGTAGATAAATGTCCATGACTGTCCTTTAAACCAGGCTTCCGTTCAGTAAATGTCTACTGTCATTTAAACTATTCAACCTTTAAATAGATGCTCATGACAGTCCTTTAAATCAGGCAACCGTAAATAAATATCCATGACTGTCCTTTAAACCAGGTAATCGTTAAATAAATATCCATGACTGTCCTTTAAACAAGATAACCGTTAAATAAATGTCTATGACTGTCCTTTGAACCAGAGGACTGTGTAATAGAGAGAGACAGTATTGCAGAAAGGTCCTCTGGGATCTTACTGTATAAATGCCGTCTCGCATTAACCCGTCCAGTGCTGCAAACAAGTCACCAATGCCCTCTGTTCTGATCAGGGTCAGCACTATGTTTCGTTCCAAATCCTCTCGCAAAGTTTACCCATTCATGTTGTATAGCCTTAACCATTAAAGAAAGATGGAGTATTCCGCTCAGAAAATTCAGCGTCAGTATTTACCCCATAAATACGCATTTTCACGCTTTCGCAAACAGAGGAGACCCAGATCAGATGACTCCTATATGAGCCGTCTGATCAGGGTCTGCTCTGTTTGCTAATGGAAGTTAATAGGTCTGTTTCTTTACTTTCTACAATGTCTACAATGTTCCACCTTCCATAGTTCATTTTAACTAATTTGTCCACGAATATTCAGTATTCAGGTATTAAACTTTGGAATAAATATAGAACAGGGAAAGGGTTAAGTTACCATCTGTCTGGCAGTCGCTGTAGTGAAGTTTACTGTATATTCAAAATTCCAAGCGCACACAATGTCTCTCATTGGCCCAGGGATATCGAGCGGCTTTTGACCTAAATTTAATTATAAGACTTCAAGTGTAGAAGAAAGAGACGTAGCAATTAAAGCTTATCGTGTTATGAGCCTCCTGGCTGGAATTGCAAACAGCTTGGATCCAGATGAGACGTTCAGTAACACAGAGTAATATCTGGTTCCAGTTTGTTTCTCACTCGGTCCATAACTGCTCAGAGTCTTTAAAAGCATTGGAATTAAGTAACAGTGTGCCACAGATCAGCCTTTAAACAGAGATCATTGTTACGTCAGGATAATGGTTGAATTAGAAACGACAACCGTGTCAAATGACGTCATTCTGTGTCTTCTCTTAGCACAAGACAATTCCAGAACAAGAAATCAAATTTAACCAGAAGCTAACTTGTACGTTTTGGTGGTACTTTCGGGGGTTTTAGCTTCTAAGGTGCGCAGGAACAAATTTGGAGTGATTTAGATGGCGCAAGTAAATTACCGTTTTAGCAGAAGCATCGACAATTTCTACTTACCCAATCGTATAAAACTAAATATGTGTGGTCGACACTCTCCCGTCTGAACTCTATTATCTAAATTAACCCTTTCATTCATATAAACGCATTTTCGCGCCTTTGCAAACAATAAAGACCCAGATCAGAAGGCTCCTGTAGGAGCCGTCTGATCAGGGTCTGCTCTGCTTGCTTATGAAATTATAGTAGATCTGATTATGCACTGTTCTTGTCTAAGCCAGAAATTCCCTTGAAAAAAATACTTTATCAAAATCAAGTTTATGGATATTCATTAAATGATCAACTTATACAAATAAGATGTTCATTAGGGATAGGGTTAACATCGAATTAACAAGAAGCCTGATGAGTATATAAAACTATGGTTTTTTTATCATATACATTTAAAAATATAAATTTAAAGATATACGTTGCATTTTTTCGGCAAACATGCAATATGACAAACAGTTTCGATCCTGATGCAAAGACGAGTCATCCGGCATCTCATCTGGTTCAAACTGGTTGCAAAACGAGATTTAGATCTAGAGATTTAGAGTTTTGATGGAGAGTTTTATGTCAACAAACTTAACATTTTTCTTCATAGAGACGCCTTTGCAAACAGAGTAAATCCAGATCAGGTTGCTCTTGTATGCATATGACGTAATATACATGTAGATCTGATTCTTTTGGCATTATAAAAATAATTAAATAATTATCGAGCTTTTCCTATATAATTATAAAACTTCCATTTGCAAAATTTGTCATTGAACTTTTTTCCGTAATTTTCCTTCATTCAATTTCGAAAGCACTTTTAATACCATGTGATTGTGAAAATGTTTACACTGGTCACCGTGTATTTGCATAATGCAATGTGAGTTAGTTTATGCAATCTGAAAACAAACCTCGATATTGATAAACCTGAGTGACATGTATTTTCTCATCAACCTGAACCCTTACAGTGCGGGACACGAGTCACTGTTGTCCTTTGCAAACAGTGTAAACAGGCTCTGCACTGTTTGTCATGTTACACATTTATTTAGAAAACATGTTGAAAAAGAGTGTAATTGGGTGGGGGAAATATAAAAACCCAGATTAAATCATTGTTTTATTAATTTTTGTTAGATCTAGATCTGAAAAATTGACTCAAAAAAGTGTGATTGGGCAATTTAACGGTGTTATTAGTATTAGTATATTACATTACACCTAAGCTTCTAAAACGTTGCTATTACCACTAAGAACTCTGTTATAAATTTTACGGTTTTATAATAATGTAGTTATCTATGGTTGACGTTTTAAGTTTTGCCTCGTTCGTGAACTAGCTTAGTTTCCCGCCAAAAATTTCCACCATTTAGTTCATGGCCGAAACAAAATTTAAAGAGACGAATATTGATATGTACAGATATTTATAAGGTTTTACATTTTTATAATCAAATTAAATGTAATACAGTTGAACTTCGATATCTCGAACTTGGATAACTCGAACTTCGGGGTAACTCGAAGTAAAAGTTCGGTCCTTCCAAAATTTACAATACAGAATTTTGTTCTAAAATGTATCACAACGCACATCTAGAAACACATATCACAGCTTAATGCAGGTCGAAAGTAATGCTGAAAGCTCCTACAGGAGCTTTCAGCATTACTTTCGATCTGCATTAAGCTGTGAACCTGATAAATTGTCCATATTAGAACTCTGATGACTCGAACATCTGTTATCTCGAACTTATTGATATGGTCATTTGAAGTTCGAGGTATTGAAGTTCAACTCTAGTAGTGTTTTAGCATGCATATGCATTTCGTTGATATAATTTATTTAGTAAATTTTTAAACATCAAACTCCGACGTCTGCCTTTAACCCTTTCCCTGTTGAATATTCATGTAAGAAATAATGACGTCATGAATACTGATTAGTTGATTTTTTACACAGACAAATGTACACGTGTTTTTTCTTGTGTATTGTAAGAAGCTGTATAGCCAGACCTATTGTAATTTATTAAGCAAACAGAACAGACCCTGATCAGACGGCTCCTACAGGAGCCGTCTGATCTAGGTCTACTCTGTTTGCAAAAGCGTGGAGAGGCGTTTGTTTGGAATGGGTTAAATGCAATGTGATATCTTAACGTTATACTGGTATCTTGCGACCTGGCTCGTATTTTCAAACAGTTTGGATCCAGACGAGACGTCAAATAACGCGGTCTCTTGTCATAGCTGTTTGACACTCAGCAGTTTCAGGGAACATTTTAACGAATTGAAAGAAAGTAAAATTGTAGGAGGTCAGAAAATGAGCGGGCGTCATTTTTACAGCAATCGAAGAGTTAACTGACAGTTAAGGAGCCCTTATGATATTGCTTTAAACGTAATTGCGGAGGATTGTTTTTAAATGTTAGATCTTAGTATGCTGGTAACAGTTACCAGCAAGCCTTAACCTTTAGCCTGCTGAGCAAATTATTTTTACATAATTTTTTACCTACTACATTTTCAAAATTCAAGTTATAATCAAGTTGTCTACCATATTTCAATCAGAATGGCAAACTGTTTGGATCCTGATGAGACGCCGAGTTACTCGGCATCTCATCTGGATCTAATTGTTTGCGTAGGTATTCACTCATCCGTCCATAGCGGGATACAGGTTCATGTGTTTTCGTCGTACCCATCATCATGTTTTGTTTATTGGTAAAAACACCCAGAGATCACTGAAAGTTACATAAACACGAAAATTCACTGTAACCTTTCACACACACATGGCCAAGATCAGACGCCGAGTAACTCGGCATCTCGTCGGGGAGAAAAAAATGTTTGCAACTAGAACTGAATTTGTTAAATGAAATGGAGGATAGAAATTAAACAGCTTAAGTAAAGCACGTGACATAACGTTTTGTGGACAATAACTGCGCGTGCCAAGATATTTAACATTTATGCTACTTAAAATGTCGCTTGTAGTTTAACCCTTTCCTCCATGAATATTTATTTAAAGAATATTGACATCATGAATACTAGCAATTACTAGAAATTAGATTAATTGCTAGAATAGCACATGGACACAGGAAGTGTTGACCATGACTGAAACTGTAGAATCATAATTATTTATATTATATCATGCAATAATTGCAGATCCTGATCCGGCTCATACAGGAACTGTCTAATCTAGGTCTGCTCTAGTTGCAAAGGCGTAGAAAAGCGCACTTATGGAGTAAAAGGGTTAAAATGATACAGGGAATTTAGTAAAGAAGAAATTCTAGAAATCAAGTCTGTTTAGTCAGTTGGTTGCTTAATGCAGGGTGAAAATAACACTGAAATCTCCCAAAGGAGCTTTCTGCATTACGTTCATTCTGCATTAAGCTACCTTCTATTTTAAGACAAGTACTATTACTAATTTGTTCTTCTAGTTTAGAGGGGTTTTACTGTAGTTCGATTCCTGGGAAATAACCGGTTTAGAGACCCTGATCTATATCTAATTGTTTTGAAATGTCAGCCCACTTGTTTCCCGTGTTCAGATTTTAAAGCTTGATTTTTATTCTCAATACAATAGGTACTAACAAGTCCCATTTCAGCCTTTTCTATTTTATGTCTGCCTGTCTGTATTCCTGTCTATCTGTGTAACAAATCTGTGTATATAGTCTGTCCGTCTGATTGGCTCTGTCTTTTTTATTTTAGTACATTAGCACTATACATTAAAATCTCGATTGTTCGAATTTTCTGTACAGAAGAATTTAGACCCTTTTAGGCTGCATGCCTTTCACCATGCATTAAGCTGCGACCTGTCTTAAATATCGATAATAATACGTATTGTAGTGTTCGAATAATGGAGATTTTACTGTATTTCCTTATAGCTTCTACTACAAAGGTTCCCTATAGTCACGTTTTACATGCATTTCCTAACAACATGCACTATCTATGAGGGGGAGGATGCTTGATTTACAAATATTCTTTAGCATTGAACAATGAACAACATTTCGTCCGGTTATTATTTTTCCTAATAGTGTATCACCTGAAGTCAATCGAGTTCGTTTCACTCTGTCGACTGTGCGAATAGAATTAGAACAAAATAATCAATGGAATATTACAACTCGGTAAACCAACACTTCACATCATATGCTCAACCTGAATGACATTTCTAAACAGCTTGGATCTCATCAGGATCCAATATCTGTCTGACATTTCTGTCAATATTTTTACAAAAGCTTGAACGAATAGCAATTGGAAGTATGTGAAACTGTGACAGATCTGTGTATAATCAGGCCTCGTTTTATAGCAGGCTAGGTGTAAACAAGTAAACAAGTGATCTATGAAATATCGTACTAATCAAACAGATGATAGGAAAATCAACCTTTGTGCAGTACAGTATGGATGAGTTTGTACCGATACAGATGCCATAGTTTAGAACGAGATCTGACTGTAGCTATCCTTGCGTCATTTGAGAATTTAATCAATATTTGTTTACTAAACCAGGGCTGATAATAAAAGCGTTTAACCGTATTTCTGTTCAATATTCATGATAGAAATAATGACATCATGATTATTCATTAGGTGTTTTATAATGGCATATGTACACGGTTTTTTTGGTATTAGTAGAAACTGCAGTATTACAGTAAAACCTCTCTATTATGGCCACTAAATTGCATCAAGTATTTTGCATTAAAGGCAGGTGGCTGCTTAAAGCAATGTGAAAGTAAAACAGAACGCTCCTATAGGAGCGTTGTTTTACTTTCACATTGCTTTAAGCAACAGCCGGCCCTAAATACCAACTAATAAACGCAATTTAGTGGCCATTATAGAGAGGTTTCACTGTAGTAGAAACGGTAGTATATGATGTGTATTACTATTCCATAAACAAATAGAGAAAACCCTGTTCAGAAGTGTCTTAGTACATGGCAGTCTAATCAGGGTCTGCACCGTTTGCTAAGGCGTGTATAGTTTATATGAATGAAAGGATTCCTACACCACAGGGCTGGTAATGAGAGAAGTCTCTTTAAGACAATCTTAACCCATTCCCTTATAGGCTATTTTAGATCCAACATATTTGAATAAATCTACCGAAAAGGAGTATGTAGTAGAGAAAAGGATTTTTTTTAGAATTTGGTAGTTTTGAAACCATTGTGAGAAAAAGAGCATTTGCTCCTATGGAGCAAAATACTCTATTTATCACAATGGTTTCACAAAGTAACTTTTACAGAGGCGTCAAAAGGTGTCAGTATGAGGGAATGGGTTAATGAGTAGCCTCAATTATGGCACGTTTTAGAAATGGTGACAATATCGCCCCCCCCCCCCCCCCCCCACACACACACACACACATAACACACACAAAAAAACATAAGTATATATGTAAGCATATATACACATGTATAAAAGCGACATTGTGATGTTATTTGTAATGCAGATGCAATGTTTGATAAGAAAACACAATATACATATTGCTGAGTAACAGCGTGAATGAAACTTGTCCGTTGTGGATTATTCACGTGACATGCATTGACTCGGATACTTGTATGCTTGGTGCATATTGTACTGCTTATATCAGTTACATGTACATTTTAACTTCGATATATCGAACATCAGGGGACCATACAAATTAGTTCGAGATAACGGAAGTTCGAGTCATCCGATTTCTAATTTGAGCAATATCTCAAATTCGCAGCTTAATGCAGGTCGAAAGTAATGCTGAAAGCTCCTACATTAAGCTGGCACACATGTTTCTAGATATGTGTAGTAATACATTTTAGAACAATGCTTCATTGTTATCCTTAAGTTCGAGTTATTCGAGTTCGAGATATCGAAGTTTAACTGTGTATAGTTTCCAATAATCCTCTATCTTATATATACACCTTCCCACGCCTTTGCAAACAAACAGAGAAGACCCAGCTTTGTTTGTTCATGGAATTATGTATATCTGATTCTCCACATTGTTCCCGGGTCAAAACATCCGGTGTATAAGAATTCAGCTGATAAATATTCATGATGTCATTATTTCATTTGGTAAAGGGTTAACATGGTCAATGACAAACAATGTAGAACCAGATGAGAGGGCTTCTGAAGGAGAAGTATGATCAGGCAGTTTTTTGATTGCTTCGTAAATCATATCCTAAAGGTAACATCGGCGAAGTTTGAAAAGAATGCTTGCAGAAACATGAAAGTAAATATTCATTTGAGATACATATATGTACATGAACCTTTTAGCCTATGGACTATTTATGTAAGAAATAATGACACCGTGAATATTAATTAGATTAATTGTTATAATAGCACACAGACGCGTGTTTTTTTTGTTCTTGGCAGAAACTGTAGAATCATCTCTATATTATATCACAAGCAAACAGAGCAGACCCTGATCATATAGGAGCCGTCTGATCTTGGTCTACTCTGTTTGCCAAGGCGTGAAGAGTCAAAAGCGGATTTACTGTTCGTCTTTGGAGAGGAGATATCTGCAAAATTCCAGGGAGTTTTTGTTCAGTTTGAGGTAAAGGCAACATAACCCATTCCAAGACATATTGATTTTTATCGTTAGAGGAGCTTGTCACATGATATTCCAAAAACCCGAAGACGTCGTCTGCTGAATCAAATTGTTTTATACACATATGTCAGTCGATTAATTCGAAATTTTGTTTTGATCAATTTTTTGTATAAAACTATATTCACATATATAGAACTGTTGGGCATTTGTTTTTGTTCAGCAATAGGATAGGGGGCTTTGATTCTGGGTTAAACTATTTGCCTATGGTTAACTCAACGGAACCGAACGCTTCTAAATTAATGTAAAATAAGCAGGATGTTTTTTTATTTTCTTTGCAATTTACCTGATGACGTTTTATGTGAAAAAATAATGACATTATGAATATTTATTAGCTTAATTTGCATAATGGCACATGACTATTTGACCATGAGAGACATTTTAGAATCATGAGTCTATTTACATTGTAGTCACATTAGCAAAAAGAGCAGATCTTGATCGTTGATATCAGATGTGCCTAACCACTCATTAATTCTTTCCCTGTTCTATTTTTTTGTTAATAAATTCAACACCTATTGAATATTCATGGACTAAATACATGTAGTTAGAATGGAAGGTGGAAGGTGGAGCATTGTAGCCATTTTAGAAAGTAACGAAACAGATCTTTCAACTTCTATTAGCAAACAGTCCTATAGGAGCCGTCTGATCTGGGTCTACTCTGTTTGCAAATGCCTGAAAATGCGTTTGTATGAAGGAAAGTGTTAATCTTCGGCATACTAGGCAGATGTTTCGTCCATTGCAAATATCATCTATTTCAGATTTTGAAACAGGCTTTTGTTTTAATCCAAAGAAGCAATCAGACAATTTAAATCCTCATAAGATGCCGAGTTACTCGGCGTTTCATCTGGATTCAAACTGCGAATCTCATCATCACCAATTCGCCATTAGCTGGTATAGCAGTTAACTGCTCTCCTCTAACTGTTCGTTTTCGGCAATGCTACGGCATAGTTTGCGTGTCAGCCAATTGATTATTGCAGCAAAACAGTGGAAAAAGCAGCGTGCTCCAAAATCCAAGATCAATAGCTTTATAATACGTTTTGAAAAATACATCCAAGCGAATTATACATCGAGCGCTAAGTGCACAAGCCCTTGTACCTACGCTCTGTTGGCGAATTCGGGATGCCTTTGTTTGCAGTCAGACTGGCTCTAGTCAGGACAGCCAGTAAGTCCGTGTCTCATTAGGATACAAACTATCTGGCACTCTGATTGGGGGTTTAGAAAGAAATCGAAGAAAAGCTACTCTGAAACTTAAAGACAGTTTTTCTACATGTTCAGTAGAGGTGCAGATAGGAGGCGTAAATCTAAACATTTTCAAGAATAGCTCCTTTATCCACAGTGTAGGGTTTAGTGGAGAAATGACGTTTTCAGTGTTTGGGTACGCCCCTTTATCTGTAGCTCTGAATTGTTGTATAAAGTTATTCCATGTGTGCCCAGTTGTCCTTAACCCATTCCCTTCTGAACAATGTTTAGACACAACCTATTTGAACAAATTTACCGAAAAGAAGCATTTACTAGAGGAAAGGAATTTTATAAAAGTGTGTTGTTTTGACACCAGTGTGATAGGAGCAAATGTTCTGTTTATCACAATGGTTTCAAGATATAACTTTTACAGAGGCGTCGAAAGGCGTCATTTGGAGCGAATGGGTTAATACTTAATAGCGATTTAGAGAAACTCATGTTCGACGGAAAATCGCTCATAGGGTCTGCCACAATGGACGACTGTGTGGTTGATTATCTTTGCAAAACTGCTTGGATCCAAGCTGTTTGTAACGATTTATGTGTTCGAGTACAACGAAAAGTCCAGACATTATTTGAAGACGCATCTACCTGGGACGAAAGAGTTAAAGAAAGATGTTATAAACTGTATTGAGAAAAATGTGCCAGACCGCCCAAGTGACTTTCACCGTTAACGTTAAGCAGATTAGGCAAACGTTGTCGTCTGCAAACGTTGTCGTCTGCAAACATTGCATTCTGCAAATATTGTCGTCTGCAGACTTTGACGTCATTGTCGTCTGCAGACATTGTTGTCTGCAAACACTGCTTTCTGAAAATATTGTCGTCTGCAAACATTGCCGTCTGCAGTTATTGTCGTGAGCTTTCGAACATGTTGCCAGAGTATTTTACAGTTCAGATCCAGATAAAGCACGCGGTTTCTTGCTGTCTAACCCGGATCCAAACTGTTTGTAAATAGTAAACACTTAATCTTCATCGACTGCCATAACATTAGTACATAGAGACGCCTTTTGAATCCTTTGCAAACAAAGTAAACCTAGTTCTGATGGCTCCCGTAGGAGCTGTATGACCAGAGTCTGCTGTTTACTTAACCCATTCCCTCACAGGCTATTTTTAGATCCAACCTCTTTGAATGAATCTACCGAAAAGGAGCATAAACTAGAGAAAAGGAAACTTTTGCAATTTTGTAGTTCTGAAACCATTGTGATAAATAGAGCATTTGCTCCTATGGAGCAAATGCTCTCTTTATCACAATGGTTTCAAAAAGTGACTTTTACAGAAGCGTAGAAAGGCGTATTTATGGGGGACATGGTTAATGAATATAATGATATGGCTCTTTTTCTCTACAGTTTATGCTATGGTAGAAATCCCGTTGTCCTTGGTGTCATTACAAATTAACTAGTTCCGGCATGAATATTCACGAAGTAAAGGGTCTAATAAGACGTTTGCTAATACATATGGGTCAAAAATAGGAATGTTAAGTGGAAAATCCCGATTCTATTATCTGCGGTAGATAACTCAATATTGTATAAGCGTTCTCTAAAAAGCAACTTCTGGAACTGAACAATAAAAACACGGAATTGAAATGCATTGATTTCCTGTTTGAATCACAATGGAGGCATATCTGGCGTTAATTATCCTAGAAATCAGAACAAACCATTGGAACAATCAGGTCTGCCCTTGCATTTGCTTAGTTCAAATATTTACTCAGATTTACTCGCCGTATAGGCCCATCTACCCCAATTCTACCGTAAATTCCAGACTATGAATCCGGTCTTCCGGGTATTTTGGCGATACTGAATAGAGACGACAGACAAGTTTAAAAGCCGACCAGATCACAGTAAATAAGTGTGTGATCTGGATCTAATATACACCTGAAAACGGGCTTATAATGCTACTGATATTGGCAGTTGATTTTAAGCACTTATGACTCTGATGGGATTGGAGTACAGTAAAACCCCTCTATAACAGAATTCTAGTAGAGAAGAATTGACATACTTTTAGGCAGGTGACTGCTTAATGCAGGGTGGAAGTCAGACAGAAAGCTCCTAGAGGAGCATTCTGTATGACATTCAGCATGCATGAAGCTGCTACCTGTCTCCAGGGCCGACATTTCTACTGTTTAAAGGGGCCTTTACTGTTATTTCTGATGCTGCTGACAACGTTTGAACGAATTTGATTTTCCGATCAATCATTTTGTCCGAATTGAAATTTAGACTCTAATATCACTAATATTTTAGTTAATAGAATATAATAGAAGTGTAGAATAGAATAGTTTAAAGTAGAATGGAATAGAACATATGTTAATAAGATTAGAGTAAAAAAAAAAGAATAAAAATAGAACAGGACTGGGTGGAATGAAATGAAATAGAGATGGATGGAATGGATCTTAATTAGATTTAGTGAGATAAATACTACAAAAGAGAACATATTAGAAAGTGCTGTGGGATTGAAAACAGCAGCATAGATATACCAGCAAAATTATCGAAAGATATTGAATAGAAAAATATAGGATAACATCATATCGAGGGGTTAATGCCAGAACTCGCTAACTAGCCAATTTTACGATTTTCACTTTTTTACATATTCTGATATAATTTTGTCTTCTGCATATTATGCTCTTTTCCCCATCATCAGATGGTGTTTCTTTCCATACTTATTGATCAGGATCCAAACTAGCTATTACATAACGCTATAAAAGTGTTCTGCCAGAACAGACCATCTTTCAATAGCCCCCTTAACCTTACGCTTTATGCACAGTTTTACTGAGCCAGAACGTGCCATCTGTCAATAGCATCTTTTGGCATAAGGCTAACTTGCAGATAAAATGATTTTCTGTACTGCCAAAACATTCCACGAACAGTTATCCTTTTCTGGCAGAGCACATCTGTACAAAATATTCAAAAAGCAATGGGACCAAAACTAGCTATTAAAAGATAGCCGCTAAAATTTTCTTCTTACAAATATTTTCTTCACGCAAGAACCCGCTATTTTAGAATAGCCAGTTCTTGCACGCATGTTTCAGCACCATGCGGATCTTAATTCTGTATCATAAACAAGATATCTAGTTACAGCCTGTTCTGGCATGTGATATCAATGCATTCTTTTCTTAATTTGGTGATGATAACTGGCTAGTATACCCTTGGAAAGTACTTCAGATTATCATATAAACGCTTGTTTTTGTGGAAGATATGACTTTACGTGGAGGCTTACATAAATAATTAAAGGTAAGAATTTTTCTAGTATATAGTTAGATGCAAAACGTAAACTATACATGTATACCAGTTTTATATTGTAAGAATTATTGAGTGTTACATGTAATGGTCAAACGCTCATCAAAGAGCAAACTGTGTTGGGGTTTTTTCAATGTTCACTTTCCAAATTGTAGGGTTTGTATTATTCTTTGGTGTGTTTGGCATTTTACAATTAGGTTGTAATAAATTTATTCCAAATACTAGGTATGACATAATTATATAAGTACATTGTTAGCATTAAAAAGGCGATTACTAAACTATATAGTCTTTGGTTAAAAGTCAAGGCCATGTTTGATGTTAACACATATTTAGATGGCATAAAACATTATTTTTCAGATGGAAGTGGATTGAGGATGAAACAGTAACAATAGTTTCAAAAACAATGTTACTCGAGACAGGTTGATAACAACAATACAACAAGTAATGATGTGCGAGAACACGCCACAGCTCATGTAGTACATGGACTAGCAGAAGAAAATTACACAAACGGTATGGTGGAGTTTGAGTTACAGAATAAACAGGAAAAAGAATCACACTAAGGTTAATAAAGATAAAACTGACCAATATCAAGAGCATGACAACCACGCAACACAAATGTTCAAAGACAATGAACACAGTGAAATATCAGAAAGTGTGAAGGAAATAGATCTACTTGAAGAAAATCTGGATGTAGTGGTCCATGGTGAAGCAACAGAAAGTGTAGATGAAATAAACGTTCAAAAAGAGACACTGCTTAAAAAGAACACAATGAATCAGCAGAGGGTGTGCAAGAAAGGAACGCAAATGAAAGTTTGATTGAGAATAAAAGACCATGAAACAGCAGAATATTCAACAGAAAGTAACGTGCAACAAGAAGAAATTTATGTAAAAGGACATGGTGAAACAGAAGAAAATATGAAAGAAAGCAACAGACAAGGAGAGAAAAAAATGTTGTAAATGAAAACAACGGAACAACAGATGCTTTGAAAGAAATGAACTTGCACACTGAATATATGGACGATGGTGGACATAGTGAAACAACAGACACCGTGCAAGAAACAAACTTTAAACATGAAAATAGGGATGAAAATGACCACAGTGAAACACCAGAATGTGTGAATGAAGAACGTGTGCATCAAGCAGAAATAAATGAGATTGAGACAATAGATGGTGCCAAATGAACTAACTTTCAACACGAAAACTAAGAAACACCAGACGGTATTATACAAATCGATTCACAACATTAGAAAGTAAATGATTCGCGGGAAAGTGATATGACAGACACAATAGAAGAAAATGAGTTAAAACAACAGAAGCAGAGTGAAAATCAGTGCGTAAAAGAAAATAAAACTCAACAAGACAAATCAGATGGCCAAACTTTGAAATTATAGTATCACTCAGAAAATAACACACAACATGAAAAAGTAACAAGTACATGTGTAAATGATACAGACACACTTAACTATGAACAAAACCAAAGTGAAAACAAGTCTGAATACGGAGTAAGGGGAATATGCGAATTACATGATCAAGTGAGAAAATTTAGAAAGAATAGGTCAAAGAAAAGAAAAACTCAACAAAAGTAATCGGACAAAGATATGAAAAACTCGACAAAAGTTGAAGTACCCCGGTATCTAAATTCTTCTAGTTCAGATGAAGATGTTCCATTGAGTCATTACAACACACTTCACGTTTGGAAAAGAATGTCGCAGAAAACGAGTCTGAGGATGAACTCTGATCCGCTGCAAGACGCCGTAAAGTCTATAGATAGTGAATGTGAACATTTACTTTTAACAAAAAGTCGAGAAAGAAATCAAAGCGTGAAAAAACATTCAAAAGGATCTGGCACAAAACAGTGAAAATTATACAAAAGAGAAAGTAACGCAAGAACAAATGTCATTCATGATGTACTACAAAAAAGTGCAAAGGATGCTGAATCCCAAAAGCAAATATTTTAAAAGGAAACTGAAATAACTAAGGCTGTGTTGTGGGCGAATGGTTTAACATGGGAACAGGTACGCCCTTACGGAGGTTGCTTTTTTGAAGGATGTGGGAAACAACTTAATATGACAGCAAGTATGCTTAGAAGTCACTTGTGCAAGACTATTGGTGATAGTTTAGAAGATTACATCTGGTTTGTCATGAACACAACCAGATAATGAAGAAGCATTTGTCACGGAATATCTTAAAGAAATTGAAAAGCAAAGACAGGAAGGTTACTTGACAAGTAATGTGGCAGATTGTCTCTCGTTAGTCCAGGCGAAATGTCATTTACATAAAAAAAGACGAACAACCGATTATCAGGATGTTCCCGCTTGAAAGTTACCAAAGGGAAACTGGAGCAGAAAATGACATTACACTAGCTTATGTGTCTATCCCAGGGGTGTTTGAACATGATGATGCTAGTGTTGTGATTTCTGCAATACAAAGAGAAAACACTGCAATGACGATTGTATGCATAAGATGTGAAGAGAGAAGCGGTACCTATTCGGTAATATCAATGCAAGAGTGTTCCTCAAGATAGCACATCGCCATCAAGAAAAATCAACACCAAGGAAAAAAGCAATATTTTGTCTACTCCCGTATATAGCTTAATTTAATTATAATTGTAAAATTATTGTTCGAGTGCCAAACACCATTGATTCGAATGAGATGCACAGTTACTCGGAGTATCATGTGGATCAACACTGTTTGCCTGTGTTATTTCCCTTAGGGTAAGACAGTAATCGGGCTTTAAATGATATGGGGAAGGATAGGAGTTTGCTGCAAATTATATAAAAGCGCTGTTGCATGGTTCCTGCTGTAATAATTAATCACAAACAAGACACATTGTTTCTATCGGTCGTTTACAGTTAAACTTGGCTAATCATTTACTTTATATAATATGCATTTTCATGCATTCGCAAATAGAGTAGACCGAGATGAGACAGGAATTGCATGATCATGGGTCTGCTCTGTTTTGTATAACATTGTTGCCTGGACTTTTCATAACTGCTTACATCAATAAAAATTCTTATGTTAGACAAAAGAAAACAATAGACAAAACTACTTAAATATGCATGATAGGCAGACTTTGCATAAATACAAATCAGGTAAAGGGATAATTGCAGTACCTATGGTGTTTTTGACTTTTACACTTTATGCTTCTGTATTATTTTCAGCTAGATGAAAACTAAACGCACTTTTAACATACAGAGATAGCCCTTTTTGATCCTAGATTGGTTCGTTTGCAATAAAATTATGTCTGCCAAAACTGTCCACCGACACTTAAGACCCTTTTATATACATTTTCGTTACATCAAAAACAATTGTCAGTCCAGTCAAAACAGGCCATCTTTAATTGGTATGTTCTGGCAGGCAATTGGAGTATTTTATTGTTACGTTTCGTTTTCGCCAAAAATCGCTATCGACAGTTGGCCTGTTCTGGCACGTGTAAAGTGATGTTGTACTGCAAAAATCTTCACTGCCTGAACAAGCTATATTTCGTTAGCCTGTTCGGGCAGAACGTAATGATGGAAAAATGGAGGAATTTAGAGAGCCAGAACATTTTTTTCATTTTTTGAACCAATTACTCATTATAATAGAAAAATATACATATAGTATAATAAAGCACATAAAAGTCAATGCTTTTTCTGATTTTGGCTCGAAATCCGATGTTTTTATCTATTTTAGAAAGTAAAACGTGTCTCCTGTAAAATTTGAAAAAGTAGAGATGGAGAGTTCTGGCATTAACCCCTCGATATACATGTATATAAATTTTGTAGATTAGAGTAGACTGGATTAGAGTAGAGTAGATTAGAGTAGAATAGATTAGATTGTAGTAGAATATATTAGAGCATAGTAGATTGTAGTAGAATATATTAGAGTAGTGCGGAGTAGAGTAGAGTTAGATTGTAGTGTAATATAGTAGAGTAGTGCAGTGCAGAGTATATTAGATTGTAGTAGAATATAGTAGAGTAGTGCAGTATAGAGTAGATTGTAGTAGAATATAGTAGAGTAGAGTAGTGCAGGGTAGAGTAGATTGTAGTAGAATATAGTAGAGTAGAGTAGTGCAGGGTAGAGTAGATTGTAGTAGAATATAGTAGCGTAGTGCAGAGTAGAGTAGATAAGATTGTAGTAGAATATAGTAGGAGTAAAATAGTGCAGGGTAGAGTAGATTGTAGTAGAATATAGTAGAGTAGAGTATTGCTGAGTAGAGTAGATTGTAGTAGAATAGAGTAGAGGAGAGTAGAGTAATACGTTAGCAATAACTGTACTACATTACAAGTTAACAGTAGGCTGATTGTGGATAAAAAGTATGCGATATTTGCTTCTGATGCCGATCCGATTTTCAATAGAAACAAAATATGGGTAAGTATCATTCAAGCCCAAACAGGTCAACTATTGAACAGACCGAGGTCCATTATAACCCAGAAATCAATATTGATGCTCTATTTTGTCATAAATCAATATGGATGTTCTACTTTGTCATAATTCATTTGTCGAAGCACATCAGAATACAGAAAAATGGTTAAACAGCACACGTTACAGCCATCATGAATTAGTCGCCAGATCTAATTATAGGTTTTACCCCTTACTGCTAGTGTCCCCTAACCCTTTACTCCATGAATATTCATGTAAGAAATAGTGACATCATCAATATCAATTAGATTAATTGTTTTATTAGGAAATAGACGCAGGAGGGAAAGTCAAAAATCATATGTGTATTATATCATAAGCAAACGGAGCAGACCCTGACCAGCCGGCCCCAACAGGAGCCCTCTGGTCTGGGTCTACTCTGTTTGCAAATGCGTAGAAATTCGGATTTATGGAGTAATTGCTTAAAAAAGACACATGCAAACAGTGTATACCCAGATCAGGGGAATACGGAAGGAGTCTTCTAATATGTGTATGCATTGGTTGCTCCAGACATTATTGTCCAGATGTAACTTCGACAAGGATTTCTTACCGAAGAAGTCACAAAATGAAAATTGGAGTCATTCAAATACGCATTTAATTAATTTCACTAAGAACACGGATTGAAAAGCAAAATGACTGGTGTCTAAAAATGTATATGTATATTATGTAGACACAGATAATAAACTCGTTTCAGAATAGTCTTCCTGGGGCATATTTGGCTGTTAGGTATTTTGTCAAAGATTTGCATGACCCATGTAAATGAAGAATGTATCAGTTCCAAATATAGCATTTGGTGAATACACTCGAAACGTGTACGTAGACAAGGTTTAGGCACCTTTCAAAGTAAACCAGATTAGACGGCTCTTTCAGGAGATGTCTGATCAGGGTCTGCTCAGTTTGCTAATGTACTTTGATAGTTCTGTTTTTTTACTATCTAAAATGACTACAATGTTCCTCCTCCCATATTTCATTATAAATAAATATGCCCATGTATATCCAGTAGGTATTGCAATTTGAACTAAACATAGAACAGGGAAAATGGTTAAACTGTGCATCATCAGGGTAAGATAAACTGATTTGCCATAGGAATTTTAGTTATATTTTAATATGATTACAAAAAATGAATTTTGATAAAAACTGCACAATAATCTTCAAGTCTTTCTTTAAAATTGTTCGCTAATTCTTCAGAATTGAGAAGACTCCTTAAATAATTTATCGTTAAGCCAGGTTTAATTATCTTAGCGAATTGAAAATAGAAACTTAAAGCTGACATTTTTGCGCATGCGCAATATGCTTGATGCGCAAATGCTGAACGCTCGACTTGAAAGGGAAGAAATCTGAACAAAGGCATTACCCTGAGTAGTGAGTACCGTGTGTATTCGGACAGACAGACATTGACACACAGTGTAGACGCAGATCAAACTTGTCATGAAGGAGGAGTTTGATTAGGGTCTACACTATTTGCTACTGTGTCAGTCTTATTTAACCATTTACTCCATAAATATGCCTTTCTTCCCGTTTGCAAACATAGAAAACACAGATCAGATGACTCTCTTGGTAGCCCACTTATCATGGTCTTGTCTACGTACTTATGAAATAAGATATACAGTAAAACCTCTCTATAACGGTCACTAATTTGTGTTAATTAGTTGGTATTTAGGGCAGGTGGCAGTTTAAAGCAAGATGAAAGTGAAAAAGTACGCTCCTATAGGAGCGTTCTGTTTCACCTTCACCTTGCTTTAAGCAGCCACCTGCCTGTAACACAGAATACTTGATGTGATTTAGTGGCCGTTATAGAGAGGTTTTACTGTATCTTATTCGGCAGAGTCTGTCATGATAAGTTAATATTCATGAGGGCATTGTTTCTTGCATGAATATTCACGAAGAAAGGGGTTAGTGTTGTCAAAATTGTTGAGAGGGAAACTTAGTGTATGAATATTTAGGGTAATGGTTTACCATGGAAACGCTTGTTCACCAATAGTCTGTCTTAGTCCCTTCCCTCTTGAATATTGTTTAAGAAATAATGAACTTATGAATATTGATTATATCAATATTTATTATGTCATATTAACAGGAGAAGTTTTTGGGCATGGCAGACACAGCAGAATCAGATCTATATAATTCCATACGCAAATAGAGCAGAGCCTGATCAGAAAGCGTGAACATGCATTTCTATGAGGGAAAAGGCTGATTGCAGTGACAAAAATGTTTATTTGTTTCACTTTTGGATAATTGGTATACACCTTTTATGACTCCAGAACTAGTTTATAAACACGCATGACTTGTAGTACTAGTTCACTACTATAACACAAGAACTTCCTTGTCATATCGCTATGAGTACCCGCGATATCAGCGCTGACAATTTGAATTCAGAATTGTTTGACACCTAGGACATAAGCTGCAAAAAAAGAAACCAAATATTTATTTTGAAGATGAAACAGACATATACAGCAGCTGACAACAAATGTGTCAGCTGTTTAACCCCTTCCCTTTGTAAGCTCCTGTAGGAGCCGTCTGATCAGGGTCTGCTCTGTTTGCTTATGGTGGAATATGGATCTGATTCTACAGCTTCTGCCTGAGCCAAACTGTCCTGTGTTCATATGCCATTATAAAAAGTAATCTAATTAATATTCATAACGTCATTATTTCTTACATGAATATACAACAGGCTAAAGGTTGAATGCTATGCACGGGTATTTGCAGTGTGACTGTTCAAATCATCGGAGTATGGGTTTGTATCATCGATCTTCCAAACACAGCAGCCCAATCACAAATGGAAATCGATATCAATAAAACACGAAGCCAATGATATAAGGATGTTTAACCATTAGTGTGCTAAGCGTGGTCTGGCTGATACTTTGCAGCTGTTTGTCCTGCTATATGCGTGATCTGGCTGACGCTTTGCAGCTGTTTGTCCTGCTATATGCATGATCTGACTGACACTTTGCAGCTGTTTGTCCTGCTGTATGGGTGATCTGACTGACACTTTACAGCTGTTTGTCCTGCTATATGGGTGACCTGACTGACACTTTGCAGCTGTTTGTCCTGCTATATGGATGATCTGACTGACACTTTGCAACTGTTTGTCCTGCTATATGGGTGACCTGACTGACACTTTGCAGCTGTTTGTCCTGCTATATGGATGATCTGACTGACACTTTGCAGCTGTTTGTCCTGCTGTAAAGGTGATCTTTACAAAAAATAATCTTATTGATATTAATGGTGTCATTATTTCGTGCATGAATATTCATGAAGTAAAGGGATAAAAATAGAGAGTGATGTATGTTAGTTCCACTGTTCTTTCCATCTCACTGCCCTTCGTTAGATACATTCCCTCTTGAGACTAAACCACAACCCATCTAAATGCAATTTGATTGTCTATTATCAAAGAGCGGGAATCGAAATGCGGCGCCGTGCAATTTTTTTTACTAAACTCAAGCTCTTTACCAATAGTAACTCAATTCAAGCTTTTTACCACTAGGTCATCGTTTTCTAAAATGCTTGAACAAATCGGAAGAACAATCGGTCGTGGGTTCAAGCAGCTACATTTTCTAGCAGTATAAGTGTTACTGCTGGTTTTGT
Organism: Azorinus chamasolen; assembly: GCA_963576725.1. Taxonomy (NCBI): domain Eukaryota; kingdom Metazoa; phylum Mollusca; class Bivalvia; order Cardiida; family Solecurtidae; genus Azorinus; species Azorinus chamasolen. The sequence goes on from OY755243.1 coordinate 35,442,953, forward strand.
ATATTTCATGGATAGGTCATTTATGTTAGTCAGCCATGCCCTACCCTTCATGCATTTATAATGGTCTGGTAAACACAGCAGCCCTGGTAAATACAACTCAATTAATAATATAACATTTTGTACAACTAATGCAAGAATGCCATAACACGCTCGTGCTCGATTGTATGATAAGTTAGATAACACGTGCATGGGCGTATTCAATAGCAGGTCACTTCACCCTTAATCTATGAATATTCATGAAAACAATGACGTCATGATTATCAATGAGCTGAATTCTGATAATGCCTTATGAGCCTATGTACTGTTGGTCTTGGTAAAATTGTAGAATTATATTTCATGCCATTTCATAAGTAAACAGAGCAGACCCTGATCAGATCGCTCCTCTTGGAGCCATCTGATCTGGGTCTACTCTGTTTTCAAAAGTTTTAAAAGACATATATAGGTAATTAATCCTTTACTTCATAAATACGCATTTCTATGCCCTTGCAAACAGAGTCGACCCAGATCAGACGGCCCCTGTAGGAGCCGTCTGATCAGAGTCGGTTCTGTTTACTTATAAAATTGTAATAGATATGACTCCACAATTTCTACCAATACCAAAAACGCCGTGTGTACATCTGTCATTATAAAAGAGTAACCTAATTAATATTCATGATAGCATATCTTCCATGAAGTAAAGGGTTATATGATTATAAATGTATATGGAATAAATAGTTATCGTCTGCAAAATATTGTCGTCTGCTTAATTCTTAAAAGTACAGCTTGTTTTTTCTTTCTTTTCTTTTTTTCTCATATGAATCCAACCTGTTAACAAAGGTATCTAGGGATTTACCTTTAGTGGAGTGAATATAACATGATTTATAAGTATTTTCCGGCCATAAATAGGACCTATTTAGGTCACGGCCATTGAGCTGGAACCAGCAACATTCGAAGTAATGAGTGAAACTTTATTGCTATAGGAGAATTTTATCAATAAGTCATGTGCATAGGAATGCACCAGAGCGAAATGTTTCATGCAAATCAATTAGTATTTTAGCTTTTAGCTTTAGATGAAATAAAAAAGTTAAACATAAATGGAAGCTCTAGTTTACCCGACTTGTTAATGAGTTCTAATGGGACACAGTCTGATATTATTGTTCTATTCTGTTCTATATTAATATACCCGTATGTACCACAATGTGAAACGTCAATATTTGAACTATCTAATAGTATCTATACATTATATAGGGACCTATAGGGACATAGGCCAATCGTTATCCAACCAGAGTCTACACTGTTTGATAATTAATTTTCAGAATTTTGCATCAGCAAACTAATTCTATAAAAAATCTCTTCAAACGAAAGTTAGATTAAATTAAACTGCATATTTGTGAAAGTACTCCTCGAAAATGAGGTTAAAATGGGCAAAATACAGTCGAACTTCTCTAAAGCGACCTCTTGATGAATAAACATGGGTGTTTTTAAAAAAGCAGATGGCCGCTTTATGCAAGACGCCAGCAATGCAGAACGCTTCTTAGGAGCTTTAGTTTTCTAAAGTTTCTCCCATGGCCAACGGTTCCCAGGTTTAGGTACCATTATAGAGATATATCAACGGAATATTCATGGAGTAATAGATTCTTGCATAATTATTCATAAGGTCAAGGATTAATCTAGCTTATTAACCCTTTCCTTCATATAAACGGATTTTCACGTACTTGCAAACAAAGTAGACCCCGATCAGACGGCTCCTGTAGGAGCCGTCTGATCAGGGTCTGCTCTGTTTGCTTATGGGGTTATAATATACATGTATCTCACTCTACTGTTTCTAACAATACCAAACACATAATCCTATTTACACATGCCATTAAAAAAATCAACTAATAAATATTCAAAATATTATTATTTCTTACATGAATATTGAACAGGGAAAAGATTAAATACTTGTGTGAGACAATTTTCCAGAATGCCTGATATGAGTGGATGTTAATGAACTTTGATTAGGAAATCAACAGTACTTAAAATCAGCCCAAAGCCACCATCGGTCAGCCCACTGAAAAAGCGTTTCATTTCAAAATTGACATATTTATTCAATTATTGACAATTTTATCTATTTAACTAAAGTGACCCGTGACTCTGCCGTTTAAACGTATCGGATATCTATAAATAATAGGACTTATTGAAATATATCTTTAGACTGGAACAATACTTAACATTGTCGAGTCATCAGTTTTATTGACACTTTGAATTGATTGTTTATAGATAGACAATGGAAAAGAGGAAAGCGGGGTTTAATGATTTTGGAAGGAAAAAAAACAAACTATTTTCAGACTTATTCATATGGACCTTGAACTGTTGAACTGTACTTCACGTCTAAACAAGTGTCAACACCTCAATCAGCCTCGTGTACTGTAAAACCTCTATATTTCAAGGAGTTAAAAGTGGTTGCTTAACACGTCACACCATGAATATTCATGTAAGAAAATAATGATATCATGAATATTCATTAGCTGAGATTTTATGATGACATTTTAAACACGACGAACATGTGAAATTTAAGTCATGGCTGAAACTGTAGAATCATATCTATATTATTCATAAGCAAACAGAGCAGACCCAGATTAGACGGCTCCTACAGGAGCCGTCAGATCTTGGTCTACTATGTTTGCAAAGGCGTTAAAAAGCGTATCTATGGAGTAAAAGGTTAATAGAGCATACGTAGAAATAATGCAGACATCTCAGTGTTAGCTTTCTGCATTACTTCCGCTCTGCATTAAGCTACCACCTTTCTTTGTTACTCAGAACACGACATCTTTTTAACATTTTCCCTGTTAAATATTCATGTAAGAAATAATGACATCAAGAATATTTATTAGCTGTAATTTTTATAACGTCATAATTATGTACTCAGGGTGTTTTGGTATTGGTATAAACTGTCAAGTCAGAGCTATAATAATGTCCTGTAAGGATATACCTTGATTAGGGATGACTGATCTAGATCTACTCTGTTTGAAAAGAGGTTTATATGAATGAAAGGGTTAAGTGCCCACTTACTGTTAAAACAAACTCATAAATGGCAGGATGGTGAGTATGGAGGACAAGTGCAGTCCAGACAGCTTCTATAGGAGCTTTATGCATTACGTTTGTCCTACATTAAGCTATCACATGTCTTAACGACACTTCAGTAACTCTTCTTTTTAATAGACGTTTAGGACGTATTGTAATGTCAGACATTTTCAAACATTAAGTCAGTCATCAATATCGGGACGAGGATTCTGGATGGACTTTGCACTCTTTGCACATTATTAACATACAGAATACGTTGAGTTGCGTACAGTGTGGAACCTGATTAGCTATCACGTGACGACTGTGCCCCTGTTCCCATAATACCTGCCTGTACTGCCATTTGGTCCCTCTAGGAATGATTATAGTCACATAAAGACATCAGTTCCCATCTAACCCCTGGGCAATCCGATTCAGACAGTCAAAAACTTTAATTCTTCAGTTTTATTACTTTCTTTTCGCATTTATTTGATTACTTTTAGTTTGCCTTCCAGCCCTTTTTGGTATTCGACACATTAAAATGTTTGACATACAAACCACCATAGCTGTTACCAGATTTATTCTCTGGGAAAATAGATTAAATACACATCACCACGTAAAGATAATATTTTATTGGTTTATCGAACAAATTATTTCAATCGCCTCATTCACTCATTTACTTTTTAACCATCTACTCCATAAATAGGCATTTACACGCCTTTGCAAACAGAGTAGACCCAGATCAGACGGCTCCTGTCTGATCAGGGTCTGCTCTTTTTGCTTATGATATAATATAGATATGATTCTACAGTTTCTGCCATAGATATGATTCTACAGTTTCTGCCATAGATATGAGTCTACAGTTTCTGCCATAGATACGAGTCTAGAGTTTCTGCCATGGCCAAAACTGCATGTGTTCATGTGGTATTGTAGCAAATTAATCTAATAAATATTCATGACGTCATCATTTCTTACATGAACATTCATTGAGTGAAGAGTTAAACAATACGTGACAATCGATATTAAAATTTAAACATTTTCTTCCCTCATTGTTTAAAGAAAACATCCATTTTTTATGCAGAGGGTACTGAAGTTGAAAAATAAATATATATACTTATGCTACTTTTTAATCCTTTTCCTGTTCTATATTTAGTTTAAATTTCAATACCTACTGAATATTCATATTCAACCTCCATTAGCAAACATAGCAGACCCAGATCAGGATCTACTCTGTTTGCAAATGCGTTTGAAGGAATTGGTTAAGTAATTTGTGAAGCAAAACGTGCAGACTTCCAACAGAGAGCCGTTCAACCTTTTATATAATGATTATTTATGCAATAAATAATGACATCATGAATATTCATTAGCTGATTTTTTTATTGATATATGAACACAGTATGTTTTGGCCATGGCAGAAACTATATAATTATATATCTATTTTTTCATAAGCAAGCAACGCAGACTCAGATCAGGTGGTTCCTGCAGGAGCATTCGCAAACAGAGTAGACCCAGACCAGACGCCTCCTGTAGGAGTTGTCAGTTCAGGTTCTTTTGCTTATGGAGTAATATAAATCTGATTTTATCTCATGGCCAAAATTTCTTTTTTTCATATGACATGATAACAGGTCAGCTAATGAATATTCATGATGTCATTTTCTTACATGCATATTTATCAGGTAAAGGGTTAAAATATTAAGACGTGGCTTTGATGAAATATGTTATTGTCCATTTGACATCGTAAACAGTTTTCACCGATTTTATGTTTTCTCCTACGACGACGCGTTGCTTCTTTACAATGGGGGAATGATGGATTGAATGCGGATGGGGGCGCCACCAGTCTTCCTATACCGACTCGTCAATACGATATTAAGACTTGTCTGAGTGCTCTCGACTTATTCTCCAAGACCTATAATATTCATCCTCACCATACATTCTCATTATAACATTGACGGATAGTTTGGACCCAGATTTGGCTCCGATACACTGGGTGCATAACCAGGACTTTGGATTTTGCCACCGAATTAGGATTTTTACTAAATTTAACCAGAGGTGGTAACATCCAAAATGAGGGCAGACGACAATTTAGGCGCAGACGACAAAACTGACAGAAATCACTGCACGGATGTGACTATCTGTATCCAAACTTTTAGGACGATAAAATAACCCTTTATGCTCAAATTGTCTTCCGTGCCGTATATCAGAAATATTATATAAATGTACTATAATATGTATCCAACAGATTTCTCCCACCTAGATATCATAAGAGCAGGCGTTTCAGTTGGAACAAAGCCGTACACATCATCGTCATTTAACCCTTTACTCCATGAATATTCATTAAAAAAAGATTAATTGTTACTATATAGCACATTGACACAATAACATTTAGCCATGGCAGAAGCTATAGAATCATATCTATGTTATATCATTAGCAAACAGAGCAGATCCTGATCTGACGGCTCCTATAGGAATCGTCTGATCTGGGTCTACTCTGTTTGCAAAGGCATATAAAGGTGTATTTATGGAGTAAAGGGTTAACCCGTTACTTCACGATTTTTATGAAGAAATAATGACATCATGACTATTAAAGAAACTAATTTGCATAATGGTATAAACATACAGGAATATTGGCCATGGCAACAACAGGAGGATCGAGTCTATATTATTCCATAAGCAAACGGAGGAGCAGATCCTGATCAGACAACCCCTGTAGGAGTCGTTTGATCTGGGTCTTCTCTGCATTAATGGGCGTATCTATGGAGTAAAGTGTTAGCGCATACTACTCTAAGGTTAAATATGTACAGAAGTTATCGTTACTGACTTACGAATTATTCAGAGACTGTTTCGGTCACAGTAAGTTCTCCCTAATTCGACCATGTATTTTGTTGATACAAAATGGTGTCTTTAATAGTAGGCGGCTGCTTAAATGTAGAACAAACGTAATACCGTAGACCGTTGCTGTACAACTTTCGTTCTTCATTAACCCATTATCTCATAGTCTATTTTTAGATACAACCTTTTTGAATAAATCTACCGGAAAGGAGCATTAACTAGAGAAAAGGTTTTTTTTAGAATTTTGTAGTTTGAAACCATTGTGATAAATAGAGCATTTGCTCCTATAGGAGCAAATGCTCTATTTATCACAATGGTTTCATAAAGTGATTTTTACAGAGTCGTCAAAAGTCGTCAATATGAGGGAATGGGTTAAGCAACCACCTGTCTTAATGACAACACGTTTAGATTTCTTTTGAGTTTCTGTTTTAAAGAGGCTCTTCTGTATAGTAAATGCATGTATCGGTAGAACGAGGTTTTCGGAATACTTATCATGATCAAAGTGATTTTTAATATCCTGCGCCAACTGTCTGGATGTTTTTGAATGTTTTTTTTCTATTTCTACGCTTTAATTAAAACTATACGGAATTTCATAGATCCTATTGCGTGTAATCTGTAACTTTTCGTGGTTAGTAATCAGTGAACTCTCTGGATTAGCTGGCCGCTCTCTTGCCTCTGGTGTCTTCTTCCTTGAAGCACCAAAGTGACATCTTAAATCAGGAAAGCGAGTTCAGGTTTTGAAAGCAGATTCTTAATGTCATAATGTCGTAATGACTCTCGAAATGGCATTACCGTTTAACATGTTAAAGAAATTCTCAACGGCAGAAAAATAATGACGAAAACAACAACAACAACAACATCGACAACAACAACAGCTAAATATGATATCGAAATAGACAACAAAATGACCGAACATTAAGGAGTACAACAAATATATACCAACTGCAAGTCATTGATCATAGTCTTTTTGTACAATGAATGTATATTTTTGTTTCAGCGAATAATTCTTAATTATTTGATAGTTTTGGATCTGAGCAGACAGTTGAGTTATGTTAGCAAGGTACAACTGTCGTGTTGTCATGAACATTTGAAACATTTGTTAACCCTTTCTCTGTTTCAATACCTACTATTCATGGACAGACTAGTTATAATGAAATATGGAAGGTGGAATACTGTAACCATTGTAGAAAGTAAAGAAACAGATCTTTCAAATCCGACTAGCAAACTGAACAGACACTGATCAAACGCGTTTATATGAACAGACGGTTGTGTTATATTAGCACGGTACAGCTGTCGCATTGTCGTGAACATTTGAAATATTGTTAATACATAAGAACCTTTCTTAAGCAAAAAATTATTATTTGAACACCGGGTCTTAAGAAGAAGTTGGTTGCTTAATGAAGGGCAAAATACTTCAGTAAGCTCTTATTTCTAATGCTTGTAATAACTGTTTGGATACTGTTTGAAGTACTGTTTGCATACTATTTGTATAAATGATTTAATTACTGTTTGGATATGGTTATATTACTGTTTTTGGTTACTGTTGTTATTACTGTTTGGGTTACTGTTTGAATAACTGTTTGGGCTACAATTTTGAATACTGTTTGGGTTACTGTTTGGATTACTATTTGAGTAACTATTTGGGTAATTGTTTTGATCACTATTTGGATTATTGTTTGGGTTACTATTTGGATTACTATTTGGGTTACTATTTAGGTTATTGTTTTGATCACTATTTGGATTATTGTTTGGATCACTATTTGGATTACTGTTTGGGTTACTATTTGGATTACTATTTGGGTTACTATTTAGGTTATTGTTTGGATCACTATTTGGGTTACTGTTTGGATCACTATTTGGGTTACTGTTTGAATAACTGTTTGGGCTACAATTTTGAATACTGTTTGGGTTACTGTTTGGATTACTATTTGAGTAACTATTTGGGTAACTGTTTTGATCACTATTTGGATTATTGTTTGGATCACTATTTGGATTACTGTTTGGGTTACTATTTGGATTACTATTTGGGTTACTATTTAGGTTATTGTTTGGATCACTATTTGGGTTACTGTTTGGATCACTATTTGGGTTACTGTTTGGGTTACTATTTGGATTACTATTTGGGTTACTGTTTGAGTTACTGTTTGAGTTACTCATAATTATTAATTATAGCAAAGCCTCTATACAGCATTCACCTACATGATTCTATCCCTGAGTCTCTCAGACAGTCGGACGATTAATGCAGGACGAAATTTACGCATAAATCCCCCTTTAATTCTGTTTTAAGCCAGCACATATTCTTAAACACATGCGTTTATTAAATAAATTTTATTGTTCAATCTATTGTTGCAGCAGACATTTACACAATATAGTAGATCACATTTTTTGTGTAATCGCTTTAGGGTGACCAACTTAACTTTGTAAATATAGCAGATTAGACTCAATACATATTATAAGTATCACTTTTTATTCTACTTTTGCCAAGTCCAATGCTTTATAAAGCAGCAGTTCAATCCTCTGGCAAATCTGTCCCATTCACAATGTCTCTCTTAGCTTTAAAAGCAAAACCAATCCCTTCTTTACATCCGAAAAAGGTTTGTTGTCCTAAGACACGATTGGTTTCGAAGCAGGTATCTGGTGAGTGCCAACCACAGTCCAAGCTCATTTGTAGACTTAGTGATTAGTGTGCATTGCCAGATTAGATGAATTTTATAGCACTGACGATAAAAAGCGCCGTAAGCAATTATAACCGCATGAATAGAGGAATATGCTTAACCCTTATCGTACTGCCACCCGGCTAGCTATGACAGACAGTCTGGATTCATATGAGACTATAGGTGCCAAATACGGATCCAAGCTGTTTGACACTTGTTCAGTAGTTTCTCAAAAGCTTGAACGTATCGGAACTCAGTGGCTATTTCAGCAGATCAGTTTTGGAGCGGACATTATTTCTTTCAGTATGGGAAGGGCTAACCCTTCATGGTGCTGATGTAAAAGAATAGTCACTGTCAACTCAGCTCTTTAGCTGACAAACATTGTCGTCTGCAAAATGTGTCGTCTGCTACAATTTTCGTTCATTCATTTTTCTCCCATTTTCTTTCAACATCCAATACAACAAAAACAAATAGTTTGGATCCTAATAAGATACCTCGTTACACAGTGTCTCATCTGGATCCATGCGGTTTGTAGAGACAAGCGGTTTATAGAGACAATCAAACATGAGAAATTGGCAGCAAAGAGTTACAGGCAATGTATTTTGTATGAAAAGGTAAATTTAGAATCTTCTCAGTTTGGAAAGGACAATCATGCAAATCCTTACAAGAAAATTCCTCCAGAATTCCTCTGATTTGAGTCTACATTGTTTGCAAATTTAATACTGAAGCTGTTTTCCGCGGATTGAAGGATGGATTCTGTTATTAATATTTCAAACGACGGAGAATCCCCAGTGCGCGTGTAATAACGATAGAGTGGCGGGACTATTTGTCACTGAAATCGTTCGAATGGTCATAATAAGCGTTCTCTTCTAAGGTATCTCAATAAAACTGCGAGGTGTTGGGTTCTTCGTTATTATTTTTAATGTTTTTAAGGAAATGCAAAATTGATAGTTATGATTAGTATTGGATTCTTTGCTCATAGTCGGAAACGCATGATGTAGATTGCATCGCATTCCCATTAGTTTACGATCTATCAACGAAGCTGTTATGAAACAAAACACACAAAAGAAACCGTAGAAGATATGTAGAGTTAAACCTGTATCTCGCTGTTAAAATATAATCTGTTAGGGGACCTGGTGCAATTTTGACCTATTTCGATTCGATAAAGCATTTGAAATACTATTTACAGAATGTCAACCAGCTTGGATCCTAATAGTCCGCCGAGTTTATGTTAAACTATGTCAATTTCGGTGAAAAGTTCAGCCAATCACAAATTGAGGATTATTTGGTACAACAGAAGAAGGATTGACAAGAGATGCACAATTATTAACAGATAACCTTTACTCGTTTTATACCAAAGTAACCGCCCTTATGGCGCTGTCTGACACAGTTGTTAACAGGCAACCCCTTTATTCATATTATACCCAAGTAACCGCCCTTGTGGCGCTGTCTGACACAGTTGTTAACAGGCAAATCCTTTATTCATATTATACCCAAGTAACCGCCCTTGTGGCGCTGTCTGACACAGTTGTTAACAGGCGGCAAACCCTTTATTCATATTATACCCAAGTAACCGCCCTTGTGGCGCTGTCTGACACAGTTGTTAACAGGCGGCAAACCCTTTATTCATATTATACCCAAGTAACCGCCCTTATAGCTCTGTCTGACACAGTTGTTAACAAATAAACCCTTTATTCATATTATACCCAAGTAACCGCCCTTGTGGCGCTGTCTGACACAGTTGTTAACAGGCGGCAAACCCTTTATTCATATTATACCCAAGTAACCGCCCTTGTGGCTCTGTCTGACACAGTTGTTAACAGGCAAACCCTTTATTCATATTATACCCAAGTAACCGCCCTTGTGGCTCTGTCTGACACAGTTGTTAACAGGCGTCAAACCCTTTATTCATATTATACCAAAGTAACCGTCCATGTGGCGCTGTCTGACACAGTTGTTAACAGGCGGCAAACCCTTTATTCATATTATACCAAAGTAACCGCCCTTGTGGCGCTGTCTGACACAGTTGTTAACAGGCGACAAACCCTTTATTCATATTATACCCAAGTAACCGCCCTTGTGGCTCTGTCTGACACAGTTGTTAACAGGCAAACCCTTTATTCATATTATACCCAAATAACCGCCATTGTGGCGCTGTCTGACACAGTTGTTAACAGGCAAACCCTTTATTCATATTATACCCAAGTAACCGCCCTTGTGGCTCTGTCTGACACAGTTGTTAACAGGCAAACCCTTTATTCATATTATACCCAAGTAACCGCCCTTGTGGCTCTGTCTGACACAGTTGTTAACAGGCAAACCCTTTATTCATATTATACCCAAGTAACCGCCCTTGTGGCTCTGTCTGACACAGTTGTTAACAGGCAAACCCTTTATTCATATTATACCCAAGAAACCGCCCTTGTGGCGCTGTCTGTTGTTAACAGATAACCTATACTCGTTTTATACCCAAGTAACCGCCCTTGTGGCGCTGTCTGACACAGTTGTTAATAGATATATCGCTACTCGTTTTACCCAAGTAAACGCCCTTGTGGCTGTGTCTGACACAGTTTCCAGTTAATACTTCCTCGGTTGTTGTTTAAAGCCGATTATTGAGTCAGTGTATGGTATGGACAAACACGGAGTCTTCCGTTTGTTTGCACAGTGGATGGAACTCTCCGTGTCTCCGTACCGATTGTCAACACTACAAGTCTAAAAGTATATCAGCCCCGCTGACCTCCTGAATGGATTCGGAGAGATATTTAACTCTATACATGCCAAGTAATTGTTGTATGCAAATTTTGACTCCTTCCACAATTCAAATAACAATATTTCTTCCATATCTCGTCAAACTTACGGGGACAGACACTTTGGATCCAAATGAAACTCCGAGTTACGTCAGCGTCTCATCTGGATCAAAACAGTTAACAAAGCTGTTTATAGAATGGTTATTAGTGGGGAAAAGTTAAGGTTCGTCATAATGAAATTGATTTCTGGGCGTCCTAATACAAACAGCAAACACGGACTAATGCTTCATTCATAGTCAAAGCCCAATATATCGCGTTAACTCTTTCACCACCGGAAAGCAACTCACGGAGCTTGCTGCAATGGGCGAAATATGGGATTACAGTGAAACCTCTCTGTACCGGACGTTCAATTTAGCATAAATATAGGTCTTAGAGACAGGTGGCAGCTTAATGTAGTGTGAAAGTCAAGCAGAAAGCTCCTCAAGGAGCTTTCTGTGTGACTTTCACCCTGCATTAAGCAGCCACTTGGGGAGGGCCGTAACCATTGTTGGTCGAATTTGTGGCCCGACTCCTCATGAAATGATATATGAAATAATGTATATTTATACTTTTCTTGCCACCTGCCTAAAATTATCTAAAATCTTCTCTACTAGATTTCCGGTTTAGAGGAGCGTTACTGTACTTTGCAAACCGTTTGCACCCAGATGAGACTCCGAGTAACTCGGTGTCTTGGTGTCTCATCAGGAGCAATACTGTATGACACACCACATGCGTTCATATGACTTAATCCGCTCTCAGCACATGTACATACTTGTAAACAGTGTAGACCTAACTCAGAGGCGCGTCTGATCAGGGTATGCACTGTTCTTCTGATCATCAGAACTAGTCGAAGTATATCATATGCTGCATTTCCGTACAGAGTAAAACTTGATCAGATTTCTCTTTGTGGACGTGATATTTGGTCTGATTCTGCACGATCCCTTCCATTTTGAAATTTGGTGTTCCAATGGTTATCGCATGGAAACAGACACAGGCTGGCAGACGACTCGTATTGTTTGTCGGAGCAGACTTGTACCAGACACACTGAACCGGATACTCGGAAAACCATTCTGTTTCCGACAAATGCCGATAAATTAACCCTTAGCCTGCTATTAATTTGCATGTGTGTTTAATCACCGATCTGTTACAAGTCTCACTTAATTCCGATTATTTCATTTAAGCTTTTGAGAAACTATTGACCGAGTGTCGAACAGATTGGATCATAATGAGACGTCGAGAAACTGGAATTACATATGTACGTCATCAGCACGGGAATAGTTCCGTACGAGATATATACCTTGTGACATATACAAACAGTTTATTAGGATGAGAAGAATATTCTTAGAATGCTCCATTTTCAAAGTGAAATTATCCATCATTGTGAAGCAGTCGTGTCCATTTAGCCGGAAATAACGAGACTTTCTAGAAGACTTAGAAATTACAGTCTACCCTGATCAGAGACCTCCTGAAGGAGTCCTCTGACCTGGATCTACATTGTTTCCACATTTTTGTTAACTCGTTTTTCTCATTCAAAGGATTAAGATGTTATTGAAGTGATTCATTTATGTTTTGTCCTTTTTGTTTTTGATTTTGTTGGTTTTCGTTGGTCTTGTCCCTCTCTCTTCAGATTCTTGATAACATACCAACAAAGAATAAATATTCGTTTCATAATTGTGTGCTGTAAAACGCCTCTTAACCGACCGCTCACTATATAATTGTCAGTCTTAAAGGCAGGCGATAGCTTTATACAAGAAGAAAAGCATAAATACTGCTTTCTGCTTTACGTCCGTTCTATAATAAGCAGACATCTGTTTTCAAAGATTCTTATTATAGTTACTACATAACCACGTTAATTACTCCATAGAGACACGTTTTGAGATGGCTATATAAATACGGTAAAATCCCTTTAAACGGGGAATATAGAAGAGAAGAATTTAGATACTTTTATGCATTTATGCAGGGTGAAAGTTATGCAGAAAACTCCTTTTTTGACTTGCATTAAGCTACCACGTTCCTTACCACATGCCTTACAGACCTATAATTGAACATGTTCTTGATGGCTGCTTAAAACAGGTTCTGCTGTTATTAATATTCATGATACCCTTATTGCTTGCCTGAATATTCATGAGATCAACTGCTAAAAAGGTTCTTCTGTATATTGACGTTGTGTTTAAGAATTTTCCCAATATCATTCAGATTGGGCATTTTCCTGGTGAACCAGACGGCTTTATTGATTTGACGCGAAAGAATTCCACTAGATATCTCTACACGAAATGAATGAAATTCTGTCTTCAGGAAATATTTTGATCAATCGAATTTCAGAGATCATGGCGTACAAACTGTTTTGAACCAACTCAGATAATGCGCTTTATCGAATCTTATCAAAGTTCACGACGTTTGATAGCAAGATTGTTAAATCGCTCTAGCGTTCTTTTATAAATAATTGCAGCATTTTGGAAATAACAAAAACAGATCTTTCCATTGCTTCATTGATGTGAATATCGACATAAAAGTGAGCTATAGTAGACATCGTCAAACGGGTAAAAATGATTTAAATGTCTTTGATATATTGTTTTAGAAAGGTTACATTTAAACCATGTTATCATGTATATTGACCAGAGGTCCAGGAAAGATCCGTAAATTAAAACATTTTCAAGAATAACTTCTTTATTTCTCCACCAAACCCTATGCTGTGACCACTCTTTAGAATCGTCTCGAAGAGACGATTCTAAAGAGTGGTCACAACATAGGGCTTGGTGGAGAAATGACGGTTTTAGGACTTGTGTACGCACCTTTAGTAATTACTAACCACTTACTTCATAAATATTTATGATAAACTCAAACTTTGATGATTATGGGTATCACATAATGAATATAAATTCAAAATTATCGCATTCTTGTATTGAAATATGAAATAAATATACATTTATAGCAAAGGCAAACAGCAGACAACCAGTTCTGTTATTATAAACCAATTAAACAGACCCTGATCAGACACTCTCCTTCAGGTGCTGCCTGGTCTAGGTCTGTTCTGTCTACAAACGCGTAAAATGTGGGATACAGTGGAGCAAATAGTCACACTAATATAATTTCCATTTGAGTGTTTCTTTATCGGCAAGATGTTTTTTTCCGATTTGATCATTGGAAAATAATTTGCGAAGCATACAATGCAGACCCATCTCAGAGAGTTAATTCATAAGCTCTCTGACGTGGATCTACATTATTTGTATGTGCCTTTTTAGTGACGCTATGAATGGGTTAACCAGAGGATCAACTAAGATAAGTAAATTAAAACATTCCAAGACTAGTTCCTTTATTTCTCCACCAAATCCTATGTTGTGACCACTCTTTAGAATCCTCTCGAAGAGATGATTCTAAAGAGTGGTCACAACATAGGGTTTGGTGGATAAATGGCGCTTTTAGTATTTTAGTACGAACTATTATCTTCTGTTCTGGGTTAACAAAAATCTTCTGTTCTGGGTTAAGAACGTGACTGACGAAGTTGTCTTGGTTTGATTGTATGGGACGCCCGTAATGTTTGCTTATGCTAAGTTCTCCTTTTAACATCGAGTGTATGTCTAGATTCTTTTCTGATTTAAATGTCCCAAAATCTGATATTCAATCCAACTTGACACAATTAACCCAACTTTAACCCTTTCACCGCCAATGTCGCAAAAATGCACCACGACAAATATTGCAGTCCCAAATCAGAAGCCGCCTTGAAAAGGCGGCGTCTGATCAGGGACTTCACATTTTGTCTCAAACTCTATTTCTACATATGTGCTTTATTCCTTTGACATTTGCATTTATCTATCTTATTTCCTTATTTTACCAAATGATTTAACAAAAGTGGTTTGCAGACGACAATTAGAAATTTGGCGCCGAAAGGGTTAAACACAACTAAACTGGAATTTACAAATAGCACGGATCTAGATGAGACAGCGAAGTAATATGGCGTCTCATCAGGATCCAAACTGTTTGACACCCACTCAATAGCTTCTCAAAATTTGAACGAATCAGATGTAAGTAAAAATAGTAAACAGATCAGAGCAGACTGTTTTCCCATTCGATAAGGGTTAAACCTTTCCCTGTTTTTTATTTATTCTGAATTTCAATACCTGCTGAATATTCATAGACAAAATAGTAATAATGAGATATGGAAAGTGGAACATTGTAGCTATTCTAGAAACTACAGAAACATATCTTTCAAATTTGCATTAGCAAACAGAGCAGACCCTGATCAGACGGCTCCTATAGGAGCCGTCGGATCTGGGTCTACTCTGTTTGCAATTGCGTGAAAACACGTTTTTATGAAGCAAAGGGTTATCAACAGCATGTACAAAAAATGTGTCGAAAGCGACCACTTCACAGAGTCAAATTGTCGGTCTTAAAGAAAGCTGGTGGATTGATATATGATGAAAGTAATTCAGAGATCTGCCAAAGAAAGCTGTATGCGTTGCTTTCAGTATGCAGTGATCAACCACCTGCCTTAAAAACCCATCATATTTATTATTTAACTGGTTGTTTTCAGGGGGGTTCACTGTAGTTTCGGGCTGTTTTCGTATATCTAGTCCTGTCAAAGGATTGCCCCGTATTGACACAAATCTTGAATTGCCCTTTTAATGAATTCTTCAAATGAAAGCAGAATAACACATCTGACTGAGCTTGTTGACCGGGCCTATCTGTAAGGTCTTCCCCAATGTTATTTTATGCTAATATCTACTTTAACTTTAAGTGTTTGTCTGTACTATCGTCAAGTTGGAATGTCTAAAGTCTGATATTTTAATCCAAAATGACACATTTTAAGATCGGTTTAAACCCTTTGAAAGAGGAGAAAATCTGTACGGTCATTTGCAAACAGTGTAGACCCAGAATATGATTCCCAGAGGAACACAGATCAGAGTCTGCACTGTTTGTCAATCAAAATCTGCTAGCAGTTTTAAGCCTTTTATTGTGAACGGGCTGTATAATTGAACACTGATAGACCAATACAGTTTGAATATTAAGCATTCAAAAGTTAAGCCCCAACGTATTGTTGTGGATGCACGGAATACGTGATGTGTTGATTTACGAGTCATCTGATCATGATTTATACTGTTCGCAATGTTCAAGCATGCAGTACTAGCTAAAAAGATAATTTTAGAAAGTCTAATTAACCTTTTAGCTGTTCAATATCAATGGAAGAAATAATGGCATCATGCATATCTATTAGCTGATTGTTTATAATGTATTGACCATAGGAGTATTAAAAAGCAGAGGGTTGCTTAATGCATGGCAAAGGTACTACAGAAAGCTGATAAAAACTTTCTGCATTACTTTTGATCTGCATTTAGCTCCCATCTGCCTTACAGACCAATAGTTATACCTCTTTTTGATGGCCGCTTAAGACAGGTTCTGCTATACATGTTTTGTGCTCAACTATTATCATAATGAGTACCGTATTATCTAGAATAGGCTAAACATATTTTATTCCTCTTTTTGTTACTGCAATAAGGTTTGGCTATCAGTTCTACCAACTTAGTTGGACAGGACTTCCATTCAAAAACTAGCATACACAATTGAAGAGATAGTGATTATTTTGGACGCACCATCAGATACCTCAATATAAACTGAAGCACTATCAGTTGAGTGAGTGAGGAATAATAAACATTATTGTAGCATTTTTAAAAGGAATTTATTGCATTTTGTACACATGTGGTTTCATAATGCAGAATGAGAGCAATACAGAAAGCTCCTATAGTGATATCAGTCTGCGTTAAGCAACTACATGTATTTGGAATTATTGTTTTATTGCTCGTTAGCCCCCACCCCCCACCCAGAAGTCAGGGGGCGTTTATTACTATATTACTATGTCGAATTAATAAGAGAAAATACTTGTAAATTGTCGTCGACAGAATATGTCTCGTAGCTCGGTCTGAGCCTGATATCATTTTCAAGCATCTGATTGGACAAAAGCAAGCTCAGAATCTGACCAATCAGATCCTTGATACTGATCTCAGACTCAAGTAAAAATATTTTATAACCTCGGGGCCAGACCTTCTTCCAGTTCTTCTAAAATGCGTCATGTAAGTGGCAACCAGTTTGGATTCTGATCGGTCGAGGTGTTACTCGGAGGCTCATCTGGATCTAAACCGTTAGCAGTGGTAATCAAAGATCCACTCGCAAGGTCCATAAGTCATACATTCTGCAGATAGATACAGATACACACATAACAGTTCTGATTCATTATTGACCGAGTCTGTTTGTAAGGTCGCCTCCACTGTTAGTTTATGCTAATGACCACTTTAACTTCAAGTGTTTTCCTAGATAGTTTCCTGTTTGAATTGTCCCCAAATCTGGTATTTTAATCCTAGTTGACAAATGCAATAACAACTCTGAATTCAACGTGTTTTGAAGCGCCTACACCATTCACTGTTTACCTGGACTGCTGGGTTCGGCCAATCTCATTTAGACACAATATGTCTACACTAGCGCCTGTTTTGATTTATATTTCTAAATTGCTCAATATTCCGTGCACACCAGTTTTGTTTTAAAAATAAAACTGGGATCCAGATGAGATGTGTAAATTAAAACATTTTTAAGAATATCTTCTTTATTTCTCCATCAAACCCTATGTTGTGAACATTCTTTAGAATCGTCTCCTTAAACCCTATGTTGTGACCACTCTTTAGAATCGTCTCTTCGAGACGATTCTAAAGAGTGGTCTCAACATAAGGTTTGGTGGAGAAATGGCGACTTTAGTACCTGAGTTCTTATAATATTTATGTATATGTTGCTCTTTATAAAACATTTCTAACGATCAGACATAAGTGATCATTAACTCTGCGCACTCTAGCGGCGAATATGAAATCCGTGCAAACGTTTGGCTCCAGAGGAGATGTGTGTATTTATTTTTGGGAAGGAAAAACCACTTGCATGTAGAATTGCTGCAGACTACAAAAGTGTGCAGACATTACTGTTTAAGCTTGCAAAAAGTTAAAAGGATAAGATTACGCAAATGGCTGAGTTTGTAATTTTTGCAGACATAAGGCCCCCAAATATATCCACCTTGTGTATGGTATCCCCAATGCGTAGCTCAACATTAGCCCAAAAACTGCCGTTTATTCACATGTTTGAATTATTTTATGAAACAGTAAAACGATATACAAACATAATCACCTTTTCTTAAAAAACTTAAAACTATAGTTATTTGAGGAAGGAGGAGTGCCTCATTCGGATCCCAACTCTTCTGCCCTTGCTCACCGTCATTCTGTGTTTCTCACTTCTAGTTGCCGCTCCTCCCTGTACCGCATAGTTTCTGTTTGTATTTTGTATGTCTGCCTGCCTGCCTGCCTGCCTGCCTGCCTGTCTGCCTGCCTGCCTGCCTGCCTGACTTTTTTTAAAATCTGTCTCTCTATATCTGTCTCTCTGTCTGTCTCTTTCTCTCTGTGCCTCCGTCTCTCGGTCTCTCTCTGTCTCTCTCTTTTTCGTCTCTGTCTGTCTGTCTGTCTCTATCTCTCTGTTGATGTCTCTCTGTCTTTAATTCTCTCCCCTCTCTCTCTCTCTGTCTCTCTCTCTCTCTCGCTCTGACCTCCGTCTGCTTATCTTTGTCTGTCTCCCTCGTTTGATCCCTCTCTGAACGAAACACATATTATTTGTACTTATTATACTTCTATTGCAATGTTGACAAAACTGGAACTATACAAATAACTTCGATAAATATCACTAGACACAAAACAGTATTACTTCATGAAAGTGCCGCGGCATTTAATCCGCCTTGAATAGAAAATAATTATAGACTGGAAGTCTGTCGTTCGTATTCTGGCAGTATTTCCATAACCCTATGTATGTTAACTAAGTTATAATATTTGCAGACAGTTTGGATTCAGATTAGACGCCGAGCAACTTTACTTTACACCAGGCTCTAAACCGTTTGATACCCTGATTGAAATATATTGAATATAAATTGCGTGTTGGAGCTGCAGTAGATGGATATTGGCGCATATAAAACTTTGCTCAACATGCTACAGTAAAAAGGATATGTATTCTGCAGAGGTAAAAGAAATGAGTTCTTAGCCCTTTCCTTGTTGAATATTTATGTAAGAAATAATGACATAATGAATATTTATTAGATTAGATTTAATAATGGCATACGAACACAGGATATTTTAGCCACGATAGAAACTGTAGAATCAGGTCTTATTATTTCATAAGCAAACAGAGCAGACCCTACTCAGACGGTTCCGACAATAGCCATTTGATCTGAGTCTATACTCTGTTTGCAATGACATCGAAAGAAAGCGTTTATATCAAATAAAGCGTTAATACAAATAGTAGCCCAAGTAATGCAGCGTGGAGCCCATGGGCTAGCTGCAGTATAAAATACAGCCGAGTATAGTATGTTATACAACTCTTTCCTCCATGAATATTCATGTACGAATTAATGACATTATGAATACTAATTAGATACATTTGTTATACTAGCATTTGCACGGACACGGGAAGTTTTGGCCATGGCAGAAACTGTAGAATCAGATCTCGATTATATCATAAGCAAACAGAGCAGACACTGATCAGACGGCTCCTATAGGAGCCGTCTGATCTGGGTCTACTCTGTTTGCAAAGGCATATAAATGCGTATTTATGCAGTAAAGTGATAAAAATGATGTCTAGTGAGGTTGAGCATCACCGTGGTGGCCTTGATCTTAATGTATAAATATTAGGTTACAACCTTGGCATTTAATTGCCCTTTCTCATACATTTACGACAACGTGCTTCTTAACAAGTGATACATTATTTGCTGACCTGACGCAAAAATAATTTGAATCCTTCTTGTGCTAAGCTCGACCTGACTAGCAAACAGCTTGGATCCAGATGAACTGCCGAGTGACTCGGCGTCTTGTCAGGATCCAAGCTGTTTGACACTTGGTCAACAATGTCTTAAAATACCGGACGTATCTGATGTAAATAACATTTAAAAACAGGTCAAGATTTTAGCATGCGAAGGGTCGAGAATATCAATCAAATGTCATCTAAACAAAATAGTTTCATGTCTGAAAAGGTTAGTAAAACCCTTCTCAAACGATCACTTCATGACTATATATATAAGAACATGTCATTAAAAGTAAGTTGTTGATTAATGCAGGACGAAAATAATGAAGGTTTTTTCTTTCTGTATAACCGTCGTTTTGTATTAAGTTATCATCAGCCTTTTTCTTCGTGCAAACGCCTTTTCAAGCTTTACAATAGAGAAACAGAGTAGACCTAGATCAGACGGTTCATTTGGCGCATCTAAACGGTAAACTTATAATTATAACATATGATAATATATATCATCATCATCACAATCAATCAATCATCATCATCATCATTTTATCATCATCAAGAACAAAAATAACAGCAACAGTTTAATAAATAAATTATCTGAAGTGGTGGTAGAACCATTTGAGGACTTCATATGGAAGCAGAGTTTACCAAATTCCAACATTTCATCACGTGATAAATAAAGTCGTTCAAATATTTCGTTCGGTGAACTTTAGATTCGTGATATTCTTTCCGCTTACGGAGGCAGTAAATGACACGAGCTCAAAAGAAATTACGTCAGTCCCAAATGCACGATTATATTGTGCGTGGGAGGGCCACACCATTTAGCATCTGTTGACATTATTTAGGAACATGCACATATGTTTTAGAAATAGCTTTAATTATCCCTTGCCTGAAAGAGATGCCGTTTTATGTATTTGCTAACAGAGCAGACCCAGATCAGACGGCTCGTGTAGGAGTCATCTAATCAGAACCCGGCCTGCTCTGTTTGATATTCATATAGTTAGATTCTACAGTTTCTGTCAATGTTAGACCTACATTTTCATATAAAATGATATAAAAAATAATCGATTGAATATTTATGATGTGATTATTTCTTACATGAATATTCATTTAGCACAAAATTAAGAGGAACATTCAGGAAAATTAGACACTTCCCGCCAAACTCTATCTTGTTGGTACTATATCGCAGAGCTTCAGATAAGATGCGTAAATTAAAATATGTTAATATCTTCTCTGTATGCAAAGGCGTTAAAAGGCGCATAGATGGAAGGAAGGGTTAACCCGTTAAAGGCGTATTGATGCAGGAAATGGGTAACATTTTACTCCATAAATTCACATTTAACGCCTTTGCTTACAGGGTCATTCTGATCTGGGTATTCTCTCTTTGTAAAGGCTTTAAAAGGCACATCTATGAAGTAACTTATTATTAGTATTTCACGTGACCAAAGCACTATATACAGAACCCTCTGGCCTTGGTCTACCTGTTTTCCCATTACCCTTTGTATGAGCGTCATATATAATTGGGTTAAACCATTCGAAAACGTCTTCTATCGTTATATATAAACATAGCTGTCAAAATTGACCGCAATGTGAAACTTTGACAATAATTCCACACAGATCTAAACATCGGCAAACTTTAATTCATAGTTTTAAACATTATAAAACAAAACGAGTGCTTCAAGTGGTCTTTAGAAGGAGACTTCATTTGTGAACCCTCTGCACTATGGTCTTGCTGATTCGCGTACAGTAGAGCCTATCTCAAGCGGTCATTTCTTTTTTAACACATTATCCCATAGTGACGCATTTTTGCGCATCTATAAAAGTCACTTTATGAAACCATTGTGATAAATAGAGCATTTGCTCCTATAGGAGCAAATGCTCAATTTATCACAAAGGTTTCAGACTACAAAATTCTAAATTTTTCCTTTCCTCTAATTAATGCTCCTTTTCGGTAGATACATTCAAAGAGGTTGGGTCTAAAAATAGCCTAGGAGATAATGAGTTAACCTGGGGGTAAAAAAGCAGGTGGTTGCTTAATGTAGGGCAAAAGTAATACAGAAAGTCCCTATAGGAGCTTCATACACTACAGTTTACCTGAATTAAACTTCCACTTGCATATCTACATACCCATTCTTTTTGATGGCCGCTTTAGACGGGATCTATGGTATTAAACTAGGTTTGCGAATATTTCAAAATATTCTAGTCCAAAGGCCATTTTAGAATGTTAATTTTCTTTAAAAGAAATGCCTCAATGATAAAGTATTTAATAGTGCCGTTAAGCTAGCAAACAGTGTGGACCCTGACCAGTGGAGCACCATGATCTGGGACACCTCAGTCTGTATCTATTATATATTGACGCCAGCCAGAAAAGGGTTAAAGAACTGGGTGCCCGGGTCCAGATAAGTTGCTCAATAAAAATAGGATTAAGTGGTAATCCTCCTGAACAGTGAGAGATGATACCTGTCCGTTTTGAACAACTTTGAGAGGCTTGAAAACCTGATAAATGGCTTAATAATGGTATAGAAATAATCAAATACAGATATATGTACTCGGAGCCGAAAATAAGCCGCGTCGCTTTGACAGACACTAACCATATATCGTCGGCGGATTAATATCTCATTGTTATTCGGTCCGGAGTCACCGTGGTTATGCGGTCATAGAAATGGCATTTTATCTAAAGAGGATTGAGAACTACGCTTGACTCTGCAGCTCAGTTACCGGGATTGATGCAAACTGTATAGGTAGACGTCACAAGTGATAAATGCAGCCCATTATCATTTCCGCATTGGATTATTGTTTGTTTACGTAGCTGTTTCAGAACTGGTTTACAGGCATCTGTGTCAGCCCTTTATTTCATAGGTACTCCTTTGCGAATAGAGAAGGACCAGATCAGACAGCCCCTGTAAGAGTCGTCAGATCAGGGTCTTCTCTGCTTACTTATGGAATTAGCAATATATTATTGCATGGCTAAACCTTCTTGTGTATATATGTCATTAAAACATTCAGTTATTCAAGTCATAATACCATTATTTCTCACATGAATATTAATGAAGTAAATGGTTAACGATAAATTGGATTGACTTTGTTCTAAGTTTCAGTGAATTTGAACTAAGTTTAGTTAATATTTGTCAACTCCCCCTGCATCTGTTTTATCGTATGTATCATTGTACCAAATTTTAGTACTTTTTCGGATACCAGATTTCTGAAATAAAAATTGAATTTGACAGCGGGTGTGAATTTTAAAACTTTAACCAATGAGTTATTGCACTGAGTTTATATTGCGATCTTGTATCAAAGTCAGTGCGAATATCCCTTCCACATATAGGAACAAAGTAGCCATACATTGTCCACTAGCTACAGTATAACCTGCCTATAACGACAATATAATAAATACTCATACGGGTATATAAGAACACGGGATTGATTAACTATTTCGCTGGTAAATTTTGTCGTCTGCTATTTTTTTATTGTTCTACATTTTTGTTTCAAAACACAGTCAAAGTAACAAACAATTTGGATCCTGATGAGACGCCGAGTGAACTGTTTGCATAGATAATCATAGATGCGACAATCCAGCGAAAGAGTTAATGGAGGGCAGTGACAGTACACCATGTCTATAGCCGCCATATATCGGATACATATTGTGGTGTATAAGACTAGGTGGTTGCTTAATGCAGGATAAAAATAATGCAGACTACCATAGAGGAGGTTTCAACAAGACTTTCATCCTGCATTAAGCTACCGACTGTTTTATAGACACAATATAGACTTATTGTTGTTGGTCACTATAGAGAGGTTTACGGTATTAACGATTGGCAGGAGAAAGCAGTCGTTTAGCTTTTAGTACTATTGGCAGCAGAAAGCAGTATTTTAGCTTTTAGTAGTCTTGGCAGCAGAAAGCAGCATTTTCTTAATTTTTAGCACTCTCGGCAGCCGAACGGAGTCTTTTTTCTTAAATCTTAGCACTCATCTGCAGAAAATGCTATCTTAATAAATTCTTAAAAATAAATGTTCTTCCGCTCAAAGATATACTCTAAAATACTTTAACTTGATGTGATCTTAGTCAGCACTTTTTGTAACGCCAGTGTAAGCGTTTCCCGCATTCAAAGTTTAATTCTTTAGGCGCCAAATTTCTAACTGTCGTCTGCAAACCACGTTTGTTAACCAAGGAACTGAGATAAATAAATGCAACTTTCAAAGGAATAAAGCACATATATAGAAATAGAGTTTGGGACAAAATGTGAAGTCCCTGATCAGACGCCGCCTTGAAAAAGCGGCTTCTGATCTTGGACTGCACTATTTGTCGTGGTGCATTTTTGCGATATTGGCGGTGAAAGGGTGTTTTTTAACTGGTTGTTTTTCTGCATTATTTTCATTTTGATTGGATCTAAACTTCTTGCATTTACCGGGCTGCTTCTTCTAATTGAAGGCATGTGTACTAACTTATCTATTCTTACCTAGCTGCTCTAGTCAACATCAACATTAGAGCATAATAATCTCCTTGATAAACCGTGGCGTGACAGTAAGAGAAAAAAACCTCATTCGAACGATCGAATTTTTATCAACTATTTCCCGTAATTTTCGCGGGAGAGCAGTTCCTAACAGAAAGCGCCGGAATCGATAACCGACTACGCTCAAGACATGTCCGTACGCCATAAAACATAGTCCTGGAGTGACGTTACTCAGTATTACACTGTTATGAAAGACAACTGAACAAAAATGTTAGTGGAGTATTATAGAGTAAACAAATCTACCCCCCCCCCCACTGTCTAAAGCAATCCATTCTTTTAACCATGTACCTCATGAAACGCCATTTTCACTCATTTGCAAACACACAGGAGCTTCCTGATTATGGTCTGCTCTGTTTGCTTATGGAATATATTATATAGATATGATCTTGTTCTGCCATGACCAATTCTACCATTATCCAAATTCAGTAAATGCACATTGTTTATGCTGTACATTGTTTACACATTGTTTATGATGCACATTGTTTATGATGCACATTGTTTATGATGCACATTTGTAATTATTTCACGAGGTAAAGGATTAAGAACTGATACTATGGAACAGCGTTTTTGTGATTTCGATCAAGAAAAGTCCGCACAATGGTCATGCGACTATGACATGATAAAACCAATCATTGTTGGGGTGTGGGGGGATTTGAGGTTTGGGACCCTTTCCAATTATAGGTCAGTGGATAGGTCTTAGTTGCTTCGTAAATGTGTACAAAAACATACATATTCTTACCAAAAACACCCCTTCAATTTGCAGTAACATTTGCTGAAAATACAGGTTTGGGCGAGAGAACTTAAACTGCAGAACAAATTGAATCTTATCTGGAATTATCTTACTCTACTAGCCTCCTTCTCCGGTCCTTTCATAAGTATGTCTCAACGAGGACATTCCAAGAGATAGTATTGCCTATGCCCCTTCATTCTTGCGAAACATGTTCTTGTCTTCCCAGTATCTGAATATTCTGAAACATGAGTATGAAACAATTCAATATTCATGAGAAATATTTGACCGATATTTGAAAATATCCAGACAGGTTTATAGGCCCAGTCGCTACCCGCATTTCCTAAACAATTCAGTGTTTTTCAATAACTACAAATAGCTTGTGGGCCCGTAGGCAAAACTGGCATTGGTTTATTTCATGATTAAGATAATTATACATCAAATGAAAAATTGAACCAGGAAAATACTGGTTGGACAATTATTTTCAAATAAAATCAAACCTCGATCTGCGATCACTCAAAAATGTCTATTTCTCGTTTTGAATGTTCTAAACGGCATTCCGCATCCAAAAATAGACAGAATTCTGAAGTTTATGTCTGTCAAGAACAAGCACTCCTTGAACTCTTTAAACCGCAGTTTTTCGAAAATTCTGCGACGTTGGCCAATCAGAGTTGGTTATTCAGTTTTTCCTTTTTTGTGAAGTCTTGGTTATTGCTCCAAAATCAAACTACGGACTGCCAATGACAAGTCTTCATGAAATAGACTCGCTTCGCTGACGTTCCGCGCAGCCTAAAGTATAACCTATATGTCACTGCCAATGTTTTACACCTGTGATTGCCCCTGCTTTGATCAGGGTCTACTCAGTTTGCTTATGGAATAATATAGACCAGACTCCACATTTTATGTCATTGTCAAACATTCCTGTGTACATGTGCCATAATAACAAGATAATCTAATTGATATTCATTATGTCGTCATTTCTAACATGAATATTCAGAGTAAAGGGTTTCTTTTAATTGTACACGGCAGAAAATGTAGAATCCTAACTATATTATTTCATAAGCAAACAGAGCAAACCCTGATCAGACGGCTCCTACAGTGCAGACCCTGATAAAAGGGGGTCATTAAGAGCCCTTTCACACGAGCCTACGCTGTTTGCAAGGCCATCAGTGACTCGTGTTATTGTTTACCGTTAGAATGTTTTCAACGTTCCATATTTGGAATGCTTAATAACTCGACTTATTTTTAGAAACCAACATGTCATTCAACTATTAGCAAGTTTAAAAAAATAGTATAGTGACCTGTCGTTTTTATCTATAGATTTGTTTTTTTCCAAACTATTCCATTTTATACAAAAGAGTTTTGCTTAAATTGACGAGCGAATTTCTCGTGAAGCTCGTGTAGTTGGTTTGACTCGAAGTCCGATTGCCTATACATTGTAGTGATTAAATCAAATAGTATAAGTTGAACTAGTCGGTTCAATGCTGAGCTCATCTAATACAATAGTGGTATTATCCAAATCTGCGGGTCATCTATAAATAAAAACGACATGTCAAATCTAACGGCTAATAATGATTTCGACAAGGTGTAGAGCAAATCTCATCCTTGCCAGTTTGTGCAGACGACAGCAAGGTAAACATTTTGTATCTCCTGTGAATATGACCAATGGCCGTTATATTACGAACATTTGTTTCTTTTTGGAGGTTGCCGAATATACCATAAACCCGCAATACTTGCAGAGAAAAAAATAGACACTTTTAAGCAGGTGGCCGATTAATGCAGGGTGTAAGTCATGCAGAAATCTCACAGAGCAGCTGTCTATAGGACTTACACCCTGCATAAAACTGCCACCTGTCTCCAAGACCGATATTTATACATAATTCAACACCCGATTTAGAGAGGTTTTACTGTAACATACTGATTATACTGGAGTCACCATGCCCGTCCGGTTGTTCGTCCGTCCGTCCGTCCGGCTTGTCCGGATCATAACTTCCAAAGTATAAAAGGTATTGACTTCAAACTTCATATACAGATAGATCACATTGACCGCAAGTGCAGTGCACAAGGTTTGTAACTCTGTCTTCAGTATTTTTGGAGTTATTGCCCTTTGTTATTTTTCGGTTTTCCGGAGTTTTTTCTAAACCTTTACAGATATTGAAGTGGTGTTTGGTATGTGTCTTTATTAAAATGAGTTACAGATCAAATTTGAATTTCGTTACGCTTCATTGATTTTTCACGGAAATACAGTGATTTTACTTAGAAATTTTGTGGAAATTCAGGTTTTCCGGAGTTTTTTTCTAAACCTTTACAGATATCGAAGTGATGTTTGGTATGCGGCTTTATTATAATGAGTTATAGATCAAGTTTGAATTTCGTTACGCTTCATTGATTTTTCACGGAAATACAGTGATTTTACGTAGAAATTTTCCGGAAATTCAGGTTGTCCGGAGTTTTTTTTCTAAACCTTTACAGATATTGAAGTTGTTTCCGGTATGTGGCTTTATTATAATGAGTTACAGATCAAGTTTGAATTTCGTTACGCTTCATTGATTTTTCACGAAAATACAGTGATTTTACTTAGAAATTTTGTGGAAATTCAGGTTTTCCGGAGTTTTTTTTTCTAAACCTTTGCAGATATTGATGCGATATTTGGTATGCACCTTTATAATAATGAGTTACAGATCAAGTTTGAATTTTGTTAAACTGCATTGATTTTTAATGGAATTACAGTATTTTGACTTAGAATTTTTTAGGAAATTTCGGGTTTTCCGGAGGTTTTTTTTTCTAAACTGTAGCAGATATTGTAGTGATTTATTTCTATAACCTCCATCTGTGTGTCAAATGTGCTAGTGGGGGTATTCATCACCTTTAGTGGTAGTTCTAGTTATATTAGATATATGGTAGCGTAACGCTGAACGAAAATTAGACAAGAAACTTATCTAGAAGCTTTCCGCATTAGGTTCATCCTGCATTAAGCAACCACCTGCTCTTATAACTTTCATCCTGCATTAAGCAGCCACCTGCTCTTATCCATATTTATTCATTATATGGTTCTACTGTGTAGGCACGACACTATAGTGGGTGTATTCGAAAGGAGCCAAGTCCCCGTAAGTTGTCCAAGCACACTTTATATCTACAGTAAGGAGCCATGTCCCCGTATGTTGTCCAAACACACTTTATATTTACAGTAAGGAGCCATGTCCCAGTATGTTGTCCGAGCACACTTTATATCTACAGTAATACCTCGCTGGTCCGAACTTTTAGTAAAAGAACATTTGAAAACTGTTTTAGGTAGATAGCTATTTCGTGCGAGGAGAAAATCATGCAGAATGCTCCCAGACGAAAACGATTTATTTTGTATCACGGGGGCATTTTTATGCCCCCAAAGGTGGGCATATAGTAATCGCATTGTCCGTCCTTCCGTCTGTCCGTCCGTCCGTCCGTCTGTCCGTCCGTCTGTCCTTCCATCCGTCCCAAATTCGTGTCCGGTCTGTAACTTCTTCATCTATCAATGGATTTCAATACAACTTGACACAAATGTTCACCGGACAGAGACGATGTGTCACGTTCAACTCCCTGGTCCATTGGTCAAAGGTCAAGGTCACAGGGTACAATAACTTTGTCACAAATTTCGTGTCCGGTCTGTAACTTCTTCATCTATTTATGGATTTCAATATAACTTGGCACAAATGTTCACCACACAAAGACAATGTGTCGCGTTCAACTCCCAGGTACATGGGTCAAAGGTCAAGGTCACAGGGTACAATTACTTTGTAACAAATTTCGTGTCTGGTCTGTAACTTCTTTATCTATCAATGGATTTCAATATAACTTGCCACAAATGTTCACCACACAAAGACGATGTGTCGCGTTCAACTTCCAGGTCCATGGGTCAAAGGTCAAGGTCACAGGGTAAAATAACTTTGTAACAAATTTCGTGTCCGGTCTGTAACTTCTTTATCTATCAATGGATTTCAATATAACTTGGCACAAATGTTCACCACACAAAGACGATGTGTCGCTTTCAACTCCCAGGTCCATAGGTCAAAGGTCAAGGTCACAGGGTACAATTACTTTGTCACAAATTTTGTGTCCGGTCTGTAACTTCTTTATATATCAATGGAATTCAATATGATTTGGTACAAATGTTCACCAGACAAAGATGATGTGTCGCTTTCAACTCCCTGGTCCATGGGTCAAAGGTCAAGGTCACAGAATACAATTACTTTGTCACAAATTTCGTGTCCGGTCTGTAACATCTTTATCTATCAATGGATTTCAATATAACTTGACACAGATGTTCACCAGACAAAGACGTGTTGCGTTCAGCTCCCTGATCCATATGCCAAAGGTCAAGGTCACAGGGTACAATTACTTGTTTATCTGTGAATGAACTTCAAAGGAACCTGGCACAAATGTTCACCACACAAAGACGATGTGTCAACTCCCTGGTCCATGGGTCAAAGGTCAAGGTCACAGGGTACAATTTTTGGGGGCATTTGTCATGTGACTGTGACATCTCTTGTTCTATATAAGTTCAATTTGACACTTTTCATGAGAATATTTGAACAAAACAAACAAACAAAAACAAAACAAATTTCATTGTTATTGAAAAACACGTTTATTTTAAGATCTATCACTTTAGTTCCTTGTAGAATTGTCTTGAGTCGGGGGTCATGTATAACGTCACCAACCCAAGCCATCTTGCGTCACCTTTGCGTAAACCTTTTGTGTGTCACTTGTGAATCTGAAATATCCGATCATAGAGACGACCTTGTTTGTAAAGTAAAACCTCACTCAAGTTACCGCATAGAGGACGTCAACGTTCGGTCTTTGATACAGCTACGAGATGGCGTGTGAGGGTGGGCGGATGTTAGAGGCTTAAATACAGGACTAAAGTCTCAAAAGGAGATTTTTATTACTGTCGCTCATTAAATATTGATCTACTTTTGGAGACCATTATATCTATTCACTTATGGTTCATGTTAAAGACATTTTACTGTAAATCAAAATTTGAGAGAAAAATAGTTTCTCGTCTTCAACAATCGTTGGAGAAAAACCAGCCTTTCTCCGCTATTGTTAAAGAACCTAGACAACCATCGGGCTATTATTGTAAATAATAAAACAGGTAGAGCCATGAGGTGCTGTATACCAACAGAGATTGTATCCTTCCGCCCGCAGAAAATGTAATATGTTGCCTAATTTGCACTTAAGTAACGTTTATAGTCTGATTCGTTTACAACAATCATTTTACCGCATACAATATTGAATTGAATCACTACGCAAGTGACAAATCGCTTGGATTACTGTGAACAGTCTAACTATTTGACGTGTGATCATGATCCGAACTAGTTTCTGGCATTTCGCTGCCAGAGGCTAATCTGTGATTACCTATGCTAACAGTTTGGAACTAGGTGAGACGCCGCGTAAACTCGGTTTCTCACCAGGACCCAAAGTGTTTGTTGCTGTGAAATTGTTTGTTTCTTGAAAGAAAATGGACGAAGATGAAATGAAAGTTGCATCAAACGACACATTTTGCCAACGACAAAACGCGGCAGCAAAACGGTTAAGTCCTTGCTCAGCTGCCAAGAGGTTGTATATAAGATGTTTTCAATGCCTGAGAAGTAGAAATAACTGATTTGCTTCGTCTGACGCAAGTATACAAATCAAATATTTATAGACAATGGCTACCCAATTTGCGAGCGATGGCTTCCGAGTTACGTAGAAATGTCATGAGTGGCGCTGAGGGTAAGAGGGTGGTCATGTTGAACTCACTGTTGACAGTTGTCCCTGTGATAAAAAAAAAAACAAGTGAAGAGGGTTTGTGACATAACAACCACAAAATCTCTGTCATCTTGAATTATACATCACAAACATAATCCCAAACTTGAGACCCAAGGCTATTCTCAAACTCATTTCTGAAATGTTTCGTTTCCGATGAAAGCTGGAAACCAGGCAAAACATGTTTGAGATTACTTGTCAAATTTTGATGCTGGATACAGTAAACTCCCCAAAACCGGACGTTCAAATTAATAAGACAGGTGGCAGGTTAGTGAAAGTCCTTTTGGATTTTCTTCTGTGCACAAAACAATGAAATTTGTTCCATACACAGAAACTTTCAGAAATACATCTAGGTTTTTTCTCCACCTGTAATTAGCTGGACGTCGTGGTATGACTGAAATACTGTTAAAACGACCCGATTAAAAACCAAAAAACAAACATTTTAGAGCTTTCTGTATGACTTTCATCTTGTATTAAGCATTCGTCTGTCTAAAACAAACTACATTCTTCTCTACTGAAATAAACATCTAAAAGTAATTTTGATCTTGCTAAATCTTTCTCATAATCTGATTGATGTTATCACTTATACATTGGAATCCATATCTCAGTTAGATGTACACAATGTATTTTATATATATATACTGACGTCACAGGAATAAATAAGACACATGAATTAAAGCCAGAGCTACAGATAAAGGTGCGTACCCAAAGTACTAACACGGTTATTTCTCCACGGAACCCTATACTATGACCACTCTTTAGAATCGTCTCTTCGAGGCGATTCTAAAGAATGGCCACAGTATATGGTTTTGTGGAGAGATGAAGGTGCTAATTGGAGAGATGAAGGTGCTAATTGGAGAGATGAAGGTGCTAATTGGAGAGATGAAGGTGCTAATTATCAAAATGCTTCAATTTCAATTTACGCTTCTTATCCGAACCTTTGTAAAGCGTTTTAAGAATATCTCCTTAAGTTTTCCATTAAAACCCCTTGACGTGTCCGCTCTTTAAAATAGTCTGTTGGAGAATGATAACAACATAGGGTTTGGTGGTGAAATTACGATTTTAGTAAAGGAATACGCATCTGCGTCTACTATTCGGTAAACAGTGACACATGCAGTTGTCTAACGCTTTCACCGCCAATGTCGCAAAAATGCACCTCGACAAATAGTGCAGTCCCAGATCAGACGCCGCCTTTTTAAGGCGACGTCTGATCAGGGACTTCACTTTTTGTCTCAAATTTTATTTCTATATATGTGCTTTATTACTTTGAAATTTGCATTTATTAATCTAATTTCTTTATTTTACCGAATTATTTAACAAAAGTGGTTTGCTAACGACAATTAGAAATTTGGCACCGAAAGGGCTAAGCATCCACAGTACCTTGTCCTAGGAAGGCTTGGAATGAACATTCTGAGTGTCGAGTTGTATGACGGATCCTTGTTTTGTCACTACATATTAAAATTTGAATTTGAAATTGAATTTTATTTTGTAGTTTGAAACCATTGTGATAAATGCTCTATTTATCACAGTTTCAGTTTTATTGGCAAATCAGCAATACATATTGCCTTTGACCATTTACAACAATACATGCGAAATATGGCATATTCAAACATTATTAACAAAATAACAAAGAATTACAAAATGATCTCTCGTATTTTCTCCTCCATTTCAGGTGGCCATTAAGATCATAGACACCCGGAAAATTAAAGAGGATTATACCCGGCTGAACCTGCACAGAGAGGCTCGGATACTCGGCCAGATCCGTCACCCGAACATCATCCGACTCTATGAAACATTAAAGGTAAGACCAAAACAATTACTTTAGAGCAGAACTAGAGTTTCTCATAGCATGTCAAATACAGCCGAAACACCCTGTTTAACCCATTCCCTCATTTAAAGATCCAACCCATTTGAATGAGTCTACCGAAAAGGAGCATTAAATAGAGAAAAGGAAAATTCTTAAATTTTGTAGTTTTGAAACCATTGTGATAAATAGAGCAGTTGCTTCCATGGAACAAATGCTTTATTTATCACAATAGTTTCAAAAGGTGACTTTTACATAGTCCTTGAAAGGCAAGGTGTCAATATGAGGAAATGGGTTAAAGAGTAAACTGAATGAATTGACACGGATATGTTTAAAGTTCATTGCCTGCTTAATTCAGAACGAAAGCAATGTACACAGTTTTCTGCATAACTTTACGACCTGCATTAAGCTACCGTCTGTCTTCAATATTCAAAATCAGACCTGTTTTGAATGGTCTCTGAAGACAAGTTTTTGGTGTATGATACAGAGGAATAGATGTTAAAATAAATATAATTAAAACCGTTTTTAAGAATAGTTCCGCTATTTCTCAACCAAACCCTATATAGTGAGCATTCCTTAGAATCGTCTCGAAGAGACGATTCTAAAGAGAGGTCATAACATGGGGTTTGGTGGAGAAATTTGAATTTTTGAATACTCTTTTATAGCTCGGAGTATATAGAATTCGTGTAAATGGTTGTCAGACTATGACGTCATTGAAGCTACAACTTATCTGGATCTATACTGTTATAACAATTGAACGCCCACATTATATAAGGTAAACTTTACCAAATGAGAATTTGGAACCCATCCATTGTTCATGAGTGGGGTTCCTGCAAAAGAAATATATAAAATGAAGGTATTTGGCATTGATAAGTAAAACAAACAATGTAGACCCAGATGAATAATTATTCAAGAATAATTCAATGCATGAATATTCATCAACTGAAATTGTATAATAATACCCTAACAGGGGAACTCTTGAGCATGACATACGCTTTAGAATCGGTTCTATAAAAGTTAAATGAGCAAATAGAACAGACCCTTATGAGACACCTCCTAAAGGAACTGTCTGAACTGGGTCTACTCTGTTTGCAAATGCATGAAAGTCATATCTATGGAGTATGAAGGGTTGCACAATTTATTCCGTCATTGTTCTAAAGTTCAACTGATCTGACACAGTTTGAGCGTTCTTAGTCAACGTATTTCTCATATTCATTGGAACTTCTTCAACTCGTTTAAACCTTTTTTATCTTAACCCATATGTCATACATACTTATAAATCAATCTCATTTTCATTTGAATGCTCTGGACAATGTGACCTTGGGAATCAAACAATGCAGGTCTAGATCAGAGAGCTCATTCGGGAGTCCTCTGATCTGGATCCACATTGTTAGTGTACGTACCTTTCCAGAGATTAATTTCTGCATTATTATGACCAGACCAGTCGAGATTAGCCGCAATGTTTCTGACACGGAAGTTATCTGGGTCTGCACTGTTTATTTTTTCCACAGCATTTTTATCCTGATACATGTGGCTTTTCGTGCATTTTTCAATGTCCTATTTAACCTTCTCGCTTCTTTAAGACCAAACATGCACATATAATTTCGAGTTGTGTTGAAGGGCGAATCTTTCCCATCGTATGCCTTAACAATCCAAATAGTTTTATTGAATGTGATAGCACCGGTTCTAGTGAATCCTTTAAAGCTCGGGACATCAACTGGTTTGATGCTATAACACTTTATGCCAATATCACTATATAGTTCAATCAGGAGCATCTTGACCAGTGTCTGCAATGTTTACTATTGGAAATTCGAAATATAGAAATTAACTTTACTTATGAATATTGGTAATACGATATGCTTTATTTAAGAAATCGTCCTTAAGAGTTTCCAGCATGAAGTAGAGAACTATTACACTGCTGTATATACTGACATTCGCTCAAACTCCCTTCTACTTCATTTTCAAATTCATCCCTTTTTAACTTTGTTTCTGTCTTAATATTGATTGAATTTCAAACAGATTGAATCCTGATCAGACGCCGAGTTACTCGGCATCAGATCGGTATCCAAGCCGTTTGCAAATGATTGTCATTTCGTGATAAACAGGACGAGGGTACAAGAAGAAAGGAAAATCGATGATACAGCGAAATGTGGGGGCCGTCTCGCTGGTACAAACATTGATTATGGTGCTCTGTTCAGTATTGTGTCTGTGTGCTGTTGCAGTAGAAAATTAAGATCATTGCATAGAGAGCAAAAACAAGAAGCTAAACGACTCAGATATCTGAACAACAATTGGAGAGATTTGTTATACATATATGCATGATAGCAGTTTGAAGAGGTGGCGTTTCACAAGCAGTATTGATATATACGAGTAAGACATTTGAGTTAGTAATTCAATTTGTGAGCTTGCATTTTCGATTAGAGACTTTAAAAATGTAGAAAAAGGTAGGGTCGTAATTCCATTGCATGCGTGTGTATGTGTGTGTTTTAGCATTCATGTGTGTGTGTGCATGCTCGTGTGAGACAGAGTGATAGAAGACTGGAAGAAAAAAGAGGAATGAAAAAGAGAGACTGATTGAAACAAAGAAGATGAAGTTAAAGAGAAGAAAAAAGAGGAAGGAGGAAGAGAGATACAAGCAATGAGAGTGATAGAAAGAGAGAGAGATTGTGGTGAAAGGGCCGAACAGGAAAGGAGGGAGAGGCGGATAGAGAGAGAAACAGAAGTGAAAGAACGAAAGAGAAAGAGAAGGGCAGATAGAGAGACACCCACGGGCACTATCCGCCGTATTCGGTGTCTCATCTGGGTTCAGACTGATTGCAAAGATATTCACAGATTCGCTACGTCATATTTTAGAAAGGTGTAACTGTATTTTCAAAAAATCCTTTAAATATGATCAAGGAATAACAGCATTTTGCACGTCAAAAATACCATGAATGTCAAATAAAAATAAAAACCATCGCTATTTACGTATCTGTTGCATGATGGAAATTGGTTTATACTCACTGACGTCAAATTCCCAACAATCACATATCGGTTTAGCTATTTCGCTGCCAGTGGCGACTCTCTGGTTACCTGTGTGCATAGTTTGTATGCAGACGAGACGCTTAGTAATCCCACATCTTATCAGGATCCGAACTGTTTTATCTTGTGATTAAATTTGTGAAAAACAATGGGAAGAAAATTAAATACCGATAGTTGAAACAGGAGACACACTTTGCAGAAGACAATACCCGAGAGCAATAGAGCTAATTACTTCGTCACCAGGCTATAAATAGCAGTAAACTACAGTGGCATGCACGTAGAGTGACGCTCACAGCACGTAGTCTTTGGAATTGTGTTGCGCATACAGTAAAACCCCTCTAATGCGACCACCAAAAAGAGGTCTAATTTAAGGTCGTAGATACAGGTGGTTGATTGATGCAGGACGGAAGTAATGCAGAAAGCTCCTATAGGAGCTTTCTGCATTACTTTCGTTCTGCATTTAGTAGTCGTTTCTTTTTTACGGACATCCAAGTGTATCTTAGAGGGGTTCCTTAGAGGGATTCTTCTGTACGTAAATGCAAACAAGGTACCATAAACAGTAGTTTACAAAATGCAAATTAAAATAAGCGAAGACTTGAACATTTATATGTTTTATCTTAACACATTCGATACTTTTCATGCTTTTATTCAACTAAATACTCATATTCAGTATATACACTAATATACCACTCTACAACTCAAATTATGTCAATGTTTGGGTTCAGATGGAAGCTTAACGCAAGGGAAGCTTAAGGAGAAAGCTCTCTTTCTGCATTTAGATTGCTGTTGTAGATACATGTACACATTAATTTTAATTAGTGGTTGCTATGGACTCTACTGACCCCCATCCGCTCCTCCTTTATTTAACACATTCCCTCCTAGTGACGCATTTTTGCACCTCTGTAGAAGTAACAGTTTGAAACCATTGTGATAAATAGTACATTTGCTCCATAGGAGCAAATGTTCTTTTTATCACAATGGTTTAAAAACTACACCATTCTATAATTCTCCTTTTCTATAGTTAATGCTCCTTTTCGGTAGATTTATTCAAAAAGGTTGAGTCTAAAAATAGTCTAGAAGGGAATGGGTTAAAGCGGCCCTATATAGTGAAACCCAAAGTAGTAACTGCTTAAAGCAGATAAAAATACTTAAAGCCCCTCTGGGAATATTCCTCCTCTCGTTCTACATAAAGCTGCCATCTGCCAAAAACCGGCAATCAGAATTCTTTTGAGAAGTCACTTCAGACAGAATTTTATGTTCTCTTTTGTATTTTTTATACAATAAAAACAAGAATTTGGCATTTTCAGATTTGGTTTGATAATGTTGAATAGAAATTTATTTGCACCATATGTGACAGATAAAGAAACGCATGCTTTTTCCGATCATGCATTCGTCTTAATATTAGCTCTGAGAAAACTAGGAACAAGTACCGATAAACGTCATCATGGCTAAAGTATTGTGCAAATAGTGGCTAAGCCAGTGCAAACTTTGACATGCTGTATTCGGAACACGTGATAGTGCTTGCAAACAGTGTTGATCTAGATAAGACTGTGTGTGCAGCCGTGATCGTTTTTATATTTTTATATACAAATGCATGAACGAACTGCATACATTAAACCCCCTCTAAGCTGGAATTCTAGTAGAGAGGAATTTAGATAATTTTAGACAGGTGGTTGCTTAATGCATGGTGAAGGTCATGCAGAAAGCTCCTTAACGACTTTCACCCTGTATTAAGCTATCGTCTGTCTCCAGGACAGATATTTATTCCACATTTAACCCCCGGTTTAAACGGGTTTTACTGTGTATTATGAGAACTGAATGTAATGTTGCCTATATGTGTACAGGCGATACTATACTTAACATTTTAAAGGTTACTCTTGTCACTGTAAAAATAAAATGTCGGTCCTAATGTTGATATGTTCAATTTGGATTACCTGTCCTCAGATTTTAAGAAACTATTCATCGAATGTCAAACAGCTTGGATCCAGATGAGATGCCGAGTTACTCGGCGTCTCATCTGGATCCAAGCTGTTAGCAAATGCAAGTGAGATCGTCGATAGCGGATTTAGGGTTAAGTAATCCAAGAGGAAGTTTGCCGATTACATAATTCCAAACAATTCTTAATCGTTCAAGCAACTTAATATATCTGCTGATAAGCATTAATCTGGATTATAACAGCATCAAGGTGTTGCCGACTGATACAGAATTGACCCAATCCGCCGACTCGTTTCAAACTCGGGGTTTGACCAGTGTCTTCGTCTATAGCACCGGTAGACAGAATCATTTAAGGACATGTAGAGTACAAAACAGTGTTGACTCAAATCAGATGCCGTGTTTTCAAGGTAATATTACATCGAAGTCAGCTGTGTGTGCATTTTCCGCGGTTTGATATCATTCATTATGTATCTAAACTACATTTTACCCTTTACACCATAACATTCTGATTGTAGTGGCATATGGAAGCAGGAAGATGTTGCCAGGGCAGAACCGATTCCATATTATTGTAGAAGCAAACAGAGCAGACAGTGATCAGATGGCTCGTGTTCGAGCCGTCTGATCTGGGTTTATAACCGATTCCATATTATTGTAGAAGCAAACAGAGCAGACAGTGATCAGATGGCTCGTGTTCGAGCCGTCTGATCTGGGTTTATTCTTCATTTCTTTTAACACTTGTCCTCATATAAACGCTCTTTCACACATTTCCAAACAGAGTAGACACAGATCAGACTGCTCCTTTTGGGAGCCTAACCCTAACCCAGTTCCTTGTGGGAGCCGTCTGATCTGTGTCTGCTTTGTTTTGCTTATGAAATTATAATAAATATAACTCTACAGTTTCTACTAATATCAAAATATATCCTTTGCACATATGTCATTATAAACATTCAGCTATTAATTATTCATGACGTCATTACGTTGACTATTCAACAGGGAAAGGGTTAAGGACACGGAAAGGAATGTTTGCAGAAGGGATAGAAGTGTCAACATGCTTATCTGCAAACACCTTTAGATCCGGGTATATTATACAACAGGAAACAAATTCATTATTCTACCCATAATGCCACGCCGTCAGATAAGGAGCCCCATGAGTAAATAAGGTTCAAGTGACGACCCTAATTAAATCCAGTTTACTTAAATAGGGGACAACCGCTTCAAACGGAGTTTGATTGTTAGAGATAGGCTTGTGAGGGGGTTTCTCAAGTAAAGGAACATATCTGTATTAGTATCAACAGGATTTGTTTTAACTCTTTGCTGAGCCCTTTCCTCCATTAATACGCTTTTCTACGCCTCTGTAATAGTCTCTTCTTGAAACCATTGTGATAAATAGAGCATTTGCTCCATAGGAGCAAATGCTCTATTTATCACAATAGTTTCAACACTACACACTTCTAAAAAATCCTTTCCTTTAGTTAATGATCCTTTTCGGTAGATGTATTCAAAGAGGTAGGATCTAAATATAGCTTAATGAATATTCATGTACGGAATAATTACTGAATGAATAATCAATGAACACATGGACACATTCAACAATGTGGATGTTTGCCAAGACGGACAATGTAGATTCAAATCAATAACATTATTTAAGCCAATTGAACAGACCGCCTATTAGACAGCTCCTATAGACATTCATAGGCAAACAGAGCAGACCTTCATCAGACGGCTCCTATAGGAACTGTCTGATCTTGGTCTACGCTGTATGCAAAGGGTAAAAGGATGTCTCTATGGAGTAAGGGGTTATAATTTAATATAAGAATTTATTAAAGCCAAATAGAAGAATAAAAGATTCACTTATTTTCAATGACACCAGTAAGCATTATAAATTACAATTCTAGTTACACCTGGTAATCACAAAGTGTTTGTGTAAAACAACAATTTGAGGATTTCAAAATTAAGGATGGTTACACAATATAGAATCAAAACATATGTTTAGACATTTTAGTAAATATGTCCTTATTCTACGCATTTTGAAGTTATGACTCCACAACGAAGTTCGCTCCAGATCGATTAAAATATCACATTGCTAGTTGTAAGCGTATTAATTATCATATACAGTTAAATCTCTCTAAACCGGGCGTTAAATTTAGTATAAACATCGGTCTTGGAGACAGGTGACAGCTTAATGCAAGGTGAAAGTCATGCAGAAAGCTGAGCACTCTAACAGTATCTAAATTCTTCTTTACTAGAATTCCGGTTTAGATGGGTTAACTGTACGTATATGACTCAGTCTAAGACCATAAAGAAATAATAAAAACGTGCCATTATTCAACAAAATATCATCATATTCCCCATTATATAAAAACACGATTTCATTGGAAATAACAGAGTTGTTCCGATTAGCACATCCATTTTGTAGTTGTTTGACACAATTGTGAACAATCAAACTATTCACTGCTACATCAGAGTAACACTATTCATTGCCACTGTCAATAGATTCAGTGCTGGTTCCTATTGTAGCCCAGAGCATGGTCGACATGACAGGGCAGACAATTGATTAAACGTCCCCAATAAAGATGGTAATCTTTTGTATTTATTATCTTTGCTGTTTCCGAATGTCATGCCGAAAGTGATTTTCATCACTTATGGTTTTTGTTCAACTTAATCACACATAGAGTGGTATAGGTTTTTGTCAGCAGGCGGGATGTTTCATTAGATTCACTCATAATATCAACATTGTGTTGCTGATAAGCCTGC
This sequence comes from Azorinus chamasolen, assembly GCA_963576725.1. Lineage (NCBI taxonomy): Eukaryota > Metazoa > Mollusca > Bivalvia > Cardiida > Solecurtidae > Azorinus > Azorinus chamasolen. The sequence continues at coordinate 35,483,578 of OY755243.1, forward strand.
TGTTTATCGTATACCCCCTTGCTGGTGAGTTTGATAGCATATTCAAATATATTGAACTGACGTCTAGTCAGGATATAAACTACTTTCACTCTTTAGTGTAGCTTTGAATAGAACATTTATGGAAGAAAATCAAAGTTAAAAGCTGACGTATGCAGTAAAACCTCTCTAAACCGGACGTTAAATTTAGTATAAATATTGGTGTCAAAGACAGGTGGCAGCTTAATGCAGAATGAAAGGCATGCAGAAAGCTCCTCCAGGAACCTTCTGCTTGACTTTCACCCTGCATTAAGCAACCACTTGCCTAAAAGTATCTAATTATTCTCTACTAGAATTCCCGTTTAGAGGGTTTTAACTGTAGATGACATTTTCAAAACGACACAACGTGACTTTTTGTGCTAAATATTAATAAACCATTATCCTGGTGTAAGAAAAATATCGTCTGCTCAAATTATAATCTCGTGCACTTTTGACTACTTTCGATTCCATCAATGTTCTAGGACATTTTGCTGAGTGTCAAACAACTTGGACCCTGATGAGGTGCCGAGGCACTCGGCGTCAAATTTTGAGCCAAATTGTTTGCAGATGCGAGTTAGGTGGCGATAAGAGGGACTACGGTTAGTGAGCGTCTTTTGTGTTTAGCTCACCTGGGCACGAACGGCTCATTGTGAGTTAGTGTGACAGTGCCTTGTCCGTCGTCCGTTCTCGTGCGTCCATAGTGCATTGTCCGTTGTTTAAACAACATATATAAAACAACTAGGTCAGTTGTAACCAAAGGTCACAGAAATGGTCCTTGTGAGTTCCACTTTCATTTTTGTACAAAACGCTAATTTTCATGACAACCCAAAGGAGAAACACTGACAATCTCCTTGTTTGGACCCACATGGCCGGCTTCAATGTAATATGGCAGCAGTGAGCCGATCCTTAGGTACCCCCTACGAACACTTTTCAAATATTTTTAATTCGGTTAAAAACAAGGCCACCAGAGGCGGGGATAACTCTCCTTATATGGCAATAGTGGAAACCTAAAATATATTCTAAAAGCACCATCCAGATTTCTTTATAATTTTGCAGGAGTGATTATTAGGTGTCCCTCTACCAAAATGTCCAAATCATGTTGATTCGTTAAAACATGATCGCCACAAACGGAGCTTGTTTCCTTATATGGTTATAGAGAACATTTCAGAACATTTCTCCTGATTTAGGTAGATTTTAATGCAATATGGCAATGTTGTCATATGAAAAAACAAAAACAAAGAAAAACGTCTTCTCTGAAACCACTAGTGGCATTTCAGTAAAAACAGGAATATTCTTTAGGTGTGTACCTAAACCAAATATTATTAAAAAACATTAGTATATCAAATGAGGCTGACTTTACGTATATGGTAAAAGGGGTTCAAAGGGGATATTTTTGTAGGATAAACCTTTGCCAAGACTGCTAAAGTTATTGTATTTCCTGAAATAACATGATTTATATATTTGCTACATGTTTAACAATTAGACCAATATTCTCAGAATGGAACACGTGCCATATTGTCTGAGGTGAGCGATGCAGATTTACCACGACTCTCTTGTTCACAAACGCATTCGTTTCGTAGAAGTAACTTGCCATGTAGGTTATGAGTATAAAATAGATTTATCACACTATTTGTTTTCTGATGTGTCAGAAAATGTCATGTAATAACGCCAACTAATACTATATATAAATCAATTATTAATGCAATCTGGCTTTTTCCGTCGAACGATGGTACAAATCTGGGCTATGGTAAGTGTTTTATAACCGGAGAATTAGATAGTGTCGCGGAACGCCATAAGCAGTGTAACATAGTAACATAGCATTTGTTGAAATGTATACTTTATAAATTTGTTATATAACTGTTGCTGGAAGCACCTTTCTACAGTTTACTGTGATAGCATTTGCAGACAGTTTTGATCCAGACAGGACGCCGAGTAACATCTGTTTCTGATCAGGATCTAAACCATTTGAAATACCAGTCAATGCTTTTGAGAAGACATTTAGAGGTGTACTCTGAGATATAACCCTTTAGTCCAAAGATACGCCTACAGACGCCTCTGTAAACAGAGTGAAATCAGACCAAACAGCTCTTTAGCTTTTGACATGATTCTACAGATTCAGCCATTGTCAAATATTGCCATATTCGTGATCCCATTATAAAATTCATTTAATGATTAATAATACATTCATTACTTCTGACATACATATTCATTAAGTGAAACGTGAACTTGGGTGCCTTTGGGAGCGCTCTGCATTACTTTCACCCTGCATTAAGCTGCCACCTGTCATACAAACTGGCCTTTATACCAATTAGAACGTCCGGGTGAGAGGGGGTCACTGTATTTGGGCGAGTTCACTAGGAAATATAGGTTACCATAGGAGCCTTCTGATCAGGGTCTGCTCTGTTTGCTTTTGAAGTTGTAATAGATCTGAAGCTACAGTTTCTACTAATACCAAAATGTCAGCTATACATATTCTGTTATAAAGTTCAACTAACAGATAGTCCTGATGTCGCTCAACTAATAGATAGTCATGATGTCGCTCAACTAATAGATAGTCATGATGTCGCTCAACTAACAGATAGTCCTGGTGTCGCTCAACTAATAGATAGTCATGATGTCGCTCAAGTAATAAATATTCATGATCTCGTGACTATTCAACAGGGACAAGTTAAACATCACACGTTTCACCAAGCCTGTAAAGAAATCGATGCTTGTTATAGAGTAAGATGTACATGTACTATTATACCCAGATTTTCAGATTCAATGCCAAATTAACGGTGTGCTTAAAAATCAATTAATTTCATATAACATATTATTTTGCCACCTGTCAGGGGAGTTGACTCTCGATCTCTAATGGAATAATTTTCTGATATCTGTTCAGATTTCCTCTCATTTGTATCTTGTTAACCCTTAATTTACTTATCGCAGCATGCGTGGGATTTTCAAACAGATTGGATCCAGATCAGATGTTGAGTAACTTAGTGTCTAAGCTGTTTGACATACATTCAGGAATATAAAGAGCAAATAAAAGAATCAGATGCTCTCTATGAATACACAAGACGAGAGTCTAAGCGAAAGGTGGGATTCATCATAGCAGAATAATGGTTAATTAAGTTACATTGTGAGCTAAACCGTTTCCGATACTCCGAGCCGCGTTGAGGTTTGTCGGTCACCCGAACATGGCAATCGTTACTACTCGGCTAATTCCGTCTAGAGACTTATTCGTAGAAACATCTCCGAGGAGTAACGAGTGCCCGTACGTGGGCGTGTTGTTCAATACAGTTAAACCTGTCTTAAGCGAATATGAAAAAGAGCTCTAATCATGGGTCTGAAATCAGATGACAGCTTAATGCAGGTCAATATAGGATCTTTCTGCATTACTTTTGCTCTGTATCAAGCAGCCACGTGCTTTTTAAGAGCCATTAGTCCAATTGATATAAGGTGGGTTAAGCCAGGTTCTGCTGTACTCGATTACCTGTCTGCGATATCTATCAATTTCCGGCTGTACGTCCCATGATAGCGGGTCCAGTTGTTGACGAGCCCAATACTAACAAGTTCAATAATGACAGGTCCCAGGATAATCATTCTCATTCACCCTATTTATTAATGCATGTATACTGTTATCTTTTTGCGCAGCTTGAAAGCATATGCAAACAGTTTTGAGCAAAATATAACACCAACAAAAATATGTGTCTTATGAAACTCAAATCCTGACAGACAGACTATTTTAGTAGCGCATTTGAATGAACACTCCTATTCCGCAGTCAGCTCGGCCGAACTATATTAAAAATATTCCTTTGAAGGAATGTTTCTGCCAGGAAAATGTGGGGCATTCTTGGAAAACACACTCAGAACTTTTGCAGAAGTTCTGTTATCTCATTTGGATTTACGTTATTCTGTTGTGGTCTTTAAGATACGCTATATATATGAATGGGTTGCTTAACACTGTGTAAACATAATTATAATGTTTTGACCCATTCTCTCATGGGGTATTTTAGATACAACCTCTGTGAATAAATCTATCGAATTGGAGCATTAACTAGAGAAAAGGAAAAAATAGAATTTTGCAGTTTGAAACCATTGTGATAAATAGATCCTATAGGAGCAAATGCTCTATTTACCACAATGGTTTCAAAAAGTGACTTTTACAGGTGCGTAGAAAGACGTATTTATGGAGGAAAGGGTTAATCGAACACCCACTATGAGATGTTACTAGGCGTCTCATCATGATACAAACGGTTTGCAAATGTTTAGCATGATAAGAGTGAACCCTTTCCCTGTTTTATGTTTATTTCAAATGTCAATACCTACCGAATATCCATGAACAACATAGTGGAATATTGTAATCATTTTAGAAAGTAAAGAAATAGATGTTTCAAATTCCACTAGCAAGTAGAGCATTATCTGATCTTGGTACATTCTGGTTGGAAGGGCGTGAAAAAGTGTTTGTATGAGATAAGGGGCTACTTATTCTTTCTTAAGCCTGACATGACTTATATTCCCATTAGACGGAAAGCTATCGAATTGCAAGTCCCAGTAACAGTCCCAGATACAAAAGCAGGGTCCATATTTTCTCTGGCAATTTGTCGATAATTGTTTTGGATTGATTACTAATTAACACTGGCAAAAGTGATCACTGAACAGATCCCAAAACAAACGAGTCTAAAGCATTGGAATTAGTATCACGTTAGAATAACAATTGATGCTATAAAATTTCCCCACAGCCATCATAGAACTCTGGTAGTTTATTGCAGTACAATAAAAATCTCATGCGGGCATTTATTTGCTAACATTCTGAAGCATATTGTTGAAATTTGAAAGTAAAAAGTCTGGTTTATAAACTAGTTTACATGTTTCAGAAATACAACATTTGGCATAGTGCGCAGTATATAAGACCAGAGGTACAGATAAGACGCGTAAAGTAAAACATTTTCAAGAATAACTTCTTTATTTCTCCACCAGACCCTATGTTGTGACCACTCTATAGAATTGCCTCTAAGAGTGGTCACAGCATAGGGTTTGACGAGAAAATGAATGGCGATTTTAGTACTTGAGTTCTTTTGTTCTGTAAAACACTCTCAAAACCTTAACCCATTACCTCATATGCTATTTTTAGATCCAACCTTTTTGAATAAATACACCGAAAAGGAGCATTTACTAGATAAAATGGATTTTTTAGTTGTGTAATATTGAAACCATTGTGATAAATAGAGCATTTGCTCCATATTTATCACATTGGTTTCAAAAAGTGACTTTTACAGAGGCATCAAAAGTCGCCAATATGAGGGAATGGGTAAAAGTGATACTCCTTACAAAAACATATTTTAAATAACATCATAAAACTTGGTATTTGTTATGTTCAATCATTATTATGAAGATTGTCAATATGAACTTATATCCACAAATGCCCTTGTAATACGAAATAAATCGTGTTCATCGATACAATTACTATTTGTTCTACAACCAAATATTATTGGCCTATGTTGAACAGTTAACGAGCCCAAATATCAACCCGAATAAATACTCACACAGTGCCCAATAACATCGGGCTTTCAATATCAAACACGTGAAAGTTTTGTCTTCTTCGGTGTGTATTCGACTGGTTTTCTAGCAACATGCTTCTTTTCAGCATATGAACAAATGATTTATGAAATTTCCAAGCATTTTTGAAACACGTTGCAATTAGAGACTTTCACTTTAAGTAATAATTATTAACATCTACAAATATACTGTAAAAAAGCCCAGAAGATAATATCTTGTGGCTGACAGTTACATAACTTACATAAACACTTTATAATACTAAATGCAGTTTTATATTGTTTTTGTTAACACTGAAACCTCTGCAAGTGATAGCAACATGAATACACACGGGTGCCTGGACATTCAGGTTATTGACTAACCCTCCTACACTAGTTTTAGACCCAACCTCTTTGAAATAATCTACTGACAAGGATAGTTTACTAGAAAAATTATTTGGTTTAGGATTATATAGGTTAGAACATGGTTTCAAAAAATGACTTTTACAATGACGTCAAAATGCGCTAGTAGGAGGGAATGGGTTAACTCACTCCCAATACATACCCATGTAAGAAATAATGACATTATGAATATGTATTAGATGACTACTTATATTAGCGTATGAATTTCATATAGTTTAACCACGGCATGAACTATAGCATCAGATCTGTATTATTTCATCAGCAAACAAAGCTCCCGGACTGACGACTCCTACAGGGTATGGGTCTATTTTGTTTACAACAGGAACTATTAAGCTGCCACTTGTCTTAAAAAGCCATGCTTAACCCTTCGCTTGCTGAATTTTAAAACACCTTTCTTCTTCTTTACCCATGTCCTGTTGTATAATTACATATATATTCACGGTGTACAAGTATTTCGCTGTGCAATCACTGCTGTGGAGTGCACTGGTTGCACAATCAATTTGTAAATAGTGCAGACCCTGATGAGACAGCTCCTACAGGAGCTGTCTCATCTGGGTCTTCACTATTTACAGGTACGTATATTGACGTGAATAGCAAGCGAAGGGTTAAATTTCTTTTGTGTGGTCGCTTTGGACAGATTTTCTGTAATCTATATATTTTACCAAGTTAGGTTTTGATGTTGTATATTTACAAATTGGACTGAAACCGGAATATCAGGTTCTGTTCATTTTGAGCATGTAAGGCTTACAAGAAACCTTGTACCTTAGTTTGTGCTAAATCTGGTGTGGCTATACCAGTAGCAGCCTTGCCTCTGGCTTTTTAGCGATGGTTTCGCCAGCTTCAGACACATTCCGTCGGATACCGTGTTAGAATTTTTGTTTGTTTCGCTCAATGTTGTTAAATAATGCACACAAATACATTTCCGATATCCTCCATTGCTGGTTCCCGTCAAAATTAACACAGCGAATGGTGTGTGTTACTTCAAACACACAAGCACTTTTAGCTGCACTGACGAAAATACAATATGGTTGATGTCATAGGATCAACAAAGGGCAGTTAAATCTTCATACAGAGACCACTCTAAAGACGTATAAATTGTCTGTTATTAACCCTTTACTGCATGCATAAGTCTTTCAAAGATGCCTTTTGACGCCCTTGCAAAAAAGAGTAGACCTAGATCAGACAGCTCCTGTAGGAGCCGTCTGATCAGAGTCTGTTCTGTTTGCTAATGAAACAATTCAGATCTGTTTCTACACATTCTACCATGGCAAAACTATTTATGATGTCATTATTTCTACTACGAATATTCAAGAAGTGAAGATTTAATAGTGAGAGCTCTGACTGAACTCCATGAGCAGGGTATGCACAAATTGTTTGCACATCTGCAGGAGTGATTCTTGCACGCCTTTCAAAATAAAAATTATATTCATTAAAAATACATATTTGAACGAGTTTGCTAAGAACTACAGGTTAAGATGGGTTGAACGCTTGAATGAAAACTACAACTTTCGCATTAAATTGATCTGGCCTAATTTAACCTTTGCTACAACTGTCTGCAATTGTAATACTCAAAGGAGAATGACTGTCACATTTCTATTCAGAGGAAATATCAGAATACCAAATAGTTTTGTTCTTGGTGAGACGTCGAGTTATTCGGCAACTCATCTGGATCTAGACTGTTCGAAGATGCTAACCAAATATTCGCAAGTAGAGTGCTTAAGGCTGAAAACAACACAATCAATGGTACAAACTGTCGTTCCATAAATGTCAATTCCGATGTTGTGCCAGTCATTAGGTTCTCTAAAGCTACAGTCAAGCTTGCCTTAAGCTACCATTTAAATACGTCCAAGTCTGTGTTTATTAGGCATGTAGCGGCTTAATACAGGTAGAAGGTATTGTAATGCTTTTTTGCATTACTTGTGTCCTGTATTAAGCAACTACAGTATAACCTCTCTTAACCGGAATTCTAGTAGATAATAATTTAGATACTTTTAGGCAGGTGGCTGCTTAATGCAGGGTGAAAGTCATACAGAAAGCTCCTCTAGGAGCTTTCTGTATGACTTTCACCCTGCATTAAGCTGCCACCTGTCTCCAAGACCGATATTCATACTAAATTTAACTGCCGGTTAAGAGAGGTTTTACTGTACATGGTTTTTAAGAGTCCTGCGGTCAATCAATAATTGGTCGCTTAAGTTAGATTGTACTGTATCGCAATCTTATTTCTGGCATTACGTTGTAGAATATAAATCAGTTGTTGAGATTTATACACATCTGCCGTTACAGACATCACTCTACTAGGGATTGTTTGATGCCCAACAGAAGCAAACTCTATGAATATTTTAGTCTTTATCGAAATATTCCAAATGAGCTTGTTGCGCAACTGGAATACTGCGTTCACGTCGGTTAAACAGAAATCATTCAGTATTCACCACATAATTGGCGCAAGTAAATGTACACATGCATGTTTGATATTGGAAACATGCATGCCAACCTATTAGACAGTGACGTGCATCTAAGCAGGGTCAAGTCTGAATGGATATTTGGCTTTTGATGTCTGAAATAATAGTTATTGTATCAAATACAATATACATGTACAGCAAAACCCGTCTTAAGCGGCCATCAAAAAGAGGTATAATAATGGGTCTATAAGGCAGGTGGTAGTTTAATGTAGGTCAAAAGTAATGCAAAAAGCTAATATATGAGCTTTCTGCATTACTTTTGTCCTGCATTAAGCAACCACCTGCTTTGTAAAGACTCATATGTTCATTAAATGAGTGGTCGTTTAAGACAGAGTATACTGTAGACAGAGCTGTTGAAATAGACGAGTTGAGGACAGATGGGTCACGAAAATAATATTGGTGATACTTGACTGGTGGAATTTGCCCTAAAATGGAAATGTTTGACAAGTCAGACTAACCCATTATTCTATAAATATTCATGAAAGAAATAACTAATTGATTTTTTTTATAATTGCATATTCACACATGATATTTTAGCCATGACAGAACTGTAGAATCAGACCTTTATTATTTCAAACGCAGAGAGAGCAGACATTGATCTTGGTCCACACCATTTGCAAATGCGTTCAAATGCATATCATCATTATAAATCCCACAATGTGTAACTCTCATTATACAGAACTTTCCATGTAAAAATATGTGTTTGAATAATTTCCCTGTTGCATATTCATGTAATAAATAATGACGTCATGACTATTTATTACCTGCTGTTTTATAGTGGCATATGTACACCTTTTTTATGGGTAGAAACTAGAGTCAGATATACATGTATTATAGTTTCATAATCAAACAGAGCAGACCCTGATCAGACGGTTCCTACAGGAACCGTCTGATCTGGGTATACTCTGTTTGCTAAGGCGTGAAAAAGCGTTTATAAATAAGAGTTAAAGGGTCACTGCCCTTTTGCCATGACGCTGACAATATTTTCCCTTTCTGACTGTTCTTGCACCCGTCTTTTTTGCAGAGGAAACCAAATTATATAGACTATCAGACATTTGTAGTAAAAGAATACAATAATCTCTGTCTGGAATCGATCGGACTGAATGGGCAAAGGAAAAACAGAAGCAGACTGTGCCAGCGTTATGACCACCGTTCCAATGGACAGCTGTTGGTTATTTATTTCAGGGGGCTTAACCCTTCACAGCACAGAAGAAAAAATAATATTTGCTCATATTTGAGGCTCTTCAATTTTTACTACGTCCGATTCGAAAAGTGTTTTAGAAGCTATTGACCGAGTGTCAAACATCTTGGATTCTTCTGAGACATACACGAGTAACTCGGCGTCTCGGCGGGGTCCAGGCTATTTGCAAACCGAGTCAGGTGGCGCTCTTGGCAGGGTAAGGGTGAAGTGACCAGACGTTTTGGTATTGGATGAGTCATATTAGCTTTACTATGGCAAGCTCTGTATTTCTAAAGAAAGAGACTACATACTCTTTTAAATAAGTTTCCTATTCATCAGATACACATGAGAAATTCATGAATACAGAAATTATTTACAGTGTATATACAAACAGAGACAGTTTCATATTTATACCAAACAACATAAAATAAAAGGAATATATTTAAGTGTTTGACTGTGTCGGCATGTTTCAAAAGAGTTCACAATGTTTTCAAATAGGTGACGTCATGAGATTCAAAACAAACATCAGTTTAATTGTGCATTAATTGATTTGAGCCATTTCAATTCCGCAAGTAATCTCCATACCTTGAACTCAATCCTTCATATTGACGCCTTTTGACGCTTCTGTAGAGGTCAGTTTATCACAATGGTTTCAAAACTACATAATTCTAAAAGTTCCCTTTTCTCTAGTAAATGCTCCCATTTGGTAGATTTATTCAAAGAGTTAAGGTCTAAAAATAGCCTATAAGGTAATTGGTTAGCCCTGTCGTTGCCAATGGCGAACTGCGGTTATCTTTGCAAACCATTCGGATACAGATGAGAATGAGTGAATTAAAATAGAGGAAAAAGAAGACAACAATAGTTACCAGCGAAATAGCCATCCAGTGAATTACTTACAACCAATCTAGCTTTGCTGTAACAAATAGGTGATGTTACAATTTTAGCAACATTAGGATTGACATTCCCCATATAGAATAGATTATACATACAAACCATGTCAGAGAGAGGTGCAGAAAGTGATCTAAAACTAAATGATCGTGATCGCAGTGGTCGCGGGGGATTAGAGGGCCCTTTCCCTGTTCTATGTTTATTGCAATTTTCAATACCCACTGAATATTCATAGACAAAATAGTTATAATGAAATGTGGAAGGTGGTGCTTTGTACACATTTTAGAAAGTAAAGAAACAGATCTTTAAAATTTCATAATCAAACAGAGCAGACACTGATCAGACGGCTAATATAGGAACCGTCTGGCCTGGGTCTATTCTGTTTGCAAATGCGTAAAAACACGCTTATATGAAGGAAGAGGTTAATAGTGATAATAGTAAAGACGGGACAATTACAGCTGTAACATCGTGACTAATTGAAATAGCCCCAAAAGCCAAATTGAAGAGACGAGAGTGAGAGTGAAAAGCCTCTCACATTAGATCTTGATTGATTGGTGTCTAGTTCAGTAGCACAGGCAGTCGTATTGCAAATTCTTACACAGGTTGTGGAATATTCTTTCTGGTTTTATGTTAGAATCATATGAATGTAGGTATTTCTTGGAATGAAAATCAAGATAATACTATGATCTTGAATTGGAAACATTTTATCAGATTGTGATAATGATGTGGCCGCTAGAACAGAAATTATGTACCTGTGCCAAATATATTCCAGATAAATGCATTCACATAATAACCATTTAGATCAGATGTTGATACATCTGCATCAAAACTGCTTATTGAGTTTTACATCAATTAAACAGGTCAGAAAATAAAAAATAAACGAAAGAAAAAAGGAACACCACAAGCACGGTGTTCTTACAGTGCTTTGATTCCATCGTGTGCGATGAGTTATTTACTCGTCGATTTTATTACGTAGGTACTTCGGGTCTGTCTTACAAGAGGCGCGTGTTTATTCCCCGCCCTTTTATAAGTGTGTCTGTTTGTTTTGCACATTGTATTTCAAGTCTGGCGAACTATTTACAAACACTTTTCAATGAAGCATTTAATATTTCCACTTACTGGAAGAGTTCGTGATAACCTGAACGAACAGTTTTGATTGGACCATTCACTCCCTAAATACGCATTTAATCATTTCCCTCACATAAACGCCTCTTCACACACTTGCAGAGTAGACCCAGATCAGAGGGCTCCTTTAGGAGCCGTCTGATCAGGGTCTACTCTCTTTGCTTATGGAAATTAATAGATCTGATTATCCAATTCCCACGACAGTGAAAAAACATCCCTTCTCCATGTTCCACATTATTGATTTGACCAATTAATATTCTAAAGGGGAAGAAACCTTTAATATATACATGTATGAACGATGGAAAGGGTTGAAAACCTTTGCAAACACGTAGGGGCCGTCTGATCGGGGTCTGTCCTGTTTTCTTAAGAAATATATAATATAGACCTAATTCCAGTGGTCCCGTAAAAATATGTATTTTGAATGAATCTGTTTTAAATATCGAGCATGATTTAGCCGATGTGATCTTTAAAATATGTTCTTGAACAAACAGTGCAAAACATTCAGCTGTCCTTTGATCTGAGTCTTCACTGTTTCTCTTATGCCTCTTTTTAGGGTCACTGAACATAAATGCGCCAAGACTGCTTACATAATTGTGTAGTAACAACAGGAGCTATCTCACTCAAAGAATGATTTCACATTTAATGAAAACAAATGGCACAGACGAAACCATGTTACCAGATAAACCCGTAGATATGTCCCATAACTTCCGGTTACGTCGGTAACTCGAACCAGAGTTCAGATAAGAGGGGTCACCACTGGGTTCCTTTGACACCGAACAGAAGGCATGCATTGTTACGCAGGGACCGTATCTCCTGACTTATCACCATGCCTTGTTAATAAACTGTTAAACAATAAACTAAATCAATTAACTTTATCACAGAAACGGTAAATCTGAAATGCGACTCATAGCGGACACGCGATATTTCATTACCCCGTAATTCGTATAGTTTTCCGGACATTAACGAATTGGGATTCGCGAATGGCTGTTTCAAATACGTAATTTGAAGGAAAAAATCTTAAGCTGTAAAACATGAATAGGATATGATCTAAATCAATAAATCTATAAGAGGATCTCTTTTTCGTCTGTTTTGATATAAAATCTCAAGAGCTTTTTTCAAATGAGACGATTATTGTCGGACGTGATCAAAAATGACGGAACTGTCCGGATATTACGGTAAATTACGGATAATACCGAGAGATAACCCCGAGTGACACACCCTCATTAGGAGCCAATTAAATGTGAACGTAATCGTTTCAGCGTGTGTTAAGATGTCCAGGCTACTGCTTCTTACAGATAAGATTCGTGTGACATGTACCACACTGTCAGACAACGTTAACCCACTTTAGAATGTAGTTCTAAGTGAACTCGTCCATTTACGTGTGTTTATATATATTATGCATTTTGGAATCTAATCTTTTTTGAGGTTGGGGTGTTGGGGGAGGGATTGTTTCAATCCTTTATAAATAGTTTGTGAAAGAATAGTGTATATCCTGATTAAAGGTCCAAAATCTTCTTAACAGTTTCTAATAAAACGACAACTTTTATGTTTTTTTAAGTTTTGAACAGATCTTTTTGCAAGCGTCTTCTACGGGTATTTAAAAAATTAGGAACATTTCATCGCAGGAGCTTCAATGACTTTCACCTTGCAATAAGGAACAGCCTGCCTATTAAGATCTATTTTCTTCTTTACTAAAAGCCCGCTTGGGAGGTGTTTTACTGCATTACGCTTTTATAAAGATACTTATATAATCGGCACTTGGATATGGCTAGCGCTAAACAAATGTACTGAGCAGTTGAGCACAGCTGACAGACAGCGGCAAAGAAGAGATTGCTAGATATATCATCCGGTAAAACTACACGCTAATGTGATTGCCTATATTGTATCGATTTTCTACCGCACGATTGTTTTCTCCTAATTAAAACTGAGCGCAATACCTTGGATTTGGCTTGTATAACATTGTCTTCCAGATGGTCCTGATTTCTGAAGACAAATTGTCACAAGGCATGACATGTAATGACCTGCTTGAAAAATATCTGTAAATGAGCCTTGTACATGCACTATGAAAACAACCTAGAATCAGAGGTCCAGATAAGATGCGTAAATTAAAACATTTTCAAGAATAATTTCTTTATTACTCTACTAAACTTAAACCATATGTTGTGACCACTCTTTAGAATCGTCTCGCAGGGACGATTCTAAAGAGTGGTCACAACATAGGGTTTGGTGGAGATGATTTTAGTATTTGAGTACGCACCTTTATCAGTTGCTCCGTACAGCAGCCGTTTTACGATTTGCTTTATAAGATCCTTACTGTGACTAATAATTTCCATCAGCATATAGTATTTAACCTGTAATGTACGTGAACCGAATATGTATTCTAAGACATTTACCAAAAACGTACACCCAGAAATATTTTTTGGAAGCTCTTTGATCAGAATATGCACTGTTTCCATGAAAATAATTTCCGTCGTTTAATTAATATTCAGAAGGGGTCGTTTTTAATTAGTCAGCAGGTTGATAGATAAAGTGACCGACAGAACTAGATAGAACGGTATGAGTCGTTAGTTTTTCGGAAGATATTATGAATATACTGTAAAATTTGATAGTTACGGAGGCTTGGAAAATTTAGGTTTTGCAGAGATCAGGAAAACTTGTTATAGAGGTTGGTAAAAAGCGTTACGAAGGTTACATAAACGTGTCTGTTTCAGAGGTTGTTAAAGCCCCTTTTACAGGGTTGTGAAAGTTGAATTGTTTTACCAGCATTGCTACAGTTTTTTCGTCTTTTTCTCTTTCTTTCTTTCTTTTCATTTATTTCTTTTTTAAAAAAAAATAAGATTCTGTGAATCTTGAACTAGTTTTTATGCAAGGGGTTTTATTGTTTATGTGAGGTTTTTTGAAAGCTTGGATATAACTATATACAAAGTATTTGAAAGTTTGGTTGCGACTGTTCATAGAGTTTTGTGAAAGTTGGCGTATCTGCATAATAGAGGTCTTGAAAAAACATTTTACAAAGTTTTTTTTTAAGATTTGATGTTACTGTTTACTGGCGTTTTTAAAGATTGAATGCATCTGTATACAGATGTTTTGTTTTGAAAGATTGAATGCATCTGTATACAGATGTTTTGTTTTGAATACTGAATGCATCTGTACACAGATGTTTTGTTTTGAAAGTGTTATTGTTATGGACTGGTTGGTCAGTATGATGCGTTCAACATGGAGTGGTCATGGCATGTAAAGTAAAACCTCTCTATAACGACCACTAAATTGTGTTAATTAGTTGGTATTTAGAGCAGGTGGCTGCTTAAAAGCAAGGTGAAAGTAAAACAGAACGCTCCTATAGGAGCGTTCTGTTTTCCTATCACATTGCTTTAAGCAGCCACCTGCCTTTAACACAAATTACTTGATGTAATTAAGTGGTCGTTATAGAGAGATTTTACTGTATAGGAAGACTGGTTATTACAGCTACTTTTATCGCTACCATTACATGCATACTACTTGTTCCAGTAATTAGAGTTGCCTATTCTATAATCTTTACTAATTGTTCTCAATCCTTTACTTCATGACTATTCATGTAAGGAAATAATGACATCATCAATATCTAAGAAATTAGATTAACTGTTATAATATATTGTACATGTACATGGAGACAGGAAATGTTGGCCATGGCAGAAACAAAATGTAGAATCATGTCTATATTGTATCATACGCAAACAGAGCAGACCCCGATCAGACGGGTCCTATATGCGTAGAAATGTGTATTTATGGAGTAAAGGATTAAAGAGACACGTCCTTATATGTACTGTATTAAACATACATTCAGAAAAAAAGTTGTTAATCGGTAAGTCATAGAAAGGAAATAAAGCAAATAAAGCCCAGTTTCTGCAGTAAGACCTGCAGTGTATTGAATTTTCTTGGATTTGTTGAAAGCAGTTTTCTTAATTCAGATCTAGAATAATGTAGAGGCAAGCTACATGATATGCATGGCATCTTAACAATTTACCTCGTGATTATCATATGTATGCATGAAATAATGACTGTATTGATATTTGTAAACTGTTTTTTTCTAATGGCATTATGGGCTTCGGGAAGTTTTTACTTTTAGAATCAGTTCCATATAATACCATAAGCAAACAGAGCAAACCCTGCTGCAGCGTTCTGATCTGTGTCTAGTCTGTTTGCAGCGGTGTAGAGAGGCGTGTCTAACAGATTAAGGGTTAACCCTTTCCCTCATATAAACGATTTTTCACGATATTGAAAACAGAGTAGACCCAGATCAGACGGCTCCTATAGGAGCTGTCTGATCAGGGTCTGCTCGGTTGGTTTATGAAAATATAATAGATTTGATTCTACAGTTTCTACCAGTGCCGACACATCCTGTGTACATTTGTCATTATAGAAACAATGTTATTAATGATGTAATTATTTGTTATATGAATATTCATCAGGTAAAGGGTTGAGAAAGGTTTCACTGCTACCCACTGTTGTTTCACTGCTACCCGTTGTTTTACTGCTACCCACTGTTGTGTTACTGCTACCCACTGTTGTTTCACTGCTACCCACTGTTGTTTCACTGCTACCCACTGTTGTTTCACTGCTACCCACTGTTGTTTTCCAGCAAGCTCCCCAGTTGCTAATTGGTCTATCGACCTTTTATCGACAGCCCGCTCTGTTTGACGACTTCTATGGCCGAATAAGCTCCCACGAGATCCACTACAACAATAAGTAATCTTAGATAGTTACTGAGAATCGACCTCTGTTTGCAATTAGTTAACACTTCAGCTTCACCCAACAACCCACTCCGTATCGACGTGTTCGTATAAAACGTCTTGGAACAAACATCTAGCCTTCTGAATGTGCAAAAGTATATTGGCCCTGGTCCACTTTATTGCCTGCTTAGCATACAGTAAAAACCTGTCCCAAGCGACCATTAACCCTTTCCCCCATATAAACGTGTTTTCACGCATTTGCAAACAGAGTAGACCCAGATCAGGATCTGCTCTGTTTGCTAACAGAATTTGATAGATCTGTTTCTTTGCTTTCTAAAATGTCTACAATGTGACACCTTCCATCATCCATTATAACTATTTTTCCATGATTATTCAGTACGTATTGAAATTTGGAATAAATGTATAACAGGGAAAGGGTTAAGGGGAACTCTAATTCCAATTCTCTAAGGCAGGCAGTAGCCTAACGTAGTGCGAAAGAAGTGCAGTAAGCTCCCATAGGCACTTTTTATATTACTTTCGTTTTGCATTAAGCAGCCAGCTACCATTTAAGACATTCATTTAGTGGTCACTATGAGACTGGTTCACTGTATCTGGCCGGCACTTGTTTGCTTGTCATTTTGTTGGTTGTCTTTGCATACGTTTGTTAGAAAAAAATAAAACAAAAACTCTCTAAAACGGCTACCATTGTACTCAACAGAAGTTAAGGGATCTAAGCTTCTTCTAAGCTTAATGCAGAACAAAAGTTGAGCAAGCAGCTCCCTTTTGAGTTTTATTTATTACTCTCCTTCTTCGTCAAGTAACACGCCCCTCTTTCAAGCCCCACTTTGTTTATTAAGTGGTTGCTAAAGGAACAGTGTACTGATCTAAATAGTCATACATTTGGTTTATGTACGAGTCGTACATGCAGTAGAACCTATATTACGCGACCATTGAAAGGAGGTATATAGCTTGTTCTTTAAGACTCCCGTGTTCAATAAATGAATGGTCGCCTAAGACAAGTTTTAATGTACTCACCTATTCGACTTGATTTGAAATACTCAAACATCTTTTAGCCCAACTGCAACATTTGTTCGGTTGTCTCGCAGCCTTTACATAAATAATAGATTTATTACTCCATAATCAAGTCATTTTTGCCCTTCCTGTAGTCTTAAGGTCATATAATAGACTTTCATGAAACGTATTGCTATCTAATTGTGAATTCCAGTTGGTCTATATATTCAGTTATGCGTGGTGTACTGATCTTATATGTCGCCACAATGGCGTCTTCCGTATTCTACAGTTGTCTAAGCTTTGACCACATACAGTTAATCTTGTTTGAAGCGGTCGTTTGTTGATTAAACATGGTATTTTAAGAACATGTGGTTGTTTGACCCTTTCCTCCGTGAATATTTATGTAAAAAATTATGACATAATGAATACTAATTAGATTAATTGCTACAATAGAATATAGGACACAGGAAGTTTGGGCGATGGCAGAAACTGTAGAATCATATCTATATTATATAATAAGCAAACAGCAGACCCTGATCTGACGGCTCCTATAGGAGCCGTCTGATCTGTGTCTACTTTGTTTGCAAAGGCGTAGAATGGCGTATTTAAGGAGCAAAGGGTTAACGCAGGACAAAACTAATGCAGAAAGCTATTTGTTACATTGCCTTAAGCTACCACTCACCTTATGACCCAGATCAGTAGATTTCTTCTAAATCTTCAGATATATGTTACTGTAACTGTATTCAGTCGTTTTATCTGTGCACATCTTTTCTGTTTATTTAGTAAACTCCGAAATCCTTTGTAATGTTTTGATTTGGTTTGAAACCAGATTGTCAAAGAAGCAGCATGCTGATGATTTACTATGACGGATTTATACTACAATTGATCTGGGTCCAAACAGTTTACAAATGACAGATTTTTTATTAATAATTCAGCACAGGTGAAGTCCACTATCATGCATAATGTGTTGTTGTTTTTTTTATAAAAAAAAAGTGTATACATATCGATGAGTCAACAAGTATTCGGTCTGTAAGATTAGATAGTATTCAATCATAGCCCTTTGCTTAATGAACATTAATGTGAGAAATAATGACATCTCTTAACCCTTTCCTCCATAAATACACCTTTCTACGCCTCTGTAAAGGTCACTTTTTGAAACCATTGTGATAAATAGAGCATCTGCTCCAAAGGAGTAAATGCTCTATTTATTACAATGATTTCTGAACTACACAATTCTAACATTTTCCTTTTCTCTAGTTAATGCTCCTTTTCGGTAGATTTATTCAAAGAGGTTGGATCTAAAAATAGCCTATGCGGGAAAGGGTTAAATGTGAATTAGCCGAATTCTTATAAAGGCATTATAAACTTGTGACAGCTTAATGCAGATCTAAAGTAATGCTGTGGGAGCTTTCAGTAATGTATTCATGACGTCATTGTTTCTGACATTAATATTCAACATGGATGTTTTATGCTTTTGAGTAATAACGATTAAACGTTTGTCAAACAGTATTGATCCTGGTCAGAGATCGAGTTCCTCGAGATCCAAAATGTCCTCAAAGTCATTTAAGTCATGACTAGCTTTATAAGGGTAAGGACATAAAATAAATACCAAATTACTCATTCCGCATAAATGTGCTTATTCAACAATACCGGTAACTGCTTTCGGAGGACAAAAGTGTCCACAGTGACTTACAATAGGAATGTAAATGACGGAAAACTTGATACGGGGATTCGCAACGCATCATTTCAAGGAGACTACTTTTAACCGCATTGCAAACAGAATAGACCAAGATCAAAAGACCACTACAATATATTATATAAAGCTCTCACTGGTTACCTCGTGAATATTCGTGTAACAAATGATGACATCATTTTTATAATGGTATGTAGATATCAGATATCTTGACCATGACAGAAAAAGTAGAATCAGATCTATGTTACCCCGTCAGCAAACGGAATAGGCCCTGGTCAGACGGCTCCTGATCCGAATCGTCTCTTTTTTCAAGGACTGCCAGACTAAGGATTAATAAAAAATATTCACTGTGAATTTCTTCTGTATACTTACTTAATATCATGTTAATCATGGCAACCAGTTTTGTTTCAAGATCATTGCGGTTTTACTTGCAAAATGCTCGAAATATTAATCGACAGGATATAAAGTCTCACGTTTGCAGCAATCGATCAATATTGACTTAATTTGACCTTTGTGATACATTTAAAATTCTCCCTGTTGCATATTTCATGAAAAATTAACGCCGTATGCGACTAATTGGCAATTAGACTGTGCATGCCCCAACTGATTTGTCACTATGGTCTCATCTATAGCTGTCATGTTTTACAAGGTTTAGTTTTCTAACAGTCCTAGGTCCGTAATGAATGAGACGCCATCTTGATTAAATATGGCGAGTTAACACTTTCCTTCATACAAACGCCTTTTCCAGGCATTTTCAAACAGAGTAGACCCAGATCAGACGGAGCCTGTAGGCTCAGTTTGCTTATAAACTTATTATTGATTTGATTTTACACTTTCTAGCAATATAAAAACGTCCTTATACATGTGCCATTGCAAACACTGAGCTAATTAATATGCATGATTGACATTTTGTCTTACATGAATATTCAACAGGTAAAGGGTTAAACGTGTAGCGTAAGGCGGGGAGTAATGGGGACGAAATGCAGAATTCAAGGGATTTCCGAAAAGAGTCACGTCATCCGAAATGGAAATAAGGGATCTTCTTCCCTTTTTGTGTCATCCTTGATATTGATGTGACTGACATGGTTCATTTATTATTTTATGAAGTGTATATATGCATCGCTTTAATTATCACAATGTTGATAAATGTTTCAGTGTATTGCTATTGTAACCATGTTACTTGCACAATATTGTAATGACTCTCTCTAGCATCTATCTATATATCCCTGTACCAGATAGAGATGCTAATATACATACATTGTATTTGCAAGCTGTTACTGTAGCACCAGATCAGACAACCCATTTAGTAGTCGTCTGATCTTCTTTGCAAACAGTTTGGATCCAAATGAGAAGCTGAGTAACTCGGCGTCTCATCATTATCCAAAACTGTTAGAAACACCACTTATGTGTTAGAGAATAAATTGAAGGAACGTCCACGCTGAAATCTAAAGCGGATGACATTGTTTGCAGACGAAAATTATTTGGCGCCAAAACGGTTAATAAGACTCTTCGTGTTTGTATGACTTGCTGTGTTCTGAAACACATTTAACTCGTATAATATATAAGTTATAACCCGAACATTGCAGTACAATAGCCCATCGTATTTATTTCGTTTGATATCTCGGGTTGCTTAATAGGTACTCAAATTTGCGCAAAGAATTAATTTGACGGAAAAAAGCCAAGTTTTGTCGCCTGGCACGCGCGGGCATGACAGTTAATGAGATATATATCCTATATCTACGTCTATATATTACTATGACAACCGTTTTTACTCAATAAATTAATAAAGGCAGGTGATGAATTGTGCCCAGTTTATCTACATTCATCTGAAATACCATACATAGATTTTTCTTTCGTCTAATTTCCATCACTATGGTCAATTTTAAATATACAGCATATCTGTCAAGTCCATTACAGCTAACGGATCGCTTTTAACCCTTTTCATGATGTCAAAAAATGTCAGCTGAACAGTTCATTGCAATCCGTTTTCAACACTTATCCAGTGGGCTTAATCGTATGAGAAACAGTTAGCCGAGTGGCAAACAGCCTGGGTCCTGAAGAAACACCGAGTTACTCGGCGTGCGATCTGGATCCAAGCTGTTTGCAAAACTTCAAGCCAAGACGCGCTTAGGGTTTAAATCCTATAGAAATCCTTACAGCAACCGGCTTCTGTATTACAATTTCAAAACAAAATATGACCGGTCCTAGTACTCACGGTCTGCAAAAACACGGGCGGCGGACAGTTTGAACTTATGATGAGATGACAAGACGTTAGGCAGTCGCTGATCTAGGTCCTAACTGTTTGACACTTCCATTCCTTCCCCCGGCTAATTCCTATACTGACATACCTTTAATAGATGCTTGATAGGTTAAACTTTAACACACAACGGGATAATCCTTGGTTATAATTGCAAACAGTTTGGATCCAAATTAGATGCCGAGTGCTCGACATCTAATCAGAATTCAAACTGTTTGACACTCTGATATAGCATGCTTGTAACACAAATATAAATAACAAAATGAAGTTAATGAACTTGTTTGCAAACAAAGTTTGTCATCACTCTAGATGTGAACCTCTATCCAGCTGATATCCACATGAGTTGCATTTGTAAACAGCTTTGATCCAGACAAGACGCCGAGTTACTCGGTGTCTCATCTGGATCCAAGCTATTTGACACCTTGTCAATGTTTATTCAAAATCCTGATCGAATCGGAAATAGTCAAAATTGCATCAGATCAAATTTTGAGCAGACATTTTTATTGCAGCTGAGAAAGTATTAAGAAAGCTTAAGTAATGCATGAAATATAATATCCTCTTTTAATATAAGCGTTTGCTTGTGTAGATGGACTTGTCTAGTTCCGTTATAATATCATATTTTGACATTTGTATACAAAAAGTGGATATACGTTTTGGCGGGATTTGAGATGATGTGTCAGGCGTGAAAAAATAGATAGGTAATTTAGTTTTACTATGGTTACAAGATACGACAGGAATAGAGCGCGAATGAACAGCTGAATTTGGGACGGGGAATATAGGGCGTTGGGGGATGTACAGTGATACAGCATTTTATTGAATTTCCCCAAATATTCACTAAACTGTTTCATTTTCACGTCACGTGTACAATGGGTTAGGGCATAGTTAAAATGTAGACCCAGATCAGAAGAATCTCGACATATTATTGTCACATCGGCAAAAGAGATTATCGAAGAAATAGCGCACAAAATGAAAATAAGATTTATTCGACCTGTACTAATACAAGCGTGCACATAAACTATTCTATTTCTGTGATTAGGCTACCTATGCAAACAGTTTTGATCCAGATGAGACGCCGAGTAACTCGGCGTCTCATCAAGATCCAAACTGTGTGTTACTGTGGTGATGAATTTCGGACAACTATAAACCGAGTTCTGCATGCTATATCAGTGCTATACACTGGGCATCTAAAAGATCCAGAGAAACTCTATTGATGATAAGAGTGGATATCGCGCCCAGGTTTCTCTGTATCCTCTCCCCTCTCTCATGGGCGTCCAATTAGCCCATAGTGAGCAGAAACGGGCGTTAATTAAACACAAACAAGCGAATAGGATAGTACCGATGAAATTCGGATTTTCCGAAATTTACCGAGGCCATCCATTGCGTATCACGAAACATTGCGATACATTGTAAAACATACGAATGGGCTTGTTTGATGTTGGTACGGATACGTCAAGATTCAATTACATAGATTGCGTTGAAATTTAAAGTTTATTTGACAAATATACTCATAGCATCTTTTATAAATGAACTAATGGAATGTTTGCCCTTACTGGACCAATCAATATAGACCTTACTTAACCCTTTATCCAATGAATGATCACGTCTCAAATAACAATGCCACCATGATATTTTCTTAAGGCATATGAATACGGGATTATTTGGCCATGTCAGAAACTGTATACTAACATATTTATATTGATACATAAGCAATTTGAACAGACCGTAAACAAACGGTTCCTACAGGAGCCATCTGCTTGATCTAGGTTGTCTACTTTGTTTGTAAATGCATGAAAACATTTTTATATGAAGGAAAGGGTTAACCCATTACCTCAAAGGCTATTTTTATATACAATCTCTTTGAATAAATCTACCGAAAAGGAGCATTAACTAGAGAAAAGGATCTTTTTTAGAATTTTGTAGTTTGAAACCATTGTGAGAAATAGAGCATTTGTTCCTATAGGAGCAAATGCTCTATTTATCAGAATGGTTTCACAAGTGACTTTTACAGAGTCGTCAAAAGTCGTCAATATGAGGGAATGGGTTAATACGTTAATATATTTAACAGACCGTAGACAAACGGTACCTACTGGAGCCATCTGATCTAGGCAATCTACCCTGTTTGTAGAGGCGTCTATAGCAGGTAAAAAATTATACGCTCATTCAACAATGATTTTGCACGTAAGAGATCGGGTTATAAGATATACTAAGTCACGAAGAGTAGTTTTATTAGCTTACTACTCGCGAACGACAAGAGAAAATGCAAACTCATGGTTCGTAGAACATAGAAAAGAATTCCATTTTATTTGTCCAGTAACATGTCTGTACAACGACCATTCAAAACATGTCTAACTCTGACACCCCCCTCCCACCCCGAAATGCAGTAGCTTAATGCAGAAAAGTATACGGAAAACCTTCATTCTGCATTACTTTTGTTCTGCATTAAGCAACCACCTGCTTATATAGACTAACATGTGTATTCATTAAGTTTTTTTTGTAGAGGTGGTTTGCCGTACAGAGATAAATCTCCCTTTTGTGTGTTTATTTAAACGAACTGTTTTGTCCACGGACATTTGAATTCTTTTGTACGGACTATCTACTATCCAGTCCCAAATGGGAGCAAGAATTTGAATTTGAATACCCTAAGTCGCTAAACCGTGAGCTCAGTGCAACCCAACGCCTAGAAACAGATTTAATTTTAGGCTGTAAACGTTATTTCACAAATGAATATAACGGGACTTTATTGGTTGGCTAGGTTTCTTTATTTCTGTTCTTTACATTTTTACTCTACAGGTTATAGTATACACCCGTGACGCCTGTGTCATGGGAACCCCTTACTACTTCTTCAATACGCATTGTCACTCCTTTGCAAACAGAGTAGACTCAGATCAGACGGCTCCAGTAGGAGCCGTCTGATCTGAGTCTGCTCTGTTTGCTTATGACGTAATATATATAGACCTATTTCTACAGTTTCTGTCACAGCCGAAACATGTCCATTGTTTCTATGTCAATTTAAAACTTAATGTATGTAATAATTTCTTTTACATGAATATGTATGGAGCAAAGGGTTATTACGTGGATATGAGTGCCTGGGTGTTGATAACCCTACGAGACCCATACTCGGGTTACTCTGATAAAGCCCACGGGTGGGTTTCAGATGGGTAGTGTTACATAACGGGTAAAGAATGTTCTTATTATTGTCGTGCTTTTCAAAGTATGTAAATTTCCCAGTGAATTGTACGAAAACGTAGATATACTAGATAAAACAGGTTTCCTTTAATGTGCTTATATATGTTTGCATGGCTTTTGCATGTAGTTAAGATCCTTGTAACGGATGGATGGGTGAATTGGCGTTAAGTCAATATGTACATACAATTTCTTATTCGACATTATCCTTTTTTGATCTTTTGTTTTCGGTTTTGGGTGGACTTAACTAAATATTTTAGTAGACTGAGCCGTATACCGACATATAAATGCATCTTTTCCCCGCCAAAACGTGTCACTGTATGTCTTGGTAATTGCAATACAAAATATACAAATAAACACCAAAACATCACCAAACACAAAAGAAAGAATTCGTCCTGTTTCTACGTGAATTTGCAAATTTTGTTAAAGTCATTAGTTTCAAGGTTTCAACTGAATAACATGTAAATTATCTTTTTATCAAAATTTAAATAATTATGCTATAATGAATTCTTGTTATTGTACGATATAGACTGATACCGCATTCTTCAGAAATATTGAAAAGAAACAAAGAAACAAGTACTTACATTATAGTAGAACCTGTGTTAAGCGACCATTAAAATATGTGTAAATCCTGGTCGTTAGGACATTTGGTAGCTTAATGCAGGTCGAAAGTTATGCAGAAAGCTCCAATGAAGCAACTGACTCACATGTTCAATAAATGAATGATCGTTTGAGACAGATTATACTGTGTATATTTGTGAAAAAATAAGTTTAACGAGTTTCATATAAAATTTCAGTATATCTAAAGATTTATTCCTAAATATGAGTTTTTATGTTTACTTCAGTAACTAAGAAGACTTTAAGATCAGATTGTAATCGTGTTTTCGTTCTATTAACAAACGCCTACCCACTATATTGTATAATACATAATTATGTAAATGAAACATTGAACTTATAAAACTTAGGCCAGTTTCTTAGTAGACCAAAATGACGTTATATGAATTTTTGTGTTGCAGTGTTAACGACCTGAGTTTCAGCATCATACACTTCAATGCTTTTAGTTATGAAAATTGAATACCACCTTATCCGGCGCTTAGGTACGTGAGTAGTGTTGCACTTTTAATAACTGCTCACGAACAGACTCAATAAAACCGAGTCTGCTATTTTCTCTTTATAAACCGATGCCATACTAATATGATGCTACTCGTCCTATCATCAGATTCCGAGCTGTTTTGACAGAGGTCTAGATAATATACGTAAATTTTAACATTTTCAAGAATATCTCATTTATTTCTCCACCAAACCCTATACTGTGATCACTCTTTAGAATCGTCTCGAAGAGACGATTCTGAAGAGTGGTTATAGTATGGGGTTTGGTTAAAAATGACGATTTTTAGTATTTGGGTACACACCTTTATCTGTAGCTCTGTTTGACATTTGGTCAATAGTTCTGAAAAGCTGGAACGAATCAGAAGTAAGTTAAAAATGCAAGACTTGATTTGTAAGCAGATATCATTTTCACATCAGAATAAGTGTCAATACGGATCTACTGTTTTCAAAATGCACGGTGCTATAAATAGTCAAAAATTCACGATGCTATAAATAGTCACCTTACAACGTTATAATGACGTAATATTTGCAGAAAGTATTACTTTGAACATCTTACGCCTTTACTCGATACATACGCATTTTAACGCCTTTGCAAACAGAGTAAAACCAGATCAGACGACTCCTATCAGTTAACTCCCTGAGTATCGTAATGCAGACAGCTGCTATATGATTTACTAGCATTACTATGGGTAGCACAAAGCAATCAGCTGCTTTCAAAGACACCGACGTTTATTCAATAACTGGCCAATAAACAGAAGTATACAATATCAGTATTCTCAGTGCTTTGATTAAGTAGTTTGTTTTACTTTCTTATTGACATTAGCTCATTTATTAACCCACCCATCCCGCGTTCCTATAACCAACATAGCCAGATAGTGTTGATCCAGATAAGAAGACCCCTGGTGGAGCCCCCACCCCGATCACGGTCTTGTGTTGATACAGATAAGAAGACGCCTGGTGGAGCCCCACCCCGATCACGGTCTGCATTGCTTGCTGTTTTTCAGTCAATGTCAAACAGTTCCACCATAGTACATGGGCACAGGAATATTTGGCATTCATAAGCAAACAGAGCAGACCCTGATCAGACGGCTCCAACAGGAGCTGGGTCTACTCTGTTTGCATGGGCGTAGAAAGGCGTATTTTTGGAGTAAAGGGTTAAAAATGGACATTGGTGAAATCTCCAAGACACCTATGCTTTGAATCTGTTTATTCGAATAAAACCAACTTGTATGGTATTAGATTAAGCGATCGATGGCATTTTAGAAACACGAAATGCTTTATATTTGCTAAGCTCAAAGCACAATGTCAACGGACAAAGCTAAAAGGCTAGCCTTTAGCCTGCTGTAGGTGAATTTGTTAAAGCTTTTGCAAAATGTTTTGGATTCTGATGGGCGTCAGTTATTTGGCGTCTCATTGTTTGACACCATGGCAATGCTAGAAAACTATCAAACTGTTTGACACCATCTACAGTAGAGCATGTTTTAACCCTTTCACCGCCACAGTCGAGTAAATGCGCCACGACAAATAGTGCAGTCCCAGATCAGACGCCGCCTTTTCAAGGCGGCGTCTGGTCAGGGACTTCACTATTTGTCTCAATCTCTATTTCTATATATGTGCTTTATTCCTTTGAAATTTGCATTTATTTATCTCATTTCCTTATTTTACTGAATGATTCAACAAACTTGGATTTCAGACGACAATTAGAAATTTGGCACCGAAAGGGTTAAGCAGACATTCACTTATATAACATAGGAGTCTTAGCAGGTGCTTGCTTAATGCAGGACACTAGTAATGCAGAGAGCTCCTATAACTGTAAACAGCATTCGCTCTTGATGAAACTTTACAACTTAAAGGCTAGCCCATAACCCGATGCAAAACGATAATGCTTACTCAATTTTTTGAGCTGGTGCAATTTTAACTACATGTAGTCATGCACACTCGATTCGATGAAACCTTTCGAGAAGCTCCTGACTGGTGTCAAACAGATTGGATCATAATAAGACGCCGATAACTCGGCGTCTCATCTGCATCCAAACTGGATGCAATTGCGAGCAAGATGGTGATCAGCAGACTAAGGGTTAATGGGTATTATTTAATGCGTTATACTGCATCCTCACACTATCTCTGATAGATTTGTCAACAATGGTTTGGTGAGATACCTGTATGTTACTTATTCATGGTATCGTTCGTGCATGCAGCATTTCAGATTGTAATGCTGAAGTTAATTTCTCTGGGGTGCAAAGTTGACGTTTAAGCTTAAACGTGAATGAAACTGATTTCTTTTGAACTATCTTTTATTTGTTTTATTTAAGTAAAGTTTGTGTAATCTCGAGTCAGAGCTACAGAGAAACGTGCGTACCCACATACTAAAATCGTCATTTCTCCACCAAACCCTATACTGTAACCACTCTTTAGAATCGTCTCTTCGAGACGATTCTAAAGAGTGGTCACAGTATAGGGTTTGGTGGAGAAATAAAGGAGTTATTGTTGAAATTGTTTAAATTTACGTACGTAATCTGGACTTCTAGTCTTGAGTCAGATCTTGGGGCATCTATGCAGTATAGTACTTGGGGAAAAGTATTGAGTTGGACACTTAACCTAATAGAGACGCGTCTAGACGCATTTTCAATAGACAGTAGACGCAGATCAGTTGGGCCATGGAGGAGCCGTCTGGCCAGGGTCTACTCTGTTTGCTTATGAACAATATAGAGTTGACTGTATAGTTTTTGTCATGCCAAACCTCTGTTTGCTTATGGAACAGTTTAGAGTTGTGTGTACAGTTTTTTGTCATGCCAAACCTCTGTTTGCTTATGGAACAATATAGAGTTGACTGTACAGTTTTCGTCATGTCAAACCTCTGTTTGCTTATGAAACAATATAGAGTTTTGTGTACAGTTTTATGTTATGCCAAATCTCTGTTTGCTTATGAAACAATATAGAGTTTTGTGTACAGTTTTTTGTTATGCCAAACCTCTGTGTGCTCATGGAACAATATAGAGTTGACTGTACAGTTTTCGTCATGCCAAATCTCTGTTTGCTTATGAAACAATATAGAGTTGTGTGTACAGTTATTTGTTATGCCTAACCTCTGTGTGCTCATGGAACAATATAGACTGTACAGTTTTCGTCATGCCAAACCTCTGTTTGCTTATGAAACAATATAGAGTTTATTCTACAGCTTCACCCATGCCCAAAGATCCTGTGTACATATGTTGTTATAAAGTTAATGTAATTGCTGTTCATACGGCCATTACTTCTTACATGAACAATTATCAGGTGTGCAGTAAAACACGATACTTCGAAACTGTAGTAATGAAGAATTGATGCCTTTTTAGGCAGGTGACTGCTTAATGGAGGTTGGTTCGTTCAACATAGTGGAAGAGGTGAATCTAAAGAGTGGTCACAATATAGGCCTTGGTGGAAGAGACTATTCTAAAGAATGGTCACAACATATGGTTTGGTGGAGAGAGATGACGATTTTAGTATTTGAGTACGCATCGTTAACTGTAGCTCTGTAACGGTCCCATTTTTTCATGTTCTTGATTCGGGTTTACTGCTTGAGTCACGACTTGAGTCAAGTTTGGTGTTTGAAGTCTCCGTTTAAGTGATACTGATACAAAAGAAAGCGTTTCAGCCACTTGATGTTTTATGCTTTTGAACACTTAACTCATTAGCCGATGAATATGTATGTAAGAAATAATGACTGTCAGAATATCAATTAGCTGAATGGACACAATGGAAAACATGATCAAGAGAATTAATATCCATTCAGAAACTGTTGAATTCGATCTATATTGTATCATAAGCAAACAGAGCAGTCTCTTGTAGGGGTCGCCTGGTCTGGGTGTACCCTGTGTATACATGCGTACGTCACGTACAGTGTTTGTCATTCGTTTGGAAACATCGTCATCTACTTCAATGCTGAATTTTCTCTCAGTCTTCAGTTTGTTTTCATAAACAACGATCAGACTGTCCAACAGTGTTGATCCAGACGAGACACCGAGTTACTATACGTCTTATCTGGATCCATACTTTCTGCAAGTGTTACACAAATTCGCAGAAAAGTGTTGATATAATTAATTGTGAATGATACTGAAATTATTCCCACGCTGAGCAGTTTTTTGCTCAGATGTATACTTAATGCATCAGTATAAAAATATCCGTTGTAAGGTTTTTTATTTGTTTTTATAAGTAATCTTTAATACTATTATTAGGCGAATCGCTTATGGCATTGACCAACAGTTCGGATCCTAATGACCCGCCGTTTGACAGTGTACCTCACAAGGATACAAACTATTTGACGCGCATGCTGCATGTTTATAGACGAGAGAGTACATAGCTGCATTAGACGAAACAATATGTGAATTTTGCGGACAACCAGTTTGCTATAGCATGCTACCGATAACACTTGTAAACTAAGTCATTGCCCTCTGCTAAAAAAGTCAACTGCTAATGTTCTTGAAATTAAAATTTCTGCCTCTGTCTCTTTAAAATTAAAACCATAATGTCAAACAAGTTGGATCCTGATGAGACGCCGAGTTACTCGGCGTCTCATCAGGATTCAAACTGTTTGCACAAGTAATCACATATTCGCAGGTGGCGAGAGAAGAGTTCACATCGTGCCGCTAGTATCTACCTTTGCCACCTCTGTATCCGCTGGGGGTTTGACAAGTGGAAAACTTTCATCGCTGTATATTGCTTCTGACAGAGGATGTCTTAATTTCTCGACTCCGCCCGGCATATTGACATTTACACGAGTCAAAAATCCACTAATTGTAGATTCCCTTGACATTTGAATAGTCAGGCTATGCGTCATTTAAACCCTATATATCTACCATAAAGCTTTCGATTAATTCTAGTAATTTCTGTAATTGAATTTATAAGAATTTTTCATTGTTTCGATATTCATATGATCTGCAATTTTATGGACAAGCGCTGTCACGCGACGTTCTTGTTTTGTAATGTTTTTATACATATATTTATTTATTGGTGAACTGTCATCAGTTTTCGCGCTTACAGGAATCATCGACCGGTAAAAAATGCTACATATATACGTGACATATTCGCTGTTTCTATTCGTTGGCCTTTAAGGTAGTAGGTTGCTTAAATCTTTTCTCCATGGAGACGACTTTTAACGGCATGGCAAACAGAATAGACATGATTTACTCAGTTTGCAGAGCAATTTTCTGCATTACATGTACTTTTTTCTCTTCATTGAGCTACCAAATGCAATTAAAAACCGATGCTTGTTTTACAAAGAAGTTTAAATGAGGACCGATGCAATGGTATACATACCCCCCCCCCCCCCCTCTTGTTATGTTAAATGGGTGATTTAAGATTGTACCATTGATGTATATTTATGTAAGATCTAATCACTGTATAAATATCAATTATATTAATTAGAGGTTTGTTTGGTGTTTTAGAGTGTCCATCCCCACTCCCACCCCATCCCCCGAGTCTACTTGCTATATGCTTAGATAGATAACAGTTAGCTGAGGGAATGCGCATCTTAGCCTGGTACTGACCATTTCTGAAAACATTGTGTGCAGTAAAAACCCTCTAATGCGACCACTTAATGAATAAACATGGCTGTCTTTATAAACAGGTGGTTGCTTAATGCAGGACGAAAGTTATGCAGAAAGCTCCTATAGGAGCTTACTGCATAACTTTCGTCCTGCATTAGGCTACCACCTGCCTTTGCCACTCGGAATTATGTCCCCTTTTGTTGGTCGCATTAGAGAGATTTTACTGTATGTGTGTGTGAGGGGGGGGTGTAATATGAACAAGGGATATTTTTACCATGACACACACTGCTGTTATATTTATAATATTCCACAAGAAAACAGAGCGGGTCCTGATTAGACTGCTCCTACATGTACCGTCTGATCTGGGTATATCCTGTTCGCGAATTGGTTAAAAGTTGCCACCGCGCTTACCCCCCCCCCCCCCCCCCCCCCTTACCCTTCCTCTGCACCCCTGCGCCCCAACCCCTTTATTTCTTTATAAAGTAGTCATCTTAATGAGGGTTTGTACATATATATTTACCTCGCTGCTATGCAAAATGAGTGAATTAAATGACCTGTCTACACAGGAAATATCTTATTTATTCGCTTAATAAGCAGTGACGTATCTCTATTGGAACGTGCCTGGCCTGGATAATATAGTCGTGAGTCAGCGAAACATTAAGTTATACCGTAAGAAGTTGAAAAACTCCCTACAAGTGTATCTTATTCATCTGATAAGACTGACCCGTATTTTGACAAATAGTTAAAAAAAAACCTGGGCTCAGGTGTCAACAGAATGTTAAAGGGGCGAAGCCTTTTACAGGCCCTTAAACCGTTGTCTGCTCCAATAGCTTTAAGATGATGATAGTTTACACGCATTGCTTAATCTCATTTTTAATCATAAATGCAGTGAAAGTGTGCATTGAGCTGCAAATAATTTAGATTATCCGATGACGGGACTTGTTCAAAACTGTTGCAAACATCTGCCGAGACTATCAAAAATAATATGCTTATCCCATTAGGCGCCTTATGACGGAAAAAACTGGTCAACCAAACGCAATTATAGTGGCCTTGTGCAGAGATTAGGGGAACACCATGATGTATGTCTGTATGTTTGTTTCTCCGTCTATCTGTCCATCCATCCTTCTGTGCACGCGCCCGTCTGTTTGTCCGTCAGTCTGTCTGTCTGTGCATATGTATGTACAGTAATATCCCTCTACACCGGAATTCTAGTAGAAGAATTAAGTTACAACAAAAATTGTAGCAGACGACACAATTTGCAGACGACATTATTAAATTTTGACTGCGAATGGGTTAAGCAGATCGGTTAAAAGTGGCGATTGGCAAACAGAGTAGACCCCCATAAGGATGAGTATGAATATTGAGACACGGACCGACCCCTGTGTCAAGGTCATGCCAGCTTTCCTGTGTTACATTTTTTTGCAAACAAGGTTATTTTACATTGTTTGCAAACAGACCGAATTCCTCTATATTGTTTGCTATTGTTCTTCTCATATAGAAGCGGATGTGCGTTCTAACAAAATAGTGCTTTGTTCAGCTTTCTACCATTATCCTACAAAAAACTGATGCTGGATAAAACTCACATCTATTGCAATTTTACTTACTCCCAAACCGTTCAAAAATTTAGGAAAATATTGTCCCAGTGTCAAACAGCTTGGATCCTGATGAGACGCCGAGTAACTCGGCGTAACTCGGCGTCTCATTAGATCCAGGCCGTTTGCAAATGCTGTTCAGGTTGGAGCTAGCAGGAAAAGAGACAATTGTTAATATTTTTATTCTGCATTCAAAAGTTGGG
Organism: Azorinus chamasolen; assembly: GCA_963576725.1. Taxonomy (NCBI): domain Eukaryota; kingdom Metazoa; phylum Mollusca; class Bivalvia; order Cardiida; family Solecurtidae; genus Azorinus; species Azorinus chamasolen. The sequence continues at coordinate 35,516,467 of OY755243.1, forward strand.
AGTTTAGTATTGAATACGCGACATGTTTCAAAGCAAATGTATTTGCTTAATCGATGTTTCTTATTTGTAATGGGGCATCGGTTTACTAATGTCCGCCTGTTTTGTAATTTTGAGACTTTCGTGGTTGGCATTTATGATTGCTCGGTTAAATTTCAAACAATTGCAAAAAGTATTAAATGTTGATACACAAGAAATAAGAGAATTGGTCTGTTACATGATATGAACGAACTTGTGATAAAATGGGTTAACAGTTTGGATCCAGATTGACACTGAACGAGAGTCTCCTTAACGCTATTCGCACTACGAGATTGTCGTCTGCTACATTTCTAAACAAATAACGTTTCTCTAAAAACTACAACCAGAGTGCTAACCATTTCCTTCATATAAACTCCTTTTCACGCATTTGCAAACAGAGTAGATCCAGATCAGACGGCTACTGTAGGCGTCTCCACACTGTTTGATACTTTGATGATCTTTCAACCCATTTTCTCCAGTACTATTTTTAGACCCGACCTCTTTGAATAAATCTACCGAAAAGGAGCATTAACTATGGAAAAGGAGAATTTTAGAATTGTGTAGTCTTGAAACTATAGTGATAAATAGGGCATTTGCTCCTATGGAGCAAATGCTCTATTTATCACAATGGTTTCAAAATGTGACATTTACAGAGGCGCCAAAAGGCGTCAATATGAAGGAATGGGTTAAAAATGAAGAAACTTTGCTGACACATGTTGTATACATATGACAATACGAGTCATTGTGAAGTTTATTGGAACGTGCACGTGACTATTCCTTTATAAACATTTTTTTCTAACGAACTGTATTTATTATGATCATTATATATATAGTTTATTAGAAACATAATATTGAAATTGTTACGAATTAACGTATGATCACTTTGAATTTATCCAAAGCGCTAGTTGTGTAGAAAATTGGATAACGGAAATGAAGAAATGCCTGAAAATTGATACGAAATTTAAATATTCTGAAAATCGAAATTGTTTAATACACAAAAATGCATAATTGAAAAATGGCTTAAATAAATCAAATCCATTTTTTTTGTATTTAAATACTTTAAAATTGTTTAATTTGTTCCAGTAATATAATTTGATGACGTGTACAAGTTTTAGAGCCCTTAATTATTTGTTTACCCCTTGACCTGCTGAAAATTGGCTCTGTCTACTCAAACTACAACCTGCTGCAATTTTGACATTTTCTGCTTTGTTTAAGCTTTTGAAAAACTATTGACCGGGTGTCAAAAAGCTTGGATCTTGATGAGACGCCGAGTTACTCGGCGTCTCATCTGGATCTAAGCTGTTTGAAACAAACGTGTTGCGGGTTTGTACTCAGACAGGCAGGCGTTATGGGTTATTGGGCTTGCTCTTTCTACTTGTTTATTCCACACTGAAACGCAACCATCTTTTATATATACTCTTATACCGTTAGAAAATTATGTTCTCCAGTTTCAGTAGGTCGAAACACCTGAGAATTTTAATCTGCTTTAATCTGATAGTTTCATATGATAAGCTTAAGCACATGCTTAGCAAACATGCATTGGATATTCGAAGAGTCAGTATCCAGATTAAGTTTTCGGTAATTAAGCATCAGCTATGAAATATAGGTCGGATGATTCCATTTGGGGGCTTTCAATGATAAAACAAAGCAGTGGTACATTTGTATGTTGCAGCAGACGACAATTTTTCGGAAGCAGACGAAACTTTTAACAGGCAGAAGGTCTAATCTATAGTGCACTGTGTATAACTCGTCGTCTGCTAAGATTGTCATCGGCTTCTTAAATAAATACGCTGTGTTTGTCAGACTTAGAGTGTCTAATTGATAGGGACCTACGTACTCATTGGGATCCAAACTGTGTGCATAGGTCAGTACCAATTCACCGGTAACAGTCCAAAGACTAAACCCTTTCCCTGTTCAGCAAAGTTTGCATGGAATTGTTTTTGTTGTTTTGCTTTGACAAAAACCTATAAATTCAGATCAATATCATATCAAAAGCAAACAGAGCAGACCCTGATCAGACGGCTCATATAGGAGCCGTCTGATCTGGGTCTACTCTGTTTGCAAATGCGTGAAAACACGTTTATATGAAGGAAAGGGTTAAATTTAGGATTTACTTATTCATGGGTATCAGATATGATGCCGAAACTCTTTTATCTCATTTCAGATCGTTGACACTGCACCCTTCTTGTTTAACCCTAAGCTTGCTGAGCAAATTGTTTTTAACAAATTTTTCACCAACTTCATTTTCAAATTCCAGGCTTTAATCAGTTTTACTACCAAAATACAAGCAGGGTGTTAAAGAAATTGGATCCTGATGAACCGCCGAGTAACTCGGCATCTCATCTGGATCCAAACTTTTTGCAATTGTAATTATAGATCCAACGGCCACATGCTCAATGTTTCAGCTCGGTAATTTTCCCATATACCCTCTCCCATGCCTGACAAATTGTCGTTTGCTTGCAAGATTTGTTGTCTGCTTTCAAACATTTCGTCAGCTGATATCTACGAATAGTCATTAACAATTAATTCCGTCTTCTTTGTAAATCTCCCATCCGGCTGTTTATCAAATAGGGAAAGAGCCTGATCTGGATCCAAAATTCTTATCACTGCATGTCAGACGGTTAGACATACAGTCATGCAAAAGGGTATAGACACAGACAAAGAAGCAAATAGCCCATAAGCCCGATAAGGGCTTTCAGGTGTTTGGGCTTGGATACCCAGAGTAAACTTCCTGTACTATGCAGGTGCATTATATTCGTGTGATATAACAACAGTGGAAACTCTCTATAGCGACCACGTCATGGATTGATACTAATTCTTTTAAAACAAGTTGTTGCTTAACCCTCTACTCCATGAATATTCATATAAGAATTTATGCCATCAATATCAATTAGAATATTTTAATTTGGTACATGGATACAGGAAATATTGACAATGGCAGAAACTGTAGAATCATATCTATATCATTTCATAAACAAACAGAGCAGACCCTGATCAGAAGGCTCCTATAGCTGTCTGATCTGGGTCTACTCTGTTTGCAACTGCATAACATTCGTTATACTTGGACCCTTTGCTCCATAGATACATCTTTTATCGCCTTCGAACATGCAGTTAAGACCCTGACCAGGGTCTTCTCTGTTTGCTAATTGAATACTATAGATCTTATTCTACAGTTTCTGCAATGACCCAAATTGCACGTGTTCACTTCCTGTAATAAAAAACTATCCATTTATTTTTTTACGAATATTCACACAAGAAATAATCATGAATAATAATTAGCAGAAAATTAATAATGGCGCGGCGAACAAGACCTTTTTTACATCATTACATTAACTGTAGAGTCAGATCTATATAATTTCATAAGCAAACAGTGCATACCCTGATCAGACGGATCCTATAGGAGCCGTCTGATCTAGGTCTCCTCTGTTTGCAAAGGCGTAGTAAGGCATACTTATTTATGGAGTAAATGGTTAATGTATGTTAAGGCTCAGAAATAGACTTCTTTTCGGTAATCGCTATAGAGAGATTTCACGGTAGATGTATCCTCCATTGCGTTCAAAGTTTTGTATTTTAACATGATAATCCCAATCTGTCATACTCTCATGTCAAACCCCTTGATTTACTGCAATACACTATTTTCTAATTGTTTGTTTCTCAATTGACTATTCATTTGCAGATTGAATCGGGGTTTCGTCAAGTGTAAGCCAGGCATGCGATACATTTTAACTAAGACCTCTAAATATGGCATACATGCATAATTAGTGGTTGCTGAATGTCGACAGAGGGTAGACATAGGCAGGTTTATTTTGATGATATTGACATCCAGTCCAAAATACACAAAATGCACGTTCATCATTGCGCATGTCTGGTGCACACTATATGAATCAGTTCTGAGAACACCAATAAAAGTCTAACTCTTTCTCCATGAAATTTCATGGAATAAATAATGATATGATGAGTATTAATTATATCAAATTGTTATAAAAGCACATGGACACATGAATGTTTAGCCAAGTCAAAACTGTAGAATCATATCTATAGTATTTCATAAGCAAACAGAGCAGACCCTGATCAGACGGTTCCTATAGGAGCCGTCTGATCTGGATCTTCTCTGTTTGCAAAGGCGTAGAAAGGCGTATTTATGGATTAACTATATAAAACGAGATCAGGTACGTTTGCTGTAACTTTATAATGCAAACATTTTAAAATTTAAATGATTCAATATTGTTTAACAACATACATGTACTTCGTTCAGTATTACATGAATAAGATTGCTAGAGTATTTTGAATGCCAATCAGTGTAGAACCTGAACAGATGACTCCTGCACGAAGCTTTCCCATCTGTGTCAGCACTCTTAATCAGCTAAAAACTATTCATGATTTCGTTATTTCTTATATTAATATGACATAGGAAAAGGTTAAAGACCCTGACTTAGAAATATTTTGAGTGATTTTTATACCCCCTTTTGAAAAAATGGGGGTATATTGCTTTGCACATGTCGGTCGGTCGGTCGGTCGGTCTGTCGGTCGGTCGGTCGGTCGGTCGGTCGGTCGGTCGGTCGGTCGGTCGGTCGGTAGATCGATGGTTTCCGAACGATAACTAATAAACGACTTGGCCTAGAATCTTCAAACTTGCTGTGGTGGTTGGTCATGACAAGTAGATGACCCCTATTGTTTTTGAGGTCACTAGGTCAAAGGTCAAGGTCACCATGACCTAAAATGGTAAAATAGTTTCCGATCAATAACTGCTCAAGGGTTTGGCTTGGGATCTTCAAACTTGCTGTGGTGGTTGGTCATGACCACTAGATGACCCCTATTGATTTTGAGGTCACAAGGTCAAAGGTCAAGGTCACCATGACCTTAACTGGTTTAATGGTTTCCGATCAATAACTGCTCAAGGGTTTAGCTTAGAATCTTCAAACTTGCTGTGGTAGTCGGTCATGACCACTGGATAACCCCTATTGTTTTTGAGGTCAGTAGGTCAAAGGTCAAGGTCACCATGACCTTAACTGGTAAAATGGTTTCTGATCAATAACTGCTCAAGGGTTTGACTTAAGATCTTTAAATTTGCTTAGGTGGTTGGTCATGACAACTAGATGAGCCCTATTGTTTTTTAGGTCACTAGGTCAAAGGTCAAGGTCACCATGACCTTAACTGGTGAAATGGTTTGCGATCAATAACTGCTCAAGGGTTTGGCTTAGGATCTTCAAATTTGCTGTGGTGGTTGGTAATGACCCACTAGATGACCTCTATTGTTTTTTAGGTCACTAGGTCAAAGGTCAAGGTCACCATGCTCTTAACTGGTTAAATGGTTTCCGATCAATAACTGCTCAAGGATTTGGCTTAGAATCTTCAAACTTGCTGCGGTAGTTGGTCATGACAACTGGATGACCCCTATTGTTTTTTAGGTCACTAGGTCAAAGGTCAAGGTCACCATGACCTTAACTGGTGAAATGGTTTCCAATCAATAACTGCTCAAGGGTTTGGCTTAGGATCTTCAAACTTGCTGTGGTGGTTGGTCATGACAACTAGATGACCCCTACTGATTTTGAGGTCACTAGGTCAAAGGTCAAGGTCATCATGACCTTACCAGATGAAATGGTTTCCAATTAATAACTGCTCAATGGTTTGGTTCTTCAAACTTGCTGTTGTAGTTGGTCGTGACCACTAGATGACCCCTATAGTTGTTGAGGTCACTAGGTCAAAGGTCAAGGTCACCATGACCTTAACTTGTGAAATGTTTTCAGATCAATAAATGATCAGTGGTTTGGCTTAGGATTTTCAAAGTTGCTGTGGTGATTAGTCATGACCGCTAGATGACCTCTATAGTTGAGGTCACTAGATCAAAGGTCAGGGGGTCTGGGGGGGTATACATGTTTTACAAACATCTCTTGTTATAAACAATGTTGGCTGCAACAGTTAGTGTATGCTCAGGTCTACACAGTGTACATGTTGTCATGCATACTTCTAAATGTTCTACCGTATTAACCAGTCTGCTACTAAAACATAATTATCATAGTCTGCTAAATGTTTGTTCTGTTACAATGTTTGCTTATATCCGATTTGATCAAATGTTTAACCCTTTCCTCCATGAATATTCATGCAAGAAATAATGACGTCATGAATATTAATTCGATTAATTTGTTGTTAGTTGTAATATTACATGGACACTGGAGTATTTGGCCATGGCAGAATGTGTAGAATGATATCTATATTATACCATAAGCAAACAGAGCAGACCCTGATCAGACCGATTTCTATAGGAGCCGTCTGATCTGGGTCTACTCTGTTTGCAAATGCGTAGAAAGGCATATTTATGGAGTAAATGTTAACCCTTCGCTTGCTATTCACGTCAATGTACCTACCTGTAAATAGTGAAGACCCAGATGAGACAACTCCTGCAGGAGCTGTCTCATCAGGGTCTGCACTATTTACAAGTTGATTGTGCAACCAGTGCACTCCACAGCAGTGATTGCACAGCGAAATACTTGTACACAGTGAAGATATATGTAATTATACAACAGGGCATGGGTAAAGAAGAAGAAACGTATTTTAAATTTCAGCAAGCGAAGGGTTAAAAACCAGATGATAGATTTTCCATGGACATGACCTGCCGGCTGATCACGGTCTTCACTGTTGGCATTTGTCAACATAATTACTATTCAATTATCTAATTTGACAAACAGTGTAGACTCAGGTCAGTGGCAATGAGGTTCGTTAATGTCTACACTATTTACTGAGTTCAGGAAGTGACGTTTTATCCCGTTGTGACACAAATACTTCATCGGAGCCACCTTCTCTTACTAATAGCAAATTACTAATTACATGGAATAATCTGTTACTTTACTGATGAAACCATTAATTACTCCTCAACATGCAAGCACGTGTTTTTATCTTAAAATATGTCAGATTAACCATGAAATACAGGGAATAGTTCGACCTAGTTTTAGAATTATCTTTGTCAAGGCAAGTCTTCTTTGAAGATGTAGAAGCGCCCATAAGCATGTTGTTTGAGCATACAGTAAAGTGTCGCTAATGCGACCATATAATCTATTAACGTAGGAGTCTGTAAAAGCAGGTGGTTGCTTAACCCGTTCGGTGCCAACTTTCTAATTGTTGTCTTCAACCCAAGTTTGTTACATCATTCGGTGAAAAAAAGGAAATGGGGAAAATACAGAATTCAAAGGAATAAACACAAATTTAGTACTAGAGATGGAGACAAAACGTGAAGTCCCTGATCAGACGCCGCCTTTTCAAGGCGGCGTCTGATCTGAGACTGCACTATTTGTCGTATTACATTTGTGCAACATTGGCGGTGAAAGGGTAATGCAGGGCAGACGTAATGCAGAAAACTCATTCTAGGATATAACTAACCACAAGATGTAACAGTGCCATAAGCATTATGTTTGAGCATATTGTGTATATTAGAATCGATTGGCATAATATTAACTTTAAGAACCGCATACTATAGACAACCGCAAACAAGCATGCTGTGTATATTAGAATCGACTTCATATAACTAACCTATAAGATGTTGAACCGCCATAATCATATTGTTTGAGCACATTGTGTATACAGTAAAGTCTCGATTATTCGAACACTAAAATACGTATCATTATAGATCTTTAAGACAGGTGGCAGCTTAATGCATGGTGAAAGTCACGCAGAAAGCTCCTCTAGGAGCTTTCTGCATGACTTTCACCACGCATTAAGCAGCCACCTGTCTGAAAGGGTCTAAATTCTTCTATGCAAAAAATTCGAATAATCGAGATTTTACTGTATTTGAATCGACAGTCATGTAACTAACTTATAAGACGTAGAACCACCATAATCATACTGTTTGAGCACATTGTATATAGTACAAGAGTCTGTCATATAACTAGCTATAAGATTTAGAACCGCCAACGAGCATGATGTTTGAACATATTGTGTATATTGGAATCGACTGTCATATAACCATTGTCTTGCAACACATCACAGGTTTAGCTGATATTAACTCATTTTTTCGTCTGCAACCATTGTCGTCTGCTACAATTTTCTTTTTTTTCTTTTTCTTCATTTTTGTTTCAAAATCAATCACAGTAACAAACAGTTTGGATCCTGATGAAACGCCGAGTTACTCGGCGTCTCATCTGGATCCAAACTGTTTGCATAGGTAATCATAGATGCGACATTGGCAGCGAAAGCGTTCATTATTTGTTACTATGTCCGTCTAATTGAGTAATCAAACTGGTGCCAGATTAACTTATTCAGCTTTACAAAATTTAATACATGGAGACGGAAATACTAGTTTTCCAAATACTTTTGGTAGATATGGTATCATGAGATATTATAAAGATAGGCTGTTTGAGGGGGGTTCCTTCGACAAGAATATCGGCTTCCGACTAAGACAATTTTCTGCCATACTTATTTTATATTCCGATACGATCGCCATAAATAGGTTAAAACGGTAGAAAGGAAAAATCGATAAGCACATAATAACACATAACTGGTGTTATTAATATTCAGTCAAATGATTTATGCTTCTTCGATTTCGCTTCAAATTAGGGCGATTGCATTTTAAGCATTAGCTTGCTCTGCAGACTGTCGTCTCATGATATTTTCTTTTGCATTTGTTTTCCTTGCTAACTTCCCTTTCTCTATAAGAACATAGACTAAGTGTCAAACAGTTGGGATCCTGTCTCTAGGTTACTCCGTATCTCATTTGGATCATAACTGTTTGCAAAGTGAATAAAAAATTCGACCGTTACTTGCTTAACTTTTGCCTGCATGGATATTTATGTAAGAAATAATGACATCATGAATATTAATTAGAATATTTTTCTAAAAACAGGAATTGGAAACAGGACGTTATAGCCAAGGATCATAGTATAATGTACATGTATATTGCATGTATTTTTCATAAGCAAACAGAGTAGAAAAATGTCATAAATGACGGAATTCGTTCAATCAATGCTCAACATTTCACCAACGTTCACTTTAGCCCTTATCGAACTCAGAAAAAGAAATGTCAGCTGAAACTTGTATTTTGTATGATTAAGTTTTTGAGAAACCATTGACCGAATATCAAACAGCGTTGATCCTGTTGATATCCCGAGTTACTCGGTGTCTCATCTGGTACCAATGCGTTTGTAAATACGAGCCATGTCGCAGTTGGCGTTAACTCTCTCGCTGACAAATTCTGTCGTCTGCTAACTTTGTCGCCTGCTACCATTTTCATTTCTTTTTCAATTGTCTCCATGTTTGTTTCAAAAACATAGTCACAGAAACAAACAGATTGGACCCTGATGAGACACCGAGTTACTCGACGTCTCATCTGGATCCAAACTGTTTGCATAGGTAATCACAGATGAGATGAATAGTTAAATAGTTTTTGTGAAAGCTTGTATGGATGGATATCAATCGCTGGTGCACATCTGAATGACAAGTGACTTGCGTTTCATGCTAAGTTTGATGAATATCGCCACAACTGCGGGTCAGTTCAGTGTCAAAATAGCACTTCTTATTCTTGGGTTTATACAATGCGGGTGTTTTACGTTTTCTGCTGACTCTAATCGTTTTGTGTTCTTTTGTAAAGATAGCGTAGATAATAATTTTCTCCAAATTAAATTAAAAGTGATCACTAGCAAAATGTGCCACACAGCAACTTTGACGCAAATGCATCTTGTAGGTCTTAGGACCCTCTACTAGTAGGTCTAATGCTGCATGTCTTAGGACACTCTACTAGTAGGTCTAATGCTGCGTCTAAAAGGCAAGTGGTAGCTTAATGCAGGACGAAAGTTGCACAGAAAGCTCCTACGGGAGCTTCGTATTACTTTAGTCATGCATTACTACAGCCTGCTTTAAAGCTATCTGTATTGATACAGTGGTCGCTTTAGAGAGTTTATTTTAAAGAAATTGAAGAAATAACTGTACACTATGAATAAAAACCATCTTTATAGACAAAACTATACAGTGTAAACTGTCTATAACGACCATAGAATGAAGATACACGTGGGTTTATAAGAGTGGTGATTGCTTAATGCAGAACAAACCAATGCAGAAGGTTCCTGGAGGAGCTTCCTGCATAAATGATGCTCTGCATTAAGGTACCACCTGTCTTAAACGTCCAGAAATGGATTTATTTTAGACGGTCGCTGGAGACAAGTTTTACTCTATTCTGATTTGCTAGAAATTGATAATAGCATTAATATCAGCTACTTATCCTCAATAATAGTGTTTGGATCATGGGCTCCGTCTTATGGAGATCGCACTTCTGTAGGCATCGTGTGTTCCAACATATTCTTACATACAGTGATTTGAACTTTGCGAGTGATAACGATTGAATTAAATTAGCATTCAAGATACTTTTGGTCGCATGATCTTTCGTAGGTCCGCTACCTGGTGTTTTGCACACATTGTAGACTTCAGTCAGGGACTTATGATAAACTCGGCATATGCTCAGGATACATGCTGCCTGTAATGATAAACAAATTCCAGATGCTCTTTTGGCGCCAAATAAGTTCCGTCAGCAAACAATGACGTCTGCTTTAAGTTTTAGAGCGGACGTTCCTTCTATTTATTCTCTAAAACGTTAGTGACGTGTCAAACAGTTTGGATGCAGATGCCGAGTTACTCGGTGTCTTATCTGGATCCAAACTAATTGCAAAGGTATACGTACACATTCGTTTAGTGCAGCAAGCGATGTGAGTCGCTTTTCAACGAGTTCGACGATGAAATATTTAAACATTATAGAGTCTGGGTCTACACTATTTGCAAATCATCAAGGTGACTTTATAGAGAGTCTTAGCATCTCTCGTTTATACTCCAATATATGAACAGTAAGCTCCCTTTCATGCGACCATCGAAAGAAGTCTACAGTCGAACCTGTCTTAAGCGGTCATCAAAAAGAGGTCTAATTATGGGTCTGTGCAGTTGGTAGCTTAATGTAGTTCAAAAGTAATGCAAAAAGCTCCTATATTCTGCATTACTTTTGCCCTGCATTAAGTAACCACCTGCTTTTTAAGACGCCTATGTTCAATAAATAAATGAACGTTTAAGATAGGGTCTGTGTATACTTTCCTTGGTCTTAGAGGTAAGCGGTTGCTTAATGCTGAACCAAAGTTAAACAGAAGGGAGCTTTCTGCATTACGTTCGTCCTGCAGTAAGCAGCCACCTGTCGTAAGAGACGGCCATGTTCATTCTTTGAGTAGTCACTTTAGAAGGATTTTACTGTAGTTTATTTTAGTCTTCTTTGTACGGTTTCAAATTCAATTTTCAACACGATTATCCTGTTTCTGTCTCCATGACATTTCACGATATTCAAGAAAGCCAGGAGGAGGATTTTCATGACGTTTTGCTATCACCATACCTCGACAAACTAGAATATTAGTATTCCATAGAGAATAGATAGTCTTTGTCGCCGCCTTCAAGCAATTGAACTAAATTCAAAACAGATTATGTGTATAAGATATGGGTGTACCTATCAAATGGTCTGACGTTGTTTTTCAATTTCCAAATTAATCTGGGTCTCAACTGCTTGCCATACACCGGGTTCATCATTCTGCCATTATTTAGTATACTATGCTGATCTTCATATTTCAAAAAGACGCTCTGTTAACCGTTTGTTTCATAGATTAGCAGTTTAACGCCTTTGCAAACAGAGTGGATTCAGACAAATCCTGTAGGATAATGGTCTGTTCGGTTTGCTTATGAAAATATATAGATCTGATTCTACCGCTTCTAAAATGCCTTAATTTCTGTGTTCTACATTAAAACCTCTCTATAACGTCCACTGAATTGTGTTCATTAGTTGGTATGTAGGGCAGGCTGCTGCTTAAGGTAGTTCGCGCTGTTGCTCGGCAAAAATCGAAGTTTATCCAATTAGCATCATAAAACTTATTATATTAAAATGCATGATGTCATAATTTAGTAAAGGGTTAATGACCTTTATAACACGCCCTTCTTCCAAATATCAGTACAAAAAGGGCATAATAAATTAAACGGAAAAAACACCGTTATACGCTGAATTTTGTAAACATAATAATCCACATATTCTGACAGGTCTATAGCACAGAATTGAAATGATTAACAGTTTTATCTCTGATCAGATGACTCGCCCTCTCATCTTGGGCTATATTGTTTTCAAACCCCAATCAACTCGTTTGCCCTATTGACAGATAAACCCTTGCTCCATAGTGACTCATTTTGACACTGTTGCAAACTGAGTAGACCCAGATCATACGGCTCCTGTGTATGACATCTAATCAGGGTCTGCTCTATTTGCTTATGAAACAGATATATCTAATTTTACAGTTTCTGTCTTGTTAAAATTCCCTTGTTCGCGATGCGATTATTAAAATCAAGTAAGTTGATAGTCGTACAGTGATTATTTCTATAGTCGTACAGTCATTATTTCTATAGTCGTACAGTTATTATTTCTATAGTCGTACAGTGATTATTTCTGACATGAATATCCACGGAGTAAAGAGTTAAAGAAACTGTTTTCTAAAACGAAACATTTTTTCGAAATATTTGTCAACACATATGGTGTGATTGAGTTTTAATACACCCCCTTGCCATTTACTAATTTCAAAACAATTCTGCTTGACACATACAGTAGAATTTGTCCTAAGCGACCATTCATTTATCGAACATAGTAGTCTTAAAAAGCAGATGGTTGCTTAATGCAGGACAAAAGTAATGCAGAAAGCTCCTATAGGAGCTTTATGCATTACTTTTTACCTGCATTAAGCTACCACCTGCCTTACAAACCCATTATTAGACCTCTCTTTTTGACGACCGCTTAAGACAGGTTCTACTAGATCTTTCCCCTCCATGTGTTCGAATTTTCTGTAACCTCCTTCATCTTAATCAGATTTGAGCAAGTTGTCGCTCGCAAAACATTGTAGCCCGCTGTTATTCTGAATAAAGAATATCCTCCACATTACATTACAAATGTAAATTATCAGAATTATAAATAATTTGAACTCTTGCGAGAAGCCGATTTACTCATGTCGTCTCATCTGGATCTACACTGTTTGCAAACGTGTCCGTACCGTAGCATACTAACGGGCAACCCTTTCGTGCTAAGACACGAAAAGGTTTCCTGCCTCAAATTTACTAAAATTTAATGATAAAATTGATGAGGCATACCGACGAACTTGCGCCCTTGCTTGGATATAATTATATTTCATTCAGATAAATCACGGGCCAAACTTTTTCAAGCTGCTGGTTTAAGATGTAAATCTTAAACATGATAAGTAATTGTCATCTGAAAAATGTTTCATATTCTTCAATTTTGTGTGGATATTTGCCCACTCCGTTCTTCTCATAAACCCCAACTGGGTTGCAATGTTAATGATCTTATAGATACGTGAACAAGACACAGTAGCTAATCCGGGTACTAACTGTTTTCAGTGTTTCTTAGACATTATCCCAAATGCATGCTAAAAGTTAAATGATGCTTGAATCGACCCGTTGCTGCCTGTCAAAATACGAGATACGTATCGTAGCAACTACCTACCTATGTCCTGTGGTAGGCTAAGTGTTTCGTCTGTATTTAACCCTTTCCCTGTTCTATATTTCTGAATATTCAGGAACAAAAATATAATTGAATATGGAAGGTGGAACTTTGTAGCCATTTAAGATGGTAAAGAAACAAGAACTGTCAAATTCCATTAGCAAACAAAGCAGACCTTGATCAGACGGCTCCTATAGGAGCCGTCTGATCTGGGTCTACTCTGTTTGCAGATGTGTGAAAATGCGCTTATATGAGGGAAGGTGTTAAGGTTTAACCCTTTCCCTATTAAATATTCATGTAAAAATTACTTGTTTTAGCACATGACATTTAGGCTCAGGCAGAAACCATAGAATCAGATCTATATTCTACCATGTGCAAACAGTGCAGACCCTGATCAGACTGCTCCTATAGGCCCCGTCTGATCTATTTTGTTTGCAAAGACGTTAAAAGGCGTGTCTATGGATTAAAAGGCTAATAATTTGATATTCACTGTTTCCTTTTTTTTTTATCTTCAGAAATAATAACCACATTCTCAAATAAGTTTGATATTGAACAAAAGTTATTAGTGTCACTGTGTTTGATTTGAATACATGCTTACTAATGCTAGGTAGGGAGATGTTTGTGCTTATATAAAAACATACTGTAACCCAAAATACTTCATAAATAGTCACGCCACACTCCACCCGTTATGCACATAATCAATTAGTTTATATATTAATACATTGCTATGCAAAATAGTATAGAATAAAATCTAAGATGTTCTACAAGCAAACAGAGAAGACCCTGACCAGGCGGTTCAAAGTGGAGCCGTTTGATCTTGGTCTACCGTGTTTGAAAGGTTGTCAAATGGCTTATTTACAAAAAAAAGATGATATGCATGATGTCATTATTTCTAACATGAATATTCATTGTAAAGGGACATGCTTTGATGTGTCTGTGCTTGTTTTCCCTTTGACATGTAATGAACGAATTGCTGTTTTCATTTCCAAACAATGTGGAATCAGATGGGACTCACGAGAAACGCTCACTACCTCGGAAAACTATTGATAGAAAACATCAAGCAGTCGACATTTTTGCAGACGAAAATTGTTTATTTCAGTGCTTACAGATACCGGTATCCCATTTCCCCGCTGTAAAATAAAATGTCTGCTACATTGTCAAGCGAACTTATTGTCCGAACAACAAACAGTTTGGATCTTGATGAGACGCCGAGTTACTCGGCGTCTCATCTGGATCCAAACTGTTTGAAAAACAAGTTCGCTCTCGACAGGATAAGAGCTAGAACGTGATAAATCACGCTTGGTAATATCTCCTCAGTAGCCGATATAATCCGAGGTACATCAATTAAATAGTTTTTTTCTTGTAAACTATATAACACCTATCGGACTATCTACCTGTTGAATGGTTTCATATGACCGTCTGTGAATCGTTTTTCATTTTGATAGAAGTTAAATACTTAATGATTTGTTAAAAGGTGATGTCTAGCACACAAAATTAGAGCGTATACTGAAATATGAGAAGTTACGTTGGCAACGGTTTTGTCTATTATTTTTTCGTTTGGACACGATCTTCGAAATTTATTGCACGTGATTATAGCTTAAGGAGATCTATTACTCTTCAGCGGAGATGATAAATCCTCGCATTGTTTCATTCCCTGTGTAAATACAGGCACATGCTGATGTATTCAATTCTTTACGCTGTGAATAGTCATGTAAGACATAATGACATCATGAATCATAGCAATTACATGAATATTTAGTGTGGCATACGGACACCGGAATTTTAGTCAAGGCAGAAACTAGAATCAGGGTCCATGCTTATAAAGCTTTTAGTTGAGTCTGAGTTTCGTTCTCAGGCTTTTGATTGGTCAGATTTGAGTTCTCAAGCTTTCGATTGGTCAGATTTGAGCCAAAAGGCTCAAATCTGACCAATCAAAAGCTTGAGAACGATCTCAGACTCAACTAAAAGCTTTATAAGCATGGCCACTGATTAAGCAAACAGAGCAGAGTCATACAAGGCGGCTCATATATAGGAGCCGTCCGATCTAGGTATTCTCTGTTACAATGGAATTAAACGCCGTATATTTTATAGTAAATGATTGATTAGTTTATTATATACTTAGTAAATATAAAGTAATACCTTTTTCACCGGACTTACATTTAAGCTCGTCTGTTTCGAAGAAACGTCGAGCTATTGTGATTACTTGATCGTCGTTGTTGCCGTGCAAAAACTTTAATGTAGCTCATTACTCGAAAAGTAAAGGCGGTATCAACATGAAACTTCATAGGTTAGTAGATCTCAACGAGTAGAAGGTCCCTGCATAAGAACCACAACTCTTGATTCAAAAGTTTGGAGTTGCCCCTTATGTTTTTCAAAAAGTTTTGATTTAGTTGGACAAGCACCAAATCAGAAGAGCGTTGGCGCCGCACGCGGCTCTTGTTCAAAATCGACATATAACAGTGTCCGTTAAACATTTCTAATCATTTCCCCTCATATAAGCACTTCCTATGTATTTGCAAACAGAGTAGACCCAGATCAGACGGCTCCTATAGGAGCCATCTGATCAGAGTCTGATCTGTTTGTTAATGAAACTCGAAATATCTGTGTCTTTACTTTCTAAAATGACTCCAAAGTTCCACCTTCCATATTTCATTATAACTACTTTGTCCATGAATATTCAGTAGGTATTGAAATTTGGAATAAACATAGAACAGGGAAAGGGTTAAAGGCGTATCCTTAGCCGTAGCGTAGTTCCGGCATATTTTTAAGACATGACTGGTGTATTTTATTGTTCAACATATTACATAATTCATACCTGTGTCTAGACAGCACTCTTGGTGACATATGAATTGAAGCTTTTAATTTTGTTATAATTTTACGCCCCGTCTCTGACGGAAGCGTCCCCTGGCGATCGGAAATGTTAATGGCAATGCACTTTTACACATTTCTCGTGTTCCGTCTTTGATCGCGTATCACTAAATGCACGACTAAATACGATCCATTACAAAGACTTAATCTGAAAATAATTGCAAATTAAAACATATGGCTTGATAGATCAAGACTCTATCAGAATAAAACTGATTGACAACTGAGCTGTGATATCCGACAAAACTTCTCAAATTTTAATGAATTTAACGTTTTGGTAAGCCAGTAAGCAACACATAGTATATTTAGCCTATGTATGAAAAAGCGACGTTTCCTATTGCTCCAGGGTGCTAATTAATTTTGAGGTTTTGCTATTGTGATTTCGCCTAATCTTGTAGGTTTCGTCTATCCTAGTTTGTGCATGCTGTTGTATACAATTACATAGCTTCACTGTAATGTTGGAGAGTTTAACCGTTTCCCTCAGATAATCATGTTTTCGCACATTTGCAAACAGAGTAGACCCAGATCAGACGGCTCCTATAAGAGCCGTCTGATCTGGGTCTGCTCTGTTTGCTAATGGACTTTGAAAGATCTGTTTCTTTACTTTCCAAAATGGCTACAATATTTCACCTTCCGTATTTCATTTTAACTATTTTGTCCATGAATATTCAGTAGGTATTGAAATGTGGAAAGTTACTCGGCGTCTCATCCGGATCCAAGCTGTTTGACACTCGGTCAATAGTATCTCAAAGTATTGAGCGAATCGGACGTCTTTGAACATTTAGGCAAACTACAGATTTGAACAGTCATTATTGTTTGAGTACGAGAAGGATTAAACTACATATTTTATATATCATCTCATTATTGTTATACAGTAAACACCTCTAAACCTGAATTCTAGTAGAGGAGAATTTAGATTTTTTAGGCAGTCTTTCAGCCTGCATTAAGCTGTGGTGACTTTCACCATGCATTAAGCTGCCAACTTCTCCAAGACCGATATTTATAAAGGGTTTACTGTTATATCGCTTCCATGGACAAATCTATGATCACCTTTGCAAACAGTTTTGGATCAGTTTTGGCATTTTCATGGTGACATTTTGAAAAAGAATCACCAGCATTTAGATTATGTTTAACCATTTACCTGTTGAATATTCATGTCAGAAATTATGACGTCATTAATATCTATCAGCTGAAATTTTATAATGGTATTCATTTTAGCCATGACAGAGAATCAGATCTGTATAATCAGATAATATATAATCAGATCTATATTATTCCATGTGCAAACAGAGCAGACCCTGATCAGGCGACTGATACATGCATACAATGGCAAAGACTAGCGCACAAAGTCAAGCGATCGAAATGAAAATAACCCTTTATCTGATGAATATTCAGGCTGATAAAATAACATCATGAATATTAATTAGGTTAGAGTTTAATGACATTAGAACACGTGACTGAAACGGTAGAATCAGATTTATATTATTCCATAAACAAACTTAATCAGGAGGCTCCTGCATGAGCTGTCTGATCTTGGTCTACTTTGCTTGCAAGTGCGTAATTATATACGTCTATATCATGTCACGTGTTAACAAAGGCTATATATAGTTGCACTTCGATATTTCGAACATCAAGGGACTATAATTTACTTCGAGATAACAGAAGTTCGAGTTATCCGATTTCTAATTTGGACAATTTCTCAAGTTCACAGCATAATACAGGTCTAAAGTAATTCTATAAGCTCCTTTAGGAGCTTTAAACATTACTTTAGACCTGCATTAAGCTGTAACATATGTTTCTACATATGCGTAGTGATACATTATAGAGCAATTATCTATAGTTACTTTTGAAGGACTGAACGTTCAGTTCGAGTTATCCCGAAATTCGAGTTATCCGAGTTCGATTGATCGAGGTTCTACTGTACATGTTTTATGTTGTTTAGCGAAACCACGCACGTGGAATGTGTGATATTAAAGCTATTAGCAATGCTTAATTCATACTGTGGTCACATTGAACAATAAGTACACTATTTTCCGACATGCAACATTGACTTGTGACAAAGTTTTCACTTGAGCGTGCGTGAACATGTGGTCTGAAAGGAGGCATTTAGGCATGGGCAGTTTAATTAGGTGGTCAGCTAAAAGGGCTTGGGTTTAATTTTCCCTAACCTAATCATTGTTTTGAGCCATTTATTTTGAAGTGACTACATAGAACCGAATACCGTAGTGTATTGGACACAATAAAGACCGCATGATAACCATCTTAGGTTAATCTTAACAGTGCAATGAACGTATGCATGGTAATCCTTTATAACTAGTTTGGATCCAGATAAGACACCGAGTAACTCGCTGTCTGATTAGGATTCGAACTGACTGACACTTTGATCGCATTTGGAACACGAAATGGAAAGAAACTAAACTTTGAAAACATATATAGACAATTGTATTTACCAATGAAAGAGCTGACCAGCATGTTTAAGGTGAAAATTGTCAGCGTTAAAAGACTGTAATCTAAGAGTTTATAATTGTGTGATGGGAAAAACTGATGTGTACACGTCAATTACTGGGTGATAAAAACCGTTTAAACATTTCGTTTATAGTGTGAGTCATCTACTGTAACGTCTCTTCTAAAATGAGAGTTTAGTAAAGAAGGCTGGTGGCTGATTTAAAAGTCCTTACCTGTTCAATATTCCATGTCAATGTAGAATTAGACCGTGTCAATGGAGAATTATAAATGTAGATCTATATCATGTCAATGTAGAATTATAAATGTAGAACTATACCATGTCAATGTAGAATTATAAATGTAGAATTATACCATGTCAATGTAGAATTAAATGTAGAACTATATCATGTCAATGTAGAATTTAGAACTATACCATGTCAATGTAGAATTATAAATGTAGATATATACCATGTCAATGTAGAATTATAAATGTAGATCTAGATCATGTCAATGTAGAATTATAAATGTAGATCTATATCAATGTATACCTATATATCATGTCATATGTAAACAGAGCAGACCCTGATCAGACGGCTCCTACTGTTTGCAAAAACTTGAAAAAGTGTTGATATGAAGGAAAGGGTTAATACAGGACGAACGTCGTGCAAAAAGCTCCATTGGGAGCTTACTGCATGACGTTCATCCTGTTTCAAGCTGCCACCTGTCTTAAAGACTGACATTGATTCTAATTGGAAATTCCGGTGAAGAGAAGTTTGCCTGTAGTGCTATTAATGTAGGACGCATGTTTAGCGTACTTGCCGTTGGCACGGTTTATACCACAAGACGTATTTATGTAGGACGCATGTTTAGCGTACTTGCCGTTGGCACGGTTTATACCACAAGACGTATCTATGGTCTGTAGTGCTATTAATGTAGGACGCATGTTTAGCGTACTTGCCGTTGGCACGGTTTATACCACAAGACGTATCTATGTAGGACGCATGTTTAGCGTACTTGCCGTTGGCACGGTTTATACCACAAGACGTATCTATGGTCACTGGTTTTATTGACAATAAATGGGTTTGAAAATCGGACATTTACAAATTACACTAAACCCGATAAGAGAAAACCCCTATACAAGAAGCAAGGCAAAGAAATTGGCTCGGCAAATTAACCCTTAATGTGTGGGAACCAACCGTATATATAATAATTAGCAAACATTGTAGATCTAGATCAAAGGACACATGAATGACCCCTTTGATCATGGTCTACACCGTTTGTCATACTAATAATTTTATTCAATGATCAATTTTCATTCAATAATATTCATATATATTTGACTCTATGGCGTCTACCATGGCCAAAACTTTAGTGTCATTATAAATTCCGGTTAAAGGTCGCACATACTATAATAAACTACAATTAGGCCGATGTCAAATGATGAAATTGAGTAAATTAGTTGGTATTTAGGGCAGGTGACTGCTTAAAGCAACCACCTGCCTTTAACACAAAATGCTTGATGTAATTTAGCGACCGTTATAGAGAGGTTTTACTGTATGTACAAACAGTGTTGATCCGTTCTAAAACATTAACAGGTAGGAGCGGTCTGATCACGGTCTTCTCTGTTTGCTTATGAAACCATATAGATTTGATGTTAAAATGGTAAAAGTCTCTTGTTTATATTACAAATGATTATTTAAGCATCCAATTAATATTATTGTGTCATATATACATCAGGTAACAGGTAAAAATGGGTAAAAAGAAACATTTTCCAGAAGGCTGCAAATACAACCAGACATCTCCTGCAAATCACACAAGCAGACGAATTGTAGCGAGGCACGAACTAGTAGAGAGCAATCCCTCCCCAACAAAGTACAAGCAAATGAAATGAAAAATAGTCAAACAGATACTCAAAGAGCGTTTCTCCTGTATTTCACCATTTCCTCCATACGAAATACGCTTGTCTGTGCCTTTGCAAGCAGAGTAGACCCAAATTAGACGGCTCCTGTGGGAGCTCTCTTATCAAGGTCTGCTCTGTTTGCTTACGACATGATATATCTAAGCGTACACTTTCGGGTTTTGTTAGATATGCATGTGTTATAGGAGCTTTCTGCATTACATTCATCCTGCATTGAGCAACCAAAGTAAAACCTGTCTTAAGCGGATATTCATTTATTGAACATAGTAGTCTTAAAATGCAGGTGGCTGCTTAATGCAGGGCAATAAGTAATAAGACTTCTGTTTGATGGCCGTTTAAGACAGGGTTTACTGTACCTGATTTTCACTAAGTGGTCGCTATAGCGAGGGCTTACTTTATAATTACATGTATGATATACACTCACATACGTTCAGATGATATGCTGTACACTCGCATATGTTCAAGATTCGAAAAGTATTATTCTGTCTAGCCAGTCTCTGGTTTCTACATCGTAAGTAAGGTAGAAATCAGAGTGACTTGACAGCTAATCGATACGGTGCTCTATCCGAACCATTTACTGCGTCCCACTGCGATACGGTGCTCCAGCCGAACTTTCTATCTCTTCCGTCTCTGTTCAGTTACTGTTCTGCTACACATTTAGACTGTCCTGCGAAACAATGCTGTCTGCATTTTAGAGACCTTTATCTGCTAAAATATCACAGCCTCAATGAAGTCTTTAGTTTTGATTTGCATATAGATCATCACAGCGCGTGTGTCGGAATCACGGTCTCTAGATCAGATGTTAAGCAGATGTATATCTTGACTTAAGTCCAATATGCTCCCGACTCTAAAGACAATAATATCCAAAAGACGAGCGCGCGAGCTGACTGTTATGGAATAACCGGAGTGGATTACGGGATGTGGTTTGCATAATTCGTTGTTTTTCGTAATAACACGGTTCAGGAAAAACTGGGAGAAATCTAGGAGGACATTGGGAAATGCTCCTTATGGGTAAATGCGGGCAACGATAAACATTACATACAACCATATGGGCACTGAACAAACCCGTAACACGCTGTGAGCGAATACCTGATAACCGTTTGAAACAGTTTGGATCCAGATGAGACGCTGGGTGAATCTGCGTTTGATCAGGATCTAAACTGTTTGACAGTTTATTTGTGTTTTTAAAGAAATAATAGGAAAGTATTTTAGAACTGATAAAGATGGTGTTTTCGATGCGACGACGCCGATGTATACAGGGTATTAACCCGTCTCATACTATCCAACACGATGTCAGAAGAAATGTTTCATTGCAATCATTTGTGAAAGATATCCTTGTGGTTTAATTATTTGAGAAACCATTGACCGAGTGGCAGCCAGCTTGGATCCTGCCGATGAGAGACAGAGTTACTCGGCGTCTCATCAGGATCCAAGCTGTTTGCATGTCAGCAAAGACGCGTGTAGCATATGATGGGTAAACACTTAAACTTTGAAGGTAATTTTTTTTATCCAATTTAACAATTACAACGTGCATGTTCGTCTATAGACCTTTAGCCTTCTGATAAAATTTTGATCGATAAAAAATGGTATCTACGTAAATGTTTACGTAGGTGGCGGTGGTCTAGTGGTAACGCGCTTGACTATCAGTCCGGATGTCCGGGGTTCAAATCCCGGTCCCAACCGGACATTTCAGAGACGCCTTTCCGTGTCTCCCACCATCACATACTCTCCACCCAGGGGTAAAATGGGTACCTGTGAGGGTCACTCGCCGGTACTGCGGCTGCATGATTGCGCCATATGTTAGCAGTGCTCAATATTGTAGGCCAATGATTTCAATGACCAGGGGAGTAAATGTACAGTCGGCTGAACGGTCATTCGGACTGAAAGTAGACTATAACTAGGTACTTTACTTTACATCTCATTTTATGAACCCTTTGCTCCATGCATCCCATGCAATTAATAATGACATCATCAATACAAATAAGATGAATTTTATAACGGAACAAGAATTCAGGAATGTTTGACCTAAACATAAACTGTAGAACCAGATTCATACTATTACACAAGCAAACAGAGCAGACCCTGATTAGCTGGCTCCTCTTGCATTTGTTTTCAAAACCACGATCTGTTGTCCAACGATTTGGATTCTAACGAGAAGCCGAGTTTCTTTGCGTCTCATCTGGATCCAAACACTTTGCAAAGGCAATCACAAAATGACTCAAATCAGATTTGGTGTTAAGGTGCTCTTTTATTATTGTTTTTGTTGCAGTATGACAATTATGGGTTAATTTACGTTGAAACATATATGACAGTTATAAAATTATAAACAAAACTCAAATGAGATCAAGTCATTGACTTGCAATATTTTATAATAACACTCCTCTTAACCAGGATAATGTGACTGGGTGGGATGCCCTTGCCATGTACCTGCGACAGGGGTATTCCAGTGAGGCAGCACTATAACTTGTCTCATGCGGGTGCCGTCTGCAAATAACTGAAATACTGTTGGTCGGACGTAAAACCCAACTCACTCACTCACTCCTCTTAACCAATGACTCCGTGAATATATATGTAAGAAATAATGGCATCATGAATATCACTTAGATGGTTTCTTATAATGGCATAAGGAACTAGAATAGTTTTATCATGGCAGAAACTCTAGAATCAAGTCTGTATTTTTGATAAGCAAACAGAGCAGACCCTGATCAGACGGCGCACGAAGAAGCCGTTTGTTCAGGGTCTTCTCTGTTAGCAACGGCGTAGAAAGACGTTCTTATGGAGCAATGGATTAAGCAAATCTACAATTTTGCATTTGTGCATAACAATACAGAATGTGGTAATACTTTGAAATGTCAGATGTCAAATACCAGACGTCCTCTGTTATGAGTGTGTCCATTTGTGCAATATATTAAATCTGCAAGAGGCGAGACTTAATTTAAATGTATTCTTTTTTTTCATTTCGATGGCACGTTTTCTTTCAATTCAAATTTCAAGGGGGAGTATTCTATTTCAGGAATACCTTAACAGCCCGACGCCCAGGGCTCGCGACAAATGGGTTGGAATGTTAGTATTATGTACCCTACTTTTGTCTCTCCTACTGTGGTGGTCTCATGAACAGCTCAAGTGAAACGTACAAATGCATCTAAACTGGGGGTTTCATGTTAAAACCGCAACATGCTATTTAACCCTTACAATGCAGGACACGAGTCACGAATTTCCTTTGCAAGACAGTGTAGACTAGAGGAGCCCTCTCATTAGTGTCTGCACTGTTGTCATGTTACACTTTTCTTTTGAAAAATCTCTAAATATTCAACATAATATTGACCTGTTTGAATTTTGGAATAGACCATTTGAATATTGGGCGTTATAAGGGTTATGTCACTAAGCCGAATAGTTTAATATGTATGGGTGTCACCTGAAAAAAGACAATGTCATATTATATACAATAAAAATTCTTCTCTATTAAGAACAAGCGAATGCAACCGGATTGGAGGCCTGCAATACGTGTGGTAAATCCACCATTTACTTCATGTGTGTACACTCTTTAGCACCTTTGCAAACAGAGTAGATCCAGATCAGTTATTTCCTACACGAGCTGTCTGACCAGTGTCTGCTCTGTTTACTTACGAAATACAATATATATTTGATTCTACAGTTTTAGGACCAAACTACCATTGTTTATAACCCACATTCAGTTAGTTACTCTTCATAAAATCATTATTCCACATGAGTATTCATGACGTAAAGAGCTAAAGGTAGGACTACGAAAATGCCCCAACGGAACTTTCGTTTAGCTATAAGCTGCAACCTGAGTTAACCCCAGTGTCTTTGTTTACTCTCCTTACGTAGTTGATGTTTGAGGTATACTGTATATGATTAACCCATTACCTCATAGGCTATTTTTAGATACAACCTCTTTGAATAAATCTACCGAAAAGGAACATTAACTAGAGAAAAGGAAAATTTTAGAATTTTGTAGTTTGAAACCATTGTGATAAATAGAGCATTTGCTCCTATAGGAGCAAATGCTCTATTTATCACAATGGTTTCATAAAGTGACTATTACAGAGTCGTCAAAAGTCGTCAATATCAGGGAATGGGTTAACCTGTTCTGCTTGCTTATGGACTTTTATAAGAGTTGATTCCTGCCATGACAAAAAGTGCCATTATGAAAAATAATCTTATCAGTAGTGATAATGTCATTATATCTTATATGGGGTAAATTATTGAGCACATTCTCTAAAATCATCATTAACATTTGGTCAAACCTGTGAAAAGTGGGCTATTTCTTTTGTGCTATTTCATGGACGATGCTGCGACCTACTGTTTGAATACAAGAAACGACTTCAGTAAACGACAATCCAACTTGATACTATGTATATGTCCCAGCTGGAGCCCGTTCTCTAAATTGAAACTGAGACTTTGTAAAAGGGTCTTATCTGCATTACAAACAGTGTAGACCCAGATCAGACATCACGCCTATAGTAAGGTATCAAGTTGTACTCTGGAAATATAGACAACAAACTATTACAGATTCTGATGGATGTCAAACAATGTAGACACTGATCATTTTAGACGCTGTGGCAGATCAGGATATAATTATGCTACATTGTGTATTTGCAATGAAATAATAGTTTTCCCTAGTAAACGTCTCCTTGAATATTCATGTAAGAAATAAAGAGACCATGAATATTAATTTTATTCTTATGTATAATAGCTCTTGAACATATGAGTGTTTGGCCATATCAGAAACTGTAGAACCACATCTATATTATATCATAAGCAAATAGAGCAGACCCTGATCAAACGGCGCCTATAGGAGTTGTCTGATCTGCGTCTTCTCTGTTTGCAAAGGCGTATAAATGAGTATTTATGGAGTAAGGGGTTAATGTTCATCATTCGAGCGAGACTTCACGTCACTTTTATTTTGGCTGCGATATAACATCACATTCACCTCCATTTCTCAGCATCTCAATCTACTTTCAAACTCATATGGAAATATCAACCAACTTGCGCTAGAGTTGAACAAAATGATATATACATAGCATGTTTGGTCGTACAATAGAGGTGCCATCAATTATAGCTCTAACCAGTATATAGATAACTCGCTTTTCAATTAATTAGAGCTTTAATATGGTGGAACTTGACGCGAGGGGTTCCCTCAATGATGCATTAATGTATCACGATAGATCAAATCCTATTGCTTTTTTCTCTTTTTTTTCCCCAAGCTATGCTGGCAATCAATAGACTAGGAAGGAGTATCATCCCTGATGCCACAAACCTAATCGATAAGGATGTCCCTCAACGAAATTGACACTGGCGGTAATCCATTTACAAACATGTTTGGATCCAGATCAGACACCGAGAAACTTTGTGTCTGTTCAGGAGTTAAACATGTTTGAAAATTAGGAAGCGTAAATGATAAATTGTTGTGGCGAGTTTCAAATCTGGGACAGGAGACAATAAGGAAAGCGAGAAGCTCACGATCGTTAAAAACATAAAACATTGATAAGCATTGTTACTGTCGGTTAACACTCAATAAACATATTATGGAACACAAAAATATGAACGTATTGACGAGTTGATATCAGTTCTAGGGATGTTAGAAATGCAGTTTATGGCTTGTTAGCGACATATATGTAACTCAATGTAGAAATGTGTTGCAGATATCTAACCAAAGTACACAAAGGTTAGAAGTGTCTAACTAAAGTAGAAATGGGGTCACAAACAACTGAACAAAGTAGAAATAGGTCACAAACAACTGAACAAAGTAGAAATGGGTCAAAAACAACTGCCACAAACAACTGAACAAAGCAGAAATTGATCAAAAACAACTGTCACAAACAACTGAACAAAGTAGAAATGGGTCATAAACTACTGAACAAACAACTGAACAAAGTAGAATTTGATAAAAAAAAAACTGTCACAAACAACTGAACAAAGTAGAAATAGGTCATAAACTACTGAACAAAGTAGAAATGTGTAACAAACTACTGAAAAAGCAGAAATGGGTAACAATCAAATGAACATAGTAGAAATGGGTCAGATACAACTGAACAAAGTAGAAACGGGTCACAAACACGTGAAACAAGTAGAAACGGGTCACATATAACTCAACAAAGTAGAAATGGATCACATATAACTGATCAAAGTAGAAGTGGGTCAAACACAACTGAACACCGTATAAATGGGTCACAAATGACTGAACAAAGTAGAAATAGGTCACAAACAACTGAACAAAGTAGAAATTGACCAAAAACAATTGAACAAGGTAGAATGAGTCACAAACTACTGAACAAAGTAGAAATGGGTATGAAATAACTGAACAAAGTAGAAATGGTCCACAAACGGCTGAAAAAAAGTAAATAGACAAAGAAATTCATTAATATTCAACATTTTACCTCATAGAAACGTCTTTATAAGCCTGTGCAAACAATTAGGCCCATATTAGACAGCTCTTGTAGGACACGTCCGATCAGGAGCTGGTCTGTTTGCTTATGGAATAACGTATATCTATTGCTACATTTTCTGACCAGTAGAAAGGCCATGGTCACGATGCGATTTAAACAAATAACTAATAGATGTTGAAACAATCATTATTTCTGACATGAATATTCACAGTTAACCATTGAAAAGATATAAACCCTCAACATAAGCAAGTTTACATAAACTATTGACTGAGTGTCAAACAGCTTGAGTTCTGATGAGACACAGAGTTACCCGGCATCTGATCTGGATCCAATCTATTTGCTAATATAAGCTATGTCGCGATTGATAGAATCAGGGTGAAGCAAAACACAGTCACGATAGTAATAATG
Organism: Azorinus chamasolen; assembly: GCA_963576725.1. Lineage (NCBI taxonomy): Eukaryota > Metazoa > Mollusca > Bivalvia > Cardiida > Solecurtidae > Azorinus > Azorinus chamasolen. The sequence continues at coordinate 35,544,029 of OY755243.1, forward strand.
ATGCTAGTTGTAAAACAGAGCCACGATAGTAATAATGAGGCAAGTTGTAAAACAGAGCCACGATAGTAATAATGAGGCTAGTTGTAAAACGGAGCCACGATAGTAATAATGAGGCTAGTTGTAAAACAGAGCCACGATAGTAATAATGAGGCTAGTTTTAAAACAGAGCCACGATAGTAATAATGAGGCTAGTTGTAAAACAGAGCCACGATAGTAATAATGAGGCAAGTTGTAAAACAGAGCCACGATAGTAATAATGAGGCTAGTTGTAAAACGGAGCCACGATAGTAATAATGAGGCTAGTTGTAAAACAGAGCCACGATAGTAATAATGAGGCTAGTTTTAAAACAGAGCCACGATAGTAATAATGAGGCTAGTTGTAAAACAGAGCCACGATAGTAATAATGAGGCAAGTTGTAAAACAGAGCCACGATAGTAATAATGAGGCTAGTTGTAAAACACAGCCACGATAGTAATAATGATGCTAGTTGTAAAACAGAGCCACGATAGTAATAATGAGGCTAGTTGTAAAACAGAGCCACGATAGTAATAATGAGGCTAGTTGTAAAACAGAGCCACTATAGTAATAATGAGGCTAGTTGTAAAACAGAGCCACGATAGTAATAATGAGGCTAGTTGTAAAACAGAGCCACGATAGTAATAATGAGGCTAGTTGTAAAACAGAGCCACGATAGTAATAATGAGGCTAGTTGTAAAACAGAGCCACGATAGTAATAATGAGGCTAGTTGTAAAACAGAGCCACGATAGTAATAATGAGGCTAGTTGTAAAACAGAGCCACGATAGTAATAATGAGGCTAGTTGTAAAACAGAGCCACGATAGTAATAATGAGGCTAGTTGTAAAACGGAGCCACGATAGTAATAATGAGGCTAGTTGTAAAACGGAACCACGATAGTAATAATGAGGCTAGTTGTAAAACAGAGCCACGATAGTAATAATGAGGCTAGTTGTAAAACAGAGCCACGATAGTAATAATGAGGCTAGTTTTAAAACAGAGCCACGATAGTAATAATGAGGCTAGTTGTAAAACGGAGCCACGATAGTAATAATGAGGCTAGTTGTAAAACAGAGCCACGATAGTAATAATGAGGCTAGTTGTAAAACAGAGCCACGATAGTAATAATGAGGCTAGTTGTAAAACAGAGCCACGATAGTAATAATGAGGCTAGTTGTAAAACAGAGCCACGATAGTAATAATGAGGCTAGTTGTAAAACAGAGCCACGATAGTAATAATGAGGCTAGTTGTAAAACAGAGCCACGATAGTAATAATGAGGCTAGTTGTAAAACAGAGCCACGATAGTAATAATGAGGCTAGTTTTAAAACGAAGGCTGTGTTCTCGATTGTAGAATGTTGACACTGGCGCCTGCGTGGAAGCGGGCGATAAATTTCACGACGTAGAAGGTTTCTCATTAACGTAGGTATATCTAATGAAATTAGTACGAGTCGGGTCTATTTGGTTTAGGCTAATTAGCCAAGTTGGAACTTTTTATGTCGTTTGAGTAATTTATTGGTAACTGACAGAACTTTCCTTGGCGTTTGGAGCCGGATGAGACACTAATTGAGATGTTAATTTAAACTGATTAGAATTTGGACTTCATTTTAAAGATGGAGTCAGTATTTCCAAGTTCGTATATAAAGCAAATGACATTTTGAGACAAGTGATACGGACAGACCTCCATAGAATAAAGTTGTCATAATTGGTTAAGAGTTGCCGGAGAGCTATATTTATCTGTTCTAAATTACCGATCCAGTACAGATTTAGAAGTCGTGTCAAACAACGATAAACTTAAACAACACAGTATTGTATGTTCTTTATTATTTCATCTTTTAGCGTGTTGTCGGAGAAACCTCGTATAAACTTTGTAAGCAGTTTGGAACCAAATCAGACACAGACTGACCGGATTATCACCATAAGCCTGTATGTATAATATACCGGTCGACATAATGTTAAAGAATTGAAGAAAATCTTACATAAGACACAGAAGAAGACTACAAGTTTTGTATAAGCATATATGTTAGTCTGTTAAAAGCTAAAATCGTTCACAAGTGCTTTCATGCTATTTGGTAATAGGCCGCTATCCGATTTCGACGAAACTTCTTTTTTGCGGCCCAGAGAGCCTTAGAATATAGATCTTTGTCTTATGGACGATGGTTAAATGAATAATTTACAAGCGGCTCGTCAGAGTATATACACGCCCTTAGAACATCGCCGAGCCGTGTCATACAAATCTTAAGACTGAAAGCAAAAACGTGAAGTTGTTTGTCATTGATAAGATTGTTTTTGTTGACAGGAAAATTACATCACAAAAACACTTTTGAATACCCCTGATTCAGCGATTTATAAAGGAGATTCTAGTTTGTCTCTCTTTGTACTGTACAGACACGTTCAAATACAACGAATAGACACAAACAATTTAAAACAAACTTTAGCATGCTACGATCTAAACTGTGATGGCACTTGAAAATAGTCTTGATTCAAATAGGAAGAAGCCTCATGGATATCGACTCTTTTACGTTCAGTCTGTATTTCCACAAAGAATAAAACTGTATCTTGCCTTAAACTTGGAAAAATGAAAAAGACAAAGCTTTGAGCGGATGAAAATCAGGTGTGACAAGAGTTCAGATAACATAAAAAAACCCTCAACAGAGATAGATTGAAAATAATGTGCTTTAAAAACTGTACATATTTTAATCCTAGGTTAAAAGCATATTGATATTGATAAGCGTATATAGATGCGGCTTAACCCTTTCCCTGTTCTATGTTTATTCCAAATGTCAATACCTACTGTATAGTCATGGACAAAATGGTTGAAACTAAATATGGAAGGTGGGATATTGTAGCCATTTAATAAAGTAAAGAAACATATCTTTCAAATTTCTTTAGCAAACAGAGCAGACCCTGATCAGACGGCTCCCATAGGAGCCCTCTGATCTGGGTCAACTCTGTTTGCAAATGCGTGAAAACACTTTTATTTAAGTAAAGGGTTAAATCTAATAAAAATGTTTCATTTTGCAGGGTTGAGCGCCAAAGTGTCGTAACTACAGTAACTGTATAGTGTATGGGTCGAATTGAACGCAAAACTATATATCGTAAGGTCGTAACTACTGTATAGTATATGGGTCGAATTGAGCGCAAACATGTCGTAACTCTTGTATAGTGTATGGGTCGAATTGAGCGCAAACATGTCGTAACTCATGTATAGTGTATGGGTCGAATTGAGCGCAAACATGTAACTACTGTATAGTGTATGGGTCGAATTAAGCGTAAACATGCCGTAACTCTTGTATAATGTATGGGTCGAATTGAGCGCACACATGTCGTAACTCATGTATAGTGTATGGGTCGAATTGAGCGCAAACATGTCGTAACTTCTGTATAATGTATGGGTCGAATTGAGCGCAAACATGTCGTAAGTCATGTATAGTGTATGGGTCGAATTGAGCGCCAACATGTCGTAACTCTTGTATAGTGTGTGGGTCGAATTGAGCGCAAACATGTCGTAACTCGTGTATAGTGTATGGGTCGAATTGAGCGCAAACATGTCGTAACTCTTGTATAGTGTACGGGTCGAATTGAGCGCACACATGTCGTAACTGTTGTATAGTGTATGGGTCGACTTCCTACTGACCCTGCGAACAGTTTGGGTCCAGTTAGTTGCCGAGTAATACGGCGTCTCGTCGGGGATCCAAACTGTTTGACACTCCTTATGGTATTTTTCAATAAAAATTGAGAGAGAAAAAATCAAATTTGACAAATTCAGGGAAACAATTATTTTAAGCGAATAATGTAAGTTACTACAACCTTTCACTCAACTCCCGAACTGTTTAGGTATACGTCATTTTTTCATATAGAACTTTTTATTTTGTGATTCTATGGATGTTTCTCCTTCAAATCCTACCTTCGAGAATATTCTAATGAGTACGAACGTGCACCTGTGCGTATAGTTTGGATCCAGATGGACCTGTAGACAGCATAACTCGCTGTCTCATCAGGATCAAAACTGTTTACAAATACGACAAAAGTCACGTGTAACGGAAAAAGGGTTAACCCATTCCCTCATAAGCTATTTTTAGAGCCAACCTAAATCTATTGAAAAGGAGCATTTTCAAGAGAAAGCGAAACTTTTAGAATTGTGTAATTTTGAAACCATTGTGATAAATAGAGCATTTACTCCTATGAAGCAAATGCTTTATTTATCACAATGGTTTCCAAACTGACTTTTACAAATATGTAGAAAGGCGTATTTATGGAGGAATGTGTTAAGCATGGTATAATCATCATTACGTACAGACGATTGAACAATGTGGACCCCATAGCAAACAGTTACAATGAATTGGTCATTATACTTCCATTCTATTCAAACGAGTAGGAGGAGAGAAAAAAGAACAATCTCGTAATTGGGTTTTTGATAACTTGCCATGGAGTCATTTTCACGGATTGCTAATTAAATGGTTTCATTTTCTTGATTGCCAGTATTCATAGTTTTTGTCATGTTCCTGGACATTAACGTCACGTGATGTGGATTACTCAGCTTTCTCCATTGCAGTTGCGCAGTGGTAGTACAGTTAAAGTCAATAATATGTTTGTTTGTGTTGATTAACGTCCGTTTCAGCTCACTACAGGAAGCCTCACACAGAGAGAGAGAGAGAGAGAGAGAGAGAGAGAGAGAGAGAGAGAGAGAGACAGACAGAGACAGAGACAGAGACAGAGACAGAGACAGACAGAGACAGAGACAGAGACAGAGACAGAGACAGGGGAGAGAAGAGAGAGATAGAGAGAATCCCGGGCGCAATGCACTACTTCCTGGTTCTTTTAGATGTCTAATGTAAAGCACTGACGCATCGGGCATCGGTTTATAGTATCGTCCAAGGGCATTGGTCCGGCGGGGGATCGAACTTCTGATAATGAAGAAATGAGATCTTTTAGGTAGGTGACTGTAGGATAAAAGTCGCATAGCAAGCTCCTTTGGGAAACCTCTGTACGACTTTCATCCTGCATTAAGCTGTCACCAGTTTGCTTATGGAATTTGATAGACCTGTTTTTTTACTTTCTAACATGCCTACAGTGTTCAACCTTCCATATTTCGTTATAACTTTTTTGTCCATGAATATTCAATATGTATTGAAATTTGGAATAAACATAGAACAGGGAAAGGGTTATGTGTCCGCTATAGAGAGGTGTAACTGTGTCAAGCCTACAAGTGTCCGCTATAGAGAGGTGTAACTGTGTCAAGCCTACAAGTGTCCGCTGTAGAGAGGTGTAACTGTGTCAAGCCTACAAGTGTCCGCTATAGAGAGGTGTAATTGTGTCAAGCCTACAAGTGTCCGCTATAGAGAGGTGTAACTGTGCCAAGCCTACAAGTGTCCGCTATAGAGAGGCGTAACTGTGTCAAGCCTACAAGTGTCCGCTATAGAGAGGTGTAACTGTGTCAAGCCTACAAGTTCAGCCATAGTTGTACTACTCTCTTTATTTTTCCATAGCAGACAAACATTACCTGTAATTATATTTGTGCGCAGATAAATAATTAAAACAAACATCACTCAGCATTGATCCAGTACTCTAGTAACGACTCTACATAGTCAATGTCCCTGCCACAGATCAATAAAATAGTTTCTAGCCATTCTGGTCCTTTTAACCATATCCCTCATAGGCTATTTTCAGATCAAACAACTTTGAATAAATCTAGAGCATTAACTAGAGAAAAGGATTTTATTTATAATTTTGTAGTTTGAAACCATTGTGATAAATAGAACATGTGCTCCTATAGGAGCAAATGCTCTATTTATCACAATGGTTTCACAAAGTAACTTTTACAGAGTCGTCAAAAGTCGTCAATATTAGGGAATGGGTGAATCACGGTGCAAATAAGAAAAGTGTTTATTCACCTGGAAAAAGGTGATGTCGCAATTAACATTTACCACGTCGTAAAATGATGCCAATTTTTGTCGTCTGCAAACTTTGTCGTCTGCTACAATCCCATTGTTTTTAATTTTTCTTTTTTTTGTTTCAAAAAGCATTGTTACAGGAACAAACAGTTTGGACCCAGATGAGACGCCGAGTTACTCGACGTCTCATCTGGATCCAAACTGTTTGCAAAGGTAACCACAGATGCGACAGTTAAACTCATAGGTAACCACAGATGCGACAGATAAACTCATAGGTAACCACATATGCGGCAGTTAAACCTCGTAGGTAACCACAGATGCGGCAGTTAAACTCCGATATGTTACACGTTTGACTCTCTTCCGATTTTGTAAAATTACTGACCGGGTGTCAAACAGCTTGTATCTTGGTCACATGACTTTTTGTCTCATCTGGATCCAAACTGTTTGCATATGCATATGAGGTCACGCCTAACAGGGTCATGGTTAAGCTAGTAGATACCAACAGCATGCATCTTACGACGCTTTCAAAGAGCAAGGTGCAAGAAGATAGAGGTCAAGTAGCCAAGGCTCTAATAGATTCGATAGACTGGAAAAGACATCGGGGAAAGTTTTCTGAATTAAACTGCACAGAAGTTGTTTCTAGTAGGTTCTAATAGGCGAAACTATGAGGACATTTTCAAGCAAACAGTTTGAATCCAGATGAGACGCCGAATAACTCCGAGTACAGTAAAACCCCTCTAAACCGAAATTATGATAAAGAAGATATGAGATGTTTTTAGGCAGGTGACCGCTTAATACAGATTAAAAGTCTCCTTTGGGAGCTTTCCGCATGACTTTTATCTTGCATTAACCCAGTATCTCATAGGCTATTTCTAGATACCTCTTTGAATAAATCTACCGAAAAGGAGCATTAACTAGAGAAAAGGAAAATTTTAGAATTTTGTAGTTTTAAACCATTGTAATAAATAGAGCATTTGCTCCTATTGGAGCAAATGCTCCATTTACCACAATGGTTTCGCAAAGTGACTTTGACAGAGTCGTCAAAAGTCGTCAATATGAGGGAATGGGTTTAAGCTGCCATCTGTCCTACAGACTGGCATTAATACTAATTTGAATTTCTTGTTTAGAGGGGTTTACTGTAATAGTATTGGTGTCGTCCACAGCAATACTGAACGTGAATGAGCTTGTTGTTGTTGTTGTTTGTGAAGCATCGTCTTTTCCCAATGAATTGCATGTTTATGCGGATTGCGTAGGTGTAGAAATCAAGGCGCGATTGATGATTTTCATTGTGAGAAGAGAAAAACAAAATTACATTGCGTTTTGGTGATTTTGAACGTGAAATGCATTGAGAGCATGGGAATCAGACTGTTCGCGGAGACTAGGAGAATGGCTGCTGCAAACATTTGTCGTGGTGTGGTGCATATTGTAAGAATATGATTTTGTATAACCCTTAAACCTGAAAGAGACGCATTTTGACGCCTATAAATTCAAACAGAGAAGACTCAGATCAGATGGCTCCTGTAGTACAATTTGATTCCACTGCTCCTGCCAAACTTTCTTGTGTTTAATTTATTTTTTACATTAAATGTTTAAAGGGATGTTTTTCCTAAGACAAAATATGTAGGATTAGATCTATATAAATTCTATAAGCAAAGAGAGCAGACCCTGATCAGGCAACTCATGCAGGGTCTGTCTGGTCTGGGTCTACTCTGTTTGCAAAGACGATAACAGGCGTGACTATAAGAGGAAGAGATAAACAAGTTGTTTTTACGACATGTCTGTTTATAAGGTGATGAATTTGACACATTCTTTGCAAAAAAGTATATTTTTCAGAAATCTCAAATGCTTTCGACAGTAACTTTTGAGTTTAAATATTGCCTGCTCTAATTCTTAAAGTACAGTTTTCTGAAGTTGCTTTTTTGAATACAATGTCCGAGTGTTGGGTAGAGTTGGGCCTAATGTCCGAGTGTTGGGTAGAGTTGGGCCTAATGTCCGAGTGTTGGGTAGAGTTGGGCCTAATTAGATGACCAATACCTTGGATACACCTAATGACTCAAACTATTTGTAGAAATCATCCCAAATTCGCTCAAACGATGGAAACAGTCAGGGATATCTTGTTATTGTGGACATGAGATGTAGGTTACTATGAAAAAGCGCTTAACAACCAAAACAAAAATAGTAATCCTTATTGAACAAACCTTTGTGTCTACTATACTGACATGCAAAACCAGCGTGACAAAATATGTCTCTCAACAAAAATGGGTAACAAAATCTATCCCACTATCTGGATTCATCGAACCTCAAATACGATTTAAGTATCCAGTGTGAAAGATTTCGTATCGAGTAATCAGAGAGTATTGCAAAACAATATCACTGAGCTTAACCCCTCTCGTGCTGAAAATAATAATATTTGCTTAACCTTTTCCCTCATTTTCCCTCAGCAAACAGAACAGACCCTGATCAGACGGCTCCTATAGGATCTGTTCTGTTTGCTTATGGAATTTGATAGACATGTGTCTTTAATTTCTAAAATGGCTACAATGGTCCACCTTCCATATTTCATTATAACTATATTGTTCATGAATATTCAATAGGTCTTGAAATTTGAAATAAACATAGAACAGGGAAAGGGTTAACTCTCTGGTTTGTTCAACTTTGACTGATTTCAGAGTCGTTCAAGTCTCCGAGAAAAACTCTGAGATACTCTGCGTCTCATCTGGATCCAAGCTGTTTGTAAAATCCAGTCATGTGGTTGCTTAATGCAATACTAAAGTAACATATTATTTTGTCCTGCATAAGCTATCATCATGGTTAAATAATTAGAATTTGGTCTCTTTAGGACAGTTTGAGTATGTTTGCAAAACCCATTTGGATCCACGGAGACCGTTTATCATGGCAATTTAAAGGAAATAATCATACAAAATATATATCCATAGTTCCGATATTTGGTATAGCTTTTAAGCAGCTTATTGCTGCCAATTAAGAACAATCTTTATGCAAATAAGCCGAACCCTCGGCTTCCACATTAATAACAATATTTCTGTATTATAACTCTCTTATCTACTTGCCTTGTGCCGATTTAACCGTAGACAACAACTTTGAAATTATAGCAAAAATTGCTCTCATCCATGAGCCATTCTTCTTTTCATAGACCCTTCCTCCCCCAAGTCGCTTATCCATACATAATCTGCAGGAATCTACTATTTAATTATACTTGACTCTAAATATGCGATATGATTTCGACATAATAACAATAATTATTACGCAAGAGATGTAAATAATGGCTAATTCCATTAGCTGCCATTATGTCCAATACGTACAGAACCCCATTGGGGAGGGGTGTATCACGAGCTTTGTCCATTAACTACAGAACCCGATTAAGGAGGGGTGTATCACGAGCTTTGTCAATTAACTACGGAACTCGATTAAGGATTAAGGAGGGGTGTATCACGAGCTTTGTCAATTAACTGCGGAACCCGATTAAGGATTAAGGAAGGGTGTATCACGAGCTTTGGCCATTAACTCTTATCCCGCGGTGACAAAAAAAATGTCAGCCCAAATTTGGATCTGTAGCTATTTTGACTATTTCCGATTCGATCAAGCTTTTGAGAAACTACTGACAGAGTGTCAAACAGATTGGATCCTGATGAGACACCGAGTTACTCGGCGTCTCATCTGGATCCAAACTGTTTGCAAGTGCGAGTCTGGTCACAGGTAACAAGATGAGGGTTAACGACATGTGAGTTAATCCTTTCCCTCATAGATATGTGTTTTCCCGTATTGGCAAACAGAGAAGACCCAAATGAGACAGCTCCTGCAGGAGCTGTCTCATCTGGGCCTGCTCTGTTTGCCTATGGAATAAGATAAATCTGTTTCTTTAGTTCCTGAACGATTGAACAATTCCACTACCCAATTTATATCATAACAATTTTATTCATGAATATTCAATAGGTATTCAAATCCTAAATAAATAATGAACAGGGAAAGGGTTAGGTCTTTCTACGCTATTATCGTGATCAGTTTTGCAAACAGTTTTAGATCACTCGGGCGTCTCATCACGTTGGTAACTGTTTATAAAAAAAACGCACTTTGAAACATAAAGCCTATTCTTAGCGAAAGGGGTTTATTTGACAGTCAAAGACACAGGTAACGTCATGGAAGATGGGGGCGCTCAGAAAACACTATCAGTGTCGGTCTAGATCAACCGCTTCATTTCCAATAGCGTTGTCCCTTCGTAGTCTACATTGTTTGCAACCAAAGGGGTCAACTACCATGATAGATTGCACCGAGCCTGACCACAAGTCACGCGGGCTTGATTAGCTTGGTCTGCACTGATTACAGCAGCTTAGTGTCCGAGTGCTCCCTGCACAATTAGTTTGACCAAATGCTCTCTCTTTCCAGACTACTGGGAATTTATCAGTCAAAACTGATTTTCCTCTCTTTGCTTTTCACTAATATACTTGGGTAATGTGAACTAAGCATTTACAGAGGATATTTATTGTTCACGTTGAAAGGTTTAATGTATGAACGCAGTTGTGTTTGGTTTGGTTTCATTTGGTCATTTAGTGTTGCTATGGACCCACGAGTCGGGTACATGTACGACTTGGTAATTTTCCAACCCGTGTACCGAGCTTAATTCAGGAAAAGAGGTTCTTGTGTTAATTTCCATATCCACTTTAACCTTTACCTCATGACTATTCATGTATAAAATAGTGACACTATGCATATAGATTAGCTAAATATGAACAAAAGAGTGCTTGGCCGTAGCGGAAACTGAAGCATCAGATGTATTTTATCTAAACACATGGAGCAGATCCAAATCAGACAGCTCCTACAGAGTCTGTGAGTTGGTATATTAGGTATTCAGAATAGTTGGTAACAATAGGGAAAATGTGTGTATTTAATGACAATAAAATATTACATTCTGAAGATCATCGACATTTAGTTTGTCCCTGCTGGTATTAAAGTGTTATTTATTTAACCCTCTACTATATAGATACGCCTTTCTACGTGTTTGCAAACAGAGTAGACCCAGGTCTCCTGTAGGAGCCGTCTGATCAGGGTTTGCTCTGTCTGCTTGTGATATAATATAGATATGCTTCTACAGTTTTTGTCATGACCAACCATTCATGCTACTATAAAAACAATGTAATTGATATTCTTGACCTCATACTATTTTACATGAATATTCATGGAGTAATTAGCACAATATGACTTCTCCATGGTGACTGTTCAAAGAATCCAAACAGGTAGTAAGTTAATGTAGAACTGAAATGATGCAGAAATCTCCTTAAATAACTTTCTGCATTTCTTTCATTTTGCATTAAGCTACCACATAGAGCGCTTCTGGGGAAGCTTTTATGTACCCTCTCGTTCTACATTAAGCATCCACATGTTTTTAAAGTCCCTGTGTCTATTCGAAAGTATTCCCTATAAGTAGTGGGTAATACGATTGACTTTTGGGTAAAATGGTCGTTTCGTTCACCATAAAGAGTAAACCAGGCATCGTGGCTTTATATTTCAACAGAAACATCTGTCAAAATGTTCATACTTGTAATCATGTTTTGGTGTCAAGTATGTCAACAGCTGGAATACCCTGTGCATGGATATATAATTATACGCCATTAGGCAGTTAAACCTTTAACACGTTAGAATTGAAATTATGATAACCATCATAGGTCCAAATAAGATGCATACATTAAAACATTTTCAAGAATAACTTCTTTATTTCTCCACCAAACCCTATACTGTGACCACTCTTTAGAATCGTCTCGAAGAGACGATTCTAAAGAGTGGTCACAGTTTAGGGTTTGATGGAGAAATGGCGATTTTAGCGTTAGGGTTCGCACCTTTCTCTGTAGCTCGGACTTGTCCATTGACAACAGCGACACTAAGTGAGATGACGTCTCGTCTGGATCCAAACTGTTTGGCCCTCAGATTATATGTTTGAATACAATGACCGCACAGATCAAGGTTCTACGCTAAATCTTTAAAATTTAGGCTGTTCCAAATTTCAAACGGACCAAGCAACGGATCAAACGTGACAATTCATGATTTTTTTTAACATGTAGGATCCCTCTCAAATGGGTCTACACTGTTTGCATTGGACATTAGTGGCTCGTTTGTCGCACTGAAAGGACTAAGTATGAAGTGTACAAACTTTTTGGCTGTCAAAAGTTTCCATGACAGCTCAAAGGCTGAGTACGTCATGTTCTGTTACGCTGCTTCATTGGACATCGTTAAACACACCTGATTACTGCTATTAAGTCAGATAAAACTATAATTGTGAAATTCGATAATATTTCGTCAGCATATCCATTTCATCCCAGATGTGTGCGAGTTGGCGGACCTTTCAATAGTTACTCATTCCACACCATGGCCCAATATTTCACAGCCTTTTCAAATACAGTACTTTGGATTCGGAGTGGATGCGGAGAAAGCAGAATCCAAACTTTTTGCAACTCTGATACTGGCAACAGTAATACTGGCAACTCCGATACTGGTACCTCTGAAACTGGCAACTCCGATACTGGTACCTCTGATACTGGCAACTCCGATACTGGTACCTCTGATACTGGCAACTCCGATACTGGTACCTCTGATACTGGCAACTCCGATACTGGTACCTCTGATACTGGCAATTCCGATACGGGCAACTCTGATACGGGCAATTCTGATATGGGCATCTCTTATACTGGTTTACAAAAGAAAATGAGAATTGACAAAATAGTGGAATGTGGAACATTGTAACCATTTTAGACAGTAAAGAAACAGATCTATCAAATTCCATTAGCAAACAGAGCATACCCTGATCAGACGGCTCCTATAGGAGCATAGGAGCATAGGATCCGTCTGATCTGGGTCTACTCTGTTTGTAATGCTTGAAAGCACGCTTACATGAAGGACATTGTCAACTCATCATTTGCACGTAACAAACAACCATTTATGCTGTCTAATGCAGAAAAATCACGAAGCCCATGGGTATATTTGTATAATTCCCCTATTACTAATCGCACCGTGGTCTATTTCTTTAATGGTATTTCGAGGGTTCGGTGCAAATAAATCTGTTACTACCACACTCTTAACGCTTTCCTTCATATACACTCTTTGTCATGCCTGCTATTGTTGAAAAAGGTTTAACATTTTCAGTGCGGGAAAAAAGTCACTAATGCCCTTTGCAAATAATGAGGACCCAGATGAGAGGGCTCATAGAGGAGCCCTCCCAACATGGTCTGTATTCTTTGTTTTTCTTAATAATCCTTGATTACTCAGGGTAAGCTTGTTCTAATTTTGGAGTAGTCTGTTTAAAAACTTCTATTAGCTCCATTTTTATAGTACTGCATGTACACATTTAATCTTTAGTATTTTCAGAAACTGTACAAGAGTCAGATCTATTACAATTTCATAAGCAAACAGAGCAGTTCATGGTCTGATCAGGTCTGATCACTGACGAGGGTCTGCTCTGTTCGCTAATCGAGAAATATAAATCTGATTCTACAGTTTCTTCCATATGCCAACATAAAAAGCCAGCAAATAAATATTCACGTCATTATTTCTTTAATGAATATTCATGAGAGACACAGTACTTATACGAGAGGCTATTCGATACACACAGTGTCGGCCAGTACGCCACTATCGTCAATATAAAGCATTAGAAAACCCCAAGACCCATAACATTCCCACCGGGAACAAATTTCAAGAACAATCCACTCCATACAGAGATTAGATTTACACAAACTTAACATGATACGCACCAAGGTTGATAAAGTTATAAGCCTGAATCAGGTGATATAAGTAAAAGTATATAAAAGCGCCAGGGATGGAGGTAGGCCGACCTGACCTATGTATCGAGTAACCACTCCAGTGTTACTTAAGCACATGCATCATTCAATATTGCTGATAAGATCTTTCCACTGCGATAAATGGTTGTTTAAGGAACATTTAAACCAAGTTAAAAGAACTAGAACGTCGATAACTTTTGATCTAAACAGATGCTAAAGATCCAATACCAATTGATATTCGAATCAGATGTGTTTAATATGTTCTTCTTTGCAGCTTGCATGTGAACAAGTAGGGCGGTCTTTTAACCCTTCAATCCTCGGATGCACATTTTCTACGCCTTTGCAAACAGAGTATATCTAGGTCAGACGGCTCCTATCTGACCAGGGTCTGCTCTGTTTGTTTGTGGAATTATTTTGATCTGACATTAAGATCAAAACTGTCCTTGTTCAAATGCTAATATAAATATTAAACTGATTAATGTTCATTCATGTACATACATTATTCTTTACCAATTATATTCATGGAGTAAAGACTAGGTTAAGGTTAGGGTTAGGTTAGGGTTCGACTGAAAGTATCGTTAGTTCCAACATACGACGATCACAACTTAGGTTTAGAACCGATAATTTCAGTCGTACGGTGTCTGGTTTATATAAATGAATGCATCAGAGATTTCCCTTTCATTTTGTCATCCATTTTAAATACAGACATCTGCCTTGGACATGAAGCGACATCAAAAGTATTCCTTTGGCACCGTTGGTGATTGAAGTCTCCTTTGCAGACCCAGATATACATCAGCATGTTTGTTTCATTCGTTAGAATATCGGGAACATATTGGCTTCGTGTCGAACCATTGCGTTAACCCGTATCCCACCAGCCGCGACTTGAGTTGCAGTTGTAAACAGCTTGCATCAAGATGAAAAGTCACCCGTCGTCTCATCAGGATCCAAGCTTTTTGGCATTTGGTCAATAGTTACGCAAACGCTTGTATCATGACATCTGATCAATAGTTTCTAAAGCTTGATCGAATAGGAAGTTATCAACTTTACACCAGATGCAAATTTGAGCAGACATTATTTAACAGATGGTAAACGCTTATAAAGCTTGTGGCATGGCATTTGGTAAATAGTTTCTCAAAAGCTTGTGTCATGACAATGGCCAAATGTTTCTCAAACGCTTGTGTCGTGGTACGTTGTCGATAGTTTCTCATAAGCTTATGTCATGACACATGGTCAATAGTTTCTCAAAAGTTTGACCGAATCAGTTCAGTAGTCACCAGATCCAAAATTGAGCTGACATTTGTTATACATTAGCGGTATATTAGGATAATTGATATATATGACGTCATTAGTTCTTATTACGAAAATTGATGACATTAGAAGTTACAAATCCAAATTAGTGGTGGTATAGAGAGGATTTATGTTTACTGATCTTTTCTTTACTTAACTCTTTCCGCGCCAAATTGCTAATTATCGTCTGCAACCCAATTATTTTGAATCCTTCGGTAAAATAAGGAAATGAGATAAATGAATACAGAATTCAAGGGAATAAACCACATATCTAGAACTAGAGATTGAGACAAAAAGTGAAGTCCCTGATCAGACGCCGCCTTGAAAAGGCGGCGTCTGATCTGGGACTGCACTATTTGTCGTGGTGCATTTTTGCGACAGTGGCGATAAAAGGGTTAAGTTTTTCATGCAATCACTGAAAAGGTCTTTCCGACATGATGGAACATACATATATCATCTAACTAGCAGGTGATTTAACTGTTTTGGTTAAGCTGAAGTATACAACTTAAATACATAAAAGTATAATGGAAATTGAAAGAATGATATTTGCCTTACAGAACCTTCTGTTTCTCTGAAAAAAAGGATTGTAATGATCTAAGAATGATTCCCTGCACGTTAACTTGCGAAACATTCTAGAATAAATTCGTAACAATTGAGCTCGTAGAGAACTCTTTTCAATAACCATACATTGTTTAACAGCTAGGTTTTATGTGAAATTTGTAAAAGAAATATCGAAGTTGTTATAGAGTTTTGAATGCACTTTCTGACGGCAGTGGAGCAGGCCCTGACTATACGGCTCCTCTATTTTCCTTCCGTTCTGGGTCAACATTATTTGCACGTGTCACTCTTTAGGGACACTAGGACTGAACTTTCTGAAATGGTTAACCACGTTTGTTTTCTAACCCAGATTTTAAGTACGACCTTCTATCCCTTGCTGTCTAGACTTCTTGTCGGAGCGGATTATTTATTAGCCTTTTCGCCTCACCTCAGCCATTCAGTTGCTGTGGTATATATTACTTCGTAATGGGACGTAAGCGCTTATATTAGAAGGTCCATGCATTCTGTACAGTCTCTAGGACATGTAAACCCAGGCCCACATCGGCCCTCCCATGGCGAGCTTTTGTACTGGAGTACATCCCTGATTAAACTGAAGATGGGTCCCGACCCGCTTGGGGCAAGCAGGGGGTAGTTAATGTACAAAAATCGTCAGATCAGTCACATTGCGAGTGAAATGGGAGAAAGGTTAATAGAATTTACCTGAATCTCTAAATTATAGTTTCGTGTGACTTAAATAGCATCAGTCAAGTGTGTGTTACAATGATTATGTTAGCTTTTGTCCCAGAGCTCGACTTGAAGCCAGGACCTGAACAATAATTGGACAGCGTCAACGATAAGAATACCCGGGCTGCAGACAGATATGACAATATACTACATGATAATTAGTAGAGGACCTGTCATTGCTTCAGTAATCTCATACATGCTCGAGGTATTGTCTTTCTGTTTCGGACTGATAGTAGTTAGGGAAGACTTAATAAGTGCGCTTCTTTGAATCTAAACCATTTGAACGAGATAATCTCGGGTATATAAAAAATGAAGACTACTGGTATTATAGTCAAGGATAACAATTTCCATCATATAAACGCATTTACTCGCTATCGCAAATATAGTAGACCCAGATCAGATGGCTCTTGTAGGACACTTGTAGGAGGCGTCTGATCTAGGTATGCTCTGTTTGCTAATGAACATATAATAGATCTGACTGTACAGTTTCTACCAATGCCAAAATGTCCCATTTCCATAAGCCATTACATGTATAAAACATTCAGCTAATAAATATTAATGATGTCATCATTTCTTACATGAGCATGCAACAAGTTTGCAAACAGGGAACATCGTATAAGTATTCTGTGTCTTCCTTGTTGGAGTTATATTTCCCTATCTACACCTGTTAGCTAGTTATATTCTAGCATATCAGTGATCTTTGACTCCATCATCGTTTTGCTTCTGTCACCAAATCTTCTAACATATATATTGTGTCACTCATTTGTTTTGGCGTTACCATATTTGGGCACCCGGTCTCCCCTTCTCCTTCCATACTCAGCACAATTTTTATATCTTTGAATTAGTCTCACATAGAAGCAAATGGTAAAGACCCTGAGCAAACTGCTAATTCAGTAACAGCTTGGTCTTGGTCTACACCATTTAGCTAAGTCTGCGGGAATGTGTTGGGTTATAAGGGTAAAGCTTAAACCTTTCAACCATGGAGGCGCGTGCATTGTCATTTGCAAACAGTGTAGAGGGGCCCTCTGGTCAGGGTCTGCACAGTTTGTCATTGAAATGCCTCTATCAAGTTTAAACCGTTCCTATTGAATGAACTCTATAGTAAAACACTGATGGGCGATCCCATTCTGATAATTCAGGGTTGAAGGAATTAACATACAATATTACAATGGTTATGAAAGTACAATCACGCTTGAGATATAGCAAGGGGTTGTGTTGATATTGATATCTGCCTGTTCTAAATAAGTAACAAAACCTGTTACTCAAATAGTTTACAAATGATTTGGGTGTTTCCCTTCCAAGCAGCCTTTAACCCTTTACTCCATGACTACACCTTTCTATGCCCTTGAGGACCCGTCTGATCAGGGTCTGCTCTGTTTGCTAATTGAATTGGATATATGTGTTATTTCACTTTCTAAAATGACTACAATGGTCTGCCTTCCATGCATGTTTCATTATATTAATAAATATTCAGTAGGTGTTGAAATTGGGAATAGACATAGAACACAAAGGGTAAAAATAACCAAATATATTTATCTTCTAAAGGCATTTAAAACGTACTGTGGGAAATCCAGGATGACCTTGCTCTCTGAAATAATATATTGACCACTCGGGTATTCATTTTGTTCATCTAAGGCATTCATTGTTCATCTAAGGTATTCATTGTTCATCTAATTACTCTTAATAAGTTACTTTCAACTCGTTAAAACACTCAATTTCACGTTCTTTATTCAACATTATATATCGGGCATTGTCTTTAAAACACGACTTGAAGTACATGTATACAGCCAATGCCTTTGGGAGAAACATTGAAAAGCTTTTGCAAAATAGTCTTGAAATTATCGTCTTTGAACATAGTGTCATAAAAAAATATAGTTTGCTCTATCTATGACTTGTGGAAGAAATATTGACATTTTGTTTACATTCTATATCGATTTTGGAAGAATACTTTACATATTCCAAACTATTTACCTTCTATATCATATTACGAAGAAAGCTTGACGTATTCCATAGCCTTTTATTCTCTGTGACATTTGGAAGAAATATTGGCACATTCAAAAGTATGTAACCTTCTGTATCTCATTCGGATAAAGGAAGTGCATATTCTAAAGTAATGACCTTCTATATCGTATATTCGGGAAGAAAGTTTGGCATACTCCATAGTCCTTTACTTTCTCTGCGGTATTTGGAAGAAATATCGACGTATTCTTTGTCTTTTGTATGGCCTTTGAATGAAGGATTGGCATAATCAATAGTCTTTTGCATTCTCTTTGGTCGTTGGAAGAACGAACTCCGATTTCGTGCATCTTCTACGTGACGTGACCTTATGAAGAAAGTCAGTGTTCACCTGCTATATTGCGTTTGGAAACAATACCATATGACATAGTCTAACGTATTTACCTTCTATATGTGTATTACTGTAATTGGGAGAATGACTGACATATCCCATAGCCATTTGCTTTCTTTGTGAATGGTGTGAGGAAGAAAGTTTAACATATTCTGGCATATTTTCGAAATATTCAACATCTATATCGCTTTTGGAAGGCAGATTGACGTATACAAATGTCTGAGATATTCTTACCGACCTCAGAAGAAAGACTAACATGACACCGAGGTTATGAATCGTTTTGCATGAGTCTGAGATCATTATTGCTTCTTATTTCTTGTAAATTTGCTTTTTCTACTTTTTGGTTGACTAATACACTAACAAATGCACCAAACTTGGCCTATGACAACATTTTGAAATCTTCATAGTTTCAGCACAATTTGATCGCGTGCTCTGGTTTTCTTTTCCCATGTGGAGTTACAACAGCGACACAACGTTCTGTTGTTCTTATTCAATTGGTACAATGACTCAAGCTAACCCAACTCTCTTAACACGCATGATACAAATTGTTTTGGCTTTTATTTTACAGCTTTTAAAGCTTTAATGATCTTCTAACGTTACCTCTTTGAAGTAATTTTGACCCCTTTTAAACCTTTTCCCTGTTCTATGTTTATTCCAAATTTCAATAACTACTGAATATTCATGGACCAAATAGTTATAATGAAATATGGAAGAGGAACATTGTAGCCATTTTAAAAACACCCAGATCTATCAAAGTCCATTAGCAAACAGAGCAGACCCTGATCAGACAGCTCCTATAGGAGCAATCTGATCTGGGTCTACTCTGTTTGCAGATGCGTGAAAAGGCATGAAGGAAAGTATTAAAAGTTGTCGTTCATAAGGCAACTGTAATCCCCTATAGCATGATTATGATTAATCCTTTACTCCATGAATATTCAGGCAAGAAATAATGACATTATGAATAATAATTCACTGATTTTTTGTAATGGCATTATGAATAAAATAATATTTTATCGCGACAGAAACTCTAGAATCAGATCTATAGCATATCAAAAGCAAACAGTACATACCCTGAACAGACGTCTCTTAAATGAGCCGTCTGATCTGGGTCCACTCTGTTTGCAAAGTCATGAAAATGCGTATATGTGGAGTAAATGGATATTTAACCCTTTACCTAAAAGAGGCGCCTTTTCACGCATTTGCAAACAAAGTATACCAAGATCAGACTACTTCTTTAAGAGCCGTCTGATCAGGGTCTGCTCTGTTTGCTTATGAAATAACATATGTCTATTGCTACAATTTTTAAAATGGTATGAATTCCCTTGTTGTTTGTGGCGCCATTATAATTATCAGCTAATTGATATTCATAATTTCTGACATGAATATGCATGGAATAAAGGGTTGATATGATTAGACATTTACATAAACATCCGGTTTATATATATACTTAACTCCATAAATCCGTTGCAAATAGTGTAGACTCAGATCAGACGGCTCCTGTAGGGGCCGTCTGATCAGGGTCTGCTCTGTTTGCTTATGAAATATAATGTAGATACGATTCTGCAGTTTCTGCCTAGTCCAACAATTTATGTTTTCTTCTGCCATTATAAAAATATGATCTAATTAATAATAATGGTGCTATTATGTCGGGAATATTCATGGAGTATTGAGTTAACAGGTGATAGATTTAAAAGGAGATGAAAACGTATACAGTGTAATAGCAGTGGGACCAAGATGTTACTCGATACCGAGGTCAGGTCAGGCTGCCTCCATCTGTTCAGCCATGACATACTTTTACTTATATCACCTAACTGGGGATATATAGTTTTACCTATGTGATGTATCATATTTGGCTCTCTGAATCTGATCACTGTATGGGGAGAATTGTTCTTGAAATATGCTCTTGGTGGGAATTTTATTAGTTTGGTGTTACTTTATACCTATACTTTATGCTGATGACAATGCTATTCCGATCGATGCTGCTGATAGAAATGTCCACTCTTTATTCCTGTTTTATAGAAATTATACATCTCCGTGTATATTCACAAGCGACATAGTCGCTGACATTTTCATGAAGAGCTGTAAGCTAAATATATATTATGGGGATTTTATTACATACAGTAAACCCTGTTTTTTCACTCTACCTTTTCAATATTCGTGTAAGAAATTATGACATCATGAATATGTATTGGCTGATTGATTTCTTATATAATCACATAATTATGTACGCATGCGTTTTGGTATTGGTAGAAACTGTTGTGTTACTGTGCTAGATATATTATAACTTTATAATCAAACAGTGCAGAACCTATGGGAGCCGTCTAATCTGGGTATACGCTGTTTGCAAAGGCATGCCAATGCGTTTATATGAAGGAAAGAGTTAAGCGACCATAATGATTGACTGTTTATACATATGAGCTAGTTGCATCCTGCATCAGTTTTGCCTAAACTAAGCTCAAGCTACCTTAACCCTTTCCCCCATACAAACACTTTTACCCGACGTTGCTAACAAAGTAGACCAAGATCTAACAGTTCCTGTAGGAACCGTCTGACCAATGTCTGCTTCTTTTACTTATGAACTTATAGTAAATCTGATTCTGCTGATTCTACAATTTTATCAATTTGATAGCAAAATTGCCCGCGTACATATTCCATTAGAAAATCAGCTAATTAATATTCATAATGTCATTACGCGTCCATGACGTGGCGGCTGATCTTGGTCTTCACTACTGTTGCAAGTCTCTTGATGCGACAGACGCGCAACAATTGGTTTAGTCCTTACTGCAAGATCTTGGAGTGCCATCATTTTATGTTGCCGTGGTGTTTATACTTGTTTCTCCAACTGTTTCATGCGGTTTTGTGTTGCAGGGGTGTTTATACTTGTTTCTCCAACTGTTTCATGCGGTTTTGTGTTGCAGGGGTGTTTATACTTGTTTCTCCAACTGTTTCATGCGGTTTTATGTTGCAGGGGTGTTTATACTTGTTTCTCCGACTGTTTCATGCGGTTTTGTGTTGCAAGGGTGTTTATACTTGTTTCTCCAACTGTTTCATGCGGTTTTGTGTTGCAGGGGTGTTTATACTTGTTTCTCCGACTGTTTCATGCGGTTTTGTGTTGCAGGGGTGTTTATACTTGTTTCTCCAACTGTTTCATGCGGTTTTATGTTGCCGTGGTGTTTATACTTGTTTCTCCAACTGTTTCATGCGGTTTTGTGTTGCAGGGGTGTTTATACTTGTTTCTCCAACTGTTTCATGCGGTTTTGTGTTGCAGGGGTGTTTATACTTGTTTCTCCGACTGTTTCATGCGGTTTTGTGTTGCAGGGGTGTTTATACTTGTTTCTCCAACTGTTTCATGCGGTTTTATGTTGCCGTGGTGTTTATACTTGTTTCTCCAACTGTTTCATGCGGTTTTGTGTTGCAGGGGTGTTTATACTTGTTTCTCCAACTGTTTCATGCGGTTTTGTGTTGCAGGGGTGTTTATACTTGTTTCTCCGACTGTTTCATGCGGTTTTGTGTTGCAGGGGTGTTTATACTTGTTTCTCCAACTGTTTCATGCGGTTTTATGTTGCCGTGGTGTTTATACTTGTTTCTCCAACTGTTTCATGCGGTTTTGTGGTCCATGCAGTGTTTATACTTGTTTCTCCGACTGTTTCATGCGGTTTTGTGGTCCATGCAGTGTTTATACTTGTTTCTCCGACTGTTTCATGCGGTTTTGTGGTCCATGCAGTGTTTATACTTGTTTCTCCGACTGTTTCATGCGGTTTTGTGGTCCATGCAGTGTTTATACTTGTTTCTCCGACTGTTTCATGCGGTTTTGTGGTCCATGCATTGACATTTCTAACCCTTATCTGTAATAAACGTGATGTCAACGCAAATTTGAATCGTGCACTTTTCTCTACTTTCGATTTGAACATGCTTATAAAAAAGTACAATTGACCGGGTGTCAAATAGCTTGGATCAGGATGAGATGCAGTGTTGCCCCGGTGTCTCATCTGGATCTAAACTGTTGTACAAATGCGAGTATAGTTGTGGTAAGCAGTAGAAGAGTTGGGACATCTTCGATTGGTTGAACCAAAGTTCAGATGCCTATTTTTCTCTTATCTTAGCCCATTAATTATTTCCAATATGCTACCAGTGACCTTTCGTTGCAATTGCTGTTTGCTTTCAGCCGCGTAATCAGCCTGGATTCATAAAAAGCTGAAACTATTTTATATCCACGAAAGTGTTTCAAAGAGTAAATACTGAGCAGAACAGATCCTGATCTGAACCAAACACGTTTCTGAATGTCCCATGCAATATGGTTTTGTCAAGGCAGAGAAAATACTGCCGAAGCTTCGTCTGGCTTCGATTTTCAGCCACTGTTAACTGTTTGATAACGAAGAGTTATTAAATATTCACCACTTTCAGGACATTTTCCGTATCAAATCACTAGATTTTATGGCCTATATCAAATAACATGCCAAACCGGCTATTTCTACTCCATGTTTTACCCTGTAATTACATGACAAGAGATTCGGGATTCGCCGTTGGGATGGCGTAGATCACAAACAGTTAAAGCTCTCTGAACCGGGCGTTCAATTTAGCATAAATATTGGTATTGGAGACAGATGGCAGCTTAATGCAGGATGAAAGTCATGCAGAAAGTTCATAGGGGAGCTTTCTGCATGATTTTCACCCTGTATTAAGCAGCCAACTGCCTAAAAGTATCTAAATTCTTCTTTACTAGAATTCCGGTTTAGGGCGGGATTTACTGTGTAACACGGGTTACTTTCGACAACACAGTTTATTATTTGAACAGAATACAGGAGACCTCCTATAGAATAGGGACCAAATAAGCTGTAGTTGATTCTAGATTTAGTTTGTATAAGTATATACAGATGAATACAAATCAGAGATGAAACATGAATGGAATGCTGGTACTTTAATGCGCTTGATTTCCATTCTAATTGGCGTAGCTTGATTGCTTAGGCGCTTGAAGCATTGTCACTCGGGGGACCATGAAATAGTTTCAGAAAAGTATGTCTTTTAAAATTTTACCATTGACACCATGCATATTCATGTAAAAAATAATGACATCATAAATATGTAGATTAAGATTTATTTTATAATGGCACATGAACACAGGACATTTTGACTTGTGCATAAACTGCAGAATATTATATCATAAGGAAACAGAGCAGCCCTTTAACCCTTTACTTCATGAATACGTTTGTGAGAAATAATGATAGTTTGAATATTAATTAGATTATAATTGCATTTGAACGCTGGAGAATTGGTCAGTACAGAAACTGTAGAATCAGTTATGCGTATTTAGCAAACTTATCAGACAGGTACTGTAGGAGCTGCTTGGTCAATGTCTACTCTGTTTGCAAAGAACGGTACACTACATATCTTTGCAGTAAAGGGTCGTACTTAAGAGTTGTACTTAAGATGCATTTCAGTGCAAGGAAATGAATGAAGCATTTTATACAATCTTAACCTAAGTGTCACTCCATATACCTAAAACATAGTAAATAGATAAATTCTCATTTAGTTAAAGAACCGTCTAATTAGGTTCGTTGTTGGTATTAATGGAATTACAGTTGATATAGATGTCGTAAACCTGTCTAATATAAAATATCATTCAAGTAAACCGAAAAGTACGTTGCTCTCTCTAATGAAAATTAAACTTGCATTTATGCTAAACGGTATTTGGAATACAATAAAACCCCTCTAAACAGGAATTATAATAAAGAAAACAATAGGTACTTCTAGGCAGGTGGCTGCTTAATGCAGGGTGAAATTCATGCAGAAAGCTCATCTAGGAGCTTTCTGCATGACTTTCAGCCTGCATTAAGCTGCCACCTGTCTCCAAGACCGGCATTTACACTGAATTGAGCGTCCGGTTTAGAATAGGACTACTGTATTTCGGGTTTTAAACAAGAAGGGTGGTCGTTCAGACAATGTTTCATCCATAATATAAAGAGTACAGTGCACCCCTCTAAAGCGACCACTCAGTAAACTTTCAGGAGTACTTAACGACAGGTGGATGTTTTTGCAGAACGAAGTGGAGGCCGGGTTCGTGTGAGGTCGGAGTGGGGGTTTATTTTGCTCATTTGTATCGTCCTGTATTAAGCTACTGCATGTCTAAATGACCTGTTATACAACATCATGCTAGTGGTCGCTTTAGCGAGGGTTTTACTGTATGAGCATATCTAGTGCACTTCCTTCACTGCATGTGTTATATGTTGATAAGATCGATACAGATCAAATGAACATACTTCCACTATAATCTGCATCCGATGTAAATTCAAGAAACGCTAAATTAGAAATGTGATACATATTTTAGACTAAATGTTTTCAATCTCTGCATTCATCAAGACATACAATATGTCAGGACAAAAAAGTAAATTGCATACCATAAATTGTGCATATGTATACATTACTCCTCTTAAAGTACACACAGTGACTAGTAATTTTCAAGACGTTCACATTGGGGAGGTTCACAAGTCCTTCAGCTGCTTACGCATTGAATAGGTGCACCAGACCACTAGTTGTTGATGAAAAGAGTTTCACAAGATCAGCAGCTGCTGGTGCAATGAAGAGATTCACAAGACCACGGGTTGCTGATGCAATTAAGAGGTTCACAAGACCATGGGTTGCTGATGCAATGAAGATGTTCACAAGACCACGAGTTGCTGCTGATGTATTGAAGAGGTTCACAAGACCACCAGTTACTGATGCATTGAAGAATTTCACAAGACACCCGATTGCTGGTGAATTTAACTCTGATTGGCGATAGACACAAAATAGTATGGTTACGTAGAGTCGTTCAAGCCCTTGTTCAAGTTGGTCAGAACATGGCGTCCTATTAGCATTGTTTATTTACAGGCGGTATATTGGTCACAGACGTACAAATGATTGGAACTAAGATAGGTCCATGAAAATCTTAATTTGTATTGAGAACCAATACGATTTGGAATATTTGCAGACAAAAAATACTGCATTTCTCCTATCCATATAAATAGTTCTGTAATAATAGAAACAAAATCATTTTTAAAACTGCAAGT
Organism: Azorinus chamasolen; assembly: GCA_963576725.1. NCBI lineage: Eukaryota > Metazoa > Mollusca > Bivalvia > Cardiida > Solecurtidae > Azorinus > Azorinus chamasolen. The sequence continues at coordinate 35,569,682 of OY755243.1, forward strand.
AAAATAGTTTATCAAGTTTAATGATGTTTGGAGATGAGCCTGGAGCGGGTTAACCCGTTGCTTCATATCAATCATTTTTCTACGCATTTGCAAACAGAGTAAATCCAGATTGGAATTCGATAGTTCTGTTTCTTTAATTTCTAAATTTCCCTTCCCTATTTCATTATAACTATTTTGTCCATGAATATTCAGGAAGTATTGAAATTTGAAATAAACACAAAATAGGAAATGGGTTTATAGGGAAACCGATGATCTTTGAGAACAGGGTGCCTAATGGTGCATTATGATCAAGATATGTCTCTGCGCTGTTAGCTTCACAAATTAATCTTCAAAGGACATGTTGGGGAAATAATTCTGACAGAAACAGCACCCAAAAATGCGAATTAGATTCATTAAATATATATAATTGGACGAGGTTACTAAGAAACGAAGAGTTAACTTGGTCAAGATACGACATAACTTTCGTAGAGATATATATGTTTTTTAAAATAGATAGCTTTTGGAGGATATAGTAGAAGCAATAAATATAATATATAGCTGTACAACACGAAACGCAAGAGAGGTTCTATTAACCCATGGATAGAGTTTCAAGTAATAATTGTTATTATATTATTAAAATTTACTTATATAGTTAGATAAATATCTCGGGGAAGGTGTCTACCTTGGTTGTAATAAGACCGCTTACCATATTAACTTTAAGCATGTACAGCAATATGTCTTCTAAGACTTCAGTTTCTCGAAGTAGACACGCCTTTTCACAGTATTAAATTGTTCGAATATTTGGATGAAATAAACACACAAACATTATTTCGTGACCTAAATTAATCAAAATGCGTTTTACCCTTTACCTCCATAGATACGCATTATCAAACAGAGCAGACTCCGATCAGACGGCTCCTGAAAGAGCTGTCTAACCGGAGTTTGATCTGTTTGCCCAGGAAACAAGATAGATCCATTTCTACAATTTCATTGTTTATAGTGCTAGTATAAGACTTTTATTCACACATTATTAAATATTATTGTGTGCAAAGGTCAGCATTAGAAACCATTGTGATAAATAGAGCAGTTGCTCCATATGAGCAAATGCTCTATTTATCACAATGGTTACTAAACTACGCAATTTTACAATTTCCTTTTTTCTAGTAAATACTCCTTTTTTCGGTAGATTTGTTCAAAGAGGCTAGGTCTAAAAATAACTTTTGCAGGAATGGGCTAACGTCATTACATAATGACATCATGGATATTTTATCAGCTGATTTTCTTATAATTGCACATAACACATCATTATTATTTGTATTGGTAGAAACCGTAGACTCAGATCTATATATCTTTATAAGTCAAACCATGATAAGATATCCTTGTAGAAACCATTTATTCTGGGTCTACTCCACGTGAAAAAGCGTTTATATTAGGTAAAAGGCTGAACTCCATTTCCTAAGTGCACTAGTCCAAATATGCAATATGGACCAGTCTAATTTTATTTTGAAGAATTTTCTTTTAACAAGTCAGAATCTAATCAGATGGCTTTTAACCCTGATCTGGGTCTGCACGGTTTATTTGTGTCATTTTAAGGACACTAGAAATTAATGGTTTTAAGTTAAGCAGACGTTCTTTACATTGTGGTAGGTTTTTTATTAATAATATTTATCTTTGTCCAAGGACATAAGAACTCCTATGTCACGAGCAGATGAGTATCTTTTAATCACTTCTCCTGCTATGATTACATTAAACCTTTGAATATAGGACACACATGCACCGGCATTTGCAAACAGTGTACACCCAGATCAGAGGGCTCCTAGAGGATCCCTCTGATCTGGGTCTACACTGTTTGCCATTCAAAACCGTCTAGCAAGTTTAAGCCTTTTATGTTGAGTGGACTTTATAGTTAAACACTAATGGGCTCTACCACTCTAAAATACAGGGGGAAAGGGTTTAAATGCTGTTATTAGGTATTATGAATGGAGTGATTGTTAAGTTATTTCCAGTCTTTTGAATGATTAATATGTTTTTATTGCGACTGCAGTGATCAAGTCGTCTAGTGACCCAGATTTACTTTCATTGATATTTTTTGCTTCGTAATACCATGTGCCCAAGTGCGTACGTGATAGACTGTTTTATTTCTCCACCAAACCCTTTGCAGTGACCACTTTCGTCGAGTTTAGTATTAAACGTCTTAATATGTTGCTCTGTAATAAATTCTACACAGACTATCTAGACAACAAGGATGGGTAGGAAAGACAGGTACTGTAGAATCTGTCTTAAGGGACCGTTGAAAACTGGTCTAATTCAGGGTTTTAACCCATTCCCTCATATTGACGCCTCTGTAAAAGTCACTTTTAGAAAGCATTGTGATAAATAGAGCATTTGCTCCATATGAGCAAATGCTCTATTTTTCACAGACAGTGGTTTCAAAACTACATACTTCCAACACTTACCATTTCTCTATTTAATGCTCCTTTTCGGTATATTTATTCAAAGAGCTTGGATTTAAAGATAGCCTCTGAGGTGGTGGGTTAAGACAATTTGCAGCGAAAGTAACGCAGAGAGCTAAGCTCCTATTGGAGCTTTCTACTTTATTTCGTCCTGCATTAAGCAACCACCTGCTTTTTAATACTCATATGTTCAATATGAATGGTCATTTAACCCTTTCCTTCATATAAATGCCTTTTCACGCATTTGCAAACAGAGTAGACCCAGATCAGACGGCTCCTATAGGAACCGTCTGATCAGGATCTGCTCTGTTTGCTATGAACTTATAATAGCTCCATCTCTACAGTTTTACCAAGACATCATGTGAATATAAAATTATGCTATTATAAAAAAAAACAGCTAGTAAATAATCATGATATGACTATTTTTTGTATGAATATTCAAACAGGGAAATTGTTAAGACCGGGTATACCGTAGTTTTATTTTTATCATATATTTTTATCTTGACACGCAATAAGACTCAGTTATACCACCCTTCTTTCTTCTGCATCGTTACGTCCAACACATATCGTTTGAACAAGTCCGCCATATCAACGATAAGCAAAACAGTGTAGTCTGCTTCAGTTCAAAATAGTACGATCATCCTGCATTAAGCACCCATCTGCCTAAAAGTATCGAAATTCTTCTCTACTAGAATACTAGTATTCCGGTTTTACTGTAACTCTAACTTTGGTACAACTGGACTGTGTGGGTCAGTTTGAATCTTTTACTCCATCTATATTCTGTAAACATTTTTATGATTTTGCAAACAGAGCAGATCCTGACCAGACGACTCCTTTAACCCATTCCCTCATATTGACGACTTTTGACGACTCTGTAAAAGTCACTTTGTGAAACCATTGTGATAAATAGAGCATTTGCTCCTACAGGAGCAAATGCTCGATTTATCACAATGGTTTCAAACTATAAAGTTCTAAAAATTTACTTTTCTCTAAGTAATGCTCCTTTTCGGTAGATTTATTCAGAGGTTGTATTTAAAAATAGCCTATGGGTAACGGGTTAAGAGCGGTAATATCAGGGTCTGCTCTGTTTGCTTATTGGCTTATACAGATCCGATTCTACAGTTTCTGGCAACACAAAAAAATGTCTACATTCATATGCACGATGTTATTATTTTGAACACGAATATTTACGGAGTAAAGGGTTATATAATGTCATTTCGTTATTGTAACAAAGTTCTTAAAGTTTCTATTCAACAACCACTATCTTTACAGAGGTTGCACAAAAGGTATCCAAGGAAGCGTGTTCTTCACCAACATACCAAGTGTTCTCATAATTTTCCCATGCATTCTTTATCTGTTGTCGGCATTCACAGTGGCACAATACCCGTCTTTATTGTTTGCTCTTCAGAACAAACATTTCCTGTTTAAATAAAGGCGAATAATATTTCCATGACATTAGGTAATTTTAGAGACATATAATCAGGCCCCCTGTGTATCTTGTGGCCAGCGTTTTGCACGACTACCCGCTAAGATTGTGTATCAATTTTACAAGGTGCCCCTTTGTCAAAAGTCTTCGTACTGTTCCATTTAAATCAATTTAAATAATATGTTTGAAGAAATGAGGGATACTCGATACCTCGTGACCTATATCAATATAAATTTATTTGTTTTCCCAAGGACAATGTTTTGGGGATAAGTATATGCCAGATATATAGGTACCTTAATTGTTTGGACTTAAAAGTGACCTCATTATTTGAGGCACTGGCTATTTACCTCAAAGTTATGTACTCCAGCATGCGATACATCTTTTGGCGACTATTTTTTGTACGCTATATCATTCCTGTATAGTGTGTATCAAGACAATGCACAGCTTATTTTTTGTCAAAACAAACCGAATATATTTTACACACAAAGACTGTCGTATGTTGATAGAATTATCAACAATCAAATAATGTTAACTTAGTCAACAGACGACATTATCTAAGCGGGTGATACTTCTTGAAGCGCAAAGGACGCTGGGTAGTTTAGAGTTACTTGATAATATCGGTTATTTGGATCACTTTCACAATACTATTATTATGATTTTTACTCAGCCACGGTCTGTATTAACTCTATCAACACTATGAACCAATATTGATAACCCTTGCAAACAGGTTGGACCCAGATGACATGCAATGTCCTATAGGAGCGTTCTGTTTTACTTTCACCTTGCTTTAAGCAGCTACCTGCATTGAACACAAAATACTTGTACTTTAGTGGCCGTTATAGAGAGATTTTACTGTATTGAGAAGGACTAGATCCTTTGAATGCTAGAAACGAGTTGGTTGTCCTTTGCAAACTGTGTACTAGGGCTCCTAGAAGATCTCTCTGATCAAGGTCTGCACTGCAAATAACGATCATGGTGTCATTATTTCTTACATATATATTCACGACGTTTGTTCTGTCATCTCGTGAAAAACATTGCAAATCATTTTGGATGTTATTTGAGACATGGATCTAAACTGTTTCTAACGAAATGTTTCTACAAGAAGTCTTTAGATTGAAATAAGCAGCCAGTCTACAGACATTAGTCGAAGGGTTCTTGTGGAAACTGTCTGGTTAGGGTCTGCACTGTTCCTCTCAGTTCCTATTCATGGATGGTAAGCATGGTACCCGTACGTTCAAGACAGAACCATTTCAGTTGTTTCAATTGATCTGATATGTTGTAAGGTTGAAAGTCTTAGCTCACGTCCCTTTAAATTATTCAGCTGCAATCTTAGTTCCAAATGCTGTGATTCCAACCTCCTTCTGAACACGGCTTGATGATGCCTGTTAATTCTCTCGCTGCCAAAGTGTTTCGTCTACAAACTTTGTTATCTGCAACAATATTTTATTTTCATTTTTCAATATTTTGTTTCACGAAATAGTCACAGTAATAAAAAGTTTGGATCCTGATGAGACGCCGTGTTACTCGGCGTCTCATCTGGATCCAAACTGTTTGCATAGGTAATCATGTGTGACATTGGCAGCGAAAGGGTCAAGGTTAACTGTAAAATGCTGCTTACCCTTGTTCCATTCTGACGTATTTGTAAATGTAGTAGACCCACATCAGATGGCTCCTGTATGAGCTGTCTGATCAGGGTCTGCTCTGTTTGTTTACCGATTCTCTTAGATCTATCGTTGTGCTGGCTCCTGTATGAGCTGTCTGATCAGGGTCTGCTCTGTTTGTTTACCGATTCTCTTAGATCTATCGTTGTGCTGGCTCCTGTATGAGCTGTCTGATCAGGGTCTGCTCTGTTTGTTTACCGATTCTCTTAGATCTATCGTTCTGCTGGCTCCTGTATGAGCTGTCTGATCAGGGTCTGCTCTGTTTGTTTACCGATTCTCTTAGATCTATCGTTGTGCTGGCTCCTGTATGAGCTGTCTGATCAGGGTCTGCTCTGTTTGTTTACCGATTCTCTTAGATCTATCGTTCTGCTGGCTCCTGTATGAGCTGTCTGATCAGGGTCTGCTCTGTTTGTTTACCGATTCTCTTAGATCTATCGTTGTGCTGGCTCCTGTATGAGCTGTCTGATCAGGGTCTGCTCTGTTTGTTTACCGATTCTCTTAGATCTATCGTTCTGCTGGCTCCTGTATGAGCTGTCTGATCAGGGTCTGCTCTGTTTGTTTACCGATTCTCTTAGATCTATCGTTGTGCTGGCTCCTGTATGAGCTGTCTGATCAGGGTCTGCTCTGTTTGTTTACCGATTCTCTTAGATCTATCGTTGTGCTGGCTCCTGTATGAGCTGTCTGATCAGGGTCTGCTCTGTTTGTTTACCCATTCTCTTAGATCTATCGTTGTGCTGGCTCCTGTATGAGCTGTCTGATCAGGGTCTGCTCTGTTTGTTTACCCATTCTCTTAGATCTATCGTTGTGCTGGCTCCTGTATGAGCTGTCTGATCAGGGTCTGCTCTGTTTGTTTACCCATTCTCTTAGATCTATCGTTGTGCTGGCTCCTGTATGAGCTGTCTGATCAGGGTCTGCTCTGTTTGTTTACCCATTCTCTTAGATCTATCGTTGTGCTGGCTCCTGTATGAGCTGTCTGATCAGGGTCTGCTCTGTTTGTTTACCCATTCTCTTAGATCTATCGTTGTGCTGTTTGCAATAGCAGTGTGCTCATTTGTTTTTATGACAAAAAGAGAATTAGTTACAGATGCCCAGATAAGAGAATTAGTTACAGATGCCCAGATAAGATGCGCAAATTCAAACATTTTCAAGAATAACTTCTTTATTTCTACACCAAATACTGGTTATCATTTGTAAGACATGACTTTTTACATAAAGTATGCAGCCAACAATGAAGACTCTAATCAAAAGGCCCATCCTCTGGTTTTTGGTCTGTACTGTCTGTCTCTGTTACTAGGCACAAATGGAAGTAAAGCAGTGCATTGCTATTGCCCATTGGCTTGTGGGTCCATGGTTCTGAGTCTGTGTCTGAGATCATTGTCAAGTATAAGCAAGCTCAGAATCTGACAAATCAGATGCGTGAGAATGATCTCGGACTCAAGCAAAACGTTTTATAACCGCGGGCCTGATGTTTCCAGAGGTCATAAATGGTATTGTTTACATAGGTCGGAGCAATGGCCTGGTGATTAGTGCTAATGCACTAATAAACGATTGCTTTACTTTGATCGTGACGCTAATTGACATCTTACATTACAAAACCTTAAACCATCACGTACTATCTCGTATTAAAGCATTACCCCTTAATACTTTTGCTCATGAATATTCATATAACGAATATCTCTTCATAAATATACATTAACTGATTTTTCTGTAATTTCACTTTAACAAGGGATTGTTTGGTTACTAAGGAAACTGTAGAACGAATCATGTAAACACTATAAGCAAACAGAGCAGAAACCCCTTATAGAAGCCATCTGATCTGGAGCTACTCTGTTTTCAAGGGGCGTACATATCCGATAAGGGGTTAAACAACTTAATATATCCGAGTTGTACAATCACGCTGATATTCAGTATGTACAGTAGAACCTGTCTTAACCCATTCCCTCATATTGACGCCTTTTAACCCATTCCCTCATATTGACGCCTTTTAACCCATTCCCTCATATTGACGCCTTTTGACCCATTTCCTCATATTGACGCCTTTTGGCGCCTTTGTAAATGTCACTATTTGAAACCATTGTGATAAATAGAGCATTTGCCCCATAGGAGCAAATGCTCTATTTATCACAATGGTTTCACTACTAGACAATTGTATGTTTACCTTTTCTGTAATAAATGCTCCTTTTCGGTAGATTTATACAAAGAGGTTGGGTCTAAAATAGCTTATGCGAGAATTGGTTAGCTAACATCCATTTATTGAACGTAAGAGTCTTAAAAACAGGTGGTTGCTTAATGCTGGGAAAAAGTAATACAGAAAACTCCTTTTGATCTGCATTAAGCTTCCATCGGTCTTACACCATTAATTAGACCTTTTTGATGGTCGCTTAAGACAGATTATACTGTATAACAAACCCGTGACAGGGTAAAGATTCTAAACAGTAATTGGTAGGTATTGTATGGTGTCATGGCGTTCGCATGACTTAACTACATACTATCAATGTTCAGATTTGACTCCTGAATTTCACCCAGCCATAGTTCCCCATTAGCTCATATTGGATCTTTTTTAACGTATCATTTGAATGACGGGAAAGTGTCGTATGCTTATAAACGCTATAGTCTACTTATGAAAGTTCCGTCTGCTTACATTTGTATATTAATTGCAACAATTGCCAGGAGTGACTTCTCGAAATCCAGTGTTGTCTGATCCCAAAATGACGTACAATGCCCCGGTGACTGATCTGGAGCAAAACTATATGCAATAGAACTATCGTAATATCTGATCGTAGATTTACGAAAGGGTATTTCCATCGCATGACCGTGTAACAAACCCTACATCGCAGTGGCCATCGCATACTTTCCCATGTCAACACATACACTATCCATTATTCTCTACCCCACTGCCGTCTAGCCAGGGTGACCTCTACATAAAGACGCGAATATCTTGTGAGCGTAACTATATATAAGTTTCACAATTAATACCTAGTTTCATACGCGGCGTATTACGTATATATTACATGAGCCTTACTTGTATACAGTTACCTACTGACCCATGATATCATTAAACCATTTCCCACATATTAACGCTTTTTCACGCCATTGCAAACAGAGAAGCACCGGATCAAGTGGCTCTTGTAGGTGACGTCTGATCAGGGTCTGCTCTGTTTGCTTATAATTTTGACTACAGTTTCAACCGATATCTAAAAAAGCATGTGTACAAAAATGATATCTTTAATTCTGACCTGAATATTCAGCAGGGAAAGGTTTATTCCTTTTCCTGCTGAATTTTCAGATAAGACATTTTGACATTATGAGTGTTTTGTATATAAAACACAGGATTTGTTTGGCCATGACAGAAATTACAGAATCGTATCTATATTATTTCATAAGCAAACAGAGCAGACCCAGATCTTGGTCTACTCATTTTGCAAAGGTACAGTAAACCTCTCTATAACGGCCACTAAATTACATTATGTATTGTGTGGCAGATGGCTGCTTAAAACAAGGTGAAAGTAAAACAGGAGCGTTCTGTTTTACTTTCACCTTGTTTTAAGCAACCACCTGTCCCTAATACCAACTAGTTAACATAATTTAGTTGCCGTTATAGAGAGGTTATACTGTACTCAAATTGTCTATTGCAGATAAGGGTAAAACCTTTTTATAGCGACTTCTTAATGCATAAACATTGGGTTGGTAATGCAGAAAGCTGCTATTTCTGCACAACTATCACCATGCATATACCATCCTTTACCATGAATATTCTTCTCAGAAATAATGATATCCTGAATATCAATTATTTGAAATTTTATATTAATATGATTCTGAAGATCTTGGTCTACTCTGTGTTAACCCTTCGCTTGCTATTCACGTCAATATACTTACCTGTAAATAGTGAAGACCCAGATGAGACAGCTCCTGCAGGAGCTGTCTCATCAGGGTCTGCACTATTTACAAGTTGATTGTGCAACCAGTGCACTCCACAGCAGTGATTGCACAGCGAACTACTTGTACACAGTGAAGATATAATTTTTTATGTAATTATACAACAGGGCATGGGTAAAGAAGGTGACATGTATTTTATAATTCAGCAAGCGAAGGGTTCAGAGATACCAAAAGGCACCCCTGTGGTGTAAAGGGTTAAAAGCCATACATGTAGATGTAGTAGAGCAGTCGCTGAAGACGTTTTACTATAAACTTTCGTCTCTCAAACAATTTCGTTTCATTCTCAGAGTACATGATCGGCCTTTCTTCAAAACCTTGAAGGTCCAATACTTGCACAGTAACTGTGTCTTACCCCTTTCCTCCATAAAAACACCTTTCTACGCCTCTGTAAAAACCACCTATTGAAACCATTGTGATAAATAGAGCATTTGCTCCTTTAGGAGCAAATGGTCTATTTATCACAATGGTTTCAAACTACAAAATTCTAAAATGTTTCCTTTTCTCTAGTTAATGCTCCTTTTCGGTAGATTTATTCAAAGTGGTTGGATCTAAAAATAGCCTATGAGGGAATGAGTTACTCATATCCAAGTTGTATTGTTTGCTCGAGCGCTCTTTACCCTATACTTCATAATTACGCCTTTTACAAACAGAGTAGACCTTAATCAGACAGCTCCTGTAGGAGCCGTCTGATCGGGGTCTGCTCTGTTTGCTTATGAACTAGCGGAGATCTAATTCTATACTATGTACCATGACTAAAACATATTGTTTACATACATGTATGTCATTATAAAAAGTCCAGCTAATCAATATGCATGATGCCATTATTGCTTACACAAATAGTCCTGGAGTAAAGGGTTAAAGAATTGATACCGAATACGACTCTTACAGTGGTATTTGTTCATGTGGTTTGTAAACGACATCCAGCAAAGCTGATGTTTAATGTCAGGTTTTATTTCTTTTGTCAATTGTTACATAATAAGGGCCCATAATAAGTCTAGTCTCTTTCCGACCATTTATCGGGTACGTACAAGTACGAGACCACAATGCAGATTGTATAGTGACTCTAAACGATCATGCACTAAAACTCTAAAACGGCCACTAAGACTAAGAACAGTGGCAATTATTGGTATTCATTACACATACTCTTAGTAAACTCGTCAAAATATGTACAGTAAACCCCCTCTAAACCGGACGTACTAATGTCGGTTTTAAAGACAGGTGGCAGCTTAATGCCGGGTGAAGGTCAGACAGAAAGCTCCCAAAGGACTACGTTTGCACTGCATTGAGTTATCACCTGTCATTGAGCTATCACCGACATGTCTTAGAGACTCATAATTAGACCTCTTTTGATGGCCGCTTATGAACCAATCTTAATTTCATTTGAAAAGTATTTCTATAAGACTGGAGTTGCAGATGTGACCTATTGAAAACAATATGTCAAGCAAATAGTGTACTCGTATATTCTAGTTTAAAGTCCTCTTGGAGTCATGTGGTTTTGGTCTTCACTATTTTGCCTACGCCCCTTATAACCCTTTCTCTCATACAAGCACCTCTATTATGCTTTTGCAAACAGAGAATACCCAGATCAGACGGCTCCCGTAGGAGCCGTCTGATCAGGGTCTGCTCTGTTTGCTTATGAACTTATATTAGATTTGACTTTACAGTTTCTAACAATACCGAAAAATGTTATTCTACAATTAATACCAAAACATCTTGTGTACACATGCCATTATAAAAAGCATCTAATAAATATTCATAATGTCATTATTTCTTACATGAATATTCAATATAGAAACAGTTAAAGGACGCAAGGTGCAAATGGGTAATTGCTGAGTAACACATTTTACAAGCAAGTACAAAAATCTACCAACATTATGAGTAATTTTCATGTCATAATACGAAACACCCTTGCATTTTTATAATATTTAGTTAAGTAACGTTTCTCTTTAATGTAATTTCAATGTATATGTCAGTACAGGTAAAAAATGAAACTGAATGGATTTTGAATAATACGTGAAAGAATGTTTCTTAATTAAACCACTTCGGTAATTATCACAAGCTATCTGGAACGCGCCCTTCTCGTTTCACAATTGTCACGTGATTCCCGTTTGTCGTCTGCTTCAGAGTTTCACGGAGTAGGCGAATATTTGATAACCTTTGTGAAAACAATGTTGATCCAGAATAGATACTGAGTAAGGCGTACTCTGATCAGGTTCGAAACTATTTGACACTCTGATTATGTATTTGAAAAGAAATTGAAAACATATTCACGTTGAAACCTGAAGCAGACGACAATCTCAGCAGACGAAATAATTAATTTCGGCGAATGGGTTAATTAACCCTGTCTACGCCTTTGCAAACAGAGAAAACCCAGATCAGACGACGCCTGTAGGAGTCGCCTGATCAGGGTCTGATCTGTTCGCTTATGAAATATAAATATGATTCTACAGTTCCTGCCATGGTCAGCATTTCCGGTGTTCATGTACCATTATAAAACCCATTTGCGCCCAGTGGATTCTTCCATGATTATATATTGGATTAGTCCATTTTTTATCTAAGGGATGCCGGGACTAAATTTTCAATTTCGTTTTGTTTTATATTGAAATTTCTATCAGCAAATAGTGTAGACTCTGATCAGACGTCACATGATGCGGCGTCTGATCAGAGTCTACACTGTTTGCCTATGTTCCATATATGGGGTCGTGGGCACAAATGGGTTGATAGTCATCAGGTGGTTATTTATTACATGCATATTCATACAGTTAGGGGTTAGATTCTAATTGTTTTTATCTTTTCTTAGATTAAAAACATGATCTTCAAAGTGTTAAACAGTTCAAATACCATGAACGGAAGTCATGTAATTGGGTCCAAATGGGTTGACAATACTATTAAATTTAGGGTCACTTTTAATACTAAAATAGTCTCAGCTGTCATTTCAAAGGGCAAAGGAGTACATATAGGTTGAAAAAAGTGGTGTTGTGTTCGTACAGTAAAACTCCCCTAACCACACTTCAGTAAAGACTTCATGGTCCAAAGTTATAAAACTTCTGTAACTTCTGAGCAAGCTCAGAATCTGACCGGTCATATGCTTGAGAATGATCTCTGAAAGCTTTATAACCTCGCGGCTAGATATTTTAGGCAGATGACTGCCAATGTCACAGCTGTGAAAACCTATGCAAACAGTTTGGATTCAGATGAGACAACGAGTAACCCCCCCCCCCCCCCCCCATTGCAAACTGTTTGTTACTATGGTAATGTTTTAAGAAAGGACAGACATTTAAACAAACTAAATTGCAGCAGGCGACAGTGCTGTGCAGACGACAATGTTTGCAGACGACAATACAGTAAAACCCCTCTAAACTGGAATTCTAGTACGGACGAATTTAGATACTTTTACGCAGGTGGCTGCTTAATGCAGGGTAAAAGTCATGCAGAAAGCTCATGGATGAGCTTTCTGTATGACTTTCACCCTGCATTAAGCTGCCACCTGTCTACAAGAACGATATTTATACCAAGTCCGGTTTAGAGAGGCTTTACTGTATAGTTAATGCAGGGGAAAAGTAATATAGAAATCTTCTAATCTGAAATTCCGTTCTAGGGAGGTTTCACTGTACATGCACAACATGTAATTAACACAACCTCTTAAAATGTCAGACAAATATACAAAAATATATGAATGATTTTGAGCTGTTAAAAGTGTCGTTTGCTTCAGTTCAGAATGTCGTATAACTAACTGTTGAATATTGGTTTTGTAAAGCGTTTAAACTAATGTCTTATTCTGACCAGACTTTCCGTAATTTGTCTTTGGTCTGGATGACAACTGTTTCATTTAGGTTAAATACTATATAACTAAACAACAGAATCTGTCGTAAATGATCATCACAAAGATGGGTATGTAAGACACGTGGTAGCTTAATACAGGTTAAACATAATGCAGAAAGGCTGTATTACCTTTGTCCTGTATTAAGCAACCACCTGGTTTTATGATTCATGTGTCCAATCAATATAAGGTCGCTTAACGCAGGTTCCACTGTATACTGGAATTATTAGAAAAACAGCCCAGTTGTTGGTTTAACCCCGTAACCTCTAGGCGCCCTCTGATCTGGATCTTCAATGTTTGCAAATAACAGTTTATGTGTGTCCCTCGTTCAAACAGTTAGCAGCCATTAGCAGTCTATTGGCAAATGTTGATATCATTTATAATTGTTTTAATCCTGATGAGAGGCTGAACAGCTTTTCTTCTTGTCCGTCTTCAAACTCTTTGGGAAAAAGAAATATGAAAACAGTCCATAAAAGATCATTGATACAGATAATGATTTGTACCAACCTAATTGTATGGAGTGATACGGACGTGGGGAAGGGGGGGAGTGTTCTGTCCTCACGACATACAATCAAAAATCGTGACATAATCACCAGCTTCTGACAATAAAAATAGTCTTCAAGTGTATTAAACGGTCGCAGGTTTTACAGTACAGATGTTAGAATAGACACAAGTTTTAGTTTTTTACGGTTTCAATTTTTTGTTAATTAAAGCCTGTTGTTATCACAACGCTTTTGACAAATTAGGTCTTGAGTTAAATATGACATAAATGACATACAATGGGTTTAACGTTCATTTGACAACAATTAAACCCTTTCCTGCATAACAACGCATTTCAACAATTTCACAAACTGGCAAGACCCTGATCAGACGGCTCATGTAGGAGATAAATCAGTATGCATGATAGATCGTTATATATGCATTTTGTCTACGCTAATTGTAAATATCCGAAACCCATTCCCCCATGATACAGCCCATATGTATGGATCTTAACGTCTCGCATGCTAGCGGCGAAATTGTGATTACCTAGGCAAACAGTTTCATTCTGATTATAGTTTTGAAGGAAAAAAATGGAAGAAAAGTTAGTTTTGAGAGTTGTAACAGACGACAAATTTTACAGATGGCCATTACATGGCGTGTAAAAGACAGCACCTGTATAGGCACGAAACATAATTATGGGATAGCGAAAGTGAATCATTTACCTGTTTAACATTCATGCAAGAAACTATGACATCATGAATATTTATTAGCTTTTTTATATAATGATAAATTTTCACGGAAATATTTTGCTTTGACAAAAACTGTAGAATTCGATCTTTATCATGTCAAAAGCAAACAGAGTAGACCATATAATGAGACGGCTGCTATAGGAGCCGTCTGATCTGGATCTACTCTGTTTGCATACGCTTGAAAATGTGTTGATATGAGGGAAAGGGTTAAGGCAGAAAATGTCAGTTTGAGGTTTCATCATGTAAACATGAAGCAATTTTTACAAGTTTGCTTTCTCTCTATTTCCAGGCAACCACTCTGTACTGCCTCGTGTTGGAGTATATCCCTGGAGGCGATCTTCTAAGTTACATCAAGATCCAAAAAGAGGGTCGGCTTCACGAATCCAAGGCTCGCAATTTCTTCCGTCAACTCGTCTCGGCTATTCACTTCCTCCACGAGCGAGGTGTTGCTCACAGGTACACGTGCCCTTACTACCCACCCACTCCATTCCCGCTTAACCTTTACTCCATAAAGACCCCTTTTAGCACATTTGCAAACAGGGTTCTCCCAGATTAGGCTTGGTGCCTATATAAACCTCTTTCAAACTGAGTACGTTTTCATTCTCAAGCATGTTCCAAGTTATAGTTTGACTAAAGCTTACATAAGTTGGAGTATAAATAGCCTGCAATCATACTGAAGCATCAGATCACGTCAAAATCTGACCGATCTGGAGCTTGAGTATGCTTTCGAACTCAAATTAAAAATGTTTCATAGGCACCATGCTATCTGTCTGATCAGGGTCTGCTCTGTTCGCTTATAGAATATCTTAGATCTGATTCAGTACTATTTGGCATAGTGATATATTTACTTGCTTCGTGTTATACATTTCCTGCATATAGACGACTTTTGGCACCTGAGCAAACAGAGTAGACCAAGATCGAACAGCTCCTGTAGGAGCTGCCACATCAGGGTCTACCCTGTTTGCTTTTGAAATGATAAAGCTAAATAGCGAAAGAAACATTTTTCATCGACCAATCAAAGGTCCAGATAAAATGTGTAAATTTAAACATTTTAAGGATAGTTCCTTTATTTCTCCACCAAACCCTAAACTGTGACCACTCTTTAGGATCAGATTCTAAAGAGTGGTCACCGTATAGGATTTGGTGGAGAAATGACACTTTTAGTATTTAGGAAAGCACCTTTATCTGTAGCTCTGCCAGTATATAAAAGCATATGAAATCTGGAAGTCTTGTATAAACAATCATAAAGGAAAGGGTTAAAGTATAAAACTATAAGTCAATGAATGTCCGTAATACGTGGAATTTGCAAAGAATAGTTATGGAGTAAAGGTGTAAGCTATCGTTCTTGCCGTCCGTCAATCAAACCAACTTGTTACGTCCAAACTCTCCAAGATCAGCTGATTTGTAGTCTGACTTTTGCATTGGTACAGACCCATATTAAACTGCCCCTTCTGATGCACTTTATTCTGGGTCTGCACTATTTGCATGTTTTCTGGTGGAATATTTAGGTTGATTACGGCATGCTGCCCAGTTTCCATCGATTCGGTATGCCATGATTGTTGTATTTTCTTACTCGCATCAATTTGGTCAGCTAGACGAGAGATCTTTTTCACCCTTGATTATGGACATTGGATCTGCAATATATTCCCAACCATATTTGGAAAAAATGTTTGATCGGTTCCCCGGTTTTTAACATTCTTAAACCTAGCTAAACCTAACGGTTGTATCGAAATGTATCACTAAGAAAGCAATGTGTATGACAAACAGTGCAGACTCTGACCAAAGGGCTTCCTCATTAGCCCTTTGATCTGGGTCTACACTACAGTTGAACTTCGATATCTCAAACTCGGATAACTCGAAGTAAAAGTCCGGTTCTTCCAAAATTTACCATTCAGAATTTTGTTGTAAAATGTATCACTACGCATATCTGGAAACACATATGACAGCTTAATGCAGGTCGAAAGTAATGCTGAAAGCTCCTATAGGAGCTTTCAGCATTGCTTTCGATCTGCATTAAGCTGTGAACTTGATAAATTGTCCAGATTAGAACTTGGATGACTCGAACCTCTGTTATCCCGAACTTATTTATATGGCCCCTTGAAGTTCGAGATATCGAAGTTCAAGTGTATTTACAAATGGCTTACATACACGGTTTCGCACATGAATGGTTAAAGAACCTGTGAATGTTTTCAAACATAGATTTCATATTTATTGATTGTGAAAATGTCTTGATGAATGCAAGTGAACCCTGGAATCGTAGATATTTCAAATAAATAGACATGTTACAGCGAACACTACATTTAGCAAGCATGTGGTTTAAGACTTCCAATATTTAGTCAGTAAACGGTCGCTTACTCTTTACTCAATGAATATACAGAGAAGAAATAATGTCATCATGAATATTTATTTGCTGAATTTGTATAATGGTACATGAACATAGGATGCGTTCACTATGGAAGGAACTGTATAACCATATCTGTAATTTTCCATAAGCGAACAGATCAGACCCTGATCGGACGGCTCCATAGGAGCCGTCTGATTTGAGTCTTCTCTGTTTGCAAATGCGTGAAAACACGTTTATATGAAGGAACGGATTAAACATTGGTTTGTTGTTTCAAAGGGCGTTGTTGGCATGAGAATGATGTTAGTCGCGTTATGAAGAAAATGTATGGTTATGGCTGTTGAAACAGCATAGATCTAGACCGGACGCCACAATACACACGTGGTGCCAGAGATTACACACCTAGGCACATTACCTCTAGGCACTCTATACAGATACCGCATCAAAAACGATTTGTTCTGGATGATGTTTTGTTTTGTCTGGCGTTTTCTCCTGGTATGGTGTTTCCTTCGTCAGCCATGTTCTTGTCTGTTGTTTTCTTCTGTCTTGCATTTTGCCCTGCATTGAGCAACGCCATGCTTTCACATACTCCTGCGTTAATGAAGTATGTGGTCACATTAGCGGTATCCATTTGAGGCTATTATACTACAAGATGACTTGCTTTTGGTTGATTGTTTTAGAGAGGTTTTAGTGTATGTCTAGTACTGCCTATCCAATCGCGATGCCAAGTTGTAAACATTGAAATAGAACACATTAAGTGCGCTTTAATGCTCGTCTCCTGATTAGCAGGCGATACCGGATATGCTTGAAATGAAACACAAAGTTATATAACACGACACCGTACACAATAACGTATGGAATAAAAATACTCTACGGAAACGTGTTCAAGCCATCTTGCTATTGCAATGTTTGTTTTTCAAGGCCGAGATATTACAACGGACACTAGACTATCGGTTGATCATAAAACACCTTTCTCGTCAGAGTGTTTGTTCAATTACTTTACAGTGATTCCATTTTATATACAGTAAAACCTGTCTTCATCGACCACCTTAAAGAAGTCTAATGTTTTAGTTTTAAGTCAGGGAATCGCTCAATGCAAGACGAAAGTTATGCAGAAACCTCGTCTTTCGTCCTGTATTATCACATTCTCATATAAACTAGTTTAGACCCAACCTCTTTGAATAGATCTACTGAAAAGGAGCATTTACTATAGTAAAGGAAAATTTTAGAATTGTATGGTTTTGAAACCAATGTGATGAATAGAGGATTTGCTCCTATGGAGCAAATGCTCTATTTATCACAATGGTTTCAAAAAATTACCTTTACAAATGCACCAGAAGGTGTCAGTAGGGTGCATTGTGTTAAACAACCACCTGCTCTAATAGACACCCGTGTTGATTCATTATACGGTCGTTATAGCCAGGTTTTACTGTAGCTGTGGTATATAGAGAAGAATGTACGTTTAGTTGTCATCGTAAATTGAATCGTGGAATCGCCATCATGACATCGTCATGTCGCTTTCAGGTTCCAAAAATCGATGTTCATTGCATCGTCAATTCTTTCGAATTGCCTCGTCGTCAGCAAACGATGCAATTGAAGTATTGCTATAACACAAACAGAACTCCGTAATTCTCTGGAATCGGGAAATGATGTATCAAAATGACAGATCACGTGACACATGACGTTTGTTGCTACTGGAAGAAGAATATAGAAAAGCTGTAATGGAATACAGTTGGCAAAAATGAATGCAATGATTGCTACACATCACAAAAAATAGATGGAAAAATCAAACACAGCTAATGAAAATTGGAAAGATGGTCCACTGGGAAACGGTTTTCTGGTCCGTGTTCATTGTCCCTCAGAGACGTTGTTATGAATGTGTCATTGGAAAATAAAACATTACTCGAGCTGCATAACGAGAAATGGGAGCTTTTATAGCTTCAAGAACCCTTTCATCTTAGTCTGCACTGCATGCCTGTTGCCTATTGGTCACTTTTTAGGGAGATTAGATATAAATAGGATAATAAACACTAAGCGAGAACGAATGCAATTCAGAAATGTAATAAACTTGACATTGAGCCAACGTCGCATTCCGTAACATTAACAGTATATCTTTGCCCAAGCCGGTGGCTGATCGAACTCACAACCATGGTCTCGTGAAAACACTTCAACTAGCAGTCTGCAATTGCGCGTTTATCTACGAAAAATATAAACATGAACTTCCGTTTGCGGTGGACGAATAGTGTGATTGCCTGTGCAAACAATTTGGATCCAAGCACCAAGGTTATAAAACCTTTTTGCCTGAGTCTGAGATCATTTCCAAGCATCTGCTTGGTCAGATTATGAGCTTGCTCAGAATCTGACCAATCAGATAATTGAGAATGATCTCAGTCTCGGACTCAGAATTTTTATGACCTTGGACCCTGTTTAGACGTCGAGGAATTCGACATTTCACCAAGATTCACAATTTTTGGTGTTGTGATTATGTTCTTTGTAAAGAAAATAGAAACAATTAAACAATAGAAACTGTAGCAGACGACAACTTTTGCAGACGACAATATGAGGCAGCGAATGAGTTAACGCCAAAACTGCGCATTAGTTTTCGGAGGTAAAGCAATGAACTTGCATCTTTATCCAATAAGCGTTGCTGTTTTCTCCAGAAACTGTTTTATTAGAGATTTACGAGTTAGTCGGGTGACAGAGAATCGATATGCTTTACTAAACGCACTGGTAGAGAAACGAGAGAGAAAACAGATACAAGAAGACTTAGCCTAACCCACGTACATCTATGTCTGTATGCACTGTAGTGCTAAATGGACTATTTGTCTGTATGCACTGTAGTGCTAACTGGACTATTTGTATGTATGCACTGTAGTGCTAAATGGACTATTTGTATGTATTCAGTGTGGTGTTAAAGGAAATATTTGTCTGCATCCAGTATAGTGCTAAATGGACTATTTGTATGTATGCACTGTAGTGCTAACTGGACTATTTGTATGTATTCACTGCAGTGCTAAAGGGACTATTTGTATGTATTCACTGCAGTGCTAAAGGGACTATTTGTATGTATGCACTGTAGTGCTAAAGGGACTATTTGTATGTATTCACTGTAGTGCTAAAGGGACTATTTGCCTGTATTCATTGTAGTGTGCTAAAGGGACTATTTGTATGTATGCACTGTAGTGCTAGAGGGACTATTTGTATGTATTCACTGTAGTGCTAAATGGACTATTTGTCTGTATGCACTGTAGTGCTAAATGGACTATTTGTCTGTATGCACTGTAGTGCTAACTGGACTATTTGTATGTATGCACTGTAGTGCTAAATGGACTATTTGTATGTATTCACTGCAGTGCTAAAGGGACTATTTGTATGTATTCACTGCAGTGCTAAATGGACTATTTGTATGTATGCACTGTAGTGATAAAGGGACTATTTCTATGTATTCACTGTAGTGCTAAAGGGACTATTTGCCTGTATGCATTGTAGTGTGCTAAAGGGACTATTTGTATGTATGCACTGTAGTGCTAAAGGGACTATTTGTATACATGCACTGTAGTGCTAAATGGACTATTTGTCTGTATGCACTGTAGTGCTAAATGGACTATTTGTCTGTATGCACTGTAGTGCTAACTGGACTATTTGTATGTATGCACTGTAGTGCTAAATGGACTATTTGTATGTATTCAGTGTAGTGCTAAAGGGACTATTTGTCTGCATCCAGTATAGTGCTAAATGGACTATTTGTATGTATGCACTGTAGTGCTAACTGGACTATTTGTATGTATTCACTGCAGTGCTAAAGGGACTATTTGTATGTATTCACTGCAGTGCTAAAGGGACTATTTGTATGTATGCACTATAGTGCTAGAGGGACTATTTGTATGTATTCACTGTAGTGCTAAATGGACTATTTGTCTGTATTCAGTGTAGTGCTAAATGGACTCTGTCTGTATTTAGTGTAGTGCTAAATGGACTCTATGACTGTATTCAGTGTAGTGTTAATAGAACATAGACGGTGGCCTCATTCAGTGTAGTGTTAATTGGCACAGGTTTCTGTATTGGGTGTAGTGCTAAACATACTGTATGCTAAATGGACTATAAGTTTGTATTCAGTGGACATATTAGAATTGATGTTTTATACAGATCTAAATATCAGTGAAGGGATGTTTTCTGTAAGAATTGTTTATACTATTGTAATTTATAACCCCTCACCTAACGAAAATAGCATATTAAAACAGGACATTTTTGCCATGGCAGAAACTGTAGAATCGGATTTATATTGTCCAACATAACAAATAAAGCAGATCCTTATCAGACGGCTCCTAGGAGCCGTCTGATATGGGTCTGCTATGTTTGCAAATGCGTTAACCCTTTCGCTGCCAACGCCGGATCTGTGATTACCTATAAAAACAGTTGGATCATGATGAGACGCCGAGTAACTCGGCGTCTCATCAGGATCCAAACTGTTTGTTACTGTTACTATGTTTTTGAAACAAAAATTGAAGAAAAAAATGAAAATTTGTAGCTGACGACAAAGTTAGCAGACGACAGAGTTTGGCAGCGAAAGGGTTAAAAGGGGGTAACTTATGGAGTATAAAGTTAGGCGCTACACCATTTCCCACCTAACGGTGTCTGGTGTGTAGACCGGTGTATAACGATCTCTGGCGCGCTGACTGGTCTAGGTTTACAATGCGTGCCATTTTCTCAGTCTGCGTTTCATCTTGCATTGCTCCATTTCTGGTACATTTTCTGTCATTGGATATTGTTCCAATGTTTCTATGAGTCCAATAACATTGGTTATTACCTTGTTCGACACTAACAAAAGATTATGGCGTCCTCTTTATGTATTTATAGTAAGTCTTTTTTCTGTAGTGGCGGTACTTGAGTCCAATAAGATTTCTATTTACTGACCAGTTGGCCGCTGGCAGCGGCATGCCTGTTTTGTGTTTAGTCCAATCTTCTTTGATCTGATTTTATTATAAGACCAATCATTAGCCTGCTAAACGGGACCTGACTTGCATTTGCTATAGCTTGGATCCATACAAGACGCCGAGTATTTCGACATCTCATCACGATCCAAGTTGTCATATATTCTGTCAATAATTCTCAAACATTTGAACGACACGAAATTAAACTATTATTGCAACATGTGACAGTTTGGGCACACGTCATTTTTACAGATGGTTAAAGTCTAAAAGAGGCTGATGTCTGACTCTGTGCCATGGGCTAATTGTTCTAGTCTTAGATATATAGTATAGAGCAGCAGATACATGTGCGTACTCAACCGTCCTTTGTCCCACCAAACCCCAATATGGGGTTTGGTGGAGAAATCAAGCAGTTACTCTTGAAAATGTTTTGATTTACGCAGCTTATCTGGAGCTCTCTCTCTCTCTCTCTCTCTCTCTCTCTCTCTCTCTCTCTCTCTCTCTCTCTCCAGCTAACACAAGATAGTGGTGATCTTACAGACAGTTGCTATGAGAAGATTGAATGTATTAGTCATTTACCTGTTCAATATTCATGGGAGAAATAATGACAATCATGAATAATTATCAGGCCTAAGAATTGGTGTCTTGCAATCGGATGTCCTCGTCTCAATCCGACAAGACCGATTATCACCGAGTGGTTTCGATTATAAGTCACGGTGCAACTGCACGTGTATTGATGGCATGTGCAGTTTGGAATTAGAGTAAGTATCTATGTCTGGTCAGGATGAAAATAAAATTGCTTTATTCCAAGTTATTGGTCTTCATGGAGATGCATGTGCTTTCTATTCATCAATCTATGCAGACGACATTTGTGAATCACAGGATGAATCACTGGATGCTTTGAAGAAAATATATTAATTTTAACCATTTGTACCTAATATCCACAATGAGGAGCTGAGCTATTGTGTACACGCAGATCAGAGAGCTCCTGGCGGAAATCCTTCCACCAGGGTCTGCACAGTTAGCTTATCAAATCGTTTTCCAAAGGTCATAAAGGCAAAAGAATTATTGCAGAATTATTCCTTTATTGTTTCGTAATACAAATTATATAACATGTACATGCTTATATACATGTACATATAGGTTTAATATTGGCGATAAAGTGCCCATAATAAAGGGTTTACTCACTATCTAGGGTCTACACAGTTTGTCTCTGTCCCTATTAACCCATTACTTCATGAATATCCATGCAAGAAATAATGACGTCATGAATACTAATTAGCTAAATGTATAATGGCACTATGAACAAAATTTATTTATTTTGACAGAAACAGTATAATTAGATAATAAGCAAACAGACCAGACGGTTCCTATAGGAGCCATCTAATCTGGGTCTACTCTGTTCGCAAAGGCGTAAAAATGCGTATTTATGGAGGAAATGGTTAATGTACATTTTAACCCATTACCGCATTGGCTAATTTTAGATCAGAACGCTTCGAATAAATCTACCGAAAAGGAGCATTAACTGGAGAAAAGGAAAAAACTTTTTTTTTTAATTTGAAACAATTGTGATAAATAGAGCAAATGCTCCTATAAGAGCAAATGCTCTATTTATCACAATGGTTTCCACAGGTGACTCTTGCAGGGGCGTTAAAATGCATCAATATGAGGGAATGTGTTAAACACACACGGTTCACCACTAATCCTACACGTTTCGCCCTTTACTCCATGAATATTCATGTAAGGAATAAAACTTCATGAATATTAATTACTGTATATTCATTTTTATAATGACATATGGACACGGGTAATTTGGCAGAAACTTTAGCCATACCTATATATTACTTCATAAACAAACAGAGCAAGCTTCTACAGAAATCGTCTGATCTGGGTCTTCTCTGTTTGCAAAGGCGTGGAAAGGCGTATTTATAGAGTAATAGGATAAATTGACTGCCTGTCGTTTGGGAACATCTTGGACCAAGGTCAGCGACCAAATGACTTGGCGTCCGAGCTGAATCAAAAGTGTTCGCCACTCATCTCAGGTTCCAAATAAAACCAAATTAATCATTTAACCCATTAACTAAATTATTTTGCCTTTTAATGTATTTGCAAACAGAGAAGACCCAGATCGGACGGCTCCTCGAGCAGCTTTCTTTTATCAGGGCAGCCGCATGCTCTGTTTGGTTATGAAATAATATAGATCTGATCCTACAGTTTGTGCAATGGTTAAATATTTCCTTGTTTATTATGTTATTATACAGAATCAACTAATTGATATACATGTACATTCTGTAATTATTTCGTTCATGAATATTCATTAGCAAACGGGTTAATGGTTGACGAGAGATTGAACAGACAACAACAGGAAGATAAGATTTAATGTTTCCCTCGACTAGTTTCATACGAGATTTATGCTTTAATGTCAAGATTGGGTTTGACGTAACGATTCTAATTTTAGGAAATATAATATGATTATTATAATTTCTCTGCTGTGTCGCGTTACTTTCTAAGAAATCATTAAACTCGAGTTAAAGCTCTGTGGGCGTAGAGTTCAAGGTCTTTGTTCTTGGAATTATATAACCAGTTTTAACCCTTAATCTGTCGAATAATTGAAACTGCCCCCCCCCCTTTTCTGAATTACTAATTAAACAAAAAAGTGTCAATATTTATCACTGAGGAAAATGATTTCAATGACAAACACTGCAGACATTGATCAAATGGATCACTCAAGAGCCCCTTTGATCTTGGTATACACTGTTTTCCAAAGGTCTTGTGTATTCAGTTACCGGACATTAAAGGTTGAAGATAAAAAAAACTCCAGATCCACTGCAATTTAATTTATTTTCGAATCGCCCTCACTTGTCCAAAGATATTGATTTAAGCAATTTGGATCTTGATGAGATGCCGAGTTACTCGGCGTCTCATCTGGGTCCATACTGTTTGTACATGCGAGTCACTCACGATTAGCAGGATAATTATCATTATTACTAATCACAAAACTGATTAAAATATGAGTAAAGCTCAATTTCTTGATAATCAAAAAAGATTTGGTACCGGAAATTACACTGTCGGTACATTTCCAGACAACTGACAACGTGTCTGACGTAACGTTCAATATTAGACCCGTCTAGAGCGACGTGTGTGACTTACTGCAATGGGTGCTGTTGTGGTTACCAAACAGTTTGTTTTCGTGCGGTTTCTCAGTAACTGCTGACTAGAATTCAATGAAACTTGACATGATGCTTTATCAAAAAGAGGACATGTGCATCCAATTATTATTTTCAGGCTCAATGATTTCCTTACAGGGTTATGCCCCTATGTTTAAAATGTTTGTGTTGGTCTGTTGACTTTTGTTTCCGCGAGGTTTCTCAGTAACCCCTGAATGGAATCCAATGAAACTTGACATGATGCTTATCGTAAAGAGGAATGCAGATCCAATTATAGTTTTCCAGTTTATCTTTTTCCTTACAGAGTTACGCCCCTTCGAATTGTGCAAATCCTTTCCATGTGACAGTCATGTTTGTGGGTGTATTAATCACCTTCAGTGATAGTTCTAGTTTTAATCGAAGACTGGTTGAATTTTCTTTTGGTTAATCACTTCCCGGCTTGTTCTAACCATATCTTTGCAATTTGTTTTGCTTTTCCTTTGAAATGACATGGTTTAATCTTTTTTAACCGGTGTCTTTCATTTTGAAACTAAAGCATTGATTGTAACTGCGATAAATGTAATTGTTTTTATTAGAACGATTAAAATTCAACAAACTTTTCTGTTATTAGTCAAAGAGATGATCTGTTTTGGGAAAGCGTGTCTGTTGGGTATTTTTCTCTATTTAGCCCGTTACTCCATAAATACGCCTTTCTGTACGTCTTTGCAAACAGAGTAGACCCAGATCAGACAGCTCCTACAGGAGCCGTCTGATCAGGGTCTGCTCTATTTGCTTATGAAATAATATAGAGCCAAGTTTACATATATCCCTTTGCACAAACCACGGTCTATTTCGGTAAAACATTTCCATCATCATGTGTCAGGAAACCCACCGAAACCCATTTACCATACGGATGAGTTGTATTCACCGTTTGTTCAACATTTGCAACTTGGTGACCTTTGACCACTAAATAATGACACCGACGACGGCATCTATCAGTGTTGACACGCACAAACACCTGTATGGTCATTTGTCTACCGCCGTGATTCAGTAGTCACGTGGTCAGCATCCGTTGTTTGTCTCACTAATGATAAAACTTATATGAATCGTTTGTTTGTGATGGAGTCAGCAAGATTCCATATGATAATGAGGGCTGGCTGGTTGATTGGCTGGCTGGCTGGCTGGCTGACTGGCTGGATGGCTGGCTGGCTGGCTGGATGGTTGGTTGAATGGATGGATGGATGGTTGAATGGATAGATGGATGGTTGGATGGTGGATGGATGGTTGAATGGATGGATGGATGGATGGATGGATGGATGGATGGATGGATGGATGGATGGATGGATGGATGGATGGATGGATGGATGGATGGATGGATGGTTGGATGGATGGATGGATGGATGGTTGGTTGGATGGTTGGGTGGATGAATGGATGGATGGATGGATGGATGGATGGATGGATGGATGGATGGATGGATGGATGGATGGATGGATGGATGGATGGATGGATGGATGGATGGATGTTTGAATGGATGGATGGATGTTTGAATGGATGGATGGATGGATGGATGGATGGATGGATGGATGGATGGATGGATGGATGGATGGATGGATGAATGGTTGGATGGACGGATGGATGGATGGTTGGTTGGTTGTTTGAATGGATGGTTGGTTGTTTGAATGGATGGTTGGTTGAATGGATGGATGTTTGAATGGATGGATGGATGGATGGTTGGATGGATGGATGGTTGGTTGAATGGATGGATGATAGACAGGTGGATGGATAGATGGTTGACTGACTGACTGACTGATTGAATAAATGGGGATGGACAGATGGATGAGGAGGATATTGATTGTCGTAATGATGACAATGATCATGATAATGGTTGTGGTAATTTTGATAATGGCGATGATGACAATGACGACTATAATGATTATGCTACTGGTGATAATGATGCCGTTTTATTGTCTACTTTTCCAATTCCGACAGTTGAGGTGGCATAAATGTGGCATAAAGGTATCTGAAATTACTAATCTAGATTCGTTCACATACATGCATACTGTTATAATAGTGCATCTAATCTAGATCGAAAGTAATTCAATATATACACATCAGACTGGGGGTCTATGTTGATCTCGTTGTCGCACTAGTTAGTAGGTCAACCACAAGAGTATATTATGTATAATGATATATGCACTTAATCAAATTACCACATTGTCATACAATAGAATGTGTCTATAGCGACCACATTATGAATAAGCATTTGGTAGCTTAATGCATGATGAAAGTAATGCAGAAAGCTCCTAGAGGAGCTTTCTGCATTATTTTCGTCCTGCATTAAGCTACTACCTGTCTTAAAATCCAACAAATAGAAATATTTTGTGTGGTCATTATAGACAGGTTTTTATTGTAGTTCATGAATATAGTTTGCTAGAACAAGTAGGGGAATAGAACAGGGTAACTGTCATACTGTCAAATATAATTATATTAATATGCCCGCTAATTCATTCCATAAGCAATAATACACCACAATCCATAACCACAGATACAGACATACCTCTCTAAGGCGACCATGACAGACGAGTTGTAAATTTAGGTCTGAAAGGCAGATCGTCGCACAATGCATGACGCTAGTTATGCAGAAAGCTCACATAGGACCTGTCTGCATTACTTTAATCCTGCATTAAGCATTCACTTGCTTTTAGAAGCGTCTAGTTTTGTTTATTAAGTTGTCGCATAAGAGAGATTTTTCTGTAGTTAAATATATGTGAAAATCCATCGAGATCTTCTTTTTTGACAGGACGACTTTAATATGATTGAATTCACCTTTACAATGATTTGGGTAAATCAATGATTGTTTTTATGTACAGTTTTGATCCAGACGTGACGTCGAATGGATCGGTGTCTCATTTGGATAGAGACTGTTCGCCACGTATAATATTGTTAGACCGAGAGAATGGTTACATCTTGTATACTAACATTTGAAAATGAAAGAGGAGAACATCTTAGCAGCTGACTTTATTATAAGCGTGTTAATAGTTTATATGTTTGGCAAAACGGACACAATAGGTTTTTTTATGAAGTGTCATTGACATTTGTGGTCTTCACAACCGCAAAGTCATTTTTCTGACGACCGGCTTGGCTGATAAGCTATAATGACTAATTAGAGTAGAATTCTCATCAATTTTGAGAAAATGTATTCTGTTGTAAGAAAAAAATGAAAGCAATATGAAAACATGAAATCAGTAGGAGGTAAGATATTCTGATCCAGTTCATATAAGCCTCTTCGTTTTAACCCTTTCCCCCCATAGGTTATTTTTAGACCCAACCTCTCTGAATGAATCTACCGAAAAGGAGCATTTACTAGAGAAAAGGAAAAATGTTAGAATTGTGTAGTATTGAAACCATTGTGATAAATAGAGCATTTGCTCCTATGGAGCAAATGCTCTATTTATAACAATGGTTTCAAGAATGGACTATTACAGATGTGTAAAAATGCGTATTTATGGAGGAAAGGGTTAAATAGCATGTGTTCGTTGCCAAGCATCTGACTAGTCTAATTCAGAGTGCTATAGAAGCTTTCTGAATTACTTTCGGTCTTCGTTAAGCAGTCTCCTGATTTTATAGACCTGCTAACTGGTCGCTTAAAAGACAATCTACTGTATCCCGGCTACTTCCATTTTCCTCAATCGATGATCTTAGAGGTTTTAGAAACAGCGGAAGACCAGAGGTCGTTTTTCGTCATTATTTGTCCCCCTCACGAGATTTTACAATGACGTTTTTTGACGAATGATTCCGAATTCGAAAAATTGACGTCTGCTTCCGATTTATTGTCTGCAAAAGTTTCGATATTTCATTTTTTTTCATGATAAAAAGGAATGAGTCTAATTACTATTTATTACTATTCTTAAGATTTTTTTACGTTAAGTGAGTTACTATGTACATGATGTGGATCCAATCCCGATCTGTCATCTCCTGATAGGAAAGAACAGCGACCGTCTGCGGATCTCTATGAGAAACAAATGACTGCATTGGGATTAGTTGTGATGGATATTTATCAGTGAGTCCACGAAAACAAGTGTTATCTCAGAAATAGCCATTGCTGTAATAACCCATTCCTTGGAATAAATCTACCGAAAAGGAGCATTTACTAGAGAAAAAGAAAATTTTAGAACTGTTAGTTTTGAACCCATTGTGACAAATACAGCAAATGCTCTTTTTTATCACAATGGTTTCGAAATTTGATTTTTATAGAGGAGTCAAAAGACAGTAGGAGAGAATGGGTTTAATGTCACGCCGGTATGAATAGGTTGTATTCCAGAAGAAATTTGTATTCTAACCATCAGCCCACTGAATGAGCAATCTTGTCCAACAGTTGAAGTATCTTCAAAACGTTGTTTAGACTTAAAAATGGGTATACAATGCTATATCCGTCTCTGTTCGAATTTAAAATAATTTACAGGTGATTCAAAATGAGTCGCGGCGTCAAAGAAAAATATGTATAGTGCTTGTAACCCCATTTTCAGCGTAAGAACTGATCAAGGTCGACATTGTAACTCATCACCGTTAGGGCGTTGGGTTATCTAGCTCTGCTAAAAGTTCAAATCATGACCAGACCCACCATTACTGAGATTGATGCTTGTCTAAATCTACATAGTTTGCCAAACCTGTTTACTTCAGTTTTTCCTCGCCAGTCTCAACTGATTTATGAACAAGGAAGAAGCTTACATTACTGATACACATGCGCTCATATATTTTGTATGTGATTTATTTCTCTATCATCCCAGTTACGTGTTATCTTTGATCACTACTGAGTTACATGTGTTTTGCAAAATCGGTGTGACAAAGTATACAAGACTTGGCCTTTCAGATGACAACGTATGCTGGCTTAAATGCGTGTTGCACGCACAGTAGAACCTCTCTAAAACGACCACCAAGCCAAGATAATCTCAAATATTGGTCTTATATTGACACCTTTTGGGGTCTTTGTAAAAGTTACTTTTTGAAACCATTATGATAAATAGAGCATTTGCTCAAGAGCTGATGACAAACGCATCTCTCAACATGCCACATTTACGAATGTAATAACATTTGCAAACAATGGTGATCTAGTTAACATTTTCCTCTATAGGCTATTTTAGAACCAATCTAATTAAATGAATTTATCGAAAAGGAGTATTTACTAGAGAAAAGGAAAATGTTATACATGTAATTGTTTATATAGAAACCATTGGGATAAATAGGAGCAAATGCTCTATTTATCACAATGGTTTCAAGAAGTGACTATTACAGAGGCGTAGAACTGTGTATTTATGGAGGAAAGGGTTAATATGTCCCAACAAAATATTAATTTCAGTTTGGAAATGAACGGCAGCAAAATAATTGAAATATGGAGCAAATGATAAAGATTTAGTAGAGGAAAGCTTCATCAATATAGCAAGGTCTGCAACATCTACCGTATTTGTAGGGATGCACAAGGTCATTGGATACATGAAATCCCTTGATATACGACGGTAGCTGGTCAATCCGTCACACTGCTTGCTGACGGCTGATTTCCTGTTTTGACAAGGGTCTGATAAAACAGCTGACTCAGCAGCCATAGATAGTAATAATCACAGGTAGCGGTATCGACTGGCTTTGCGATGCAAATACGTGCGAAAACATAAAGAGCGATTTTTGAAACATCTGTCCGATATACATGTATATAGTAAATAGGACTGATTTTGTTTTTCTAATCACATTTTCTGGATTTTTTATCATTACAACGGGGTCAAGTAATATTTCCCACGTGTATATATAAGTCACAAGTTAAAGTTGGATGACACTGCCTGTGGTAATAATGTTCTGGTTAGAAAGACGACGTGAATTGTTCTAGTGATTATATTATTATGTTTGGCCTTAACCATATACGTCATGAACTAGATCCACGTTTATGATGGCACATGAACACACGCACATATATAGTATGCTTAGCTTTCCCTGTTTATAACATCGTGAATATTTATTAGATGTTTAATGGCGTATGAAAACAGGAGTGTTTGGTGTTAGTAGAAATTGTAGAGTCGTGTCTATTATAAATTCATAAGCAAACAGAGCAGACCCTGACGTCTGGCACGAGAAATAAACAGACTGGGTATTGAGTCAACTCTGTTTGCAGAGGCGTAAAAAGGCGTAAACCCGTCTGATACAAATCTGCCATACGCTAACTTCTGCAAAACAACCATGATACTTGGTTCCAACCTGGTTGCATTTCGGTGAAGATATAAATCTTTCTCCATGTACATACAAGAAATAGCTTGAATGAAAACGAATGAAAGAACCAACTTTCCGGTCAACTCTCACAGTGTGACAAAGCGTTCATTCAGTTTAAACTCTTTCGCTGCTAAATTGTGTCGTCTGCAAACTTTGTCGTCTGCTACAATTTTCCATTTTTATTTTTCTTCAGTTTTGTTTCAAGAAACAGTCACAGTAACAAACAGTTTGGATCCTGATGAGACGCCGAGTTACTCGGCGTCTCATCTGGATCCAAACTGTTTGCATAGGTAAGCACAGATGCGACAATGGCAGCGAAATAATTAACCCTATCGCCACAATAGGCGACTCCGTGATTGTTTTTGCAAGCATCTTTCGTCCAGATGAGACGCCGAGTAACTCGGCGTCTCATATGGACACAAACTGTTTGATATTTCGATTATGTTTTTTTGAAAATATGTTGAAGAAAACTCAAACGTTGAACCCTAACGCAGACGATAATTTTCGCAGACGAGATTTATTTGGCGGCAAGAGGGTTAAACTATTTACGAAGATGGAAAGATTACTTGGTTTGTTGGTGTCACCAAATCTTCTGTGTCTCTTCCTGTTCGACACTTTCGTTGAAAAGATAAAACGATAATCGGAAGAAAAAAGAAGTTTGCTCTTTCATAAAAATCATACAAGCACCGTGCGAACTTAACATTTGTAAACAATGAAAAGTATTGTTTACCTTTCACGTGTTGAATAAATTTCCGTCTGGTCAAAAATGTCGCCTCCTTCATCTCCA
Source organism: Azorinus chamasolen (assembly GCA_963576725.1). Taxonomy (NCBI): domain Eukaryota; kingdom Metazoa; phylum Mollusca; class Bivalvia; order Cardiida; family Solecurtidae; genus Azorinus; species Azorinus chamasolen. Next base: position 35,601,641 of record OY755243.1, read on the forward strand.
AAAATATATGTTTTATCATTCTGTTTCTGGATAAATATATTATGAGTGTCAAACAGGACAAGTCTGGTAATATTGCGTCGCAGTAGGGTCCAATTTTTGTCGTATATTTATCCATACACTCTCTCTCTTGGAGACTACCATGGTCACCTATGCATCCGGTTTAGATCCAGATGAGACACAGAGTAACTCCACGTCTCATCAGGATCCAAACTGTAATAATAATACTATGTTACTCAGAGTATGTGTTTTAAATAGGATTACAATTCAATATGAATATTGTAGCAGACGACAAACAAGTTTGCCAGCAATACTCGGTAACGGAAGAGTCAATGTCAAAATATTTTCCTAATTGCTATACAAGGAATATGGGAGACAGTCTGTCTTAAAATCTCAGATTAAACAAAACACAGGAATTAAGGATACCGATTCTGTGGCGTATAATACGCGTACAAATTCGTCGGCTCATTCTGTTGAAGCTCGTCTGCATGTACTTATGCCATTCAGCTAGGGCAAACAGTTTTTTACCTGCATTGCAAAACTCAACAATTGATCATTTAAGTTTCACCCATTCCAGTTATTCTTTTAAAGTTTACTTTTTTCATTCGATCCACTTTAGACTACAACTTGTCACAATTCAGATCCAAATATATTATACATTAAGTCCTATAGTTAAAACTGTTTTGACTCAGAACTTTTAAAACAGCTGACAGTTTTACAGCAGACGACATTTTACCGATAATATCACACCTTCGTAACCCTTTTCCTGCTGAAAACAGAAGCCTGGTAAATCTCATAATTATGCTACAATTTTTTACTTAATTTCGATACGTCAATTATTTTGAGAAACTATTTAGCGAGTTTCAAACAGCGTGGACCTTATATGGATCCAAAGTATTATGCAAGTCATTTCGTGCTTAGCTGGCGAAGAGTGGTCCCAGTCCCATGCGACCGATGATACGATTTAGGTCCACTGCTATCGCCAGAGGTCATCATCGACACTATGAATGAAATCGAAGGTAAAAATACCATAACCTTTATCCGGTTCAAAAACAGCAAAGTTATCGGTGTAGTCTACAAATAAATACAGTATATACGCCTTTCAATGTCGTTGCAAACAGAGTAGATCCAGATCAGACGGCTCCTACAGGAGTGAGAATGTTAGAAATGACAATACATATTCATTGGCTGAATGTTTATAATGGAACATATATATATAGGGATGGTTTACCTTGGCTAAATCTCTATAGTATTCTATAAGCAAACAGAGCAGACCCTGGTCAGAAGGCTCCTACAGGAGCTGTCAGATCGGGGATTATTCTGTTTGCAATGGCATGAAGCAAGGTACAAGGTGGCGCTGCAATATATAAATATGCAATTCCTGTGTGCCTTGATCTAGTTAAATACAGTAAAACCTCTCTATAACGACCTCTAAATTACAGCAATTGTTTTGTATTAAAGGCATGTGGCTGCTTAAAGCAAGCTGAAGGTAAAACAGGACGCTCCTATAGGAGCGTTCTGTTTTACTTTCACCTTGCTGTAAGCAAACACCTCCATAAATACCAACTATATAATTAACACAATTTAGTGGCCGTTATAGAAAGGTTTTACGGATATTAGACAGTGTCTGGTCAGGATCTATACTACTTGACAACCAATTTGCCTTGTGATTCAATGAGAATAATATACACTTGTACAGTAAAAACCCTGTAAACCGGACGTTCAATTTAGTATAAATATCAGTCTTGGATAACAGTCGGCAGCTTATTGCAGGGTGAAAGTCACGCAGAAAGCTCCTAGATGAGCCTTCTGCACAACTTTCACCCGGTATTAAGCAGCCACCTACCTAAAAGTACATACATTCTTCTCTACTAGAAGTTCCGGTTTATAGGAGTTTTACTGTATGTATAGGTGAAACTCGTTCTTAGGCATACGGACATTGGAGCTAGTATAGTTAGGCATACGGACATTGGAGCTAGTATAGTTAGCCATACGAACATTGGAGCTAGTATAGTTAGGCATACGGACATTGGAGCTAGTATAGTTAGCCATACGAACATTGGAGCTAGTATAGTTAGCCATACGGACATTGGAGCTAGTATAGTTAGGCATACGGACATTGGAGCTAGTATAGTTAGGCATACGGACATTGGAGCTAGTATAGTTAGCCATACGGACATTGGAGCTAGTATAGTTAGGCATACGAACATTGGAGCTAGTATAGTTAGCCATACGAACATTGGAGCCAGCATATTTAGCCCTTAACATCCTTAACAGGACAGAAACGCCCTGTCGCACCTTTACTTACAGAAAAGACCCAGATTAGACGGCTACGGTAGGAATTGTTTGATCAGGGTATGCACTGTTTACTTAGTGTAAAATATATTCTGATTGAACAGTTTATGCTCTGGTCTAAAAAGTCAGTGTTATGCATATGACACAATTCCCTAATTAATATTCATAATGCAGTTATTTCTTAAATGAATATTCATCAGGTAAAGGGTTAAACAGGAAACCAGTCTACTTTTTCTGAAGTTGAAAGGAAAATTAAGAAAAATAACTGTTTGCTCAAATTGTTGTCTGTTTTGTTGCAAACTTCATCTAATAATCTTTCTGTAGTCCACCAAATCGTTATGCCTTATAAATGTCGGTATTCGGTATTCTCTGTCCCTCATTATACGACCAGTAGATGGGCGTCTGATTTGGATCCAAACTAATGGTAAATATTATCTTTGATTATCTCGATGCATTCTAAAGGATAGATACAGATCTCTGATTTTTTGTTGAAAGTGTGTGTTATTATTCTAAGGTTATTTTCAACCACGTTTCAAGGATTGTGGCTTTCACTGCTAAATAATTAGAGTAACAGATACCCGTCAATAGAAATGGGGAGTATTTTGTGGTAAAAAGATGAATTAGCTGTTTTCAGAATGATTAAGTATGATATAACAAGTTTTGTGCCTAATTAATGTTACTTGAAGCATGAAAGTTGATAACGAAACAAAATAGAATATCAGTAGATATTGGCTTATACCAAGCAACGACATATTTGCAGATTTGTATAATATTAATTTATTAATAACTTTATCAAACGTATAATTTATCAATTATCAAATTTATGTTAATTACCTGCATTATGTCTACCGTACAGATAAATACGCAATCAACGTTATCTAGATCTTAGAAATAACCTTTATCCCGCTTTTGCCACCTGACTCGGCATTTGCAAACAGCTTGGATCCAGATGTGACGCCGAGTTACTCGGCGTCACATCAGGATCCAAGCTGTTTGCCACTCAGTCAAAAGTTTCTCAAAAGCTTGATCGAATCGGAAGTATTCAAAATTACACCATATCCAATGTTGGGCACATTTTCACAGTTGATTAAGTGTTAATATTTATCAGACTGTGTCAATCAAAATGTTACTGATACGGTAAAGCCATGCTGTTAATCATTACCGTTGATGAAACTTGGTGAAAATCAAAGTTTAGACTTGGTCTAATCGATATATATCTATTTAGCTATATAATAAGGACAAATTAAGATTTAGATACACACCAATTGATGTCCATACTATATATATTTAGGTAAGCTGTTCATTCCATGGTGCCCTGTGGGCTGTGAACTAGATATACTTAGTATAGATCTAGTTCACAGCCCACAGAGTACCATTGACTTGGACAGCTTATCTAAGTATATATAAAGTATGGGCATTGGGTAACTTGCATGGGTTTTATTGATCACCAACATTTAGATGCTAATTGCAATGCACTTTGATAAAAAAAATAGCCTAGGCTAAAAAATTAGGCCTAGATATCTAGGCTACAATACCAACTTAAAATCGTAGGCCTTATCTAGATCTACGATGGTGGTGGTGATATGGTGGTGCTCGGGTGACTAAATTGACGGCTAGATCTATCTAGAGCGTGTAACAAATGAACCAGTCTGCATCTTAACATAGCAATGTGCGATTCAATTGAACCCGGCTCATGCTGGCCACGAGGTTATGAAACGTTTTGCTTGAGTCTGGGATCATTCTCAAGCATCTGATTGGCCAGATTCTGAGTCTGATCAGAATCTGACCAACCAGATAGTATTAGTCTTAGATCTTCTTGAGAATTATCTTTGACTAAGACTCAGAAGTATAATGTCCTACCTTTGGCATTGGCCCCGCTTGAAACACAAACTCAATCTCAAATCGTCAGTTCAGGGTGTGGACATGTGAATAACGAGTTAAAATCTAGATAACTGAGATGTATTCCATATATTAAGCATGCTTTTTATTCACTCTATATTCATTTAGAAAAGTATTTGTGACTAAATCTAGATCTAGCACTAGTTTTTTAAATTTATCCAGTCACGTAGCATAAATATTTCTACGCGATTCACATTTTCTATATTGAGTTTTCTATATAAAGTTTTCTGGCTGGTATTAGCACCAGTAAGGGCTGGTATTAGCGCCAGTAAGATGTAGATGTTAATATGAATGATAATGTGAAAAAAAATATGTAAAATGAACTAAAAATTGTCAACATGTGAAGCGTCTGAAATAACAAGAAATCGCATAAACCAGAAATTTGTATTAGCAACACTGTATTGTTTAGAATTTTCCAATATATACTCTCAAGCGTTTCTCATGTGTATCGCCCGGCTAGCTCAGTCGGTAGAGCATCAGACTTTTAAGACTGATATAACACTCAGTAATCTGAGGGTCGTGGGTTCGAGTCCCCCGTTGGGCGAATACTTTTTTTTCTTTGCAAACAATTTATTTTAATGTTATAAACTTTTTATTCTTTAAATTGGTTAAATTTGTCTGATGTTCTAGTTGATATTTGTTCGAAAATAAACAATTGTTAATTTCCTACCCATTTTGTTAGCCAGCTTCTCGGGACCATGGGTTCGAATCTTATCTAACAAACATCTTTTCATTTTTCTTTTCTTTTTTTCATTCTTATGTCATACTCCTTTATTTTTACCATGTTTATTTAGTTCTTACCTTTTTTTTAATCTGATGTGATGGTTTGGAACGCTGGGGGGAATTGGGGCATAATTTATTAACATGGCAGTCTGTAAAAACGGACGGTTGCTAAATGCAGAGCAAAAACATAATATAGAAAGTTCCTATTAGAGCTTTCTGCATTACTCTTGTCCTGCTTTAAGCTACCATCTGTATCCAGATTATACGTATTTAAGTGGTCGTATTAATTAGCGAGACTTCCCTGTACATAGTCTACATAACTGAAACCAGCATAATTGAAGAATACATGCGATGTATTTTGGAAAATATTCATTATTGTCAAAATATCAATATAAGTCAAGCAATTATATGGCTTTATTGATAAAGTTCAAGGCTTCAGGTAAAGTCATAATAAAATAATGCATTGTCTATATACATGTATGTCATTTGACTCGTTCTATGAAACGTCTCTGCTGAATGACTCACCTGGTATGCATACAAAACGATAAGCACCTATAGACATATTCATAATCATCAAATTAAGAAGACCATTAAAGACATTTATGACAAATTGGGTGAGTAATTAATGCTGATAGCTCGATAAACGCGCTGATACTCTGTGAGCAATTGACTCTTTAACTGTCATGGTGTCACATGGTGTCAACCCCTTTGTCGCCCAAAACATTTCGTCTGCTAAGAGTATGGTCTGCTTCAGGTTTCAAAGTGGATTTTTCTTCGGTTTATTTTAAAAAACATAATCAGACTGTCGAACAGTTTGGATCCTGAAAGAGGCACCGAGTTACTCAGCGTCACATCTGCATACAAACTGTTTCTATAGTTTATCACGGATTCGCCAAATGGCGGCGAAAGGTTTAATCCAGCTTAGCCAGAAAGAAATCCAAATAAAAGCAAGCCAACCAACACTGAGTTTTGATCCAAACAGGACGCCGAGTATAGGACTCAGGTTTGGTGAAACACTGACCAATGTCTTCTCGAAACTTGAGCAAAGCTGGTGCAATTTTTATATTTTTATATGCAAGCAGATGAGAGTGTGTTTGCAGACGACGATTTTGTAGCACAATGTTAAACAAGTCATCCCCTTAACGCAAAAAAGTGTCCCTTGCTTAAAAATGTTGTCCGTGCATAATTCTAAAATTCAATCCATATTCTCTGGAGATGGGTCACGAATTGTCAATTTAGTCTTAAACTGTTCTCAATTATTTTGTGTCGATGTCTGATCTGGATCTAGACCATTTACATGTAAATAAGTACGTGATAAGTACCCATATATGTTGATACGGGTCGTGGGTAAAACTTGAGACACAATGCGGTGGTATTTGTGTGTTGTGAGCGGGATAGTTTTACGGTGAGCAATGTAAGATCAAAGCCGACGATATAGGGTTCACTGTGCTTAATGCTTAACATACTGAGCAAGTTTTCGTTGAGAGAAAATGTCTTCCTGTTCAGATTTCAAAGCATGCTTTCTTCATTCCTTTTCAAAAACTTCATCAGAATGTCAAACAGTTTGGATCCTGATCAGATGCCGTGTTACTCGGCGTCTCATCTGGATCCGAAGTGTTCACAAATTCGTCCGTAAGATATCAAAGGCTTAATAGAAATAACTTTTATATAGTGTCAAATTTAAATAGTCTCAATATTTCAATACCCTGCTGTTTACTCATATCAATGAGTCACTTGAGGCTATCACTGCAAAGGGATTCTTCAGCGGATTGTAAAAGATTTCTGTTTAGACTGTACTAAGACCACTATTTATGGTTTACTTATGTTAATTATTTAGATTAAGCATTATGAGTCATGGGTCCAAGGAAAAATACACACACAGAAACAAATTAGGGGGGACAGAGTGGTTCACTGGTAGACATTCAAACATAAACTGAAATAGATAGAATAACCAGATAGTAAAAAAAAGAATATTTCTGTACTCCTTTGAAATATTTTATATGTTTTACCATTTACTTCATAAATACGCATCTTAACGCCTTTGAAAACAGATTAGACCCTAATCATGCAGCTACAATAGAAGTCGTCTGATCAGGTTCTGCTCCGTTTGCTTATGGTGTAATATAGATCTGAGTCTGCAGTATCTACAATGACAAAAAGTAATTATGATAATTCTGCTAATTAATATTCACGAGGTTATTTCTTGCATTATAGTACATGGAGTAAAATGTTCAGATGCAACATATATTTGCAGTTTAAAGATTATGGTAACTGTAGATGCTTCAATCTAACTAATGCAATAGCAACGACAACCAGGGGCCGCGTGGCAGTTTAGTGACAATGTAATTGCATGTTAGTAGACATTTCATGGCAGTAAGTTAAGCGGCAATGCAGAAACATTTTAGAAACTGTGTAGCAACAATACAGAGACAGTGCAATGATTACTGGTGTAGGGACAAATTTAGAAGCAACCCAACAATAGAAGCACCCCAACAATAATTCAATGGCAATGGCTTCTGGTGCAATGGCTAATTAAGAAGCAACCCAACAATAGTGCAATGGCGATGAATACTGGTGTAATGGTCAGTGCAAATTAGTATAAACTTCTAAACAAAGCAGTGGAAATGGTCAAATGGAAAAAAAGAATTCGTAACAGCCCGAAAAAAGTCAATGGCAATGGCGATCGGTGCAATAGTAGAGTCAGTGGTACTCCGATAACTATGCAGTTACAAAAGCTATTTCAAAAGTAATATTAGAAATTCTGAAGAGCAGTGTCATATAAAATGCATTGAAAAAATAAATCAAATGAGTTACAACATCAAATCAACATCAAAATCTTAAAAGCGCATAATTTGGAACCGACCTCACATGTTTCTTTGTTTAATAACTACATGTATTATTGTCAGTTTGTTGTCCATTTACCGTCATCAGGTTGGTAATTTAGATATTAACAGCCTAATGTATTTAGCGACAGGCTTTTGACACATTTATGACTTACACTGATCTTATTTAATTTGCGGCTGACTCACCGTCCAGTCTTTATTCTGTAAGAGGTCAGTGTCACAGTCACGCTGACTAAACATAGCATTCTTTTCCCTTCACCGCTGTTAAAAAATGTGGACTCAAAGTTGGACGAAGCGTGTTTTTGACTACTGCTGATACGAACAAGCTTTTGAGAAGCTATTTACCGAGTGTCAAACAGCTTGGATCCTGATGATACGCCGAGTTACTCGGCGTCTCATCTGGATCTAGGCTGTTTGCAAAATAAGAATTAATTTGCGGATAGCGGGATAAGGGTTAAGAATTGGTAGAGAATGGTGTTGGAACCCTTATCATTCTTTATAATAGATATCTGAGAAATGCCGATTTGTTGAAAGTTTAAATTACTTTCTTTTATTCCAACCAAGCTTTTGAAAAAATATTGGTTGAGTGTCAGTCAGCTTAGATCCTGCCGAGATCTGAGATGTCGTGTCTGATCTGGATCCAAGCTGTTTCGAAATGCAATGAGGTCACGCTCGACAGGCTAAGGGTTAAATTTTACTTCTTATTGACATTTTAAGTCTGTCATTTAGGGTATTTATATCAACTTCATTGGCTCTTGCAAAAAGCGCCGATCCAGATTAAATCAAATTGAGTCAAAACTGTCTGTGGTTGGTGCACATGTATATTGAATTCAACAAACAAAAAAGGTTTTTAAAATCTGTAGATTTAGATTATTAACAAAAATGAAGCTGAAAGCCTACAGACTAAGGGTTTATAAAAATCGCCATTAATCGGCCGAAAATAAGCCTATTCAATGAAAATTTCAAACAGTTTTGATCCAGATCAAATACCAAACCAATGTCCATTTGATCAAATACAATCTGTCGACATAAGACAATCGATATTTCTTGAAATATGAAGAGAACAAATCGAATCTCAAAAGTAAGAGCAGACAACGAGTTAATCCATTATCCAGCTCTTTGCCTACGGAGTTTGGAAAAAGTTTGGATACAGATGAGACGCCGATTAGCTCGGTGTCTCATCAGGATCTAAGCTGTTTGACATTCGGTCAATAGTTTCTCAGAGGTTTGCTCGAATCCCAAGTGGTCAAAAATGTCCCAGACTGAAATATAAGCAGACATTATTTTTTCACGGCATGATAAGGGTTATGTAACACAGTGTATGTTGTCTATTAACCGGAATTCTAGTAGAGAAGAATTTAGATAGATTTGAGCAGGTGGCTGCTTAATGCAGGGTGACTTTCACCCTGTATTAAGCTGCCACCTGTCTGCAAGACCGATATTTATATTTAATTGAATGTCTGGTTTAGAGGGGCTGTTCTTTATAGGATGTATACAATCTCTCGTCATGACTCTAGGGGTGATTTGCTAACCACAAGTATGCTACACAGGACCAACTCTGTCATTATAACTTTTGGTGACATCGCTATTTTCATTCGGGCTCCCAATTTTGTTGACAATCGTAATCCCCACTCGGAACAAAATATTTGGCCCTGTGGCAGAGAAATATTTATTTTTCGCGATATTTACTGTTAACACAAGCGGCCATTCGTGATTTCTCGAGAGGATTTTGGTTATTCTAATCTTTCCAGAAATTGAACAACTAATTGCTTAATCTCTTTAAACGTTTGTGTCGTGCCCGTGTCGAGGTCAGTCTTTTGCGTCACTGCGGCTAGTTCTGTTTCTAGAATCAGGTCAGTTAGACCTTTCATGTGGTTTTGGGTAGTTAAATACTTTGGTTCTTCAGGTTTGGCCATTTTATGTTTGTTTACACAGCTGAACGGAACTATGATGTTTACAGTCGGGAACGGAATCAAATCAATGTGGTAGATAATTGTTACCTTTTAACATATACATGAAAACCTGTGTTATCTTTATGTCGTCAATGAACCAACATTGAAAGTTTTAATAAAATATATAAGAGAACTGATTCCCCCATTAGACTCGTTCAAATGCTTGTTTGAACAGATATGTGTTCCATTTATCAGGCTTTTTTCAGCAAACTCTATTAATATTAGCGCAATGTTGTTTTTCCTCACAACAATGTATTCAATAATGTTTTCTATCTACATGTATATACACTACATTATTATATACATGTATGTACTTTTACTGTAAAAACCCGCTAATGCGACCACCTAAAAGAGGTATAATTCTGGGTGCTAGATGCAAGTGGTAGCTTAATTCAAGTATAAAGTAATGCAGAAAGCTCATAGAGGAGTTTCTGCATTACTTTTGCCCTGTAACAAGCAACCACCTTCTTATAAAGACACCCATATTTATTCATTAAGTGGTCGCATTAGAGGGGTTCTACTGTAATTCCTTTTTCTTCCACGTACTGTCGTCTTTTTGATAATCTCACAGCTACGCACACTGTGTAGACTCCTACGCGGCCTCTGACCAATACCTTCATTGTCCGGCACTTATCAGCGTAAGAAACATTATACTAACCCTTTCTCTGATGAATATTCATATAGGAAATAATGACGTCATAAATATTAATAAGATTAAATCTTATAATGTTTTATGAACACATGACATTTTGGCTCAGGAAGAAGCTGTATAATCAGATCTATATTACACCATTAGCAAACAGAGCAGACCCTGATCAGACGGCTCCTATAGGATCTGGGTCTACTCTATTTGCAGATGCGTAAAAACGCGCTTACATAAGTCGACCTTGACCAAGCACCGCGTCTCGTCTCTGCCTCAGTCACTTGTCTACGTCAGCACAACTTATAAAACACGATGGGAAGATTAAAGATGGGAAGATCTCATGAGACGGCTTACAACAATTTTTTTACTCCACAATCCCATTTAACTTTTTTCTATTCGATTTGACTCGTTTAACCCCGCACTATATAAAATACATTATTTTTTAAGAAATATGCTTAGATCTTTTTTATCTATTTACTTACTGGTGATTTTCAAGCGTCTATATTTCCGGAGTAGTAGTTTTGAAAAGCCAATATTTATATTTTACATTTACAAAGAATAGGTGGGTCTCAGCATCCCCATTAGGTCTCGCCGGAAGTCTATTCAGTCCTCTCACCAGTTATGTACAGTAATCCCGTTATTAGAAGGTGTTTGTACTATTGAAGACTTACCCTTAAACCCGCTGAATAATTAAAACTGACACCTCCACTTTTTTAATATTAATTAACCAATCATTGTATCAATAATTATTTATCGCTGAAGAAAATTATAATGTCAAACAGTGCAGACCCTGATTTATCAAATGACTCCCTCATGGATCATTTGGAGCGGATCTGCATCGTTTGCAATGATCTTATATACTCGATTCCTGCACATTTCGGGTTAATCGTCTATTATTATAATTTATTAGGTCTGGGGTTACGTTCTAAATCGAATATAATATTCAGTAAAGCATGGTATATTTACTTTTGGATAAAATCCTGTGCTTTGTACCTCAAAACCTATCCTATCTAAATAATTATATAGTATTGACATACACTACTTCCTCCGCAACGTTCTTCAGTTGAGTAACACCTGGGTCCGTATTTAATCCTCATATAAACGCGTTTCGCTTATTAACAAACAGTGTATACCCTGATCAGACGGCTCCTATAGGATCAGGGTCTGCGCTGTTTGTTTATGAAATTATGATAAGCCCAACTCTACAGTTTCTACCAATACCAGATATCCATGTTATAATGCCCTTATAAAAAATCAGCTGCTAAATATTCATGATGTTATTATTTCTTACATGAATATTTAACCGGGAAATGGTTCAATACTATTCGAGGCTACATTTGAGACTCAAACTCAAGACTGCACACTGTTGTAATCTGTCCAGGTCTAAGAAATATGTAATCACCTAAGTCGACCTGAGAAGAAATATGATTTCATGTCACATGATAATCAATCCATCATATTATTCTCAGAATCTGCGATTTGCTGAACGTTTCGCTGATTTCCGATTCGATCAAAATGTTGTTAAGCTATTGACAGAGTGTCAAACAGCTTGGATCCTGATTAGACGCCGAGTTACTCGGCGTCTCATCTGGATCCAAACTGTTTGAAAATGCGAGTCAAGACGTTATTAGCATGAGGAGGGGACAGACACTTTAACTTCAAATTAAACACACACAGTTAATGCTATAAGCTCTTTGATGACATAACGTATTATTAAAAGGTAAGTAAATAAGAGGCTACCCGAGGTATATCTAGCCGGACACTATTAACTCTTATCTCGATGTCTGTCTATCATTTATAAATAGCTTGGATCCAGATGAGACGCCGAGTATCTCTGCGTCTCATCATGATTCAAGCCATTTGAAGCTCGGCCAATATTTTTTTCAAAAGCTTAATCGAATCGGAATTAGTCAATGCCGCACATGCTCCAACTTTGAGCGGACAATATTTTGTGTAGCGGTGTAAGAGTTAAAGAGGTCAGTTCGTCACAGGTGTTCTAAACAGATTTGTTGAAACAGATGGCAATACAAAAAGGTGCCAAAGTTACATGTGATTCTGCAAATACGACACTGAAATATTGGCGAAAAATGATTAAATATTGTGTAAAATTGTATTTTGTCAAATGATGTTGCAGTAGATTTTTCAAATTCTATGGGTGAATTATTTTAGGAATACTGACTAAGAAACACTAACCGAAACTAAAAATGATGTGAAGTTCAGTGAATTTCCAAAATAAATAGTTACAAAAGATCTACCATCTCTTACAGTGATTGATTTATCAGCCAGATATGCTATATCAGTACAATAAAACCTGTCTATAGTGATATTATAATTAATAAATGTCGGGATGTATAAGAACAGATGGTTGCTTAATGCAGGACGAAAGTAATGCAGAAAACTCCTCGAGGAGCTTTCTGCATAACTTTCGTCCTGCATCATATGTCTTAAACCCCCAGAATTATACTAAGTTTGAATGATTGCTATAGAGGGGTTATGCTGTACATTAATCGTTGTCTTACTATGATTGAAACGAATGGGGATAGAATTGTTTTTGTTGACACAAAATGAGAAATAAATCTTATTCGATTATTCTTCTATCACTTCGTTTTATACAGTAAAACCTCTCTATAACGACATTTCAAAATAATTATAAATCTGAGTTTTTTTAGAAAGCTCCCGCAGGTTCTTTCTGCATTACTTTCGTTCTGTATTCAGTAGCCACCTGTTTTAAATGGCACCGTGTTTGTCGCTTTAGAGGGACGTACAGTACATGGTTTCTACATAAACAGAAATGTATATTCGGAAGATGTTGCAGTGTACTACCAGACCGACATGACGTTGGATGAGATTGGGATATACTGTTAGACAGTTACACCTTCCGCAGCCATATTTTGGCCTCTGCAAGCGTTTATCATCTGCCTTTTCAGGTTTTGAGTTTTCTCACCATTTTCTTTAAAACAGAAACAAAGCGTTTGTATTCCGATGAGATGCCAATTTACTTGGCTTAACTCGGCGTCATATCTGGATTGAACTGTTTACATGGATAAGCACATGCACAGTTCTGTGTCTACTATGTTTGCAAAGTCGTAAAATGGTATATACAAAATAAAGTGTTCGCCCTTCCCCTGTTTACATAAGAAATAATGACATAATCAGTATTTCTTAGCTCACTGTTGGTAATGACATAAGTACACGGGAGTTTTGGTAGATCTATTATAATTTCGTTTTATTCCATAACAAACAGAGCAGACCCTGATCAGACGGCTCCTACAGGAGCCGTCTGATCTGGGTCTACTCGTTTGCAAAAGGTGTCAAAAAGTGTTTATATGAAGGAAATTGTTAAACTCGCTATGAGGTAAAAAGCCTTTACCACCCGATTACTCATGGGTCCTGGGTCGGGGCATCATATACCCGGTTCATGATTAACTTATTTACGGGTTAAGCGGTCTGTATCACCAAATGTCAACCTCCCGCCGTGCTTAATGGGCTCACAACTCACTATTATCGCATACTTTCTAACTTGTCTTCAATGAAGTACCCCGGGTGCACTGGGATCCAATGATACGGCTATCTGGAACGTTAAATGTACCCATCATCGTCATCCCGAAATCATTTCGTCGATTGAAAGGGTTGTTCACCGCTTCAAACATTCTATCTGTCCTGATTCAAATATTAAACACGGCTCGTAACCGATATAAATCAGATTATTTTAGAGTCTAATCGTCTACCAGATCATTTTAAACCAGATCCAGTGTCAAATTATTTGCCAACCAGGGGCATCTAAATATACTCTGCTGTACTAAGGGCTGGTTCCCTCCTTATTCCCAACCATTAGTTGACATAGTTTTCATACCTATTAACTCATGGCACACTGGGTAATTGTTGTCTACCCGTTTTGCCGTCAGCTTCAGTTCTCAAAATCGGTTTTCTTCGATCCGTTTCTTACAATAAAGCATATGCGATCAATGTCCAAACGTTTAGATCTGATGAGATGCCGAGTAACTCGGCGCGTCATCTGGATCAGCACTGTTGGCATTTGTCGACACGCAATCCCTAATGAAATATGTATTTCTTTTCATGCTAAACGCGTCTTGGCAGGAATTTGCAGACAAATTGGATCCAAATGAGATGCCGAGTAACTCGGCATCTCATCAGGATCCAAGCTGTTTGTCAATCAATAGTTTCAATTGAACAAATAGGAACTCAGTGAAAAATTCAGCAACTCTTCAATTGAGCGGACATTTTTTTCTTCAACATGAGAAGGGTGAACATCCTAAAAGCTTTGAAGTGTGTTTAGGCTATCGACACACGCTGAGAGCCTGTGTCAAAGTCCCCAGGATAATTTTCCTTGACATCGTCAATAAATTTGTCACTACATATCTAGTCTGACGTGAATTGAGGGCGATTACCTCCTGTTGCAAGGACAAATAGGTGGCTTATTCAAAATCAAACGTTTTGAAGCTCGCGGCCGCTACAAATAATACAGTTGAACTTGGATATCTCGAACTTAAGGATAACTCGAAGTAAATGTTCGGTCCTACCAAAATTACCGGTCTTACCAAAATTACCAAAATTTACGATACAGAATTGTTCTAAAATGAATCACAACGCATATCTAGAACCACCGGTGACAGCTTAATACAGGTCGAAAGTAATGCTGAAACTGTAACAAAAGCAGTATTGAGCACTACTTTAGAACTGCATTAAACTGTGAACTTGTTCAGATTAGAAACTAGATGACTCGAACCTCTGTTATCTCGAAGTAATTTGTATGATCCCTTAAAGTTCAACTGTATATCATTCTACTGATCACGTGACTCTCCGGTAGACCATCTGCCCCTCTACCTCACCTGTCCTCGGCCCAACAGGTTCAAAAGGTTTCGTGTGCGATTGTCAATGTTTGTAAGAAATCAGAAAATACTGTAAATCCTTGGTGACAGGAGAAACCCGGTGGTTTGTGAATCAACGTCATGTGAAATAATATACATGTAGGTTGAAACCCTAAAAGGGTTTATCAGAACCTTTTCACAGGACACTTTAACCATTTACATCATGTTTTATTATGTGAGAAATGATGACATCATGAATATTAATTAGATTAAGGAATTGCTAATCGTGGTTGGATCTGTAGAACCCTGATCTACATTATTTCATAAACAAACAGAGCAGATCCTGATCAGACGGCTCCTACTGGAGGCGCCTGATCTGGGTCTACATGTACTCTGGTTTACATTTTGATATATCTGACTCTTATCTATACTTTCTGCCAATACCAACATTTTATATCGACAAATGTCATAATAACAAATCCACCTGATAAATATTCACGATATAATTTTTTTACATGAATATTAATCAGGGAAGTGGTTAATGACACATTTGATAAGAATGCTGATAAACGTGTGCAGCATGTTAGGAGTATATTAACTATTTGGTGACATATCTGACGTGACAGAGCCAATTGCTGGTTACCAGGTATATGCTTCAGTGTCCCAACTATCCTGTCTGTCTAAACACTATCATGATAAATGAGATACAGCAAAACCTATATACAGCAACCATAAAAAAATAATGTTGGACTTTTATCCTTTCCTCCATAAATACGCCTTTCTACTCCTATGCAAACTGATTAGATCCTATAGGAGCCGTCTGATCTAGGTCAGCGCTGTTTGCTTATCAAATAAAAATCTAAAGTCCCTGCCGTGGCCAAGAATTCCTGTTTATGTGTCATTATAAAATTTTAAACTAATTAATATTCACGATGCCATTATTTCTTACATTAATATTCAGTAAAGCGTTAAAGACATGTAGTTTAATGCAGGAGAAAAGTTGTACAGAAAACTCCCCAGGAGCTTTCTGCATCATTTCCACCCCTCATTAAGCAACCACCTGCGATTGTAGACGCGCATGATGAATCATTATATGGTGTCTGTAGACAGGTTCTCATACCCCTGTACTGTGTGTAGACAGGTTCTCATACCCCTGTACTGTGTGTAGACAGGTTCTCATACCCCTGTACTGTAGTGGCAGAATGTACTACACGTACATGTAAATAATTGGCGCTACTAAACACTTAAAACCTTTAATTGATGAATATTTATTCAAGAATCAGTTAATTATGATTTATGAATATGAATTAATTTCTCCGAGGTGAGAGGGGGGGGGGGGGGGGTATTGGTCACTTTATGAGACAATTCTAATTTTCTTTCTTACTTTTCCTCCTTTGTTTCTTTTCTTTCTTCTTTTCTTCCTTTCTTTCTTTCGTTCTTTCTAGTTTTTCCCTTTCTTTCTTTCTTTCTTTACCTATTTTCTTCATTTGCTTTTTTCTTTCCATCTTGCTTACTCTTTATTGCTTTATTCTTTCTTTATTTCTTCTTTCATTCTTTAGTTCTATAGTTATATTGTATTTCTCTCTGTCTATCTTATATACTGTATTTCTTTCTGTTGTATATTTCTATCTTCTCAGGTGTCCCGCTTGTTTGTCTCCTGTATTTTTATTCTACTTTCATTACAGCCTCAGTTTCGAACTTTGTATCCGAAACTATGGGGTTTAAGTATAGATTAATGTACGTATTAAGGATATATTTGGATATATCCAATAGTTATATATATTCGTCAGTTGTCATGGAAATTTAATACATGTAATTTGTTATCATTGATCAATCGAAACAAGGAAATAAAACAGATAATGACGGAGGCAAACGTGAAATTTACAACTGTAGATAGTCAACTGAAACGACAAGTACCGACTTTCAGTTGATTAAATTTCTACAATTGTTGGGTATCACTGAACTGTCCTTTAGCCTGTTAGATAATAGTTCTCCCGTAAATCATGTCTATTTATTCAAATTTCTACGTGGTATTCTTTAAATTATCTTCAAATACTTAATCAGGATGGCGAACAGATTGGATCCAGACGAGACATCTATTGACTCGGTGTCTGATCTGGATCCAGTCTTTTGAATTAGGTAATAAGTGATTGGCCGTTGTATGTTAAAGGGTATGCGAATTGCTTTACATACATGACAAGAATTATCTAGTCTATAGGTGAATGCCACTGAGGTGGATATTGAATACAGTAAAACCCCTCTAAATTTAAGCTCTAAATTTAGATACTTTTTTAGCAGGTGGCTGCTTAATGCAGGGTGAAAATCGTGCAGAAAGCTCATCTAGACCGAAATTCTATAAGAGAAGAATTTAGATACTTTTAGACAGGTGGCTGCTTAATGCAGGATGAAAGTAATGCAGAAAGCTCATAAAGAGGAGCTTTATTCGTGACTTTCACTCTACATTAAGCTCCAAGATCGATATATATTTGTACTAAATTGAATGTCCGGTTTAAAGGGGTTTTACTGTAGTACAAAAACATATGATTGACCCACATGGCGCCTGATCTGGATCCAATCTAAGCTTTTTTAACTGTGTTATGCTTTAGACTGAATCAAGGCAACACAAATGTTTCAGTTATGCTTCGGACAGGCATCATGTTGTTGGAAACAAGTTTGTTGTAAAAGTTAATGCTTAGTGCAGAAAGTTTAAACCTTTTGAATTTCTCAATGAATATAGAAAGCATTAGTACATGGCCTGAATCTTTATTATTACGCAGATTAGAAACTTAATGTCGACCTGGACTACACGTTATTTGGCGTTTCTTGATTTCACAGCATCGCTGCATAAGTGAATACATGTCAATAGATAACAGTATTTTGTTGGCGGTAGTCGTGTTTTAGTTTTAGCAGTCGACATTTTTAAATTAAAATAGTCAAACCTTGCATAATGCAAAAAAAAAAACCAACAAAAAACAACACCCCCACAAAATATTATCGTATTCAAAATTGCTGTCTCTCATCAGGATCTAAACTGTTTGACACTTGTCCAATAGTTTATCAAAAGCTTGAACGCATCGGAAGTAAGAGGACATTGCAACATATCGGAGTTTAACTGGCATTTGCAAACAGATTCGATCCAAATGAGACGCCGAGTAATTCGGCGTCCTCGGCGTCTCATCAGGATCCAAGTTGCTTGACGATTGGTCAAAAGTTCCTGAAAAACTTAAAACGAATCGACCAGAAGTCATTAAAAATCAGCAGATCTGAGTTTCAGCGATATTCTTTTTGTAGGCACGAGAAGGATTTTAACCCATCGCTTGCTGAATTTTAAAATACATTTCTCCTTCTTTACCCATGCCCTGTTGTATAATTACATATATCTTCACTATGTACAAGTATTTCGCTGTGCAATCACTGCTGTGGAGTGCACTGGTTGCACAATCAACTTGTAAATAGTGCAGACCCAGATGAGACAGCTCCTGCAGGAGCTGTCTCATCTGGGTCTTCACTATTTACAGGTACGTATATTGACGCGAATAGCAAGCGAAGGGTTAAGCCTTTCCCTGTTCTATATCTTATTACAAATTTCAATACCTACTGAATATTCGTTATAATGACATATGGTAGTTGAAGCATTGCAGCCACTTTAGAAAATAACGACACAGATATATCAAATTCCAATGGCATACAGAGCAGACCCCGGTCAGACGGCTCCTATAGGAGCCGTCTGATCTGGGTCTACTCTGTTTGCAAATGCGTGAAAAGTCGTTTATATGAGGGAAAAGGTTAAGCAAGCATAATTTGTTCAGCAACCTAAATAGTTAATTGTAAATAGTGGTTTGTATATCCCAGCGGGAATGGGTTTTCCTGCTGAAAGTCGAATGGGACAAGAGTCTCCTTGAAGAAGACGTTTCACAGTGTCTGTAAATAAATGCCTTTTTATTTAAATATTGCAAATGAATAAGATATGAAAGTATTGCAAAGTTGACTCCATGCCTCGCCGCCAATAATCACTTGACTTACAATTGGATATAAAGAACAAATAAAGATATTTAAGAAATTTTAACTGTTATCAGACAGTAAAGACGTATATTTACACAACTTTGACATATTTTATAATGGCTTATATCTTCACGATCCACCCCGGTACACTCATGTTTTGACATTTACCAAATCAGGTGAAACTTTTAGATCAGATTTCAGTCGAGCAATCGAGGAAGGGAGTGGGTGAGTGAGGGAGTGAGTGAGTGAGTGAGGTATAGTGTAATTAGTGAGTGAGTGATGTAGTGAGTAGGTGGGTGAGCGAGTATGGTATTTATTGAGTAGGGTAGTGAGTGAGTGAATGAGTGGGTGAGTGAGTTAGGTTTATTGAAGTGAATGAGTGGACGAGTGAGCGAGTGGGGCAGTTCATGTTTATGTATATGGAAAACGCTGTACCAAAGTACCAAAAAGTAAAAAAAGTAACACTTGCTATCCGATACGGCGTACAGTCTGATCCTAAAATGGTAGAACTTCGTCTAACCAGGTTGGTATTTGTTTCCTTCAGTTCGCAATAAGACCAGAATAACTTAGATATTAGTGGACATCTGACCACGTCTGACCAGGCCTGATCAGACCAGGTTGTACAACAGTGGTATAACTACATACAGGACTGACCACACAGGACCAGAGGCATTGCCGGATCAAACCTCGTGAATTCTGGTTGTACTAGATTAGCATACAATTGGGTAATTAGAGAATATAATAATTATTAGGTTTAACATGACCTGACCTAGTTCCATGAACCAGAATGTTTGTCATAATTCAAATAAGAAGAACGAAATTGTTGGTGTTAGCATATCAACTATAACGGCGCCTTTGATTCTGTAGGTGTGGACAAAGTTAACATGTGGGATGATACAACATTTTTTAGATTTGACTCGTGAATTACATTGCATTTTTAATTCTAATTTATCCTTTAGATTGTAAGTGGTGAATTGGTCGTGACGTTTGAAAACTGTTTGCATCTAGATGAGGCACTCATATACTATTTGGTTCTTATATTATATGCGTGTCATAGAATAAAATGCAGTTGTATGTAATGCAAAGAACAACAATGAAGCAAACGACAATATGAGCAGACGGCACTATGAGCAGACGACAATATGACCAGCGTGCTGCTAATCAACTCTTTCGCTCTCAAGTATTGTCGTCTGCAAAATGTGTCGTCTGTTGCATTTTTAAAAATATTTCTGTCCATTTCTTCAGAGATCTAATCATAGAAGCACACGGTTTGGATCCTGATGAGACGGCGAGTTAGTTTGGCTCTCATCTGGATCCAAACTGTTTGCATAAGTAATCACAGTTCGCCACTGTCAGCGTAAGCGCTAAAGCTCGTACTGAATTATAATATTAACGTTTGTATATTTGTCGATAATAAAATAAGAAAAATACCAAATAGAATGAAAATGAAAAGAATCTATACGAGACTTGATAATTGGCTGGGTGTATATAGAAGAAACATGACACTACAGCCTTATCGCCTCTGTCATTTTATTTACACGCATAATTTGTGCTTATCCACTTCATTTTGAAAGGACTTTCGCTATCTCAAAACACCCATTTATCCTGGTTTATATTGAAATTTGTATTTGATTGTATTGTTGTGAATTTAAAACGAAAAAAGGAGGCAAAATAATGCACACAATCGACTCCATTCACTGGCGCCGACTTTTTCGCCAAATTATTATTACAATTCAATGCTTATCAAATTGACACAAATTACCCCAGTTGCGACTTCGATAATAGCCAATATAAAAAGTAATTTTGTATCATTCGCCTTATTCGATTAAACATTTCTATAGATGTTCAAAGCTCGGGCCGAGGTATCCATTATGTTTTAGCGTGCTGTTTGTGGGAATCTACCAGTTTGGATGCAAATGAGGCATCGTCTTATTCGGCGTCTCATCAGGATCCAAGCCATTAGAAACTCAGATCTTGGTTTACATAGAACATGTATGAGTTTTAAAAAAAAGTAGCAGACGACAATTTGTTCCAGACGACAGTTTTTTTTGTTAAGAGTAAGAAGACTGCTAAGATTGTTATGCAAACAGACAGACAAATAGACACGTTCATTGATCGAGCGGGGTTCTTTCTTTCCTTCAATTGCAGTTTGCTGTCTGCTTCAAATACAGGTCATTGAAATAAAATAAAAAAAATTGTCTCAAGTCACGTGTTTGCGCTGGTTGTGATACTAGAAATTAGATGTCTTAACAAAGATACAGTCCGTTTGGATATCGAATAAAGGGATTTATAATGTGCAATTTGAACATATTAAACGTGCTGAAAACTAGCGTTCTACTACAACTATTGTCTTTTTTTCAAAATACAAGCATTGTTCGCCGAATCGTCTACGATAACCCATCCTGAGAGCCATACAGTGTGGACTTTGTTGAGACGCTGAGTTGCTCGTCATCCCGTATGGGTCTAAACTGGCTGCAAACATTATTATGAGTTCCCAATTACGAGCCTGAAAAATGAAGGCGTTCAACAAAACGGGTTTTTTAAACGTAAAAAAGTTAAATCTTTCTTTAGAGCGCGATCTAACTGACATTTACAAACAGCTTGGATCCAGATGAGTAACTCGTTGTCTCATCAGGATCCAAGCTGTTTGACACTCAATTACAGTAAAACCTCTCTTAACCGGCAGTTAAATTTAGTATGAATATCGGTCTTGGAGACAGGTGGCAGCTTAATGCAGGGTGAAAGTCATGCAGAAAGCTCCTAGAGGAGCTTTCTGCATGACTTTCACCCTGCATTAAGCAGCCACCCGTCTAAAAGTATCTAAATTATTATCTACTAGAATTCCGGTTAAGAGAGGTTATACTGTAGTAGTTTCTCGAAGGCTTGCACGATTGGGAAGTCAGTAAAAAGTTCAGCAGATCAGAAACTGAGCTGATATATTTTTTAAGCACAAGAAGTGTTAAGTTACAAGTTTGTCTGATATTAACATGACTGAGAAAATGGACTTGATGGGAAGCAATTGGCTGGATCATTATACTGTGTACTTAGCTAAATCTTTAAGTACCTAGATAAACACAATTAAATTGGAGGTCGTGTAGGAATGTTCAATTTGGGGAGTAGTTCGGGCCCACAAGAGAGCTGAAATGGGCCCGATTAAGACCCCATAGATCTTGTATTGTGACATTCTTAATAGGCCTAAACACTTGATAAGTTCGATAAAAGTATCTCATTTTGCGAATGTAACATATCTGATAAGTGGGACATTCGAATACCCCAACTCTTCATTGAGGCGACCACTACAATGAAATTCAATTACGTTCGTCTGTAAGTCAAGCGGAAGCTCAATGCAGAATGAAAATAATGATGGAAAATTTTCTGAGCTTTCTGTATCATGTTCATCCTGTACTAAGCAGTCATGTGGGTTTAACCCTTACCTCCCTGATTGTTCATGTCAGAAATATTGACGTTATGACTATCAATTACATTAATTTGTTAAAATACCACGTGGACACGGGCTATTTTAGCCATGGCAGAAACTGTAGCATCGGATCTATAGAATTTCGTAAGCAAACAGAGCAGAGCCTGATCAGACGGCTACTACAGGAGCCGTCTGATCTGGATCTGTTGTGTTTTCAAAGGCATAGAAAGGTGTATTTATGGAGGTAAGGGTTAAATCTTTATAAGCATTTTATGGAGTCGTAAATGGTTCAAAGATCCAATGGTTTATCAAGTGGTCTTTATATAGGAGTTCTACTGCGTCTTAGGCGTCTATATAGGATGTGTGTCTAACATTGACACGGTCTAGATCAGACACAGACCGGAAGTGGATCATCACACAATATGATCAAGAGCCAAACTACTTCATTTGTATACATGTACAGTAAAGTTTCGCTAGAACGGCCACCACATGCATGTCTGATTTTGGGAATCTTGATAGCTAAAAGGCTGAACGAAAGTTATCCAAAATGGAATAAAGTATAACCCCTCCAATGCGACCACCACAACAACAAGCTGTATGGGTCGTAGAGACAGGTGGTACATTAAAGCAAACCAAATATTATATGGAGAAAGCTCTTATTGGAGCTTTCTTTATTACTTTCATCCAGCATCAAGCAGCCACGTGCTTTTAAAGACACCCGTGTTTATTTATTAGGTGGTCACTTCAGATAGGTTTTGTTGTGGTATAATTAATTTTACATCAGTCCATCTTTTAGAGTAAGCAATCGAAATATTTTAGAAGCCTCGTTTGGCTTTTCAATATACGTGTATGTACATAAAACTAAACACCAAAGCATTGTATAAAGATATTGCACGGGAGAGCAATTTCTGAAAGTGGTTGGGGTCGGTCGTGGGGTTAGATAGAGACAGAAAAAAAGACTGACAGGCACACAAAGACACACACAGACAGACAGAGGGAGAGAGGGAGTGTGTATGGGGTTCATACAGGCTAGTCCTATTAATTATATAATGCTATTATTATGACACGGTAGGAAGTTGAACAGCTACTCCTTGAACTGAATGTATGCACTCTCATACACTTAACCACTGAAGATTGTGTCCGCCTCTGGCCTTCCATTGGCTGCCAACATCTTCGTCTCCTTAGATTCTCGTCAGCTATCTTTATATTCTCACCTAATATTTACGAACTGACTAGCATTCGCAAAAAGCTTGGATCCAGATGAGAGGCGGAGTAAACTCGTCGTCTGATCAGGATCCAAGCTGTTTGACACTCGGTCAATAGTTTCTCAGACGATTCATTGGAATCGGAAGTAGTCAAAATCCACAGGTCCAAATTTGAGCAGACATTTTTATTATACACCGGTGTTAGGTTAAAATTCTTTAACACTTTACTCCATAAATACACCTCTACGCCTTTGCAAACAGTGAAAACCCAGCTCAGACGGTCTGCTCTGTTTGCTTATGCTATCATGTAGATGTGGTTCTAACTTAATTCTACAGTTTCTGCAATGGCCAAACACTCCTGTGTCCATTTCTGCTATTATAACAATTTGTCTGATTAATATTTTTGACGTCATTATTTCTTACATGAATATTCATGGAGTAAAGAATTATTATCTGGAAAAACACAAATATTCGGCGTCTGATCTGGATTCAGAGTTGGTTTGTGATTTCTATTTAGTTTTGGAACATAGAACAGTGAACTCAGTACCACCATTTTCTAGTCTCATCTACCAACGCACCTGTAACCCTGATTAATTACGTAACAACCCTTCTTGTCTGCTAAATAGTTGACGTCTAAAAACCTGTTATCTACCAAATAGTTTCAAATTACATTTTCTTTCATAAACATGAATTTCTTTTATAAAAATAATAATCAGAGAAACAAACAGTTTAGATCCTGATGAGCAAGCGAGTCACGTGACGTCTAATTTTGATTCAGACAGTTTGCATTCGCCGCTAGCATGCAAAGTGCACGTACAAACATTTAGTCTAAGTGACAATCGAGAAATTAATAACAGTTATTGTAATAAAACCCTTTAAAAGACTACATGTGTCGCGCCTTTCAAAAAGTTAGTCCGCGTGAATTTGTATTTGTCAAATTAAGTAAATCTATTTTAGAGATAAACTGTCTCGAACAGCTAGGGTAACACACAATGGTCTGGATCTATTCTGTTGAAAGTTTATGAAAGCCACTTTTAAGCCAGTGTCAATTTATTACCAAGGAGAGTACACCCAGGGTACGATAATGGACGAAACCTTTTTGTGACATCAGTATACAAAACAGTTTAGTTCTTTCAATGCAAATGACGAATATGTGGTTACCTGTGCAAATAGTAACTCGGCGTCTCATCAGGATCCAAACTGTCTGTTACTTGTATTAACATTTTGGAACAAAATGAAACAAAATTTAACATGAAAAATGTAGCAGACGACAAAGTTTGCAGACGAAAACATGTGGCAGCAAAAGTGTCAATTCTTTCAATGCAAATGTCAAATCTGTGATTACCTATGCTAATAGTTTGGATATGACATGCCGGGTAATTGGCATATCATCAGGATCCAAACTGCTTGTTACTGTGTTGTTTATTCAATAATAATTAAGAAAAAAAAATGAAAATGTTAGCAGACGACAACGTTTGCAGACGACAAAATTTGGCAGCAAAAGGACCAAATCCGGGGACGCTGAGTCATTTACGTGTTTATGAGATTCAGACTGGTTTAGCATTCAATGTGATTTTATCAATAATTGAAGCCATAACCAGAGTGTCAAACAGTTTGGATCCTGATGAGACGACGAGTTACCCGACGCCTATCTGGGTCTAGTCGGTTGGTAATTGTTGTTATAGATTCGCCGATGCATGCGAGAGTGTTGCCTGTCTTGTTGGAAGGTACACCTAGCTATTAGCTTTGACCCGCTGTCAAGACAACATATTGCATAACGTCTTTATAATATGGCTGACAGAAGTACTTATATCAAAATAATGTTTTTGTTCAACATATCATGAGTTTACAAATGTTACGAGGGGGAGAGGGAAAGTGATACGGACAGATGCTAATGATTCATTAAACAGACAGCTGTGAGAAGTTTTTCTGTCACCAGATGTACAGATATGATGCATCATTTCGATGTCGTTTAAGTCGAAAAAACTGATATGTCGAAATGCCAGGCAGAATGAATGAACTTGAATCACGCTTCACCTGTCTGGCTTGAACCCAAATATTCCATTTTTTCCCAGTCTGAAATTTACCATTGTTTACATGCAAACTGTTTAAGATGTATAACAACAGGATGAACAGAAATATGAAATTAAGACAGGATAAAAATCAAAGTACTGACAGTACTGAAGGTTTCGGACATAATATATATGTATTATATTGATTGTTTGCTGTGGATTTTTCTGAAAATCATGTCAGTAGTTTGGAAGACATTTAAAGAATTGTTTTATGAATATGTCACACACAGGGCGATTCCAATAGCTCAACTTGCCACTTTGTGCCAATAGAGCCAAATTGATGTTTAATGTAGAATAGAGCCATCACTCCATTATTTGAAAGTAAGGGTCATACTTCTGCTACTATCTGGTGGACCATAACAGTAATTAGCATGCATCATTCACTAATCCATATATACACTTCCACCAATTTTAGACATGTTCCTTATGATTCTACATACCCTACAAATAATTGCCAAATATAAGTTGGGTGATATTAACAATATGGCAAATTATAAAGTAACAAATTTATTTCAACTTAGCTTGGCAGGATACAACAGGGAAAATAAAATTAACTAGAATAGTGTATCCAAGACACTTATGCACCCCTCCCCCTAACAATAGTGTCTCTATATCAAGCACTTTTGACTATGTGTTATACAGTGAAGAAAATGTCAGAGTCCCATAACTCTGGTAAAATGGTCAGAGCAATGATTACATTCTTTAAGAAAATCTTCGCATCAAGGTTGACAGCTTATCATGGGTGAAAATTTGATGTAAAACCTCCCATTGGTATACGGGTTGTAGACACATAATATTGTTTCACTTTATATTATATAGTGAAGACGATTTCAGGGTTCCATATCGAGCACAATTGGTCTTAGCCAAAATAAGCCTTTCTATGCTTTTGTAAACAGAAAAGACCCTGAAGTTCATAGAATAGTTTATCCATGCCTATACCTTGTCTTTTTGTGTGATTGCGTTGTATTTGCTTACTTTTTCCTGAGGAGACTGCGAGTGTGAGTCTGTTCAGGGCCAATTTGTGAGTCTGTGCTGCAAACAATACATACCCCGATCAGTTACCACAACTGGCCAGGGTCTTCGCTATTTGCAGCATCATACATGCAACAAGTATATCAATAAATGATATAATTAAAAAAAATTATAGTCATATATGCAAATTACAGTTAGTGCTGTAGTAAACACTACAGACCCTGATCAGTAACCGGAAATAAATGATATGAATTAGAAATAAATTACATACATTACTATACGATACTATAAGACACTATAAGATACTATAAGCCTGACACGTAAATCAATAAATGATGAAATGTATATAAATTAAAAGATAAGATAGTGCTTTGTCTCATTTTGTTTGCCTTTCTCCTTCTTTCCTTTTAATGATTTTTTTAATAATATAAAGGATACAAAAACCCTTGTTTCCTTTTAATAGTAATTGTTAATACTACCATCCAATCTACTTTAACAATAAAGGTTGGCAAAGTGCGACACCCTGTTTGGATTCAGATCTAACACCAAGTAACTGTCTGACCAAAATCTAAACTGTTTACAACTTGTGACAATTTTGCCTTAGGTCAAAATGCCTAGAACTGATCTTTCAGAAATTCAAATGATGACAACCTGAAGCAGACGACATTACAGATCGCTACAGTTTGCTTAATCCTTACAATGCTGAGTGATGTTTCGTTTGCAATAATTGCTGTCTGCTTCAATTCTTCAATAAACATTCTTTCATTTTATGCAAAAATATGATCAAAATGACAAAACAGTTTGGATCCTGATGAGACGCAGAATTATGTGGTATCTCATCTGGATCCAAACTGTTTGCATAGGTAATCATAGTTTCGCCGCTAGCGTGCAAAGAGTTAAGCGTATGACCTCTAGAGGTTTTAGCATGATGTAACAGTTGCCCTGCACTACTGACCACCAGTGCTATAAGCCTAACCTTTATACTGTAGGTTCTGATGTGAAGAACAGAAGAAGTCAATTTAACCCTTAATTTACCCATATAAACTTGTTTTCGCGCATCTGCAAACAGATTCGATCCAGATAAGACAGCTCGCTCCCATAGGATCAGGGTCTGCTCTGTTTGCTAATGGATCCACATTCCATATTTCATTATAACTATTTTGTAAGATTCCGGAACCGGATTGTAAGCCAAGCACTGCACATGCGCGTATTCTCTTTAGGGGGATTCCCGCTAGGTAGCGCTCGTGCAATAGGGGTTTCCGCCAGAGTTTGAGTCGCAATCCATTTTATAAGGATTTCGGCAAAAGCCGAAACCCTAAAAACCATGCAGTTACAGCCAGCTATGTGACTCTAAACCAGCCTAGCAATTTAAAGGTAAAGATGTGTTCTCTAATCATTTAGCATGTAAAACACGTGACACCATGTCTTTTTCTTTTTGTCATCAAAACAATTCTAGGCACATTATCAATCGTATTAACTCTTTACTCCATGAGTATCCATTCATGTAAGGAATAATGACGTCATGACTATTGGTTAGATTAGTTGGTATAATGGTACTACGGACACGGGCAATGTTGGTCAAGGCAGAAATTGTAGAATCATATCTACATGTATGTGTAATCATAAGCAAACAGGGCAGACCCTAATCAGACGGCTCATACAGGAGCCTTCTGATCTTGGTTTACTCTGTTTGCACAGGCATAGAAAGGCGTTTTTATGGAGTACAGGGTTGACTGGATGTGGCAATCGAACAGTCGTTTTGTCAACTAACTCGGATACACCATTCTCAATATTTAAAGGTTCTCGACGGTTTTCCGTAATCAAACTACTTTTGCTTCTAGCGCTATGATTAGATTCTTTCTTAGACTGTAACCTTGTACGCCATGAATATTCATATAAGAAATAATGTATGTATGAATAATAATTAGCGTAATATCTATAATGGTATATCAATAAGGAGATTGTTGGCCCCGATTAAAACTGTAGAATCAGATCTATGCGACTTATTCAGCAAGCAGAGCAGACCCTGTTCAGAAGGCCACTACAGGAGCTGTCTGGTCTGGGTCTACTCATTTTGCAAATGCGTAAAAAGACGTCTCTTTGGCGTAAAGGGCTAATACAGTAAAACCTCTCTTAACCGGAATTCTAGTAGAGAAGAATTTAGATATTTTAGGCAGGTGACTGCTTAATGCAGGGTGAAAGTCATGCAGAAAGCTCCTCTAGGAGCTTTCTGCATGACTTCCATCCTGCATTAAGCTGTCATCTGTCTCCAAGACCAATATTTATAATAAATTTAACGTCCGGTTAAGAGAGGTTTTACTGTATATATACACAGTATATTTTATATATTAATTTCTTCCAAGTACACTTTGTTTTTATAATTATTTCGCGAAGCGAGTTGAATTGTAAACTTGATTCTGTATACATGTATAGTCATTAAATTTAAGCACTATTCCCAGTATCTCATCGACACAGGTAGTCCACTGGATGTTGGATGCCAGCTTCTACCAGGGAACACATCATTTCAAAATATTTTCGAATTTTGATTTTAAAAAATACCACCACAAAAACAACAACATTGATGAAGTCATGCTAGTTACATTATTCTAACACCCAGTCATATACGTCTGTTCTTATAAAACTTAGTTTAAAGTAATCGTGTGCATTGGTTTAGTATTTGGTGATCGGGGATCGAAACCTGACTCGAAGCATATCCGACTGGGTGCTTGCACAAAGCTATGTCGTTAATAACATTTCACTCAGACTTGTTTCCACAGCGACACATAATTGTTGAATATGAACGATACTTGAACATAATTTCATACTTGATCATAAATAAGCCATGGGGACAGTTAAACAGCGGATAGAGCATTTTACAGCAGAGTAGATAAGACTGTTGTGTTTTACGATTAATAAATGTCACATTGAACATTGTATTTGGCCCTTGATGCCCCGACACGGAAGTTAAGCAACTAAACGTGACCTAACTATGAAGTAAGGACGGGAAAGTCAATATTATGAGGAGTAAATTTCGCTTAAAAATGTTCCCAGGCAGACTAAAAGGGTTCGGGTGAAACTGGGGTATAAATAAAACAGTGACTAGGCATACACTCTGGAATGTAGAGGGGCGATTATTACCCGTGAACTTCATACTGATAGCGTTTTCCAAATCTTCTTTCTTATTAAATAACACTCAAAATGTTCAAATAGCAAATAACTGTGCACGACTGATGACACAAACTTCTTAAGTAACACACGACATTAACCCTTTCCCTCATATACAATGTAAACGTGTTTTCACGCATTTGCAAACAGAGTATATCCAGTTTAAACGGCTCCTATAGGAGGCATATGATCAGGGTCTGCTCTGTTTGCTAATGGAATTGGACATATCTGGTTTCTTTAATTTCCAAAATGACTACAATGTTCCACCTTCCATATTTTATTATACCTATTTTGTCCATGAATATTCAGTATGTTTTGAAATTTGGTCTATATAATTATAGAACAGGGAATGTGTTAACCTCTTACTACATGAATATTCATATAAAATAATGACTCTAAGAATTGATCAGCTGGCTATGTATAATGGTGTTTTATTTTAAAGTAGAATCTGTCTTAACCTATAAGAGGTCTAACCATGGATATGTAGGGCAGGTGGTAGCTTTATGCAGGCTAAAAGTAATGCATAAAGCTTTCTGTATAATTTTTGCCCTGCAATAAGCAACCACCTGCTTCTTTTAGATGTTTGCTTGCAATCAATTCAAAGTCGCTTAAGACATGGCATACTGGGCTGGCCGAATTTTTAAAATTAGTTCTGTATTACACGTATTTCATAAGCATTTCAGAGCAGACCCTGGCCAGGTGGCTCCTACGGGAGCCGTCTGATATAAACCTACTCTGTTGGCAAAGCATCAGAAGACGTCTCTTGGAGACTTAAAATTGCTAAGAATTTCACCGGAGAATGGTAAAGAAATGCAATTTACATTTGTATCAAGAGTAGGAAAACAGCTCGACATTGTGTACGGACCATAATTGGGGGCCATAACACGAACAGAGATAATCGCGAATCAGGCGAGACTTCAGTCGAGGTTTGGGGCTACGAATTAAAAGTGCTGAGTGGGCAAAAACGTGGGCGGGCATATCCTTCCAATGACCGCCGTATGTTAAAAATGTCGTCTGCTGATTTTTTACTGACCTTGATTTCTCTAACTCCTATCCCGCTGTAAAAATAATGTCTGCTAAAGCATGGATCTGGCAGAATTTTGACTGCATCCGATTTGATCATGCGTTTGAGAGACTATTGAACAAGTGTCAAACAGCTTGGATCCTGATGAGATGCCGAGTTACTCGGCGTCTCATCTTGATCCAAGCTGTTTGCAACAGCATTTCAAATGGCGCTTCTGGTGAGAAATGTATGTATCAATAAAATAAAAGCGTTCGGTGAGAATTAGAACCAGGAGCATAGTTGCGTCTCAAGGGAGTTTAGATCAAAACTATAATTTGCAGTCAGATGATTTGTAACATACATGTCAATCCCATTTAGTGCATATTGAAATTAGCCTGGATCCAGGCGAGACGTAGAGAGTAACTCCAAAACTTGTGGCACTATAATCGACTGGGAACTTTTTATAAAGAAATAAGGAAAGGGAACATTTATGTTTTAAACGGTGGCGATTTTTTGCAGATGACAAGTAACCTAAAAAGATAAGGGGCGATGTGATTTTCCCCCGGGTCACCTTGTTCCCGTTTCAGGTTCATCGACTTAACCCTTACCAGGTTAAGAAAATTGCCGTTTGCAAAAACTTTATTCTACTAGTTCTATATATTCCTTTCTTACTAAGTTGTTTGTAAAAATGGCAAAATGCTTTGACCCCGGTGTGACACCGTGTTACTAAACAGGATCCAAACTATTTGCGAGTAAGGCCACGAGTAGATATATAACATTAACGGAATAAGGTTTAAAGTATGCCCTGCTGTAAAAAATAAGGTCTGCTCAAATTTGGAATTGTTGCAATGTTGACTACTTCCGATTCGATCAAGGTTTTGAGAAACTATTGACCGAATGTCAAACAGCTTGGATCCGGATGAGATGCCGGGTTACTCGGCGTCTCATCTGGATCCAAGCAGTTTGCAAGTCTCGTCAAGTCGCGGATAGCGTGTTAATGGTTGAGATGAAATGTTTAAATGATATGTTACATCAAGACATTGACTGCCCTATCTGAAAGCTAGCTTTGATTATCTCCGAGATAAACTAATCCATTGAATAGTTGAGATTCTAAACTCTTAAACCCTTTAAATTTGGCATATAGATGACCATTTGTCTGACCGCTGGTAAAGGAGAGTCACTCTGGTGACATAATGAAAGAGTCCATCCTCCTAGTATTTGTATAGCCCCTATCGAAGGCTCCGGTCAACCATTGGAATGCTCAAGGTGGAGCGATCCATTTGTAATTAATACTTAATAGAATCATCTCAGTAATAATGGATTCATTTGAACGACAAACGGTGCAGACCCTGATTATAGGATTCATTTAGAAACACTCTTATCCGGGTCTATAGTGTTTGCAAGAATCAGTTTTTCACATTCAGAGGCTTAAAGCTTGTAAATTTAAATATTAAAAGTAGGTCCTCTCTAAAACGACCATTTAACGAAGATTTAAAAGCCTATGGCTGCTTAATGCAGAACGATGGTTAGTTCATACATTTTATACTTGGGAGCTTTTCAGTACGTTTGTGTTGTAATAAGCTCCCAGCTGCATTTGGCTAACTGTTGCTGGTTGGCATTTACTGTACAGTAAACCTCTCTAAACCGGAATTCTAGTAGAGAAGAATTTAGATACTTTTAGGCAAGTGACTGCTTATAATGCTTGCTATGTTCCAAGAATTGGACCCGGGTGCATATTGTTTTTGGCCTGTCTGTCTGCCGCCTGTTTGTTAGTCTGTCTGAAACATTGCCCACCATTTTTGCAGTTCCATAAATAGAGACTTAATACTTATAAAGCTGTAACTGTTGAGCGATGACCTGTGAAGGTCAATGTCTTGCCAACAGCATACTTGGAGATGCTTAGTGACTCAACGTCTAACAATCAAAGCCGTCTCTTTCTTTTTTATCGAAGTACTTGACAAGTTTTACAGACGAATGCTCCTGAATGTCAAATTGTGAATATGTTGCATTATGCCTGTTTATGCTTAGCAATTACCTAGCACCGGCATGCAATTGAGAATTAGATAAAATTATAACAAAAATAGAGATGATCAGAAAAAAACACCTTGATTTTGCAATACAGTAAAACCTCTCTATAACGGCCACTAAATTACCTCAAGTATTTTTTGTTAAAAACAGGTGGCTGCTTAAACGAGTAACAACACAATATTGAAATTAGAAATAAGAATTAACATTTATTAAAAGTTATACTTTGAACGGACACTTGTTTTCCTGTGATTATTATTACCTCAACAGCCAAGCGATAAATATATACATATACCGATACAGATTTATTTGTCCTATAGGAGCGTTCTGTTTTACTTTCACCTTGCTTTAAGCATCCACCTGTCCTAAATACCAACTAATTAACACAATTTAGTGGCCGTTATAGAGAGGTTGTACTGTACTTTGTTTATTACAGAGTCGTATATTATTATTGTTTCTCGTCATGGATTAACACTGTGTGCAGTAGATCTACATAAGATAACTGTTTGTTGATTGAAAATGAAACTACGTATGCCACCACCTCAAAGGAGTAAACATTAAGTCTGGCTGATATGGAGAGGTTTTGCTGTAGTTTATATTTTCCTTATTCTATTGGCAACTATGTAACACTTATATAATAATCCATTATTGTTCTACATGTATTTAATTTTTACCTTCGTTGATTTACCAATGCCATTTCCAGAGTTTATCTATTAAGGTTTATCCACCCATATTGTCAACATGCCTCTGCGTCGGAGTGACTCGTTGGCCGTCCGTCAGTCCGACGACAGTTTACAGTTGAGCGATAATCGTCGGGATTTAAAAAAGCATTTTCACTTCATTTCACTGACCTTCAACATATATCCTTTCGACGGCTTAACTTCATCGTTATCTAAAATATGTTTACTGCCAAAAAAAAAAAACCTGAGAAATTTGAAGAATATGATGGAGTGTTTTGTTATCAAATTATATTTTTCATTGAGATCTATATTTTATTTAAAATTGGTTATAAAGGTAAGAATCTGGATCTTATTAAGGTCAAAGTTTTTACGAATTCAAGTCTAGTTATCCCTCAGTATTTCGTATAAGGAGATATACTCGATTAAGTATATACCACAAAAGTAAATAATTGAAATTCCGTTTTGACATCGCTTAATCCCACGAAATCACATACAATCTCACGAAATAACATGGGATATGGGTGGTTTATCAGCATGGTGGATTAAAGAACCTTCGACTGGCCTAGGATAAACCAATTGGTCTTAGGTATTGAAACTGACTGTCATAAAATATTTAATATGTAACGTATCAATATTTTCTTAACCAATTTTGCCCGTACTCTATAACGAAAACATGTTCGTGTCACGATTTTCAGTGATTTATTACAGAGGTCCAGATAAGATGCGTAAATTAAAACATTTTCAAGAATAACTTCTTTATTTCTCCATCAAACCCTATATTATGATCACTCTTTAGAATCGTCTCTTCGAGACGATTCTAAAGAGTGGTCACAACATAGGGTTTGATGGAGTAATGACAACTTTAGTAGTGGAGCACGCAACTTTATATGTTGTTCTGTTATTACCAATGACCTACCTGGAGTATGCTAGAGAAATACCAGGACACGCAATAAAACGTTTCATTTCTAATGTTAAATTCCACGCACACGTATCTGTAAGCCTATACTTGATGAATGTCCATACATGTGCAATACTCCATCCATTATGGACATTGATTCATATCATTCTTGAATTAAAAGTATAAGATTAAGAAATATACTGTCATGGCAAACATATCTGCAGCATGTAAGCAAACACAGCAGACCATGATCAGACAGCTCATGGAGGAGCTGTCTGATCGAGGTCTACTCTGTTTGCAAACGCGTAAAAAGACGTAGGTATCAAGTAAATTGTTATTATTTTATTGTTAGGCAGTTAAATCTGGTCAAGTATTTATTGCATTTCAAGTAAATGGTTATTTTAATATTAGACAGTTAAATCTGGTCAAGTATTTATTGCATTTCAAGTAAATGGTTTAAATTCAGCTTTGCCTAATTTTGCTTTCGAATACACATGCTCTTCTTTGCAACAAGATAACATTTAGAGGGTGTACTCGTGTTAGTTACACCTAATGCTTTAACTACTATACAAGCATGTTGTTGAATGACGACGTGGTGAGAGTTTAATAGCTATTAAGATGATGATAACGATGATGATGGTGATGTTGTTGATGATGAATATAACAAAGACAATGCTGCTGATGATGATTTATGATGATAATGTTTTGATGATAAGTATGATGTTGTTATTGGTCGCTTGGTAGTGTTGATAACGAATCAACGATAATGATGATGATGATTCAGTGGTGGTGGTATATTTGCCGGACAACTGTGGTTTTTTAAATGTGGAGAAATGCTTTAATTCTTTTTTTACTCGACTCGAACAAAGCAATATTTCACACTGATACCATTATATCGAAACGACCACACTCCATTATTTGTAGAATGACCACACTCCATTATTTGTTGAATGACCACACTCCATTATTTGTAGAATGACCACACTCCATTATTTGTAGAATGACCACACTCCATTATTTGTAGAATGACCACACTCCATTATTTGTAGAATGACCACACTCCATTATTTGTAGAATGACCACACTCCATTATTTGTTGAATGACCACACTCCATTATTTGTAGAATGACCACACTCCATTATTTGTAGAATGACCACACTCCATTATTTGTAGAATGACCACACTCCATTATTTGTAGAATGACCACACTCCATTATTTGTTGAATGACCACACTCCATTATTTGTTGAATGACCACACTCCATTATTTGTTGAATGACCACACTCCATTATTTGTTGAATGACCACACTCCATTATTTGTTGAATGACCACACTCCATTATTTGTTGAATGACCACACTCCATTATTTGTTGAATGACCACACTCCATTATTTGTTGAATGATATCTTTCAAGAATGCCCACAGTAGTATGATTGATATCTGGGCCATATTTTATATACAAAAATCAACATTCTGTTGTTGAAAGGAATTTCTTTTGACTTTTGTATATTTGTGGAAAAGTATAGATCGAAGTATTAAATAAAAGTTTGTTTGAACACAATATACAAGTTATATTTGTAATAAGAATGCTGGCATTGGGTCAATATTCATATGAATTTCGTCAGAGTAGACAATGTATAGTAAAACCTTTTTAAAGTGACAACTCAAAAGAATACCTATACGACAGGCAGTAGCTTTAATCAAGACGCAAACATGTAGAAAATACCTAAAGGGTGTGTTTGTATTGGGGTGGCGCGGGGGGGGGGGGGGGGGTGGCGGAGGGGGGGGGGGAACTTTCACCGTTCATGATGATACCATTGGATGTCAAAGCCTTAATCCCACTTTAAAGAGGGTGTCTATATTTAAGTTACCTTATAAGTGGCATTACCTTTAGTCTCACACATGCCTTTTTATCTACTGAGACCTTCGTAAACAGAGTAGACCCAGACGAGTTGACTCATACAGGAGGCGTCTGATCGGGGTATGTTCAAGTTTGCTGATGGAGTTAAATAGATCTGATAATTTCTTCTGTATTCATATATCATCATAAATATTTAGCATATAAATATGCCTTCAATCTGCATTCAGCATCCACTTGGTTAAACGATCTGAATGATTCCGGTTATGGAGTTATATTGTATACAGCTATACAGGTGGCACCTGTTCATGCTATTTAGGTATATAACAACTGTACCAAATAGTTTAAGTCAAATAAAAGGTAATAACTCAGCGTAGTAACTGAATAGCAAAATTAGTGGTTTGAAAAATAACTTGCGGACAATTAGGTTAATATTCATTTGAAACATTCTCTTGCACACAAAAAATATACTGACACAGAGAGCTCAATTATATTTTGCATTTTCAACCACACACACATACACATACTCACGCACGCACGTGCATGCGCGCCTACGCCCGCACGCAGATACATCTCTAGTTGCATTAAAAAACGATTGTTTTACCATGCGCTTTGAATCTGCAAGACGGCATATCACGGTTAATCTCGCGAGAGTCACTAATACCTCGAGAGCAGCGATTGTCGGTTGCGATATTACATTGTGTATAATCACGGTTTTTATGTGTATGATGTTTATACACAAAACTTGTGAAAAATGCATTTACCAAAGATCTGAGTCTGCTCTATTAGCAAATTTGTCAAACGTACCTCTGTTATGACAAGGTTAAATGCCCGTGGTTGCTGAATACAAGACGAAAGTAATGTGAAAAGTTCTCATGTGAACATTGCATTAACACATTCCCTCATATTGACGCTTTTTGACGCCTCTGTAAAAGTCTCTTCTTGACACCATTGTGATAAACAGAGTATTTGCTCCATGGGAGCAGATGCTCTATTTATCACAATGGTTTCAAAATCACACAATTCTAAAATCCTCCTTTTTTATAGTTAATGCTCCTTTTCGGTAGATTTATTCAAAGAGGTTGGGTCTAAAATAGCCTATGAGGGAATGGTTTAAGCTACCATCTGCCTATAAGACATAAAAATCGACGTTGTTTTGTCGCTTATGGTTTGTTTTACTTCATATAACTTTCGGGTTTACACTGTTTTGCATTCTGACGTCATTATGTCGTTTGTTCAAATGCAAAATGTCGAAAGTGTGCAACCAGTGCAATGACCTTTGCACACTGGCACTGCCTTTGACTCAACTATCGGTACATTTCGTGCTGCACCATCATTGTAAATCCTTAGTCAAGGTTCTCTGAGGTCGCGAGCATCTCTATGGAACCATTCTGTGATGAATAAATAAGATTTTGTCTGACTGCTTACACGTTTTCTGCATAACGATAGAGGGTTATGAACCTTTCACTTAAAGTCTTATTAACCAGCGTCCCACAGTCACTACAGTAAAATCCCGATAGTTCAAACAATAAAGCAAGAAGGGTTATCGGTCTTTAAGACAGGTGGCAGCTAAATCCAGTGCCAAAGTCATGCAGAAAGCTCCACTAGGAGCTTTCTGTATGACTTTCACCCTGCATAAAACCACCATTTGCCTAAAGTTATCGATTCTTTGTTGCTATCACTTCTGTGACTTCGAACTATATACTTTTAACTGTATGTATATAATATAAGTTCCCCATTATATTGTAGGCCACTATATTAACACTAAAGACGTGTATTGTTATTGCAAAAACGACCTGACAGGGATGATCAAAGATCAAGGTCACAACAGAAATAGCAGCTAAATAATATATATTCGCTTAGTTCGAGAATGATCATTTCGCACGGATCTGGGCTGCGTGGTCAATGAGAATGGTCACGTGATCAGACGAAGAAACATTGTCAAGAATGTAACTACTAAATGCGTATGAAGCTTTATGTATCAGTAGATGTACGGTAAAACCGCTCTAAACCGGACGTGCAATTTAGTATCTATATCAGTTTTGGAGACAGGTGGCTGCTTAATGCAGAATGAAAGTCATGTAGAAAGCTCCCCTAGGAGTTTTCTGTATGACTTTCACTCTGCATTAAGCAGCGAACTGCCTAAACGTATCTAAATTCTTCTCTACTAGAATTCCGGTTTAGAGGAGGTTTACTGCATTCTGTAAAGATCGTGAAACATTATGAACCAAACAGTGAAGGCCCAGAACAGAGGGCTCCTACACTATCTGATTAAGCCCCTATCAAGGGACAAAAGGTACCAATAGGTTAGTAATATACTACTAGACTGTCTTTTGTCATATCTACCAATAGTTGATGCCACAGATACCAGGAGCGTGACATATTTCTTTCGTGTAGTATATTATACTATGTATTATACTATACGAAAAAACAACTTCAAAACTTTTTTTCTGTCGAAGTGTGATTTCTGAACGTATTTGAAGATGTTTGTTAGTAGTATTTATGCAACTGTCACGCGCCTGGCACCTGTAGTTGATGCATGTTTCTTCTCGAGGTCACTTATTGTATCCCTTGCTTTCCATAACCTCAATAACCTTCTTTACGAAATACTTACCTACCCAATCAACCAGTCTAGAAACAACACGATCAAAGATACCTAGGCCGTTCATAAAGATATAGACATTTTGATTACAGTTAATTCTGCACACAAACCTATCTGTTTGTTAAATGATGTCTCCTATCCCATCCATGAACTGTGGTTTGAATGTTTTCATCACCGCGAAGAGTTTAATCATTGGCAATCTGTTGGCGAATTGCTTTGCAATTTATCTATTTCATCTGGCACACCGGTTATCTAATAGGCTTTCAGCAATGAATAACATGTCATTTTTCCATCTAAGTCGCCCGAAGATGAAAGTACTGGGGATATATATGGTCTCCAGGACAGCGAGGGGACGGGAGAAACGTTTGTTTTAAATTTGTCTGAAATGTACAACAAAACCCCATCCAGAGCGGCCACTTTATAAATTGGGGTATACGTCTTTATAAACAGGAGGTAGCTTAATGCAAGACGAAAGCAGTATAGAAAGCTCCTGCAGGAACTTTCTGCATTACTTTCGTCCTACAATTTAGCTACCATCTTCTATAAGACTCAGACTTAGATATCTTTTTGGTGGTCGCTTTAAAGACGTTTTGCTGTAGTCCAGTCATAAGCAATTGGTTACGTGCATGTCTTACCTGCAAAATGGACATTAACCATTTACCTGTTCAATGTTCATGTACGAAATAATGACGTCATTTATTAGCTGAATTTATTTTCATAATGTGAACGTTCTTGCTCTGACAAACACTATAGAATCAGATCTATATCATGTCATAAGCAACCGGAGCCGACTCTGATCAGACGGCTCCTCTAGGAGCCGTCTGATCTGGGCCTTCTCCGTTTGCAAATGCGTGAAAACATGTTTATACGAGGGGAAAGGTTTAACAAACAGACCAGAAGAGCCCCGTAAGAGTCTGCACTGTTTGATTCGCCATTCAGATGTCATGTTTTATTCTGACATTAATTTTATTTAAAACCAGGTGCTCTTTTATAATAAAAAGTCAAACCTGAAATTTTCTACAGCCGGTACAGAATGGGGGTCCCTCGTCTCGTTAACTCTTTTGCTACCAATGGCGAATCTCCGATTACCATATTGCCTGACCAAGATGCGACGCAAAGTAACTCGGCCAATTATCCGGATCCAAATTGTTTGATGATGTTTAAGCAAAAAAGGAAGACAGTTATAAAATTGAAAAATGAAGCCGAGTACAGAATTTGAAGACGACAAAAATGTGAAACGAAAGAGTTACTGCATGGTCAGGTCTGACAAATTGATGCTATTACACAAATGGAACAAGACTATTTTCATTAATTGTATCCATTGCATGTTACTTATTTTCCTTACTTATACTCACATTCGTTAACGTGATAATGTACAATGACTCACGTGCGGTTTTTGCATAAGAAAAAAAAGATAAATGAGTGGTAGGTAAAAATGTCAATTTGGTTTTTTTTTAATTTCGGATTAAACTAAATGATATTGCTTTAGGGTCTGTCAAGTGTTACGAGGTGATGAGGCTAGGATTTCTAACTACAAAGCTTCGAGTGTATAAGGCGTTGAGTATTAATCATTTCGAATTACCGGAAATGCTTAACATTTCAAATGACTTTATCTAAACAGAATGTGTATCAAATCCACGCTGATAATACCTTAATACCCCGGGTAGATTTAAACCTTAAATGTTCGAGAATGAATCGGTTATGTCATTTGCAAACAGTTTGGATGTAGATGAGACGTCCAGTAACTGGTCCTCTCACCTCCACCCAGACTGTTTGACACTTGGATTAAGTAGGTTTTGAGAAAGAAATCGTACGTATCTTCTGTTTTGAATCAGGCAGACGACAAACAGTTGAGTTCGCTACATATTAATGAAGCGGTGGTTATTACCGCGTGATGGCTCATCGCACGAGTGTTTGACCTTAACTTCTCTGTTGCATTAATTCTTTCGCTGCTGATGTAGCATCTTAGTTTGGATCCAGATAAGACGCCAAGTAACTTAGCGTGAGTGTGACCTTGGTAATTGGTTTTGAAAGAAAATGGGAGAAAATTAAAGAAACTTAAATTGTACCAGACGATAATTTTTGCAGACGACAATATTT
This sequence comes from Azorinus chamasolen, assembly GCA_963576725.1. Taxonomy (NCBI): domain Eukaryota; kingdom Metazoa; phylum Mollusca; class Bivalvia; order Cardiida; family Solecurtidae; genus Azorinus; species Azorinus chamasolen. The sequence goes on from OY755243.1 coordinate 35,642,823, forward strand.
GGAAGAGAAAGAGTTGGTGGGGTGACAGTTTCGATCAAGATCAAGTCTAGAATAGATCTAACTCAACACCTGAAATAAATTCACTCACCCAGACGCCCATTATGTAACATATAAAAAAAAATCACCGAACTGTATTGACTTAATACAAACAAGCGACATTTTGCCTAAAAGGGGGCAGACTACACTTTTATTAAAGCGACATTCTCAGGGCATTGCCCATAAATATTGAGGCGACAGCCCCGTTTGAACTGTTAAGCGGTGCTAAATCCAGGTGCTTGTCTTTATTGGGAGCTATAACAATCAATAAAATCTCTCAAATCTTTTTTGATAATCTCTAAATATGTAATAAATTTGCTCCAAATTGCTGATTTAATCGCCTGAAATAATGATAAAGCCTAGCGATAAAACGCACTTGAAACTGTGGGGAAAAACAGACGATAAAACCATATATGCCAAACACATGCGATGTACATCATAGACGAGGCGACTGTCTGACGAAAGATCGACCTACTGAAATCATCGTACGTTCTTAACATACGACGATTCAAGTTGAGGTTGTTATGTGTTAGAACCTACGGTTTTCACTTTTGTTAGCTGGTTTAATGTACACTAGAAAGTACATGTATGGTCATCTTGGCTAAACGAGAAGAAGCTACAGTAAAACCTCTATATAACGACCACTAAACTAAATCAAGTATTTTGTGTTAAAGGCAGGTGAATGCTTAAAGCAAGGTGAAAGTCAAACAGAACGCTCCTGTAGGAGCATTCTTGTTTTACTTTCACCTTGCTTTAAGCATCCACCTGACCAAAATACCAACTAATTAACACAATTTAGTGGTCGTTATAGAGAGGTTTTACTGTATTTCAGTACTGAATAAACACACTGGACAAGTCTATCTCACACTGGACTAGTCTATCTCACACTGGACAAGTCTATCTCACACTGGACTAGTCTATCTCACACTGGACTAGTCTATCTCACACTGGACTAGTCTATCTCACACTGGACTAGTCTATCTCACACTGGACTAGTCTATCTCACACTGGACTAGTCTATCTCACACTGGACTAGTCTATCTCACACTGGACTAGTCTATCTCACACTGGACTAGTCTATCTCACACTGGACTAGTCTATCTCACACTGGACTAGTCTATGGTTGTTTAATGGTAGAGTCCATATAGTATGGAATGGTAAAATTTGCTAGAGGATTCTACGCTTGGTCTACACTACAGATGACAGTGCACTCGTTTCAACTATTATGAGTGTTAAATCATGTCTAACGATAATTTATGTCATATGACGGACCCTGATTATGGTTCCTTTTAAGGAGCAGTTGGTCTTGGTTTACACTGTTCGCTTCAGAAATAATTTCCCCAAGTTGCACAACGTCTTAAAGTCAGAAAGTTCCTCTTTGGGAGCTCCATGTATTACTTTTGTCCTGCATTAAGCTACTCAAACCAATAGTTAGGCTTCATTTAAAGGCCTCTTATGACAGGAGTTACACACGCTATTAAAGACATTCAAGTTCCGTTCCTTTGCCCTTTACCTCATGAATATCAATTAGCTGAATTGTTATAATAGTACATGAACACAATATTGTTTTACCTTGGCATAAACTATGGAATAAGATCTATAACATTAAGAACAGACCTTGATCAGACGACTCCTATGGGAATTGTCTGATCTGGGTCTTCTCTGTTTTCAAATGCGTCAAAAAAGTCCAAAAAGGGTCCTCGTGAGGCAAAGGGTTGACCCTTTCCTTCATACAAACGTGTTTTCACGCATTTGTAAACAGAGTAGGCACGGATCTGGCCGCTCCTATATGAGCCGTCTGATCAGTGTCTGCTCTGTTTGCTAATTGAATTTGATAGTTCTGTTTCTTTACTTTCTAAAATGGCTACATTGTCCCACCTTCAATATTTCATTATAACTATCTTGTCCAAGAATATTCAGTAGGTAATCAAAATTAGAATAAGCATAGAATAGGGAAATGGTTAAAGGAGTATAGGGTCCACATAAGTCCCTCTGTTATATACGAGGTCCCGTCCTTTCCAATGTGATATTAGATGGATTTTGTCACATATCAAGCGTCTATCTTTTGAATACAAAGATACATACATAATTTTCTTCTTAACCGTTTAGACCGTGAATATATCATGTAAACACTAATGCTACTATAACTATTAATCAACAGAATATTCAAATACTTCATAAGCAAATAGACCAGACCTTGCTCAGACGGCACCTACAAGTCTACTTTCATTAAAGGCGCCAAAAGGTGTATCGTATCTATGGAGTAAAGAGGATAAAACATAATGTTGTTATTTTCTGTATTTGTTTAGCATATTATCGTAAATCACGGTGCAAGGTTCATTTCGTAACTAAGACCCACGTCTTTCTATCTAAAACCACATCCTGCTACTTGCGACATGATTGGCGATACAAGTAAATTGAGTCCAGGTAACATGTCGAGTCATTCCAAACTATATATGTTAACCGTTTCCCTGTTCTATATTTATTTCAAATTTCAATACCTACTGAATATTCATGGACACAATAGTTATAATTAAATATAGAAGATGGAACATTGTATCTGTTTTAAAAGCTTAAGAAACAGATCTATCAAAGACCATTAGCAAACTGAGCTGACCCTGATCAGACGGTTCCTATAGGAGCCGTCTGATCTTGGTCTACCCTGTATGCAGATGCATGAAAAGGCGATTATATGAAGGAAGGTACATGGGAGTTTGATTTTACAAAAATACTTAATAAATGGCATTCACAAAACACCTAAGCATGCATAACACGTTATTAGTACCACAAGAAAGTATATTATAATATTTCATGTTGTTTTATAATGATACCAGTATCAATGGTGGGCCGTGTATTTCATGTCTCGGTCATATTTAGTCAAGCGCAGAAAGATTTGGCGGGGAAATCTCAGTTGATTATATATAGACCATGACACAAACTTAAAGATTCAAATATTAATGTTAAGATACTTATTATATTTAATTTATTGGGGTTTTTTTTTCCACATCAAACTCTGATGTCAGCCTTTAACATAAATCAAGCATGTAACTACATATCATTTGAACCATTGACTGGAAATCCGCTTGTTAGTTTTTGCTACATATTTAGAAAGCAACCCTCCCCGGAAGTTGTCCTGGGGTTAAACTATATAGAGCCAATGATGACCCTTTCCCTGTTGAATATTCATGCAAAAAATAATGAGATCAATTTTCGTAATGGCTTATGTACACATGATGTTTTTGTATTAGTAGAAACGGTGGATCTTTCATAAGCAAATAACATATCTTAATCAGACGGTTCCTACATGATCTGTTTGATCTGGATCTATTCTATTTGAAAAGACATGAAAACTACGTATGAGGGAAATGGTTAAATCCTAATTCTCCACCAAACCTTATTACGAATTGCGTCTCGAAGAAACCACGCTACATGGTCGACATATTTTTCTGCATTGCTTTCACCCTGCATTGAGCAGCCGCCTGTATTGCTTTCATCCTGCATTGAGCAGCCACCTATCTGCATTTGCTTTCACCCTGCATTGAGCAGCCACCTGCCTAAAAGTATCTAAATTCTTCTCTACTAGAATTCTGGTTTAGCGGGGTTTTACTGTACCCTTGTTTGTATATCATATTCAATCAATCCGACCTACTGTATATCACCGTTATCACATTCAGGTCGAGTTATTATTAATTATTAAAGAGGACCCAGATCTAAATCCAGTCTGATTGCAATAACGTGGACGATAGTATTTATCGTATAAACGTGTCCACCATATGTTTCAAATTGATTATATCAAAGGAGAGACCCAACCAAACATACGTTGACAGGTTTCTCATACAATTACCCCAACCACATCAAAGATCAGGTAAATCTTTTTTCATAAGATTGTTCAAACATTTAATCAAAAGTCTTCACAGTATAAACATCCCCACAGCTGCGAGGCTTGTGTTCGCCTGTCCTATAGGATGAAAAAACACGGTTAAATAAACTGATTTACATCTTGTATTGTCACGTTCCTGACCTTTGAATGCAAGAAAGAGTGTATGGACATTTGGAAACAGTGTAGACCAAGATCAGACTGCTGCAAGTGGCACCCTTAGATCAAAGTGTGCAGTATTTGGCATTCCAAATCCTCTGCAAATTATATACTTTCATACTGAATGGACTTTATCAGTAACCGATGTTGTCTCATTCCCCTTTGGGCACTCAACGAATGAAAGGGTTAATTTGTTCTATTAATCTGTGTCTCGATCATGTTCAATATCATTTCAATCATGTTAATCAGCAAGGATTTGCTTGACAAGGAAACGCATTTTGATTTATGCAGCTTGTCAATTGTTTTTAAACCCTTAGCCATGAATATTCATGACGGGAATATCGACATCATGAATATTCATTAGCTGACGTTTTAAAAGAATGAATTAAATCAAGAATGTTTGGCCAATAGAAAAACTAGAATCAGATCTATATTATTCAATAAGCAGACAGAGCAGACCAAGATCAGGCGGATCCTATAGGAGCCGTCTGATCTGGGTCTCCTCTGTTTGCAAAAGCCCAGATAAGCGTTATATCAAAGGATTACAGAAACACAGCCAATGCACTGCCGAAGCACTTGGTGGCTTTGTCGTTGGGAAGTCATGGTTTTGAAGACCACTTCGACATCTTTAGAGCTAGCAGCACTGAAGTGCAGAACAGAACAGATCCTTTGAACCTTGTTAACGCTTGCAATCTGATCAAACGCCATAACCATGTCAATAAATTTGACGTTTCCCGTTAAAGCACGGACATATTCCATGACTCTTTGGTGCCAGACACACGTTGGAATCCGTTTGCGATGCTCTTGTACGGTTCTTAACACATTTAAGCATAATTTTCCAAGTGTATTCGCCCAAATATGTATAATGAACCATTCCATTTCATTTCATGGGGGTGTACTGATATAATTCTACTGTGCCAGTGTGACCTTTGGATAATGATTTTAAAAACCGATAGACATAAATCATGTTCAATGAATTCGAATTCAAAGCGGCGTTAGATCGAAATACCATGACGTACCCCCATGATTCTAAAAGAGGGTCAACGTCCTGTTGACTCTAAGTCAATTACCAGGTCCGTACTTGGACAATCCAAAGGCTCTCACAGTTTTGAAAGCTACCATTGCAATAAGCGACGTTTTTATTTACGTTGAAAGTACATTATGGTCGCCAGCGACATCACGACACTGCGGACATGACACTGTACGTCTGGTGACAGAAAGGCACCGTCTAGAGTTATTCCGGTACATAGGTCGTAAATGTCGTGACCTACTTTCAACTTTGTTTCGTATTTTTATAATTAAATTTTGTCATACGTACAGGATTTTTGCATTTGTGTCAAAGATTACCTTTGATATCAGTAATGTAAAAAAAATTACAACACCACCATCTTCTCGTATTTAACCTACTTGTCCCCAGTGTCCTGTGTTGGGGCATACACTTCCGAAGTACACATCGGTAACTGAGTTCTTGCAGAAGCAGTAAATAGTTCTTCATATTTTGACATGCGCATGTTGACAATTCATATTTGAACACGTTCAGCAACAAAATGGGACTTAACCCTTCGCTTGCTGAATCTTAAAATATATTTCTCCTTCTTTACCCATGCCCTGTTGTATAATTACATATATCTTCATTGTGTACAAGTATTTCGCTCTGCAATCACTGCTGTGGAGTTCACTGGTTGCACAATTAACTTGTAAATAGTGCAGGCCCTGATGAGACAGCTCCTGCAGGAGCTGTCTCATCTGGGTCTTCACTATTTACAGGTACGTATATTGACGTGAATAGCAAGCGAAGGGTTAACCCTTTAGCAAATGAATATTCATGTCGAAAGACATGACAACATGGATGGTTATTGGCTGGGTTTTATAGTGGTATGAGCACCTGTTTTGGCCATGGTAGAAATTCCTAGATTCCTAATGTATGTGATTCCGTAATCAAATATAACAGACCATAATCAGACGGCCTCTACAATAAATGCGCGAAAAGGAGTTTATACCGGGTAATCAAAATATATGATACACACTACTAGCTTATGATAAATTATAATCATTGTCTCTATCCCAATAACATGCCATCATTAAGCCTCTCCTGGTGTTTCACTGTTCTTCTGTATGTCTTCTCGCATGTAGTTGTACCAAACAGTCCGTATAACATCTGCGTGTCTGTATACAGTTAAACCTCTCTAAACCGGACGTTAAATGTGGTAATAATGTCGATCTTGGAGCCAGGTGGTAGCTTAATGCAGGGTGAAAGTCATGCAGAAAGCTCCTCTAGGAAAGCTCCTCTTCTTTCACTCTGCATTAAGCAGCCACCTGCCTTTTGTATCTAAATTCTTATCTTCTAGAATTCCGGTTTAGAGTGGTTTTACTGTATGTGTCCTGACCGTCTAAATGTATGTATACGTGCCCTAACAGTACGTGTCCCAGCAGTCTAAATGTATGTATACGTGTCTTAACAGTACGTGTCCTAACAGTCTTATAAATGTATGTCTACAAAAATGCGTATCTATGGAATAAAGGGATTATCTATTTGTCTGTCGGTCTGTATGTCAGTCTGTGTTCCTTTTGTCTGTTTGTCTGTCTTTCCACAACCACTATGCAGTCCTAACTTTGTCTACCTTCCTATCTATAACTATTTGTCTGTTGTTTTGTTCGTTCGTTCTTTCTTACAGTATCCCATTACTCACTATACCTACCAACATGACCTTATCAGCCAGTGCGACAGAGTGACAGCGGACAATATACGAACAATTATAACAGTATCAAATTATTGTAACCGACCGCTGTGTTTACTTATCAATTCCGGTCCAAAGGATGCGTTAAATTAGTTGACAGTTCACCGTGACACTGTCCAGACTAATGTCTTTCCCCTTACCACCGTATTTGTGTTATCAAGATCTTCTATAGAAAAATAGTTTCGATCCAAACCAAGAATATTTAGCTAAGACCTTTGACGTGTTTTCAACGCCTGTTTGGAAGACCATCAAAACAATTGCAACGGTAACATGTCTTTCGATACATTATACCGAGATTTTCATATCCTAATAAGTTTCAGGACATTCATTGAATAAAATGGACTCAGCATTACAGTTTTCTGCTAAGCCTATCATACGGCTAGTTGGGTCAGGCATAACATGGTGACTGTGGTCCTCTATATAGACTTACACAGTCGCCTGGCTGACGAGACCGACGTCAGCACATTGTGTTAATGTACCGTGTGCCCGAGCGAACATGGAACAACATTTGGAATTACAATAAAACTTACCGACCTTTTAATAAATATATTCTGAATATGGGTGATCCCTCGAAAGCAAAAGTAGAAATGCAAAAAGAGCTATTTAAAACTTTTAAGCACGGGTAGATGTTTAATGCAGGGTAAAGGTCACGCAGAAAGCTCATCTGGGAGCTTTCTGTGAGAGTGTTACCCTGCATTAAGCTGTTATATGATATGATATCTGTCTTATAGACCGATAAGTATTCTTATTTGTGTGTTCGGATTAACAAGGTTTTAATGTGAATTCTGAGGGGGTCTAGGCAAAACTATTATATAACCACATACAGTAAAATCCCTCTAAACCGGTTGTTATATTTAGTATAAATATAGGTCTTGGAGACAGGTGACAGATTAATGCAGGGTGAAAGGCTTTCAGAAAATCCTCTATGAATTCCACCCTGCATTATGCAGCCACCTGCCTAAAATTATCTAAATTCTCCGGTTTACAGGTTTTTTTTCTGTGCTACTCTTAATTAAGCCATGATTTATTTACTTTAATTAAGCCTTAATTGGTGCCTACTAGAATGTGCGATAACTTCAACTATCCGCCTACATAGTCATATAGATATGACTTACGATAAATGTAAGACGGACCCATTTGAGGGTAATACCTAATAAGACAAACGATGGCGCAATCCTTCCACCAGAATGACTTGAACATTTCTTGTATTATACTTTATATTTACTTTTCAAGCTAATATCCGATGAAGTGGTAGAACAGTGTCTACTCTATCTGTGGTCTGACCCCATAACCCTTAACCTGCTGAATTAGAACGGTGTCTACTCTATCTGTGGTCTGTCCCCATAACCATTAACCTGCTGAATAATTAAAACTGGCTCCTTCCTTTTCTGAATATTTATTAAACAAAAATTCTGTAAATTATATCACTGACGAAAATGATTTTCATGACAAACAGTGCAGACCCAGGTCAAAGGGTTCCTCAAGGAACCCTTTGACATGGGTCTACACTGTTTGCAACCTCCTCATATACTCGGCCCCTCACATTAAGGATTAACCTTAAGCTTTAAAAGCAAATATTAGCCCGCTCAAAACTAGGCCTGACTCGTTAAAAACATAAGCTATACATGTAGTATCTTTTTTCAAACAACCCGAGTGTCAAACAGTTTGGATCCTAATGAGATGCCGATTTACTCTGTGTCTTATTTGGATACAAACTGTTTGAAAAGATTATCACAAAGTTGCCAACAGCATGCAGTGGGTTTTACCTCTAAATTAGACAAATCTGAATTTAAAGTTTGGATTAAAACCAGAGGCTCTGATCACGGTTCAAAATGTTTCACCTTAAGATTCTGGCAGTTACAACAGTGTTCCATCCTGCATAAGGTGACATTTTCGAAACAGGCTATGTTTTATTCATCCAAAGGTACAATTGTTAAAAGAAGATTATTTTGGTAGGCATAAACAGACATACCGTCTAGAATCAAGTGTCCTTGAATACTTTTGAAAACCCAACACTTGATATGTGCCAAGTGGGTACTACTCTTTAATGACAGAACGCCCTAAATACCGTACCATGCTACATTCATTCTCATCTCGAGCATACATTTGTTCACTATTTACACAGTATGCGAGAGAAAATGTTTGTTTTCTTAAGTAAGCATGTACGCATACATGCATGAGCCTTGCTTTAACCCTTTCCCTGGTCTATGTTTATTAAAAAATTCAATACCTAATTAGTATTCATGGACACAGTAGATATAATGAAATATGGAAGGTGGAACATTGTAGCCATTTCACGAAGTAAAGAAACGGATCTATCTAATTCCATTAGCAAACAGAGCAGACCATGGTCAGATGACTCTTATAGGAGTCGTCTGATCTGGGTCTACTCTGTTTGCAAATGCATGGCAGCACGTTTATATGAGGGAAAGTGTTAAGCAAATATTTCATTCAAGATAAAAACCCAAACGTAGTGGGACCTATTCGTCCGTCTGTATTGTGTCACCTATGGGAACATGTTCGTTCGTCTGTCTTGTGTCACGTATGGAGACCTGTTCGTTCGTCTGTCTTGTGTCACGTATGGGGACCTATTCGTCCGTCTGTATTGTGTCACCTATGGGAACATGTTCGTCCGTCTGTCTTGTGTCACGTTAGGGGACCTGTTCGTTCGTCTGTCTTGTGCCACGTATGGAGACCTGTTCGTTCGTCTGTCTTGTGTCATGTATGGGGGCCTGTTCGTTCGTCTGTCTTGTGTCGCGTATATGGAGACCTGTTCGTTCGTCTGTCTTGTGTCACTTATGGGGACCTGTTCGTCCGTCTGTCTCGTGTCACGTATGGAGACATGTTTGTTCGTCTGTGTTGTGTCACGTATGGAGACCTGTTCGTTCCTCTGTCTTGTGTCACGTATGGGGACCTGTTCGTTCCTCTGTCTTGTGTCACGTATGGGGACCTGTTCGTACCTCTGTCTTGTGTCACGTATGGATACCTGTTCGTTCGTCTGTCTCGTGTCACGTATGGAGACCTGTTCGTTCCTCTGTCTTGTGTCACGTATGGATACCTGTTCGTTCATCTGTCTCGTGTCACGTATGGAGACCTGTTCGTTCCTCTGTCTTGTGTCACGTATGGATACCTGTTCGTTCGTCTGTCTCGTGTCACGTATGGAGACCTGTTCGTTCCTCTGTCTTGTGTCACGTATGGGGACCTGTTCGTTCGTCTGTCTTGTGTCACGTATGGAGACCTGTTCGTTCGTCTGTCTTGTGTCACGTATGGAGACCTGTTCGTTCGTCTGTCTTGTGTCACGTATGGAGACCTGTTCGTTCCTCTGTCTTGTGTCACGTATGGGGACCTGTTCGTTCGTCTGTCTTGTGTCACGTGTGGACACCTGTTCGTTCGTCTGTCTTGTGTCACGTATGGGGACCTGTTCTTTCGTCTGTCTTGTTTCACCTATGGTGACCTGTTCGTACGTCTGTCTTGTGTCACGTATGGATACCTGTTCGTTCGTCTGTCTCGTGTCACGTATGGAGACCTGTTCGTTCCTCTGTCTTGTGTCACGTATGGATACCTGTTCGTTCATCTGTCTCGTGTCACGTATGGAGACCTGTTCGTTCCTCTGTCTTGTGTCACGTATGGATACCTGTTCGTTCGTCTGTCTCGTGTCACGTATGGAGACCTGTTCGTTCCTCTGTCTTGTGTCACGTATGGGGACCTGTTCGTTCGTCTGTCTTGTGTCACGTATGGAGACATGTTCGTTCGTCTGTCTTGTGTCACGTATGGAGACCTGTTCGTTCCTCTGTCTTGTGTCACGTATGGAGACCTGTTCGTTCCTCTGTCTTGTGTCACGTATGGGGACCTGTTCGTTCGTCTGTCTTGTGTCACGTGTGGACACCTGTTCGTTCGTCTGTCTTGTGTCACGTATGGGGACCTGTTCTTTCGTCTGTCTTGTTTCACCTATGGTGACCTGTTCGTACGTCTGTCTTGTGTCACGTATAGGGACACATAGGGATGGATGCTTTGTCCTGTAGGAGTCGTCTAAACAGGGTCTGCTATGTTTGCTTCTGGGAATTATATAGATTTTATTCTAGGTTTTGTCACATTGTCAAATATTGTCAGTATATAAAATCAGCTAATATTTCCTGGTCGTTGTCGGGGAGTATATTGTAAAGTTAACCGTTGATTGGATATTATAAAGGCGACACCAGATGTTACGACAAAATAAGCCACAGGAAATGGATGCCATTGTCGGTTGCTGTATCCCCCTCATAAGTCCATATAAGCACAGTGTTATCAGTCACGGGGGGAAAGGAAGTTGAGATAAGTATAATTATCTCCCTTAGAGGACAGGACGTTGTCATCTGACTGGAAAATGCCGTCTGCTACATTCACACAATACTTTTAAACCTAGGAATATTTAAATCTAATTTGAATAATGAATGTTCAAACGTTTTTATTCTGACCTGACGCAGAATCACGAGACATATGATCAGAATCCACACCATTTGTCACTGTGTCAGTTGAGAGTCACCAGAGTCAGGGAAACATGGACTTGTTTCACGGTGGACTTGGGGTGAAGTTTATACCGCGTGTCAGATTAAAGGATGATAAATTTTATTTTCGAGGACATTTAACTGTATCTTGGGTCCTTAGCTCTTCCTCTGCCATTGTACTATACTCTTCAAATTTTGCCGTCTGCTATATTTTTTTCAAATTAATGTTTTCTTCATTTTCTCTTTAAAATACAAGCAGAATGACAAACAGATTGGATCCTGATGAGACACAGAGTTACTCGGCGTCTCATGTGGATCCAAACTGTTTGCATAGGTCATCACTGATTTGTCCTTGGCAGTGACAGAGTTCAGCCACTCCTTGGACAAGATAATTCGTTTAAGGTCTATCCATCGTATAGATACGCTCGTAGACTGTGACAATGTCGCTTTTTATCACTGTTGCTGCTGTTTGTGGTCAAGGCACTAAAACTTTATGTCCCAATCGTTAACCATTGATCTTGTAGAGACGCATTTTTGACGCCTTTGCAAAACAGAGTAGATCAAGATCAGATGGTTCCCATAGGAGCTGTCTGATCTGTGTCCACTTTGGTAGATTATGAAATAATATAGATCTGATAATGCAATTTCCGTCGTGACCAAAACATCGTGTGTTTTATATGTTATTATATAAAAACAAAATCTAATAAATATCCATGCATTCGTGTGTTCTAACATCAATATGCATTAAGTGAAAGGTCGACTAAAAACGTTTAGTTTCTTTGAATGTTCTGATTTATATGACATGGGTCCTATTTGTTCACTTGCTCCTTTTAAATGTACGGTAATTCGGCGTGTGTTAAGCTGTAAGCCATGCGTTTCTGTCTGCGATTTGTCTGGCCTCTTTGCAGTTTGGATGCTATGGCTTTATCTGGCCTCTTTGCAGTTTGGATGCTATGAAATTTGTCTGGCTTGTTTGCGATTTGGATGCTATAACATATGTCTGGCCTGTTTGCCTATGACTACTTGGTGATTTGAAAAGGGTTTTTTTTTAGAAAAAATCGAAACTAATCCAAGTTCAGCTGCAAACAAATTGGATGTTGAGACTCAGTTAAGTGTTGAAGGTCTTAACCCTTATCGAGGTAAGCAGGTGGGTTTGCATGAGTCCGAACCAAATGTCGACTCACTCAGAGTCTTATCAGAAGTCAAGCGGTGTATTACCATGGCGATACTTTGAAGAAAGAAGAAGAGAATAGATATAACGTTCAAAACTTCAACAAACATGAGTTTAAGTTTTACACCACTTTTATCAGCTGGATAACGGTTTAACCTTTAGCCTGCCATGGGTGCATGAGTGAATACCTATGCAAACAGTTTGGAACCAGATGAGACGCCGAGTAACTCGGCGTCTCATCGGGATCCAAACTGTTTGACTCGCTGTATGCATTTTGGTAGACAACTTGATTACAGCTTGAATTTTGAAAATCTAGTACGTGAAAAATTCTGCTCAGCAGGATAAAGGTTAAGAGTGATATTAGCCCTCTAATATTAACAAATATTGACTACTTAAACTTAAGAATGTCCTTTACGAATGAATATATAACGAGCCACTAATGTCCTTTACAAACCGTGTAGAGTCTCTAGAGGAACCCTCTCATCAGGATCTGCACTGTTTGTCATGTTAAACGTTTCTTTAAAAAAAAGTTAAATATTCACAATAAGCTTGGTCCGTTTGATCTTTGGAATAGTCCATTTGAAAACTCAGCATTGTAAGGCTTAATGACATTTGGAAATAGTTAACATACAAATGAGACATCTAGTATCGCATTAGGAAAAGGGTTGCCGCTCAGATGACAGTTTAATGAGAGACGGCGAGTGAAAAGGAGTGAGATAGACATACAGACAACAAGAAAGAAAGAAAGAAAGAAGAAAGAAAGGGAGAACAACAATAAATTGATGGGTCGAGCGGGAGAGTTTCGGGAGAGAATCCCTTGTACAAATGAAACTATTGACATTTTTGTTCGAAACTTTGCAAAAGTTTTATTAATTGGTTGCCTCTTGTCAGGAATCAGTATTCATCTCATATGTCACTGCGGTAACATTCAACTTCGAGATAGCAAATAGTGTTGATTCAGATCATTTCCGGTGTTTGGAATATGACGTTTGGTCTGGGTCTATGCTCTTTGCCCTGTATGGGTGGTTTTCCTTTAGCAGGGTTCAACTGCTTTATGGCGTTGATAGCAAACACTTTATATGAAGATGGGCGACACATTTTATAGTATTATTGACGATGGTATACATGTGGACAGATATGAACCTCTTTAGTGAGAGATAGAGAATGATGGAACTACAGGTGAAGCTCCCTAAAACGACCATTTAATGAATAATCATAGGTGACTTTAAATGCAGGTGGTTGCTTAATGCAGATCGAAAGTAATGCTAAAGGAGCCGTCTAATCAGGGTCTGCTCTGTGTGTCAATGCTATTTGATAAGTCTGTTCCTTTACTTTCTAAAATAGCCACACTGTTCTACCTTCCATGTATAATTATGACTATTTTGTCCATGAATATTCAGTAGGTATTGCAATTTGAAATAAAGATAGAACAGGGAAAGGGTTAAGCTCCCATCTGCTTTGATACCCAGATTTATTCTTCGTTTTGGAGGTCCCAGTTTGGGGTTGGGGTTACTGTATATAATGTCCTTTATGTGTTTGGATGACTTTTGCTAACAGTTTAGATCCTGATGAGACGTCAATAGATTCGGCGTCTGATCAGGGTCAAAACTGTTGACAATTCTCATCACAATTAGGCCATTCCCAATGTCGTGTAGTTACTATTCTTTTAAATAAAAGTGGATGGCTTCCTCACAAGAAACATCAAACTACTCAAGCCGGGATTCGTACCACAATGGCAAGGGCCTTAGTGATTATCAGTCGAAGACCATAATTACTCGGATATGGATGCGCGATCTTAGAAAGAAACTAATTACAGAGCTATACAGACAGATAAGGGTGTGTACCTAAATACTAAAATCGTCATTTCTCCACCAAACCCTATAATGTGACCATTCTTTAGAATCGTCTCGAAGAGACGATTCTAAAGAGTGGTCACAGTATAGGTTTTAAAATAAGGGGGAGGGGGTGTTTAATTCTTGAATATGTTTTCACTTACGTATCTTATCTGGAGCTCTGCACAAAATCTTTGAAAAAAAAGAATATAGCGACCACATAAAGAATAAACACGGGGCCTATAAGAACAGGTGGTTGCATTAGCAGGACCAAAATAATTCAGAAAGCTTATAGCATTAAAAACGCAGAAAAATACTTATTTTGGGAGGTCGCTGTTTACTGGTTTTACTGTAGGTAACATATGCAGTAATAAATCACAATGAAATAAATTTCAATATAACAAGCTGATGATCATTCGGTGTCCTGAACAAAAATTACAACCTACCATATATCTTTGTAATTTGGTCAGTCGGTTCACATGTTTTTCCTTATCTGTCAATTCGAGTTAACGCTGTTTGTATTCACTGATATGCCTGTTTATAAATTTCAACCAAGAAGTCATGTGCCTGGTCAGTTTGACCAGTGGTCAATTTGATCTTGTAAATAATGTTTAAAAGCTTTAAGTCTGTCCACCCCTGCCACTGTGTGTGTGGCTCCTTGATACCAATTGGTTTTAATTCGACAAGACGTCAAAGAACTCGGGCATTAATTAGGATTGAACATGAATAACATGTTTGTTGTAAAAAAAATTATGAAATATGGACAAACATGGATTTTAGAACTGAAGCAGGTGCCAGACTGTTTTACAGACAATTTCAAGGTGGTCAAGGGGTTAAACCTCATAACGCTGAATTTTCAAATGGACATTTCCAAAATTCAAACAGGTCAAGCTTATGGTGAATATTTGGGATTTTTTCTAAAGAAAAGTATGACATGACAAACAGTGTAGACCCTGATGAGAGGGGTCCTCTAGGAGCCCTCTCATCTGGGTATACACTGTTTGCAAAGGACAATAGTGACTCGTGCCCCGCACTGTAAAGGGTTAATGGTATGTTATAAAGGCAAGCCCGCTTGACCGGGTGCCCGGAAATAGCCGACTCGGGCAAATAAATAAACTGTCCTCCAAACTGACATTAGTTCAAAGGTGTCCTCACGGAATTGTCCGGTGGAAAAGTCTTCACTCGGGACAAGAAAGTGTCAACAGCAGAGCAAAGTCATACTTAGGATGTACTTACAGAAGCAATTCATTTACTTTTGATTGTAATATATAATATGCAATTTCATTTGTCTTACTGGCTGGCTATCTGTCTTGCTGGTTGGCTGACTTTCTGGCTTTCTGTTAGCTGACTGACTGACTGCTGGCTGATTGGTTGATTGATTGACTGACTGATTGGCTGACTGTTCGGATCGGTTGTCTGTCTGTATGTCTGTCTGTCTGCCTTTGTCTGTCTGTCTGTCTGTCTGACGGTCTGTCTGTCTGTCTTTGTCTGTCTTTGTCTGTCTGTCTGTCTGCCTGTCAGTCTGTATGTCTGTCTGAAATCTGTATGTCTGTCTGTATCTGTCTGTCTGTCTGTCTTTGTCTGTCTGTCTGTCTGTCTGTCTGTGTTGCTGACTTTATATCTATTCGCGCTTGTCCTTTAACTTTCCATCTGACTGTACACCCCCTCTCTACATGTCGTTAAATTTACCAATAAAAGTATTGAGCCGGGCGTATATTCATTTTTCCACTAAACATTTCATTCAACCATTTCCTTTATATAATCGCCCCTTTTCACCCTTTTACAAACAGAGTAGACCCAGATCAGGCGGCTCCTATAGGAGCCGTCTGATGAGGCTCTGCTCTGTTTGTTTATGAGCTTATAATGCATGCATCGGACTATACGCAGTTTCTACCAATACTAGGATCTGTTCTGTTCTGTTGTTCTTTTACCAAAGATGTGTCTTTTATGTATATAAATATTCAGCTAATAAATGTCATCATTTCTTACATTAATATTCATCAAGGAAAGGATAAATTAAAATCACAATTAGAAACTATAGTCAGCTGTACATTATCCAGCCCCGCCCCGCACATCTCTCCGGGGTTTCATTGCTATATTTTACCACAAGCATAAGACTGTCAGCAAATCCATTAATTGCACAGGGGGCTAAATCAGCAAACTGGATGTAACATTCATAATATGCACTTAAAAACCTATAATTTGCGGTTGCCCGTTCACATTTCAATGTTGCTTGCCACAGCGAGAAGTTAAACCTAGTTTTGTAAATCAAATGTATGTTATTTCATCAAACAGAGCGTCATTTAGTACGAACTAGCCTGACCTACCCTTGCACTGACATGGGCTTTAAATCATCTCCCGGGAAGAATTGAAACACCCATGCGGTTTGGATGGTGAAAAATGATCCATTCTTATCCAAATCACACATTCGTTACGTGAATTTTTCATAAAATATATTTAGTACATTCCACAATATAAATGACATTTGGATTTCATTTTCAAACAGTATGGATCCAGATGAGAAGCAATGTAGCCAGGTGTCTCAGCAGCACCTAGATTGTTTGACATTGGATATTCACTTAACCCTTTCCTTGATATAAACGCCTTTTCGCGCATTTGCTTTGTTTTTAATTAAGCAGTTGCTATAAGAGGCCCCAATGTACTGTAGTCACTATACAGGAACAGAAAGTGCAGATCCCGGGTCACACGACGCTTGTACGAAGGCATTGGTCTGACTCTTCATTGTCTGCAACTGCCTTAGAACCCTTTCCAGGCATTGCTGTCCCAGTCTTACCTTTCGCGTAAAATGAAAACCCCCAACCTTTTTGCACTTAACCTTATGTCCTGTTATCAGTCAGGTGATGGCCTAATGCAGGACGAAAGTAATACAAAAAGCTCCATATGGACTTTCTGCATTTATTTGTCCTGCATTAAAAAGCCAAGTGCTCGTTTAGGTTTTAACCTGCTATGGGTTTGTTTTTCAGTAAGTGGTCGGTTAACAGAGATACTACTGTGGTTTGACGGTACGACAATCGGTTATCTCCTCGTCAACTGTCTTTGCGTGGTTGTCATTGGGGGAGAGACAACTAAAGCCCCTAGTTTATTTATCTTAACTCTTTCGCTACCAATAGCTAATATATGATGACTTAAGCAAACAGTTTGTGTCCAGATTAAATGCCGAGAAACTCGACACCTCATCGGAATCAAGTCTGTTTTCTACTGTGTCTATGTGTTCTGAATGTAAAATGAACAAATTTCAAAATTGAAAATTAAAGCAGACGACTAAATTTTCGGACCACAGCACGTGGGAGTGAAAGTGATAAACGTTCTTTGGAACATAAATGAATATAGATAGATTACTGCGTATAGTCTATCTTTTCAAACATAGGGATCTGTGCTTTGTAAGACGGGTAGAAAAATCAACTCCCGTCTACAACTGTTTTTATCCAGATCAGTCATTGCTTAAAGCAGTTTGTGAATAGTACCTAAGTATTTGACTCTAGTACCAGGTGTTGTTTTAAATTAGAGGTAAAGTAAGTGAATTCCATTACTTCAGCACCATAAGTTATATAAGATGCAGACGAAAAAAATTAGAATCGTCTGAAGAATGAACTCTGTAGATATATAGCTAAACCTGTCTAAAGCGACCATCTTAAAGAGACAATTCTGGGTCTTAACGCAATGTGGTGGCTTAATGCAGGATGGAAGTAACACAGAAAGCTCCTGCTGGAGCTTTCTGCATTACTTTCGTCCTGCATTAAGCAGTTCCCTGCTTTTAAATACAGCTTATTTCTGTTTCATTAAGTGATCGATGTAACGGGCCTCTAATGTATAAGAATAAAATGACGCGATACAGAACGCCCAGTATGTTGCTACGAAGCGCTTCGGAACGTCTTAGATAAAAAAGCCCCACGTGAATTTGAGTTTGCTTTCAAAACTTTCTATCACTCCGATAAGCCTAATTCAACCGGTAAATATTTAAATCTTTGCACTCTAAGTATATTTTGGTCTGCAAAAAATATCACCTGCAAAATGTTTCGCTTCAATCCTCACACTTTATCTAAATATCAACTATTTTCAAACAAACAAACAATCCGAGTGTAAAACAATTTGGATCCAGATCAGACGCCGAGTTACTCGACGTCTCATCTGGATCCAAACTGTTTGCTAAAGACTATATGGAATTCGAGCAAAGCACGTTAAAGATATAGTATGTTACTAAGTCGGATGAGGTCAGCCGTGTTTCGACAATAAATATACGGTCGGACAGAAGTTGAAAAGTTGAATAGCTACTCAAGATGTATTGTTGACCTTCGAATTGCTCGAAATGAACATCAGTTTTCACGTTTGCTATATTGACTAGGTAAGTTATGTAAATGTTTGTAAATGCTAATTATTGATTAAGAACATTCATAAGCAGTGGTGTGTCTCGTTGGTTTTTTTCGTGTTGATCTGGATCTAAATTTGCAAAATGGCAACAACAAGACGTGGACACATTAAGGGAGGGGTATTGATACATATCTATGACTGGTCTAGATCCGCAGATAAGTAAAAAGAAAACCCGGGATACATATTGTGTGGGACACTTGGCGTTAATGAAATGTCATTATCTAAATAAACAAATCTGATTAACATTAGTCACTTCACGACACTGCGTGTTAGGGCACAACTTGAAACCCATTCACCGCGAAATGTTTGCAAAAACGAGGAAAATACCAACTCTTTATTCGTATGATCGGGTGGTAAGTTAATAACAAAGCTAAGTGAAAACATTCAACCCGTCAGATAGATAGAGAAAATAACAGACAAACATACAAAATGATATCGAGACAGACAGAGATACAGACGGACAGAGAAAATGATAAACAAGCATACAAAATGGGATAGAGACGGAGACAGACAGAAAGACAGACGCGCAGAGAAAATAAATGATATGCATACATAATGAGATAGAGACGGGGGCAGATAGAGAGACAGACGGACATAGAAAATGATAAACAAACACAGGATGAGAAAGAGAGAAGAAAGATATATTGACGGACAGACATGTAAGAATTCAGTCAGACAGACACACAGCTAGACAAACTAATGTACATACATTATACATTGTATTAGAAGCAGACAAATAGATAAACAGATAGCAAGACAGACACATGTTTTGGGCGATAGAGAGAGAAAGAGTGAGGGAAATGGAATGAAGAAAATGATATATGAAAATAGGTAAATATGATCAATAAAATGCAAGAGAGATCCAAGAACCGAGGGGTAAGATATATTGACACATGTATACAGTAGAACATGCCTTAAGCGACCATCAAAAAGAGGTCTAACTATGAGCCTGTAAAGCAGGTGGTAGCTTAATGCAGGGCAAAGGTAATGCAGAAAGCTCCTATAGTATTACTTTTGCCCTGAATTAAGCAACCATCTGTTTGTTAAGACTCCTGTGTTGATTAAATGAATGGCCGCTTAAGACAGGTTCTGCAGTATTATAATTTGCATTTTAATCAGTCTATGGTCGCCCTACCCTTTACTTAGTGATGACGCATTACACTCATTTGCGAACAGACTAGACCTCAGAGGGTTTCTGTATGATCTGTCTGGCCAGGTCTGCTCTGTTTGTTTATGGAGTATTGCGGATCTGATTCTTCAGTTTCTGCCATGGTCTAATATTTAATTTTATTCATCAGAAGAATGATTTTCTTAAAGTTACTTTTTACATGAATATTCATCTGGTAACATGTTAAAACAGGTGTAGCTGCATATTGAGTCCATTTTGATGTCTAACGCCCAATGTGTTCTTGTTGCATGCCTGTGCAAATTGAGCAGTCATGCGGCGTAAATTTGGGGCATTTACACTCGAAGCGGGAACAAGTTACGCTTGTGTATAAACATTTTGAAACAAGTTTACAAAAACTGCAAAGAACAGCTGAACATGCACGAACAACTGCTGTGACATCGTGTACGTGTAGCTGTTGTGGTCTAAGGGGGATAACCATTATTCACCTTCGTGGAAAAGATGTCTCCCAGATAATGTAGTTTGCTAGTGAATACATTGTACATACGTCTTACTGAAAAGTTTGGATTTAAACGAATAGACAAGTTACAGACCCCCTGATTTGCGCTGATTTGTATTCTCCGAACTTTTGTCCTGCATTAAGCTAACACACTACTTATACAGTAAACACTCTCTAACGCGACAATCATAAAGACGAAAAAATCTGGATCATAAAGGGCGTGTTGTAGCTTAATGAAGGATGAACGTTATGCATCAAGCTCTCATTGTAGCTTCCTGCGTTACTGATGTCTTGCATTAAGCAATCACCTGCTTTTTGGATCACCTATGTGTATTTATCAACCCTTTCCAGCATATAAACCTGTTTTCACGCATTTGCGAACACAGTAGACCCAGATCACACGGCTGATGTCTGGGTGTCGTCTGATCAGGGTCTGCTCTGTTTGCTAATGTAATTTAAAAGAACTGTTTCTTTACTTTCTAAAATGACTACAATGTTCTACCTTCCATACTGTAACTGTTTTGTCCATGACTATTCAGTAGGTATTGAAATTTGGAATAAACAGGGAAGGGGTATAGCACTTTCCTCCATAAATACGCCTTTCTACGCCTCTGTAAAAATCACCTGTTAAAACCATTGTGATAAATAGAGCATTTGCTCCTATAGGAGCAAATTCTCTATTTATCACAATGGTTTTAAACTACAAAATTCTAAAAAAAAATCCTTTTCTCTACTTAATGCTCCTTTTCGGTAAATTCATTCAGCGGTTGTATCTAAAAATAGCCTATGAGGTAATGGGTTAACCCTTCGCTTGCTACTCGCGTCAATATACCTATCTGTAAATAGTGAAGACCCAGATGAGACAGCTCCTGCTGTAGCTGTCTCATCAGGGTCTGCACTATTTACAAGTTGATTGTGAAACCAGTGCACTCCACGGCAGTGAATGCAGAGCGAAATTCTTGTACACAGTGAAGATATATGTAATTATACAACAGGGCATGGGTAAAGAAGGAGAAATGTATATTAAAATTCAGCAAGAGAAGGGTTAAGAGGCTCTACTGTATTTCCAAGTTAGACTTCTGTGGATGGTCATTATAGTGGTTTTATTGTATAGGGTACTTAAGAAAGATAGTAATTTAATGCAGGACGAAAATAACGCAGAAAGCTCCCAGGGAGCCTTCTGTGTATGTTTTCGTTTTTAATTACGCAAAGAACAGTAAAAGCTCTCTTTTTTCATTATGTTTGTCCCACCTACCTGTGTTTATAGACTGTCGTATTTATTTATTAAGTGGTCGCAATAGAGCTGTTTTTTCTGAATCTGCTTTTAAAGATCCCGAATGTCTTTTCACTAAGAGTTCGTTTCAGGGAAGATTTACTGTTTCTCCAAAAGACTGCAAATACAGTTAACATTTAATGGGGATTTCAAGTTTGAAACTTAACACCATTTCACCCGGTAGTCATCATAAATCGATCAGTCACCCGACAAAAACTGACCTCCGGTCAATACATGCATCCAAATTAACAAAGTTTTAAGACCTTTGGGTGGCAACTTTATAATAGTGACACCGTCTTATTCTTTAACCTTTAGCCTGGTAGGGCGAGTCCAATATTATTTATGCTAACAGTGTGGATCCAGATGAGACGTCGAGTATCTCACAGCCTCATCAGAATTCAACTTGTTTGACAAATGCAGCACGGCTTTGAATAAAATAGAAGAAAAAATATCTGAATCAGAAAACATTTTCCATCTGATCAGACTAAATGTCAACCTACATACTTCCGTTTAACCCTTACTTACTAAATAAGACTTTCTACCCCTTTGCTAACAGAGTAGACTAAGATCAGACGGCTCCTGTAGGGTTCGTTTGATCAGGGTCTGCTCTGTTTGCTTATGATATAATATAGATCTGATTCTACAGTTTCTGGCATGGCCAATCAATCCTGTGCTATTATTACAAGTATTCTAATTAATATTTATGGTGTGATAATTTCTTACATGAATATTCATATTTTAACAAAACAATAAACGCTTAGCATGCATAAAATTAAGTGTTGGTGAGAACTAAGTCTTTTGTGTCATCTGAGAATGTTGCCTTGGAAACACTGAGTAAAGTGTATACAGACTAAGGGGAAGGATAATTCGCTGCCCAGTTCACTGTATTTGTGACTTTTCCTGATCCCGAGTTAATGAACAGCGATAAATACTGGTTATAATCTTAATTTAAGTGGATGTTTATACTGAAGAAAATCCGGTGGCCTTATAATTTGAATGTCGTCTATAGCCTCTTCATATGGGGTGAGATTGAGGACACCATTCTCTTCGCTGACTAAAACCAACTTCGACCTGATAAAACAATAACACTCTGCCTAATGAATTTAGTTTTTATGATTAATTAAGTAAAAGAGTCTGCCAGTAACGCGTGCATCGGACAGCAGCAGTGGCTCCCTCGTTTGAAAGGACTGGTTAACCCGAAGTCAGAAGAAAGTGACAGGGTGTCGATTATTAGTATAATGTGACAATGTGTCGGTTAGTGGTATAAAGTGACAGGGTGTTGGTTATTGGTATAAAGTGACAGAATGTCGATTATTAGTATAATGTGACACTGTGTCGGTTAGTGGTATAATGTGACACTGTGTCGGTTAGTGGTATAATGTGACACTGTGTCGATTAGTGGTATAAAGTGACAGGGTGTTGGTTATTGGTATAAAGTGACAGAATGTCGATTATTAGTATAATGTGACACGGTGTCTGTTAGTGGTATAATGTGACACTGTGTTGGTTAGTGGTATAATGTGACACTGTGTTGGTTAGTGGTATAATGTGACACTGTGTTGGTTAGTGGTATAATGTGACATTGTGTCGGTCAGTGGTATAATGTGACATTGTGTCGGTCAGTGGTATAATGTGACACTGTGTTGGTTAGTGGTATAATGTGACAGGGTGTCGTTTGTGGTATAAAGTGAAACTGTGTCGGTTAGTGGTATAATGTGACACTGTGTTGGTCAGTGGTATAATGTGACACTGTTGGTTAGTGGTATAATGTGACACTGTGTTGGTTAGTGGTATAATGTGACACTGTGTCGGTTAGTGGTATACAGTGACAGAGTGTTGGTTAGTGGTATAATGTGACACTGTGTCGTTTAGTGGTATAATGTGACAGGGTGTTGGTTAGTGGTATAATGTGACACTGTGTTGGTTAGTGGTATAATGTGACACTGTGTTGGTTAGTGGTATAAAGTGACAGGGTGTCGATAAGTGGTATAATGTGACACTGTGTTGGTTAGTGGTATAATGTGACACTGTGTCGGTTAGTGGTATAATGTGACACTGTGTCGGTTAGTGGTATAATGTGACACTGTGTTGGTTAGTGGTATAATGTGACACTGTGTCGGTTAGTGGTATAATGTGACACTGTGTCGGTTAGTGGTATAATGTGACACTGTGTCGGTTAGTGGTATAATGTGACACTGTGTCGGTTAGTGGTATAATGTGACATTGTGTCGGTCAGTGGTATAATGTGACACTGTGTTGGTTAGTGGTATAATGTGACACTGTGTTGGTTAGTGGTATACAGTGACAGGGTGTTGGTTAGTGGTATAATGTGACACGGTGTCTGTTAGTGGTATAATGTGACACTGTGTTGGTTAGTGGTATAATGTGACACTGTGTTGGTTAGTGGTATAATGTGACACTGTGTTGGTTAGTGGTATAATGTGACATTGTGTCGGTCAGTGGTATAATGTGACACTGTGTTGGTTAGTGGTATAATGTGACACTGTGTTGGTTAGTGGTATACAGTGACAGAGTGTCGTTTGTGGTATAATGTGACACTGTGTCGGTTAGTGGTATAAAGTAACAGGGTGTATGTTAGTGATATAACGTGTCACTGTGCTGGTTAGTGGTATAATGTGACACTGTGTTGGTTAGTGGTATAATGTGACATTGTGTCGGTCAGTGGTATAATGTGACATTGTGTCGGTCAGTGGTATAATGTGACACTGTGTTGGTTAGTGGTATAATGTGACATTGTGTCGGTCAGTGGTATAATGTGACACTGTGTTGGTTAGTGGTATAATGTGACACTGTGTTGGTTAGTGGTATACAGTGACAGAGTGTCGTTTGTGGTATAATGTGACACTGTGTCGGTTAGTGGTATAAAGTAACAGGGTGTATGTTAGTGATATAACGTGTCACTGTGCTGGTTAGTGGTATATAGTGACAGGGTGTTGGTTAATGGTATAAATGACACTGTGTCGGTTAGTGATATACATTGACAGGGTGTTGGTTAGTGGTATAATGTGACACTGTGTCGGTTAGTGGTATAATGTGACACTGTGTTGGTTAGTGGTATACAATGACAGGGTGTTGGTTAGTGGTATAATGTGACACTGTGTCGTTTAGTGGTATAATGTGACAGGGTGTTGGTTAGTGGTATAATGTGACACTGTGTCGATTATTAGTATAATGTGACACGGTGTCTGTTAGTGGTATAATGTGACACTGTGTCGGTTAGTGGTATAATATGACACTGTGTCGGTTAGTGGTGTAATGTGACACTGTGTCGGTTAGTGGTATAATATGACACTGTGTCGGTTAGTGGTGTAATGTGACACTGTGTCGATTAGTTGTATGAAATGACAGGTGTTGGTTAGTGGTATAATATGACACTGTGTCGGTTAGTGGTATAATATGACACTGTGTCGGTTAGTTGTATACAGTGACAGGGTGTTGGTTAGTGGTATAATGTGACACTGTGTCGTTTAGTGGTATAATATGACACTGTGTCGGTTAGTTGTATACAGTGACAGGGTGTTGGTTAGTGGTGTAATGTGACACTGTGTCGGTTAGTGGTATAATGTGACACTGTGTCGGTTAGTTGTATACAGTGACAGGGTGTTGGTTAGTGGTATAGAGTGTCAGGGTGTTGGTTATTGGTACAAAATGACACTTTGTCGGTTAGTGATATACATTGACAGGGTGTTGGTTAGTGGTATAATGTGACACTGTGTCGATTAGTGGTATGCAGTGAGAGGGTGTTGGTTAGTGGTATAATATGACACTGTGTTGGTTAGTGGTATAATGTGACAGGATGTGTGTTAGCAGTATAACGTGAAACTGTGTCGGTCAGTGGTATAATATGACAGGATGTATGTAAGTAGTATAATGCAGACTCAGGTCAGATAGTTCCGATAGAAACCGTCTGATCAGGGTCTACTTTGATTGCTTATGATATAATATAGATATAATTCTAATTCTACAGTTTTTGCCATAGCTAAAAGTCTTGTGTCCATGTGCTATTATAACAAATTAATCTAATTGATATTCATGAAATCGTTTATTCTTAGATACATGAATTTTCATGGAGGAAATGGTTAAAGACACTAATATTAACCCTTTCCCTCATATAAACGTGTTTTCACGCATTTGCAAACAGAGTAGACCCATTGTAACTATTTTGTTTGTTAATATTCAGTAGGTATTGAAATTTGGAATAAACATAGAACAGGGAAAGGGTTAATTTATGTGTTTGCTTTGTAGACGTTCTATTGTATGGCCGTTTGATAATTGTTGTAACATACCTCTTAGCAAATTTTTGTTCAGCTCATAATTTCCTTTGTAAACAGTTTGGATTCGGACCAGACATGACGTCACCTTCACGCACATGATCGATTCCCTAAACTCTTCGATTATTTAGATGAAAATTCGTTGGAATATTGAAACAGACAATACTATTTTCAGACGACAATTTGCTCTTTTGCTTTAGGCCCATGCTAAAATGGTGTAATGCGCGACCTGCACGAGATCTTCAAAGAACTGATGGAGTCAAGATTCCCGACCTGTGACGTCATCATTTCTTATTCGGTATTATTAATACCTGTTTTAGCCCTGTTCATGAATTCATTCGGCGCGCGTCTCTGAACTCGTTTCGTATACGTTTCTCTCAAATTGCCATTTTAACTTTTAACCTCATACATATTCATGTAAGAAATATTGACGTCACAAATATTTATTACCTGTATTTTCATAATTGCATATTTTATTATGAACTCGGGAATTTTTGACCCTGGCGGAAAATTCCATAAGCAAACAGAGCAGACCCTGATCAGACAGGCAAGTTAAAGAATATAAAGATGAACAAAATAATCGGAGACAATGAAAGGGTAAAACCTCCCACTATTCTCCACCTAACTGGCATTTGCAAACAGTTTGGATCCAGATGAGACGCTGAGTTACTCGATGTCTCTCCAGGGTCCAAGCTGTTTGACACCCGGTCAATAGGTTCTTAACACATTCCCTCATATTGACGCCTTTGACGCCTCTGTAAAATTCACTTTTTGAAGCCATTGTGATAAATAGAGCATTTGCTCCATGTTTGTTTATAACATAATGTAGATCTGATTCTACAATGCCTGACTTGGTTAATTGTGTCTCCCCCATTTATGGGGAGACATATTGTTTTTGCCAGAGTTGTCTGTCTGTCCGTCCGTCCGTCCGTCCGTCTGTCTGTCCGTCACAAACTTGTGTCGCGCGCATCTCTGAAAACAGTCACCAAACTTCACAGGAATGTCCTCCAGCATGAGTTGTTGTGCACCTGGGTTTTTTGAATTGTCTCCCCCTGATAACTTTGGAGTTATTGCCCCTGATGACTTAAAAATAGAAAAGCTTTGTGTCGCGCGTATCTCTAAAACCGCTAGTACTAGAGTCACAAAACTTAACAGGAATGTTCACCAGCATGAGTTGTTGTGCACCTATGTTTTTTGAATTGTCTCCCCCTGATAATTCTGGAGTTATTGCCCCTGATATGAACACTTAAATTTATACAAACTTTGTGTCACGCTTATCTCTGAAACCATTAGGGCTAGAGTCACCAAACTTCACATGATTGTTAACTAGCATGAGTTGTTTTGCACATGGGGTTTTTGAATTGTCCCCCCCCCCCCCCCCTGTTAATTTTGGAGTTACTGTCAGTGATGACTTAAAATTAGACAAACTTTATTTAGTGCCGTGCATATCTCTGAAACCACTAGTGCTAGAGTCACCAAACTTCACATGAATGTTGACCAGCATGTGTTGTTGTGCACCTGCGATTTTTGAATTGTCTCTCCTTGATAACTTTGGAGTTATTGCCCCTGATATGATTACTTAAAATTAGAAAAACTTTGTGTCATGCATATCTTTAAAATCACTAGGGTTAGAGTCACCAAACTTCACAGGAATGTTGACCAGCATGAATTTTTGTGCATCTGGGTTTTTTAATTGCATGAGTTGTTTTGCACATGGGGTTTTTGAATTGTCTCCCTGTTAATTTTGGAGTTACCGCCCCGTATGACTTAAAATAAGAGAAACTGTACTTTGTGTCATGTGTATCTCTGAAACCACTAGTACTAGAGTCACCAAACTTCACAGGAATGTTGACCAGCATGTGTTGTTGTGTACCCGTTTTTTTAATTGTCTCCCCCTGATAATGTTGGAGTTATTGCCCCTGATGACTTAAAATTAGACCCTGATAAGTTTGGAGTTACAGACATTACACCTGTGTATTGGAAAGAGGATGGGAGGGGAGACATCTGTTTTTGTGACAAAAACAAACCTCTAGTTATTTCTGCGTTTATATGTTATCATAAAAATATGGTTAATTAATATGCATGATGTCATTTCTTCGTACATGAATAGTCATAGAGTAAATGGTTAATGAATGCAGTTATGTGTCCCCCACATAACGCCTACTAGATTTCTAGATAAAAGATGAATTACTTATAGAATTTAAACGTGGTTTTTTTCTTATAATTTCACATTTATCAAATGTTTAATTGAAATTTGATATTCGAGATTTGGTAGATCTTGCAAACAAGCTGAAATTAAATGATGTAATCATTTTCTTAACTAATGCAAACTATGTGGCAGACTGTAATTATGCCATTAACTATTAATCGAAGTATCAGATTAACAACGAGGGACATTAGTGGGCGTTTTTTCAGATGCACTCAGACACAACATGCAGACGAGCACTTGAAAGTCACGTGTTTTGACGGTGCAGGTAATCTTGAAACGTGAATTCAGGACGAAAGTAATGTAAAAAGCTCGTATGGGATTTTATACATTACATTCGCCCTGCATTAAGCTACGCCATGTAGCTAAACTCAGACTTGCTACATTTTGTACTTATTTCGCTTCGTTAAAAATGTTGAGAAACTGTTGACTGAGTGTCAAACAGCTTGGATCCTGATGAGACGCCGATTTACTCGGCGTCTCATCTGGATCGAATCTGTTTGCAAATGACATTCAGGTGAATGGTTTAGACCCATTGGAATGTTTTGAGTGGCCATTGTAGAGAGGTGTGACTGTATTTCTATGGTGTCAGATGAGGGTTATTTATTACAGGATTTTCTAAGTAGTAACGTTTTAAACCTAATCTCTCGGGTCAGTTAAAAATTACAGTCCCTGCAACATCCCCAGGGGCCATTCGATAAAAAAGCAAAAGGAAATAATATATTATCACTTCATCCTCAGTAGCCAACTGTCACTTCAATAAAGTTTACTTCCATTCAGGCCATCGTACAGGTTTCGGTGATAATGGGGCGCGATCCCTACTACAAAGGCCCGGATGTGTGGGCATGTTTTCAGCCACAGTGATAATTTCCGCATTAGCAGTGGCTGTCATGGATATATTGCCCGGGGATTAGTGCCACATGTCCCCAAACCCTTTGAAACATACATTGAAGACCTTTGGACAGGGGTTAACCAATTCCTACTTAAAAACGCCCTTTGAAGCCTTTGCAACCGAGTAGACCCAGATCAGAAGTTTCTACAATAGCCGTCTGATCAGGGTCTGCTCTGTTTGCTTATGAAACTATAATAGATCGGACCTGTACAGTTTATTGCAGTACCAAAACAATCCCGTGTACATGTACAATTAGAAAAAAATCCGCTAATAAATATTCATGTAATCATTATTTCTTACACGAACATTAAACATTGAAGGTTAACCCTTTTTCTGTTGAGTATAATGAAATCTTGAACATTTATTAGCTGAAATTAAATAATAAAAAATGCACACATGATTGTTTGTTATGTAGACAAAAACTGTAGGATCAGGTCTATATATACAAAACAAACATAGCAAACCCTGGCCAGACTGCTCCTACTGTTGAGCCGTCTGATCTTGGTCTACTCGGTTTGTAAAGGTGTTTGCATGAGGGATAGGGTTAAAATTGTACTTCATGTTTAAGCAGACCATTTGTTCAACGTACTAACGTTTACTATAAACTGCTGACCTCAGCAACTCCGCGTAGCTGTATGCCACTGCAACGGTTAGGACATACGTGCGCTATGAATGATTTGGATCCATTCAACTTTGCACCCATGTCTTCAGTTCTTAAGATATTATGAAGCAAGATCTGAAGTGAGATTTTCATTTATTTTTTTTATTATTTTTTTTTTTTTGGGGGGGGGGGGAGGGTGTTAGGTTTGTCGGAAATAAGATGACAAATCGTCTAATTTAGCGATCTTTCGTCATGTTAAGGTTAATGAACAAGGCGTCGTCTGATTAGGGTCTGCTCTGTTTACTTTTTTGAAATGATTCACATCTGATTCTACAGTTTCTGCCATCGCCGCTAAAACACCGCCGTGTGTTCATGTGCCATTATGAAAAAAATCAGCTAATGAATATTCATGAAAATCCTCATTTCTTGCATGAATGTCCATCATCTGAAGGACTATACAATCTCAACCGTATCCCTTGGGGTCAAGCCCAGGTGATTGAATGAGAAACATGAAAATACCCCCATCTGACTTTAAGGCAATGATTGTTAATAGAAGACCTGTGAAACCCATTATACGAAAGGGTGAGTGCAGATTAATTTCGCATTTTGTGGCCGCGTTTCTACCGCTTGGTAGACATGGTAACGGAATCTACATCAGAAATATTTACCAACGGTCAGACAAGCATAAAACCTCATTTCAAACCCTGCTATATATCTCTAGTCTGTTGAAATATAGATGTTTCAACTAAAACGTAAAGTGACTTGGAAAGGCATTTTACTCGCTTTTCTAGCATAAGGCATTAAGACAGATCTAAGCAAACGATTCTTATAGCCTATCTGGGTCTATGTTGTCTGCAAATGCATGAAAATGCGTCTCTATGAGATAAAGGGTTAATCTTTACCTGGGGATAACCATCATTTTAACCCTTTCCCTGTTGTATATTCATGTAAGAAATAATGACGTCATGAATATTAATTACATTTGTACATTATTTTTATAATGGCATATGATGGCTCAGGCAGAAGCTGTAGAATCAGATCTATATTACAGTATAAGCAAACAGAGCAGACCCTGATCAGACGACTCCTATAGGAGCCGTCTGATCTGGGTCTACTCTGTTTGCAGATGCTTAAATTCGCTTAAATAGGGGAAAGGGTTAACCATATACATCATGAATATTCATATAAGAAATAATGACCTCATTAACTATTAATATATTACATTAATTGTTATAATAGCACATGGACACATGGCCATTTATCTATGATATATCATAAACAACAGGAACAGTCTGGGTCTTTCTGGGTCTACTCTGTCTGCAATTGCGTAGAAATGCGTAACTGTTTTTGTATTTTCGTGTGGCTTTCCGTGTCTATTTCTCTCTATCTTTCTTTCTCTCTCCCCCTCTCTCTCTCTCTCTCTTCTCTTCTCTTCTCTCTCTCTCTCTCTCTCCCTCTCTCTCCCTCTCTCTCTCTCTCTCTCTCTCTCTCTCTCTCTCTCTCTCTCTCAACAACACCAGCAGCACTCAACACCACAGTGTGGCATGCTATAATAAAAGCACTTCAAGACAAAATTAATCCCAGAGGGCGTAGAAACATCGCTTCCTGTGCTGAAGCACAAAAAAGAGGTAAATTAAGAATATTTTACTGTTATTAAATGTGTTCTTTCTGAAGTACCTAATAAATTGTTTGTTGATTTAACCGTAAACTGAAACCAACTACCTTCAGAAACGCCATATGGCACACATGCTCGTTGAGAAGGCCACATCACAACGGTCCTTTACACTTCAAGTACTCCAGCCTTGTAAATATTGGATAAAAGTATTTTCTGTTGGAAAGGTTGCTATGTTACATCATTAAATATAAACTAAATTATCACCAACTATATTCTTTTTTAACTAAAAATAATAAAATCTAAGTTTCAAACACGAAAGCATAAAGATCCTCAGTTGGCTCCAAACTATTTGCAAAACTCTGTATTGATTCGTCCTCGGCATATTAAAGGTTTGAATATTCCACCCAGGATCTGCTATTTTACCATCTGCTATAAACCTTCACCTGCTAGTTTTTTCACTTTTCGTTGCTCTTTACTCCACGAGTACTTATTTAAGAAATAATGACATCGTGGACATTATTTTTCATACCGGCACGTGCACACGGGAACTTTGGGCCACAGTAGAAACTGTAGAATCAGATCTATATTATTTCATAAGCAAACAGAGCAGACCCTGATCAGACGGCTCCAAAAGTTGTTTAGATGTTTAAATTTGCCGGAGGATTTTGAATGGAAAACAATGAAGATCCTTTTCAAAGTGATCCTTTAGGAGCCTTCTGATGGGGATATGTTCTGTTTGCAAATACAGTAAAACCCCACTAATGCGACCACCAAAAAGAGGCATAATTCACAGTGGCAAGGGCAGCTGATTGCTTAATGCAGGACGAAAGTTATGCAGAAAGCTCCTATAGGAGCTTTCTGCATAACTTTCGTCCTGCATTAAGCAACCACCTGCTTATGAAAACAGCCATGTTTGTTTAAGTGGTCGCATTAAGTGGTCGCATTAGCGGGGTTCTACTTAATGAACAAACATGGCTGTCTTCATAAGTCGGTGGCTGCTTAATGCAGCACGAAAGTTATGCAGAAAGCTCCTATTGTCCTGCATTAAGCTACTACCTGCCTTTGCGACTGTGAACTATGCCCCTTTTTTGCTGGTCGCCTTAGAGGGATTTTACTGCATACTCGTTGCCTGCATTCAAAGACGTCATTATTTTTACATGAATACACATTATGCAAATGAGTACATACAGTTCTCTATACAACATATTAAATCTTAGCAGATTGCCTAGTCAGCATTTCTGTATTGGTTTTACTGTCTCCCGAGGAACGGGTCGGGTAGAAACAGGGTACGCAGTTGCCGTTTCCCACAAGACGAGAAAGCGTGTGTTTCGAATTGATGCGTTTTTTCGTGTCTATGGTGCGTTTTATCTGATTCTGTATCGACAACATCTGTTAATATCGCAATGGTGATTGGTTTTTATTCAAAGTAAACAGATAAATGAAAAATGGAAATAATAAGGAGTTTATGTTATAAACTGGTTCCATATTCCCGCACCATGCAGGATTGAAAGAAACTTTGAACATAAAACCGTCACGATCTCAATATGAACCCTTTCCGTCATACAACTACTTTTCACGCCTCTGCAAACAAAGCAGACCAAGATCAAATGGGCCAGGATCTGCTCTGTGTGCTTGTGAAATTATAAGAGCTTCTATACCAATATCAAAGTGCATGTGTGCATAATTATGTTATTATAAAAAATCAGCTAATTAATATTCATGATGTCATTGTTTCTAACATAAACATTCAACAGGAAAATGATTAAGTTGGTGTATATTTGTCTGCACTTTTCAACCCATCCATCTGAAAAATTGAAATTGATTAAAAGTAATATATCGAAACTTGCATGTACCAAATATCAACTTTGATGTGAGTCAACCCATTACTCCATAAATACGCCTTTTAACGCCTTTGCAAACACAGTAGACCCAGCGCAGACAAGACCTGTAGGAACCGTCTGATCAGGGTCTTCTCTGTTTGCTTATGGAATAATATAGATCTGATTCAACAATTTCTGTCATGTCTCCTATCTGGCTTTGAAAATAAAACAGATAGAATATATGACTTCAAGCATACTACACTTTCTAATGACGTTTCCCGCCTTTTTCTAAGTGGGAGTGGCGACTTGGGGTTAAAACATGTCCAAGGATACCCTGTCTCATTCATCATATCAGCCTCCCACCCCGCTGAACTCTCAAACAGATGTGGAAAGAACAAGTTTTTATTGAACGTAAAGGTCAGGTTACAAGGTCACTCAAAGGTCGTTGACTACCGCTATTTAGGGGATTCGAATCCTCCTCCCCTCGCATCTCTTCGTCTTGATCTAACCTTTAAACCACGCTGTGGACAAATTCGCGAGACTCACTACAAACAGATTGGACCCAGATGACAAACAGAGTTGCTCGTAGTTTCGTTCAAACATTTTGACAATCTAGTTTTGTTTAATTTTGAAAAGCAAAAGTAGAAAATAAACTTTTGTTGGAAGCAGACGACAGGCGTTTGCAAACGACAGTTTGCTGTGTATACTAAGGGTTAACCCTTACAGTGCGGGACACGAGGCACACATGTCCTTTGCAAACAGTGTAGACCCAGATGAGAGGGATCCTAGAGGATCCCTCTCATCAGGGTCTGCACTGTTTGTCATATTAAACGTTTCTTTAGAAAAATCCCTAAATATTCACCGTGAGCTTGCCCTATTTGAATTTTGGATAATTCTATTTGAAAAATGAGCGTTGTAAGGGTTAATTGGGTATTATAACTGCCACTATTAACCCATCCCATTCAGCTATTGGCCCAACTCGATTTTGGGGTTCATTTGATTCGAATTTCCCACTCCTGTCACTAGTTTAGACTCTTCGCTTGTCTGCTTTCTTTATCAAACCCATCCTTTCACCAATTCAAGTATCTACCCTTCCACCCACCATCCATCCATTTATCCATCCATCCATCTATTATAGCAATTCATTTATACCCCATCCATCAGTTCACACACACGTTCATTCATCCGTTTTCTATTGACTGTCTTTCTTTCATTCACTTCTCTATCAATTACGTTCTCTCTGTTTGTCTGTCTCTTTCGAATGTTTACGTTGTTACTGTCATTAATTCTTTTTCGATTTCCATTTTTGGAATAAAAGTAGATCAGAGAATTGTTTAACCTTTAGCCTGCTGAGCAAATTATATTTAACACCGACCCCTAATCATTTTCAAATCTTGAATCTATAATCATTATGTCTACTACATTGCAATTGTGGTGTCAAACAGTTTAGATCATGATCCTGATCACCGAGTTACACGGAGTATCATCTGGATCCAAACTGTTTGCAAATGTAATCACTCAACCACCCACAGCAGACTAAGGGTTTATTGTGGTGCAGGTAATGAAGAGTTTTAAATAAAACCATTACTGCCGATGGATGGATGATGTTTCATATGTACTATGAGAGAGAGAGAGAGAGAGAGAGAGAGAGAGAGAGAGAGAGAGAGAGAAAGAGAGAGAGAGAGAGAGCGAGACAGACAGACAGACAGTGGAGGAGAGGGGGAGAGAGAAAGAGGGAGACAGGACAGAGAGAGAGAGACGGGAAAGATAGGACAGGGAGAGAGGGAGGGGGAGATAGGACACAGGGAGAGAGGGAGGGGGTAGAGAGAGAAGGAATGGGAAGGTTAACTCTTGCATGTACAGTAAAAACCCTCTAAACCGGAATTTTAGCAAAAAAGAATTTAGATCTTTTTAGGCAGGTGGAAACTTAATGCAGGGTGAAATTCATGCAGAAAGCTCATTTGGAACCTTCCTACATGACTTTCAACCGACATTAAGCGGTCATATGTCTTAAAGAACGACATTGATCTTGAATTGAACGTCCAGTTTACAGGGTCACCCTTTTTATATAAGTGGACTTGTAAAAACGAGATTTTATCGAATCTAGTTTGCCTTTGAATATAACTTCTAAGAGATATTTTGACGTGGAATATAATTATAATATGAAACAGATCCCGACCAGGATCCCATTGAACTGGGTCCACACTGTTTTCATTTGTCACTGGTAAGATTATGTATTTGAGATGCCGAACTGTTCCATGTAGAACCCTATAATGATGTAATCATTTCCAATTAAAGTTTCTCCGTTGCGCTGATCCGGAAAACAGGAAACGTCTGCATCATGTCGTTGGTTTTCGGCTTCTGAAAATGTCGTCTGCTAAAACTTGAAACATGCTAAGTGTAATAATATCAACTATAAACTACCTTAAACTATACCCTTCACTCCATGAATATTCATATAAGAAATAATGACAACATGAATATTAATTAGATTCATTTTTATAATTGCACACGAACAAATGGATTTTATCAATGACAGATGCTGTGGAGTTATATCTATATTATATCATAAGCAAACAGAGCAGGCCCTGATCAGACGGCTCCTACAGGGGCCGTCTGATCTGGGTCTTCTCTGTTTGCAAATGCGTGAAAAAAGTTGTTTATATGACGGAAAGTGTTAAACAACCGTGGTCATTTGCCTCAAAGCTCAAGGTAGATCCTTAAATTCCGAGAAAAGTTTCAAACAAGTTTGATTCTGATGAAACACACCGAGTTACTATGCGTCTCATATGGATCCAAACGCTTGGCCAATGGTATATCAAGCATTCTTCTGTATAATGCTGTAAGTTATTAAGCAAAGGAAGTTAGCCATAAAACTGTCAAAACTGACGTTGCACAGGTGTAAAAAGACAATTTTTTTTATCCAGATTCTCTGTTGAACCCTGTCCCTCATGCAAACGCTTTTTCATGCATTTGCAATCAGAGTAGACCCAGATCAGGCGGCTCCTGTAGGAGCCTTCTGATCAGGGTCTTCTCTGTTTGCTCATGGAAACGTAATATATCTGACTGTATTGGTTCAACCAATACCCAAAATTGATGTGTACATAATATTGCCATTATAAAGATTCAGCTATGAAAATCCATGATGCAATTATTGCTTACATATTAAATATTCAACAGGAAAAGGGTTAAATTTAGATTGATGTTCTGGTAATATAATTCACTTAAAATATTGCCGAAATTTGGAAGACAGCAGTTTCTGCGAGTGTAAGTACAATAGCATGGCTGTGGTATGTGAGCAGTGATGTACTTCAGTGTCTGTGGATCAAAATCAAAATTAGGCCATAATTGGAGCTCATCAGCCACCTCGGTGCGGAATTTCAAGGATTTTAATAAAGTATAGATATGGTCTTGTGATGCGTAGAAATTTACTGATTAAGATAAAGTAACGGATAGGGTATAAAACGGCGTTCAACTCATTCGCAGACACGTTTTGTCGTCTACAAAATTGATCGTCTGCTGCAAATGTCATATAACGACAATATCAAACAGATTGGATCCTGATGAAACGCCGTGTTGTACGACGTCTCATCTGGATCCAAATTGTTTGCATAGGTAATCACAGATTCGCCCTTGGCAGCGCAAGGGTTTAAATAGTGCTTTGCTCTGCACTTTCCCGGGTGTGGCATGACGGTGTATGAACCTTGATAGGGGCGTTGGAAATTGATCTAGCGTGTTCGTTCCAAGAATCTACATCTACAACTGTCTAGAGGGATGCATCAAAGAGCTGTCTAATTGTCGGTCTTTAATCATTTACCTAATGAATATTCATGTAAGAGATAATGACGTCATGAATGATTATTGGCGATTTTTATATTGGTGTATCATGGGCACAGGATATTTCGACCATTTCACGGCAGAAATATAGACCGCCTGATGCGGGTCTACTCTGTTTGGAAAGGAAAATGGCAGATTAACATAGGACACACAGGTGAAAAAAGTTCCCCAAAAATGCAGATTAAACACTTTCATAGGGCAGTCACCTGCTTTTAAAAGCCTGTTTGTTTTAGTGGTCACTAAAGAGAGTAAGTATTTAAAATACAAGTACAGTTACACCTGTCTTAAACGTCCATAAAATGAAGTCTAACTCTGGGTCTCTCTGGAAGATGGTAGCTTAATGCAGGACAAAACTATTGCAAAAAGGCCTCCAAAGGAACTTTTAACATTACTTTTTCCTGCATTAAGCAACCACCTGTTTTTAAAACACCCGTGGTTTATCAGTAAATTACTGCTTAATACAGAATGTACTGAAGTTGGGCGTTGATATCGACAAAGTCTACAGATACACGAGTGTACCCAAAAACTTAAATTCGACATTTCACCAACAAACCCTATACTGTGAGTGGTCACAGTATAGGGTTTGATGGAGAAATAAGGGAGCTATTCTTGAAAATGTTTAAATGTACGCATCTTAACAGGACTTCTGTAATGACTAGGAAAGTTGAAAAATATGAAAACTGAGTCGGTTGCATTGACCCCTATCCTTCTATCGGCGACCTGATTCCCATTTGCAAATAGCTGGGATCCAGATGAGACGCCGAGTAACTTTTGTATAGCTGTTTGACACTTGGTAAGCTTTATGCAATCGGAGTTAGGCAAAAAAGTGTGCAGACATTTTCTTTACAACGGGTTACGGTTAAATGTACAAACTATTTGTAAGCTTGACTTTTAGCATTAAACCCTTTCCATCATATAAATAACCTTTCACGCATTTGCAAACAGAGTAGACCCAGATCAGACAGCTCCTGTAGGAGCCGTCTGATCAGGGTTTGCTCTGTTTGCTAATTAAATTTGACAGATATGTTTCTATAGCGTTTCTACAATAGTTACAATTGTCCACGAATATTCAGTAGATATTTAAATTTGGAAAACACAATATAGAACAGAGAAAGGGTTAAACAACAGAAGCCTGTTTCCTACCAACAGGTGATAAACACCAGAAAACCACTGCTCTAATCAAAGGTAATTCTGAAGCGACCCGGAATAACCCCATCTGATCACCCGCAGCGACCCTTCAGCAATTAAGTTTCTAATTTAAAATGTTCCTCGATACCTTTTGCATTCTTCCAAACTTGATTATTTAAAAAAAAAAATGGATGAATTCGTGATATCATTTGCAAATAGTTTGGATCCAGATTGGATGACGAGTAATTCGTCGGCTTATTATGATTTAATAGTTTAACATTGAAGATAAATAGAAGAAAATCTACTTTAACCCATAAATACAGCTTTTTAAGCCTTTGCAAACAGAGTAGACTCAGATCAGACGGCTCCTGTAGTAACCGTTTTATCAGGGTCTGCTCTATTTGCTTATATAATAACATAGATCTAATTCTACAGTTCTGCTTTGTCAAAAAATTCATGTGTTAAATGATTTTTAAAAATTAATCTAATTAATATTCATGATGTAATCATTTTTAACATGAATATTCAAAGATTAAAGGGTTAAGAATTGAAACTGACAACCATGTTTACAGACGCTTTACTCAAGTGTTGAACCCATTCCCTGATAGGCTATTTTTAGACCCATCCTCTTTGAATAAATCTACAAAAAAGGAGCATTAACTAGAGAAAAGGATTTTTTTTTAGATTTGTGTAGTTCTGAAACCATTGTGATAAATAGAGCATTTGCTCCTTAGGAGCAAATGCTCTATTTATCACAATTGTTTCAAAAAGTGGCTTTTATAGAGGCGTAGAAAGGCGTATTTATGGAGGAAAGGATGTTAAAGGTAATCGCTGAAATGTAGCTGGTCACGTGCTAGTAATTAAAGGTAGGTGTAGTTGATGCTGTAGACACGCACAGAACAAACAGCAGACAAGTCTAGGCCATGATGTTATTAAAATTTCTGGTTGAGTCGGAGTTCATTCTTAAGCATATGGTTGGTCAGAATTTGAGCAAACTCAGATACTTGAGAAAAATTCAGAGACTCAGACTCAAAAATCTGAATGAGTTTTTCTGGACAGGTTTTACGACGTGACGTTTTGAAGCACATATATAATAGATTGCCTTCAATATTTTTTCTAAGCTTCCGATCGATAGAATTAATATATTTGTATTTTTTCACATACATCATTTTACATTTTATGAAAAAAACCCTGATATATTAGAGAAAATACATCGTTTAATGACGTGCTTTGGTTGTCTGTAGGCGTCGTCTTCTTAATCATTTGCTCTCTTAGTAATTGTCTTCTGCTGTAAGTTTTAAAGTTCATTTTCTGTTATTCATGTCCAAAATATCATTGAATGTCAGTCACTTTGGAATTATTGGGCAACTCATCTGGGTCCAAAACGTTTTGCAAAGCATATCACAAATTCAGTTAATGCTATGAAAAGGTTAAAAACCTCGTCTGCTATTTTGAAACGCCACAACATGCCACCTTGAATTTATTGCCAAAACGCGATCATGTACCGTGTGTGAAAATGCATAAAATTAAGAGCTTTTCACCCTGTTCGTTTTCATATCGCAATGGGTACGTATGTTCGCATCTGTGTATGCAGTTAAAATCATACTGAAATAAGATGCCGGACTTTGAATTTCATTGTTCGGCCACCTGTACATCATTATAGATTACATGTACTTATGTTCGCTGGACAGTTGGGGTTTTCTTACATTTAACCTTTTACCTTATAGAGGCGCCTTTTGAACCCTTTGCAAACGAGAGTAGACACTGGTCAGCCGTCTAATCAGAGTCTGGTCAGATCCTGGCCAAATATTGTCATATTTTGCTAACAAATATTCCTGATGTCATTATTTCCTACATGCATCAGAGCAACAGATGTACATTGTGTACTCAGGTATTAAAATCGCCATTTCTCCACCAAACCCTATGGTGTGATCACTCTTTAGAATCGTCTCTTCGAGACGATTCTAAAGAGTGGTCACAACATAGAATTTGGTTATTCTTGGAAAATGTTTTAATTTAGAATATTCATGAGATATAGTGTTAACACGCTAGACACGCTGTTATCTACTGAAAATATTACTTCATAGCAGCCATTTTTATCCTATTCATATGACCAATCCAATGATGCAGCTGCTGTTGCACTGGTTGTGATAAATTGGTGATCAAAATATCGCAGATGTTTGTGAACTGCACTGTTTATTTGTAGAGCGATTGATGTTCTATACTGTTTGTAGAGTGGCTGATGTTCTATATCGTTTGTAGAGCGACTGGTGTTCTATACCGTTTGTAGAGCGACTGATGTTCTATACTGTTTGTAGAGCGATTGATTTTCTATACTGTTTGTAGAGCGGCTGATGTTCTATACCATTTTTAGAGCGACTGATGTTCTATACCGTTTTCAGAGTGGCAGATGTTCTATACTGTTTTTAGAGTGGCTGATGTTCTATACTGTTTGCAAAGCGATCGATGATCTGTAATAGTGTTTATACAGCGACTGGTGGTCTGGCATGTTTATAGAGCAGCGAAAGTTCTGCACTGTTTGTAGAGCGACTGGTGTTCTCTACTGACTGTAATGCGGTCCATGTTCTACACTGTTTGTAGAGCGACTGGTGTTCTGTACTGACCGTGGGGCGGTCCATGTTCTACACTGTTTGTAGAGCGACTGGTACTCTGTACTGACCGTAGAGCGGTCGATGTTCTGTACTGACTTCTAAGAGCAAATGAGACTCGGCGCGTCTCGAGGCACGGCTCAATTACAGGTCGTAAACTTAATTACCATGGAAACAAATCACCTCTTTACACATTCTAGTTGATTTACTTTGGCTGCGTTTTATTTTTAACAAGTTCCCAGCTGACCCCAGTCAAATGCTATAGTTCTTCAATTAGGCTAAACCGTTTGTTAACTCTTTGCACATCATGGACGAATTTATCAGAACTTTTGCCAACAGTTTTGATCCTGATGCGACCCCGAAACAGTCTGGATCTAAACTGTTTGACATATTGATCAAGTTTCTACAAATAATTATTAAAAATCCTGTTTTAAATTAAAAGCATATCCATGGCAACCTTTGCAAAGAAAAGTCGTTTCGTATACAAAGGGTTAAATCTTTGGACTTGGTCAAAATTTCCAGACAGACTGATGCAAGCAGTGTAGATCCAGCTCGGATTTTAAACTATCGCTTGACCTTTTGACTAGGATTCCAATTTTTTTACATACATGCGTAATTCCGATAAATCCTCGGAAACAGACCGAGGTAGAGACATCCAGCTGATACATTTTATTCCTTTAGACTAAAGTTTGCAGCGGATTCAGACAGGAGATAAAATAAACTGCAAGAATCGACAGCACAGCTCTGTCGGTCGTCATAAAGTGTCGGATTTAACTCTTTCGCTGTCA
Organism: Azorinus chamasolen; assembly: GCA_963576725.1. Taxonomy (NCBI): domain Eukaryota; kingdom Metazoa; phylum Mollusca; class Bivalvia; order Cardiida; family Solecurtidae; genus Azorinus; species Azorinus chamasolen. Next base: position 35,684,195 of record OY755243.1, read on the forward strand.
GTGGAGAACGGTTATTACCTATGCAAACAGTTTGGATCCAGATGAGACGCCGAGTAACTCGGCGTCTCACCAGGATCCAAGCTGTTTGACACTCGGGGGACAATTTCTGAAAACAAAATGACCGAATCAGATGTAAGAAAAACTTGTAATAGATAAGGATTTTAGCAAACTGTATTTTTTCAGCATGAGATAGGTTAATGAGGATCACCCCACTTAAACTCGTGTCCCGAGTTCACTCTGGAGACTCGAACGAACGTGGGCAGAAGTTATCCGAATTTCTAAAATTCCATTCTTCAGCAAGAACTGTAAGAAAAGACGGCCAGATGCCAGAACAGAAATATATACCGTACGCTTGTTGTCCATCGATGGGAGGCTGAATGCCACTCACAGAGGCTGAATGCCACTCACAGGCCGTTTGACTCACTGTATCGCCTCCAAAAGTGTCTGTAGAACGATTGTTGCAATACATTACAGCACCGCAGCTTTAAATTTAGTCATTCAACCCTTTAATTAATGAATATACATACTACAAACAATGACTTGTTTGATTTATTGAACTTACAATGGCATATGAACAATAGAAATTCGATCAGAGAAGAAACTGTACATTCAGAATATATATTACTCGATATGCAAAAACAAATATATCCACTTGGGTTGTCGCTGTAAACATGTTTCATTGTACATGTAAAAATTTATACTTATGTCACTGTTCTAGCTGAGACGTTTGTGTGAAAAAGGGGTATGTGAAAAGGGGTGGAGTTTAGAGCAAGAGTGGGTGGAATATTAACGAGAAAAAGTGTATTCTATGTGTAAAATTAAATGATAGAAAGAAACGATTGGAGGAAAGAATTCGATAAATGTTGTATTTACTAGTCATATAGAGAATTATGATGCTTTATTGCAAAATATGATTTTCAAACAGTGTAGAACGAGATACCGTAAGTGACGGCGTTTAAAACGCAAACCTGATCGGGTTATGCACTGATAGTCCCATGAGCCAGCCAAGTAGATAAGCTACGTTTTGTTTTATGCATGTATGTTGACAATTACCCACAAGCCATTGTTATAATAAATGGCAAGACTAGTGAGAAACTGAAGAGGAATACGTCTAGCTGACACATGAATTGAAAACCTTGTAGTGTCACTCGACATTGATGTTGTAATACATGTAAACTAAAACCTCGATAATACGAACATTTACGAGACAAAAATAATATTTTTTTAAGCAGGCAGATAGTTGCTTATATATATACATATATACGCGTTTAAAATGTCTGATGATATGCAATAGCATTGAAAGCGCTAACGCAAATAAACGTAAAAAACTGGATTTCTAATTTATTTTTTAATATATTCTGTATCCACGCAAGGACTATATCATTATGTTTATAAATATATATATATATATATATATATATATATATATATATATATCCCTCTTGAATATTCATGTAAGAAATAATGGCAAATCATTTATTTGCTGAACTTTAATAATAGTATATATACATGTACACATGAATATTTAGCATTGGTAGAAACTGTGGAGGTTTCATAAGCAAAAAGAGTAGACCCAGATCAGACGGCTCCTATAGGAGCCGTCTGATCTGCTGGGTCCCCTCTTTTTGCAAAGGCATGAAAAAGGTATGAATAAAGGGTTAATGCAAAGTCGTACAGGAAGCTCACAGAGTAGTGTTCATCCTACATTAAGCTGCCACCTGTCTTAAACACTGATAATGAGACTTATATGAGTGTTGGGATTAGCGAAAATTTAACTGTATCTTTTAAGATTTTGAATGTTTGTGATAATATCGAAATAATCTACTAATCTGTCCCATTTTTCTGCTTTCAGGGATCTCAAAATGGAAAACATTCTGCTTGACGAAAAACACAAAAACGTTAAAGTTATAGGTAAGTGCCATAGAAAAATATAATATAAGCGAGATAACTCTGATTGCTAAACATTCATTTAGACATTACATATTAGCCTCCCTTGAAACTATTGACGTTTATTTGATATTTACGAAACAAGGACATATGTAAACAGTGAAGACCCAAACCAGATGACCCCTGAGTGAGTCCTCAGATCAGGGTCTACATTGTTGTTTCACATTTTCCACATGTAAGATAGAATGTACTCTAATGACGAGTATTAGATTCGTTAAAAACATTTGAACAAGTTCACTTAGATGTCGGGGTTATGTCAGCTAATCAAGCAGTGTTGCCTAATGACTGCATGTTGTCATAAATCATAAACGGGTGTTACTAAGTATAACCTATGGAGATAACATGCTGAACTTTTCGCACAAACATATATGTGACAAATACGTACGGATATGTCACTAGAGCTCAATTTAAACCACCTCTCAGAACTAACGAAATGCTCACAAATATTAAACATATTCGTACGTATTCACATAAATTATGTAAGAAATTAAAGTTTAAAGGGGCAAAATGCGGTACATATGCACACATTATTGTATGGATTATAATTCTCTTATACGTTGTGACTTTGAACTTCAAGGTATACTTCATTCTCAGTGTTGTTATACCTTCTGATCCTTCGAGATCATGAATTTCAGTACTTCTTGTTCTGAAAATTGAATGCCGCTTAAGCCGGTGCCAGGGGGCGTGAGCAGTGTTGCACTTTCAATTACTGTTCATGAACAGACTCAATAAAACCGAGTCTGCAATTTTCTCTTTTTGTGTTGCAATTTTTGCTCTCGGGGGATCATCTCCCTTCAGAATTTATATGTACATTTTTTTTTATTCGACACATCGTGATGTTATGATAAATGCTTCAGTTATTTTAAAATCGTATTATGAATGACAAAGTCACAGGCCGATCACTATACTTACATAGTGAAAATCAACAAAGTTCAAAATGCACTAAATAACCTTTTCCGTTGACCACGGGCCTGGGTCTTGCACGTGACTTGTTGTCGTGTTCTTGTAAAAATGCTTTGCCAAGTCATTCTATAATCCCACTGTACACGGCAGAGCAATGTCCCGGACACCAACAATGCCATCATTAGTGGTTTATTCGTATAGCGAAAATCCACTGTGCTTTTGACCTTTATGCTATGTACATGGGTCTTGCACGCTACACATTACCATTATGTGGTCAGGTGCCAAGTTATTTGCAACCGATCAATGAATCATGAAGTTATTGACCGGACACGAAATGTGGCGGGTAGATTGAGGGAATTCCAAATTGACGAACTGACTGAATCGAGCAATCATAATGTCCTAAAATATCAGTGGTATTCTTTTCATTGAGACCAATCAATTTTGTGTCAAACAAATATCAAGATATTGAATTTAAAGGATTTCATGTTATGACGATTTGTGACATTGTCTTAGACCATGTTGCCTCTAACACCATATACATTGAGGACAATCATCTATAGTGGAATATGTAGTATCAATGTCAAAGGATTTTCAAGACATTGAGTGCTGTAACCTTGGCATTTTTTAACCCATGGCCCAAAATTCTGCAGTGGTCATCTACTTAATATGTTCGGTCATCATGTGAAACATGAGGACTCTATCAATCAAAGCAAAACCAATATGTCCTCTAATTTACCTGAGTGGCAGCAACTGTTGCTTTGAATATGTGAAAGTTTCGTATACCGGTATATATATGAACAATATCTTTACATATGTTTTTTCTACACTGTTTGACTTGTGAATAATACGTTTCTGCTTTGCAGGGGGTTAAGGTACAGAACTAAATATTCACACATAATTATGTAACATACTTATATGTATTTGTCACGTACGTTTGAGGAATTCGTACACGTGTGCGTAGTGTCCCTTTTACTCCAGGAATATTCATGTAAGATGTAACAAAGTCATGAATATTAATCATATTCATTTTTACAATGGCATATGAATAATTGTATAACAATTTTGTGCCATGTCAAAAACTGTAGTCATATTTATATTATTTCATATGCAAATAGAGCATATCCTGATTGGACGGCTCATACAAGAGCCTTCTGATCTGGGTCTTCTCTGTGTGCAAATGCATAAAATTGCGGATTTATGGACATGGCCAAAACTTCCTGTGTTTCTATGTCATTACAGTAAACATCTCTATAACGGCCACTAAATTGTGTTAATTAGTTCGTATTTATAGTAGGTGGCTGCTTAAAAGCAAGGTGAAAGTAAAACAGAACGCTCATATAGGAGCGTTCTGTTTTACTTTCACCTTGCTTTTAAGCAGCCACCTGCCTGTAACACAGAATACTTGGTGTATTTTAGTGGCCGTTATAGAGAGGTTTTACTATATATGAAATCATTTCATTGATATTCATGATAAAAGTTATTTCTTACATAAACATTCGTGAAGCATTCATATAAGTCATCGTGATTTGCTGCTCCGCAGATTTCGGCTTAAGTAACACATTCAGTGGTGTGGACCTGATGAAGACCCACTGTGGATCATTAGAATATGCTGCCCCTGAGCTGATTGCCACCAACGATAAATACGGACCGGAAGTGGACATATGGAGTCTGTGAGTAGAAATCGCTTCATCAAGTTTAATTTGAATCTGCCACAGTAATGTGAGCACACATGGTCCATATAATTATACGCATTTATACACTTTTGCAAACCGAAAAGACCCAGATCAGACGGATCTTCTCTGTTTAGTTATGACATAATATAGATATGATTGTACTGTTTACGCCACAGCCAAAATTATCTTTGCTAACATGTAATCATTCTAGATAAAGAGTAATTAAGTAAAGGGTTATCACAAAATAAAATCGCCAAAATGTTTGAAATGCACATCGACAGTGTAAGATAAAACGAAGAAAAGTTGAGGTTCAAAAATGTTTTCTCTGACTTACGTTGGCTGTATCTATTCAGAATTTCCAACTTTCTTTCTGTGTATGTTTAAGAGAAGAGGTTGTTTAAAAAGAGACACCCGTCCTATCGTTCACTCAACCATTTATCTGATAGAGACGTTTTCTACGCCTTTGCAAACAGAGTAGACCGTGGCCAGACGGCTTCTGTAGGAGCTCTGTAGGAGCCGTCTGACCACGGTTTACTGTTTGCTTATGGAATAATACAATAACATGGAATAAATATCCGTGACGTCATTTTTCCTTAAATGCATATTGATGAGGCAAAGGGTAATTTCAAATCTAATTTTTCCTAATTTTAGATAGGTGGTAATATGAAACATTTCTAGTTTGGATCCAGAAAAGACGCCGAATAACTCGTCGTCGCACTAGAATCCAAACTGTTTGAAACTGGCGTATGTTTTTGAAAAAAAAAAATTATGAAGGAATGACTACTCTGAAAGTTAAAGCAAGTGACAACGTATGCTGCCGAACATTATTTGACGCCCAAATGGTTTGTTTTATTTACATTTTGACTTTGGTGAAAGTGGGTTAAGGACGAGGTTGGGTACCCGTAAACCAGGTTTAAGTCCCCCAGTAGCTGATTTTAGTTACTGACCGTTCCAAGGCGGTACTCCTGCTTTCAGCCTATGGTCAACTTTGTTGTTTAATATGCTTAATGTTTAATGTTTTTCGTCTTGATATGCGTCATGTTATGTTTTGTCTTGTGGCTATACCGTTTCTTGTTTGATGGTGTTTAGTGCGGTGTCATTTCGTGTGTGGCTCTCCCTGTTTGACTATTTTCCCATATTATATGACGATTTTGCGTTTTTATTTAAGTGGTATAATTCTGTATGGCATGGTGTTGGGCAAACTTCCCTTCTCAACCCACTACACGGACCAGTACAGGCGCCAGAAACTTCTTGTGCAAATTGAGAGAGGCATCACAGAGAGCCACATGAAGGAGCTCAAGCTGCATTGCGTGTCTGTCGGTAAGTACTGTCCACGAAAGTACGATGTTCCGTTTGGACCATCTCATTTATCGCATCAACACATACGAGAACTTGCCGTTGTCGCTCCTGTGTATAGAGGTGGCACATTGTGGTTAAGATGTATATTTGATAGGACGAGTATAGCGAGTATTGCTGAGTATCCGTATTTAGGAGAATACCTTTATATAATATCTGTTTCAGACTGCCATTCATTAATTGCCCATGGGAGTCTTAAAGCGGAGATGGTTGCTTAATGCAGGTCAAAAGTAATACAGAAAGCTCCTATATGAGCTTTCTGCATTACATTCCAGTTTTGACCTGTATTGGGCTACAACCTGCCTTACAGAACCATAATTAGACCCTCTTTGGATGGCCGCTTAAGACAGGTTTTTCAAATTAGTTTACGATTTGGTATCACTACTTATATCCTATGTTCTGACAGACAACAAACAATGCTGGAATTGTAAGAATGTGTTTCAAAATGTATTGCAGTATGTGCATGATGTGTGGGAAAAATCCAACACATGCATGCATGTTAACCCTTCACGCCATAGTATCACATTCTGACACATGTGTAAACAAAGGAGACCTAGCTCACGTGGCTCTTGTAGGAGCTGTTTGACTAGCAGGTTCTGCTCTGATTGCTTATGAAATAACACAGATATAGTTTCCAGGTTCGTTCATAGTAAACTAATCCCGTTAGGCCTGCTTGTTCATGATGTCATTGTAAAAAAAATAATCAGATAACTGATATTCATGCAGTGATTATTTCTGACATGAGTATTGATGGAGTAAAGAATTATAGAATATTGTGGATTAACCCATTCCCTCATATTGACGACTTTTGACGACTCTGAAAAAGTCACTTTGTGAAACCATTGTGATAAATAGAGCATTTGCTCCTATAGGAGCAAATGCTCTATTTATCACAATGGTTTCAAACTACAAAACTCTAAAGTTTTTCTTTTCTCTAATTAATGCTCCTTTTCGGTAGATTAATTCAAAGAGGTTGTATCTAAAAATAGCCTATGAGGTAATGGGTTAATCTTTTTTATCTCTTGATTTTAGCTCATACCTGAACTATTACAAAACTTGAATATAATATTAGAAGTTTACAATTTTTATTCTAGACCTTATAGAACTGCTGAAGAAACTGATCGAGCCTAACGTCGACCACCGTCTTCCATTGATGGACTGCGAGAGTCACCCTTGGATAACTTCCAACAACAAGATACCCTTCTACCCTTTTCAGTCTCTGCCCAAGGACAAGGTTTCAAAATCTCAGGTAAAACTACCAGCTTTTAGGAATATGTCGGCCTAGTTTTGATCCATGTATTCACGGAATAATAATTTTGTATTTGAATTAATTAATTTGTATTAGTTTGTGATCCACGTATTCACAGAATAATAATTTTGTATTTGAATTAAGGACAGATTCGTAATTGTGGTGTGATCTCAATCAATGACTGAATGCCAAGTTCAATATACTAACGGATACTGTTCTTCATTGTTTTCACTACGTCAGTGTCCCTCTACTTTGCTGAATTTCATGTTTATTCCACACAAACCACTATAATAGTATAAATACAACATGCAAGTCAAGTATATACAATATCAATGAGTAATTCTTAGAAGATATTCTCAGATGTCAGAGTGTATTTTTCTGCTTGGAATACTTTGGCATCTTGCATTTTTGCCCTCATTTGAAATTCATCAAACAGTCAAACACCAGTTTTGTCTTTTCGAATTTGCATGTCTGAGTGTTTTGTAAAGGGCTGTGCATCATGGCTGTATGACCAATATTTAAAAAGGAATGAAAAATGAGTTTGTCAGTAATGTTTAACTCCCATAGTTCACCTCCATAATAACCTGTCTAATGTGTTTGTAGAAGTAAATTGTACTGGTATTTGAAGTGTAGTTTTTGTTGTTTTGAATACATGTACATACATACAAACGTAAAATTACATGTACAGTTTGCATTGGGTGCATACAATGTATATATTTGTAACGGATCTATCGTCACCCTGCAGGAGTTGGCATTTGACACAGACACAGAAGAGGTAAAGGGAGAGAAACATTGCTTTTCTAGATTTTCTTCGGAAATCTGAGTTAATTCCCTTTCCCTCTATCTACTACCGCCGGTGAGCTATGTTGGTCTTTGAATAGGACTCCAACTAACAGTTACAACAACTGAATGGGAACGACCAGCTATTAAAGTGTGTTCATTCTTCTAAATCACACGCTGCTTCTTTCTGTTAAGGGCATACAAATTACACGAATAGTTTTCACACTTGAGAACTATTTGCTATCGATAAGACAGCAAGGACATCAAGTTTTCCAGTTCATCGAAGACAGCCATTACCTTAACCCATTCCCTCATATTGACGCCTTTTGACGCCTCTGTTGTTGTCACTGTTTGAAACTATGGTGATTAATAGAGCATTTGCTCCATAGGAAAACAATGCCCTATTTATCACAATGGTTTCAAAACTACACACTTCTGAAGTTTCCCCTTCTCTAGTAAATGCTCATTTTCGGTAGATTTATTCAAAGACGTTAGATCTAAAAATAACCGATGAGGTAATGGCTTCAAACAAATGCAATAAATCAAATAGAAAATTAGTTCCTTTCCAAAGCCTGGCTTGACCCAAATGTTGAACATGCATTTATTGATATTGAATGAGAAAACAACGCTATAGGAACCATTGGTAAACCATCCACATGGGGAAGAACGTAAACTTTTAACGTTAAGTAGATGTTTGATATACGAAGCTTTAGGGCGACATTCCTCGTGCATTGAACTTCCAACCACCTTTAACTCGTTCTCATGTGAATATTTTGTAACGATCTATCACTCCATAAATATTCAGTTACTTAAATTTTGCAGTACATGTATCACATTTGCCAGGGAACGTTTGGCAATGAAGGAATGTGTTACATGATTTATGTAAAATTAAATAATCAAACAGAGCAGACCATTATCTGATCTGGGTCTACTCTGTTTGCAAAGGCGTTAAAAGGCGTATCTATATGAGATAAAGGGTTTAAGATAGGCAATGAGATGTCTTTTGAGTGATTCTAGAAGTAAAAACTAATTAATTACTATATTGGCCAGGTACTGCCTGAGCCTAATCTAATTATAAAATGGGTGGCAGTCTCTATTTGGTTTAGATTCATTTGTCCTTAACATGTTCATTACGACACGACTGACATTTTAAAAGCTTGGATACGAATGGGATTTAGAGTAAGACAGTGTTCTATCAGAATCCAAACTGTTTGCCCTTCGGACAATAGTTTCGGAGAGTTTTGGACGAATGTGGAGTAATGAAAAGTATAGCAGATATGGGGGCTTTCAGACACCATCTTTTTCAAAAGGATAAGAATGTCATTTCTATTCAAAGACCAACCTTGCCTGTGGATTGATGGAGCATGCCAAACATATATCAATATATCGTCCAATATTATTCAAATTGTTACATATTTCGCACATTTTAAAATGTCTATCTTTCTATATAGTAATGCACTCATGTTTCTTTTTATTTTCAAATCAAAAACGTTAACTCCAATACAGGGATAGTTTAAAATGGGCGGTACATTATAGCACACACTAAAGTCTCGCTAAAGTGACCACATGATTATTAACACAGGATACTGTAAAATCAGCTCGTTGCTAAATACAGGACAAACGTGATAAAGAAAGCTTCTTAACCCTTCGTTTGCTATTCACGTCAATATACCTACCTGTAAATAGTGAAGACCCAGATGAGACAGCTCCTGCAGGAGCTGTCTCATCAGGGTCTGCACTATTTACAAATTGATTGTGCAACCAGTGCACTCCACAGCAGTGATTGCACAGCGAAATACTTGTACGCAGTGAAGATATATGTAATTATACAACAGGTCATGGGTAAAGAAGGTATTTTTCAAATTCAGCAAGCGAAGGGTTAAGAAGCTTTCTGTATCACCTTTGTCCTGTAATAATTAAACTATCACCTGTTTTAAAAGTCATGAATTTGGTCGTACTAGCGAGACATTTACTGTATATGACACTTGCAGATTGAGAGAAGCAGTATATCTGAATTGTTCTAAGTGTGACACGACTCGTGCTTGCTGACTGTGCTATTTCACCGTGACATTTGTTTCGTGTGTTCATCAACCAAGTCAATTTCACTTCCCAGTCTGATAGCGTTCGCTCCGATATTTCTACACAGATTGCCGTTTTCATAATTAAACTTAAACTGTGTGGTCTTTAAATGACCTCAAAGATTACATTTTAACACAAAATGTTCGTTTCACGCCGATAAATGGTCCCTAAATGACCTCCAATATTACAACTTAACACAAATTGTCAGTTTTATGCCGATTCTTAGTTTCTAAATGACCTCCAAGATTACAATTTAACACAAATTGTCAGTTTTATGTCGATTCTTAGTTTCTAAATGACCCCCAAGATTACAATTTAATACAAATTGTCAGTTTCACACCGATACTTGGTTTCTAACACAGCTATAATCATTCACACATTACCATTTTCGCACCGATGTGTGATCCTAAAAACTCAAAACTTTAACTAAAACATTTTCCTACCAATAACGTGTCTCAATGACCTTTTGATGCCGAAATGTGACCGACAAACACAATTAATTATTTACTCCATGAATATTCATATAAGAAATGATGTATGTATGAATATCAATTAGCATAATAATTTGCAATAGCATAAAAAAATTATGAACAAGAAATGTTTTGGTCCTTACAAAACGATCTATATAATGCCATAGACAAACATAGCAGTCTCTGATTAGACGGCTTCTACAGTATTTAACTGATCAGGGTCTACTTTGTTTTCAAATAGGTAAGAGCATGTTGAAAAGGATTAACCCTCTACTCCATAAATACGCTTTTAATACCGCTGTGAATACAACATAACCAGATCAGATGACCGCTATAGGAGCCATCTGATCAGAGTCTGCTCTGTTTGCTTTTGGTATAATATAGATCTAAGTTTACAGTTTCTGTCATAGACAAAGAATTCTATTTCCATATGCCATTATAGAAATTATCTAATAATAAGATCTCATACGTGTCATCTCTCCGTTCAGACATTTAAGTTCCTTATATCGTCTCTTATTTTTCTCCTTTGAATGCATTTTGTCTCCTCTAATCCTTTGTCTTACTTTCCAAATTATCCTATTTAACATCTATAATTGTTGGAATGAAACCATAAACCTTTCAATTTTTTCTAGTATCTCTAGTAGCGATATGAGGAACATAAACTCAGTCAGGACGATGTTCTTTGGTATAGTTATGCAGCGGTGAACACAGCTTAAACGTTCTACTAAAACTTTGATGTAACAATGCAAAAGTGCCAATGACAGTATCACATGTACACATCAGCAAACGTATCGAATATGTACGGTAAACTTCCATAAACAAATATTACCCGAATGCAAGAAAACGGCTATAGAGAGTCTCCACTTTATCCACTCACATCGATTAAACTGCAAATATTAACTTTTATTTCAATATGTTTTTAGTGTCGGAATGTTTTATCTTTTAAGCCACCTTTCACCTATACAGTGTCCTTCTGCTCACAATTTATTCTTTTTTTACTTGATACCGCAAGTCCATATATACAATACACTTTCAATAAACTCTATGCATTAATGGTTTGTTTTCCGATGGCAATCTTTCAGTTTTATCATCTTTATTTTCTGACAAGAATGTGAAAGAGGCATATGTGCACGCTCGCATGATGCATGTTTGTTAACTTAAAACTATTTAGATATACATGTAACCATATTAACAACTTACTAAACCTCTACAAAATACTTGTAGTGCGCAATGGTAGGTATACATCTCACCCATTGAAGCATACAGCATTGATGATTTTCTGCTCTAAACATTCAGTTAAGCGGTTATTCAAACTGGCACTCTATCACTTAAGACTCATTACCAAAACACCTGATTAGATATCTGGGTATTGATGTTACCGGGCATGAAACATTGATTTGTCTTTTGATACCGTGTATTGACATATCGTTGAAAACTATTATATTAAGAACAACACAAAATGCTTCTTCACTTTAAACGCTTTGAAAATATAATGTATCCAAGTATTGTATGTGCGTATGTAAGGCTTTATGCCAGTTTACAAATTTGTAAATAGAACGCCAAAACAAAACGCACATATCGCCATACAGAACAATCAGTCTTTTACACTCATATGGTACGGAGATCATGTTAGCACTATTCAGTTCGTACATTTGATTATAAATATAACAAATATTCTAGTGTATTATATTTATTCACAGTAGAATCTGCATATACCAACCATATAGTGATAGATATGGAGGTCGTTAAGAGTGGATGGTTGCGTTTTGCAGGATGAAAGTAATGCAAAAAGTTCCTGATGGAGCTTTCTGTATAACTTTCGTCCTGAAATAAGCTACGACTTATCTTAACCCTTTACTCTATAAATACACATTTCTAAGCATTTACAAACAGAGTAGACCCAGATCAGACGGCTCCTATAGGTGCCATCTGATCAGGGTCTGCTCTGTTTGCTTATGATATAATATAGGCATGGTTCTACAGTTTCTACCATGGCCAAAACTTCACGTGTCCATGTGCTGTTATAGCAACTAATCTAATTAGTATTCACGATGTAGTTATTTCTTACATGAATATTCATGGAGTGAAGGGTTTAAAAACGAATTAAACCCACTGCTAATGATCGGTGTAGACAGATTTTACAATATAGTCCAATGCCCATGTCCATTCAGTATATTAGAGTTTTGTTTTCTGACCATGAACTCTCGGACTAATCGACTTTCGTATTACGTGTTGTCCATTATATCTATAACAAGCTCTATTTGACAATCACTTAGTCACCAATGTGGTTCAAACCCATCCTGGGTGTTTGGAGTCTTTATTGCTTACAATGAATATTCATGGTGTAATGGGTTAAACTAGTTGAACGATAATTCATTTTTGTCTCGGTAATAGGTCATTGATGAACTTTCCGCCCTGCTAGAAATCCCAAGGGAACAAGTTGAGAAAACAGTGCACGAGACAAAGTGTGATGACTTCTCAGCCATGTTTAATATGATGCTGGATACCAAGAGATTGGAAAAAGGTAAGTAGATGGTGCAATGATTTCATTTATAAATGGACCATTAACTGATGGCCTGCTAAGCAAATAATTTTTACAGAGTTTTTAAACCAGTACACTTTCAAAACTGAAACTTTAACCCTCGTGTTGACTACTTTTGATGCCTCAGTGAAAGTCACTTTATGAAACCATTGTGATAAATAGAACATGTGCTCTTATGGAGCAAAAGCTCTTTTTGTCACAATTGTTTCAAAACTACACAATTCTAAAGTTTTCTTTTCTTTCGTAAATGCTCCTATTCAGTAGAATTATTCAAAGAGGTAGGATCTAAACATCGCCTATGTGGGAATGGGATAATCAGTTTGTATTGTACTAATGCATTCAGGGTATCAAACAGTTTGCACCCTGATGACGCACTGAGTAACTTGGCGATTCATCTGGATCCACACTGTTTGCAAAAGTAATCACTGATCCATCCGCAGCAGGCTAAAGGTCAAAGAAAACTCGAGAACTGATCAATCCGCAGCAGGCTAAAGGTCAAATAAAACTCGCAGCAGGCTAAAGGTCAAATAAAACTCGAGAACGCTTGCCTCAGCTCCAAATACATTATTTTATTTCTGAAAATAAAATTATCCATCAGAGAAACATTCTGCAGTTCAACTGTTTTTGATCACCAGACTATTACACATTTAGTTTCGTAAGAAGAGTTTCATATGTAAAATATAGGAATGTCAAGTACAGACCTAGATCAGACAGGTTATGTAGGAAATGTCTGACCTGGTCCTTCTTTTTTCGCTTATGGAATAATGTAGATGTGATTCTACAGTTTCTGCAATGACCACAATGGTCGCTGTCCAGAACGAGTGCAAAAATAATAGGTGTAAAGTCATGATTTCATAATGGATATTCACTAGACAAAGAGTTATCATTCTAAGAGTCATTCACAGTGTTGGTATATTTTCAGGTCCTTCGGGATCATTAGATGGATGTTATTAGTGTTGAATATCTTTAAGCCAGTGCTAGGGTGTGTGGGTAGTGATGCACTCTTCATAACTGCCCATGAATTGACTCAATAAAACCAAGTTTGCAATTTTCTCTTTTTACATTGCTGTTTATGCTTTCGAACGATCTTCTAATTTCAGAATTTGTATACTAATCATGTATCGTTCTTCTCTTTTCTTGCGTTTGTAGGATCCTTTGACATTGACTTTACTCTAAGAACAGAACCAAAGAAAGAGCGCCACCGTAAGAAGCATCATCACAGGTCTGCAGGCAAGAAGGACCATCACAAATCTAAAAGTAAGAATATCTCCATGAGTATCAACATTTCACATACTATACACAGAGGTCCAGATAAGATGCTTAAATTTAAATATTTTCAAGAATAACTCCTTTATTTCTCCACCAACATATGATATGACCACTCGTCGCGAGAATGGTCCCATTGATACGATTCTAAAGAGTGGTCACAACATAGGGTTTGGTGAAGAAATGACGAGTTTAGTATTTGAGTACGCACCATTATCTGTAGCTCTGCTATTCATAAGTCTGCATAGAACAACGTCCCATTTATAAACTTCATGTGATAGGAATCATCTGTTACGTTCCGTGCCTTAACTGCAATGCACTTTACCAGTTTATATGTGTTTACCAGTTTATATGTGTTTACCAGTTTATATGTGTCTTAATCATTAAAGTTGTAAACCTATTGTGCAATTACGAAAATAAAACATATTTAAACTAGCTTCATTAAAGTGGCAACTAAATTGTAATTATGAGTGAATAAATCAGGTTGATGCTTAACCCTTTCTCTCAAATAAACGTGTTTTCATGCATTTGCACACAGAGTAGACCCAGATCAGATGGCTCTTGTAGGAGCCGTCTTATCAGGGTCTGCTCTGATTGTTTGCTTTTTACATGATATAGATCTGATTCTACGGGTTTTGTCAAAGCAAAACAACCTCCTTTTAAAGTGTACATTATAAAAATGATGTTGCACAAACTACGCAAACAACGGTAGCATGTCCATTGTTTTATAATGCTATGATCTGGACTTAATGGATCGCAATCAATGACACAAAACGTAGAACGCCAGGTGGTATGGGGCAGATAAACAACGTTTGCGGAAAGCAAACCAAATAGCGACAAAAATGATGGTAGGTAAAGTCTTGCTATTACGACCACTTCAAAGAAGCTAAGTACACTGGATTTTTAAAACAGGCAGTAGTTTATAGCAGGACAAAAGTTATGCATAAAGCTCTTCTTGGGCATATCTGCATTGCTTTTGCCCCACATAAAGCAATCACCTGCTTTTGTTAATAAATTTTGTGGTCGTATGAGCAAGACTTTACAGTATATGTTCCAAACACAACATTATGGAGGCCGACTTATTTAGATAGTTTTTGATAGTGGCAATATATTACAGAACAACTGACTAAAAGGAATTTGAAAATTGGTAGCAGTCGGTGCTCTTTCATGATGTTTGAATTAACTCTTTCTCTGCCAATGTCGCATCTGTGATTACTTATGCAAACATTTTGAATCCAGGTGAGACGCTGAGTAACTCGGCATGTCATCAGGATCCAAACTGTTTGTTGACGTCACTATATTGTTTTAAACAAAACAAATAAGAAATATAAATATTGAATAATGCAGCAGACGACAAAGGTTGCAAACGACAAAATATGGCTCATCACACATTCATTCAACAACAGCAAAGCTGTTTTGCCAGAATATCCACGACTAAAGCTAATTTTGGCAATACGGAATAAATCTGACTCATTTGCTGAAGTATATCATTGTCAAATAACCAGTGCACGACGTAACTCACAGTTTAAACATATTTAGCTATAATTTCATATATATATATTTGCCCATTTTGTATTATTTAATGTAGCAAAAATAAATTAATAATGTGTTGATTTTACAGGCTTTAAAATACGGTTTGCATTAAGGAATTGGAAGCATGGTTTCAGTTTTGTTATATCGTTTGTTGCGACCTCCCTACACTGTATAGTTTTGCCACAGAGACATCGTATCCTCGACCCATGTGATCATGGTTTGACCTTCCGATGACAAAACACGACAAAGCAAATGTCAGAATCAGATTTTGAACAAACATTTACATCCCTGGAAGCCCTGGAGTCTTATCGAAACTTGTTACAGTAAAACCCATCTAACCCGGAATGTTGATAAAGAATAATTTAGATCTTTTTATGCAGATTAATATTTGATACAGGATGAAAGTCATACATAAAGCTCCTTTTGGAGCTTTCTGTATGACTTTCACCCTGTATTAAGCTGCCATATATACAGACCAACATTGATATTGATTTAAACGTCCGGTTATAGGTGTTACACTGTAGTTATACAGGTTTTACACTGTAGTTATACAGGTTTATAGGTGTTACACTGTAGTTACACAGGTTATATGTGTTACACTGTAAATATACATGTTATAGGTGTTACATTGTAGTTATACCGGTTATAGGTGTTACACTGTAGTTATACAGGTTATAGGTGTTACACTGTAGTTATACAGGTTATAGGTGTTTGTTACACTGTAGTTGTACAGGTTATAGGTGGTACACTGTAATTATACAGGTTATAGGTGTTACACTTTAGTTATACAGGTTATAGGTGTTACACTGTAGTTATACAGGTTATAGGTGTTACACTCTAGTTATACATACCTCGTTAATTGTTGAAATGTGTTATTACTATTGGTCAAAGCCATCACTCAAATCATTTGTAAAACCATTTGTGATTATCAAAACGATTTGCACATGTAACCGGCTGTTCTTATAAAGAAACATACCTACTCAGACCCGGGATCGAACCCGGGTCGCCAGGTTCGCAGTCATGCACTCAACCACGTCGCCATAAAAGCGCGCTTGTACAGCAAGGCCGTACAAGTGATGATAAACCTACACACTGTGACACATACGTTTCATGAACCTTTTTAATGATAAGAATAACTTTTGCTGACATGTGAACAATTTCTTATCGATATTTCTACCTGATATATCAACAGTTATTTAAAGCAAATAACAACGAAGTATGAATAATTATCAACAAATATGTATCTACAAATAACAACAAATTATCAGCAATTATCTACAAATATCCTGTAACAAATAATAAAAAGTATCAATAGTTATAAACACAGTATGAAAAAATATATTTTAATTTCAAATGAGAAATAAAATCGGGTATTTGAGTATGCCTTTCGGGTAATCATAAATGGTAATATTTGAATATCCTGTTGACAATTAAATGTAGCAACTAATAATACATAACAGAACGTAACTAATAAGTTCGGGGTGTTCGAACCTTTTCCTTCTTTTGTGTACAAACCTGTCTTCTCAATCAAACACAACACTGAAATGCATATCTGTCTCGTCGTCTTTGGCATCGCTGCCATACTACAGACAACACGTGCTAGAGCATTATTAATCAACAAAACCATGTAACATTTTGAAAATAAATCGGGCAAAGATAATATTAAAGTATTTATATCAGCTGATTTATGATTTATTACAAATATCAATGAGTCAAACGGTCTATATGTCAATGTGAGATATGTGATATTTTCAACTATGAATCTACTGTTAATTCCCAATCTAAATCCGGTGCATTTGGTCATACATGTTTGAAGGATGTATCGCATTAAACAATATCATATCTATGTTGAATGTCAAAAGGTCAATATTACCAAACCAGTTACTCCCGGGTATTGCTTTTCCATGATCCTCATAAACCTTACATATAAACTAATAGGTTTTCAGTACACGATGCAAATATTAAGGCTGTATTTTATTTATTTAAGATGCATTTTAAGATAAACATTACTAACAATCAACTCATATTATCAGAGGTCCAGATAAGATGCGTAAATTAAAACATTTTCAGGAATTCTCCATCAAACCCTATGGTGTGACCACTCCTCAGAATCGTTTCGAAGAGACGATCCTAAAGAGTGTTCACACCATATGGTTTGGTGGAAAAAAAAGAGGATTTTATTATTTAAGTGCATGAGCACCTTTATCTGTTGCTCTGACTTCGTTAGTTTGTAATAACTGGTTATATATTTTGTAATAACTGGTTATATATTTTGTAATAGCTGGTTAGCTGGTTATATATTTTGTAATATCTGGTTATATATTTATTTTACAACAATACACATACTTGTTTGTCCCAAGTCTCTCTGAGAAACCCGAACGGAATGTAACAGTCATACTATCATGTTTTCTTTCTGACATCAACAACCATTTTGCTGACAGTTGATTGATAGTTCGTCTTAGTTTGCTTTAAACTATTGTTGTTTCGTGGCAAATCATGTCCCCATTTCATACGTAAATAAACAATAGGCTATTGTTTCATTTGTTGTTTGAACGTGTGTCCTACATACATATTTACGAGACATGGTATACACTAAACAATGATTTTTGGGAAAAGGCACAGTTTTAAATTTAAATCTTTAAAACTTTTAATGCCCACACTTTATTATTAGCTTTTAATGCAATTAAGTTGAAATAATGACAAGAAAATAGTATATACTAATTTGATTTCATCTTGCAGCACGATACTATGAGAATGCAAAAAGCAATCATTTTACAAAGCAGCAATCAGTTGGCTATAATAACGACTTTTTCCCTGAAAGTCCGGAAATTTTCAACATCCCAGTTTGCTTTTGGGAAGAGATTGTAAAAGGTAAACCCGTTAAGGCATGAGAAAAACTTTGCATGAGACCAGCAGTGAAGATAGGTGCAATTACAATAGGTTTGGATGAAGGCGATGTTTTATCCAAGTGTAAAATCCATGTTTTTACCTGAAACGTATGGAACATACTGTCCTAAAGCAATCGTCTTGATTCGAAACGGCCATTGCTGCCCATGGTAACAAATTCCGATGGTTTGGATGAAAAAACTCATTTATCATCACATGTTCCTGAAAGTATTGCCAACTTTATTAAACATGTTTGATTTCTATTTAATATTTAAGGATAACTAGACAATGTGTGTGTTTTTACACTGAATGAATTTTACGTATTCTTATATCAACGACAATTGAGTAACAAGAACAGGACTGGATACATTATTATATACATTGTATTAACTTAAGCAAAGTTTTTGTTATAATGGAAAAATTCCTGCCTAAAGATTCTCCTTTCAGACTGTGAGTATTGAAGGGAATTTGATAAACATCATTAATATTTTAAGATATAAGGAAACCCTACTCTGCCTGTCTCTATGATAACCCTTTTGGAAGCATTTGTGTTAAACCATCGCCATATTTTGAATGACTAGAGATCACAGCTTGCGTGACGTCAAGACACTATATTTGTTGAGGTGGTGTCAGATGGGCTATTTTAGGTACCTGGTTTCAGCTCGATAAGCAAACCTAAGAAACCTTGAATCGAAAATAGCGGAGTGCAGCATCATCATTCTGACACCATTAATGTTTATGGCTAATTTCCTTACCTTTTTAATACATGTCGTGTTTTCACTACAAGAAGTACGTCTTGTTTGTCACAATCTCAAGTTTGATGAAACTTTGATATTGTAATGGACACGTTCGATGACACAACTTCCACTGTTCAGGCGTGTTCAATATGAATTTCCAAGTTCTTTTTCTTTCTTTATCTGTGTTTCACACTGTCAATCTTGTTCCGTGTGGGATGCCGTGTTTGTTGAAATGAAATGTTATCATGAATAGGTGTAAGTGTGTGTTGGTGTTATTTTCAGATTATCTGTATTTTTTGCTGGTACATGTTCTTTTTATAGTTGAAGTTAGGTCAATCCAAAGTTTTTTATCTCACCACATGTTGTTTATTGAAAGTATTTTGAATGACCGTCTTTGCATCCTTAGATATTTCGTGAGAACTATGTGCGTGATATTGGGAGAAATGAAAAAACAACGTTTGTTTGTGTTTAAAGTTCGCAATAGTTTGCACTTTCAAAACCCACGTGACATGTTTCCGGCCACGTGGCATGGTGTGTAACTTAGACTGCACTTTTAGAAGACCCTGCCCGGGACAGTGTGTTTGTGTTGAATATATGAGCATTGTATAGTGTTTCTGTATGTTTTCTCGAATGTGAAATTGACTCTTTACGACAACATGCATTATTTCCAGATACAGTTGGACTTCGATATCTCGAACTTCAAGGGACCATACAAGTTACTTCGAGACAACAGAAGTTCGAGTTATCGGATTTCTGATCTGGACACTTTCTTAAGTTTACAGCTTAATGCAGGTCTAAAGTAATGTTGAAAGCTCCTGTAGGAGCTTTCAACATTACTTTAGACCTGCATTAAGCAGTCACACGTGTTTCTAGATATACATAGTAATATATTTTAGATCAATTCTGTATTGTAAGGTTTGGAAGGACTGAACTTTAAGTTCGAGTTATCACGAAGTTCGAGTTATCAGAGTTTCAGGTATCGAAGTTCAATTGTAATACTCAAACCATTTGTGGTCATATAACTTTGAAGAGGGTGATGTAAAGTAATTTACTACTGTTCGTGCCATTCATTGAACTAATAAGTGAAACTGTGTAAATTTTACGTTTGAATTGTAATAGTATTTGTCTGTAAACGTTTGTCATTGCTAATTTAAAAGGCGAAATTATTCCATTTTTTCCTGTCTGATGATGTGTACAGTACTGATTTGCAATGTTTTCTTAACGGTCTTTTTATACTGTAAATACATTTTAATGAAGCGCTTCAGTGTCATTTCAATGATGCGTTTTCTGCTTTATAATTATTATGCCATTTAATATGCTCGGAAATCCAGGAAGCACATTTGGTGTATCAACTTTGGGCTTGCTTTTATTCCGTTCCTTGAAAACATACATTGCAAGTTATTAAACATGAATGAAAATGAATACAGGAAAATCTATCTTAACTGGAATTTTACTAAAGACGATTTTAGATATATTCAGTCAGGTGACTGCTCAATGCTTATGGAACTTTCTCTATGACTTTCAGCCTGCACCAAGCCGCTACCTGTCCTACGGATCGGTATTGGTACTAACCTGAATGTCCGGTTTTACTGTATTCTACATGCCGACACACCCAACGCTTCTCCTTGATTTTTTCAGCAACACCTGCAATCCTCTGTCCCGATGGTGAAGCTGGATCTGATAACGAGGCCGAACTAAAGCATACCTCCCACAACAGTACAAACTTTGATTTGATGGCCCTTTGCAGTGCCCCCACCTGGTTAGGTGGAGACAGACGGAAAACTCGACGGAGAAAGTCGCCAATTCCACCACATAGCCCAAGTCCTTTTGCTATACATGCATGTATCATTTGTTATTTTTGTACTTTCACAGAACAGAAATGTTTGAAAACATGTTGGATGAAAATGCTAGAAGAGACAAACAGAAATGTTTATTAATAACTTAATACTTTAATGCGTAATTTTGAACGGACTTATGCAAGAATATATTACATAGAACGATCCTAAAGTCGACCTATCTGGCTTTTTTAAACAGCTTGAACACTCATGAGACGCCGAGTAAAATATCAGGACCCAACCTGGTTAATAGCAGCCATTATTTATAGAGCAGATAAGGGTTGAAATTTAACCATTAGCCTACCACGTATTTGTTATCACTCTGCCCTCTTTGAATATTAATTAAGCAAATCTTTTCAAAAATATACAGGATATGTTGAAAATATTTCCTTAGGCAAAATCATGCAGGATGCAGGCATGGATTTTCCATGGCAAACAGTGCAGACCCAGATGAGAGAACTCTTGTAGGAGCTCTCTCATCTGGGTCTACACTGTTTGCAAATTCAATTATAGTTGTGACTGGCGGGCTATGGGTTAACCCATTCCCTCATATTGACAACTCGGTAAAACTCACTTTGTGAAACCATTGTGATAAATAGAGCATTTGCTCCTATAGGAGCAAATGCTCTATTTATTACAATGATTTCAAACTACAAAATTCTAAAATTTTCCTTTTCTCTAGTTAATGCCTCTTTTTCGTTAGATTATTCAAAGAGGGTGTAACTAAAAATAGCCTATGACGTAATGGGTTAAACGTATTTTGCCACTGATTTATTCTACGCTCGAAAACAGAATCACATGTTAGTCGCAAGCCCCGGTTAAGTGTTCGGTCCTCTGTTTATTTCCAACATCTCTTCAGTATGTGATTATAATATGAGTCTTCAGCAATCTAGAAATAGATCCGGTGGTATGTCTATACATAAACTAGTGGGGTTTTTATATTTTACGTAGTGTGTTAATTTGAGATGGTATTTAAATGGAACAATAGTATATAAATGGAACAATGGTATTTAAAATGGAACGACATGTCTTATCAGGTGTTGATAAAGCAACAAAACTGCTCACTTACTTTACCCTTTACTTACTCTAGTCCGTCGTCCGTGCGTTGTTTATCGTACGTCCATTTTGTTGTTTTTATACTACAATTTCTATTATTGACAAATGCTGCTGGTAGACCTATAACTATTTGCCCTTGATTATCGAAATCGCATATTTTAATATTTACACGCCAGTACCTCGTGTATTATTGTCATATTTAGAAATAATGTATGCTGACATATAATCTTGGTCAGGTTAGACTATGAGCAAAATCTGATCGGTGAGTTTTGGGCAATTGCCGAACAAACATGGCACGATTAACCAGGCACACTCTAGTGTCTTTACTTACCATATTAATAAATGATATATACAGTCACATGGTCCTGGTTAAATTTGATGTTTGGCAAACATCGAGTAGGCAAGTCTAACGGTTTGCGCCCTTCATTTTAACAAAATTTGTTTAACCATTTTTACATTGTAGCGCCTTTGTTCTCCACAGATCCTTAATCATATTTAGAAATAATATGTATGGCCGTAATAGGTCAGCCAAGTTTATGCGCAAAAATGGTTCAGTAGGTCCACGTCTATTTGGCCTTTACGTATCAAAATGTGGTATATGGTATCATGTGTACACTCGGGTATCCATGTTTCTTCACAAATCCTTATTATAATTAATGTAATGTGTATGGTCATAAGATCTTTGCCAAATTAGAAAATGGACAATCGTACGATCGGGGCCATTTCGGGTGTTTCCGTTGTTACACTTGATTTAGCCAGAATGGAATATTTGACATTATGAAAATTCTACCGCATTTCGTTTCTACGGCCTTGTCATATATACATGTAGATTAAATGTGTATGGAGATAAGATCTGGACCAATATTGACCATTGGAAAATCAAACCAGTTAGTCTAAAGTTATATATCCGTGATTTATCAGTTAGTCTAAAGTTGCATGCCCTCGATTTACAAACCTAATAGCTGATTGTACTGTGTCAATGCACTAGCACTTTTTGCCAGATTCAGATTTTATTCGGGAATATTATGTATTGCTATAAGTCGACAAGACATGTGCTAAACTCGAATGTAAGTGCTATAAGTCGACAAGACATGTGCTAAACTCGAATGTAAGTGCTATAAGTCGACAAGACATGTGCTAAATTCGAATGTAAGCAACAGCAAACAGTCATATTCCCTTCATCTTTCGAAACGTGTATTAAACATTTACTCCATGAAAACGCTTTTATACGCCTTTGCAAACAGAGTAGACCAAGATCAGACCGCTCCTGTATGGGTCGTCTGATCAGGGTCTGCTCTGTTTGCTTATGATATAATATTCTTATTATTCTTCAGCTTCTGCCATGACCAGATATTTCCGTGTCCATGTGCTATTATAACAATTAATGTAATTTATACTCCTGAAGTCATTAAATGGTTAAACCATTGTAACACTCTGGTCAATATTTCTTCTTCACTGTTTTAAAACAAAACTCAAGTGAACGGTATAAGGCCATCATGTTTTTTTGGTCGTTATAGGTAAAACTATTAATTGCTATTTTAACGCCCATGCATTCTGTTTATAGGAACCTGTCAACCAGAACAAACTTGAACCAGAAGGAGCTGCCTCTGGGCCGGAACACTCAAATTTACTGTCTCCAACCCAGGCAGGTTCACAGGTGGCGCAACTTTTGCGACGGAGTTCTTCAAGGCGGAGGTCAACAAGGCGGACAAGTTCCGCCGATCCTCCGAGTAGACACGGAAGTCGCCGATCTCGTCGGCATCGACCGGGAACCCCAGGTTCAGATCCACATAGTCCCCACAGCCCTTCTAACCTTAACAATCCCGAAATCAAGATAATAACGCCAAAACAAAGCCCGCTCACGACTGTGAAACGCCCGGCAAATTTGGTTGGGCTAAGAGAGTGTTACATTACAAACTCAGAACCAAAAGGGTTAACTCGTCGTGCAACTCTTGGACCCAACAGAACTTTTGCGTACAGACGAAAACGCCGGGAAGATGTAATTGATTGTGTTGATGGTGCCGAAGGAAGTGTTCATTCTGATAGTTCAAATCCTTGCTCAACCACTAACTTACATGAATACTATAGTGATGGTTCACAGGAAGTGTTGTCACAACCTGCATCTAGACCAGACTCTCGCGCCTCGATTACATCCCACGAACACGGGGACGAGCACGAACACGAGCATGCGCATGCGCATACGCAGGAACAGAGTGTTGAATCTAAAATTGCAGCAACAGACATACGCTCAATAGTGCGGCCGAAACAGTTTGTATTGAGAGGTAAAGTCAATGGACCAAAGAGAAACACTGAAAATATTAGTAACTTGCAAGTACCTTTGGATGATGTTCCCTGCAGAAGCTTATCCGCGTCACCGGAAATTATTATAGAATCTATGCAACCAATTTCTTATGCTAATCTTTCTGATGATGAAAAAATTGAGCGTCAAATGAGTTGTGAATTACCGAAGACGGATAGCGAAAAACGGGTCGAAATGGATAAAATAGACATACACATTCCGACTTTGGTGTCAAGCTCAGAAAATGTACACAGTTCAACAGAGCTTCTGGGAGCAACATGCTTGAAACCTGAAACTGAAGAAGAAGAAGTCAAAACAGATGATCACCGATGTGAAAGTTTAAATGATTTGTGTGATGTTGAGTTTTATGCAAATAACGACGACATGGAGTCGACTTGCAGACCAAGTTCTGTTGAAATGACGGAGGAATATAATGTGGTAGATGACAGAAGAACAGTTTTAGAAGATCTGTATTCAAAACGAGAGAAAATCTCACTTGAAGCAAATGCAATCGAAATGCAAGAGGACGTGTGTTATGTTGACAGTAGTGATCACAATTCTTCTCAAGAAAATCTGTTCTCCAATCGGAGAAGTCTGAAGGAGAGTGTGACCTCTGATGAGATCGAGAGTGTATCAGCTCCCATTCTTCTGTCCCCTAGAGAGTTAGGTTTGACATTAACTCAAGGGGACGTACATCGGGAGTCGCCTGTACGCCCAAGGGTGGGATCTGTTATGTCTTCACGGCATGGCAGTACCCCATCTGTCCGCTTTGTTATGCCTAGTACACCCATACGCCAAATGTTTAAAACCCCTATAGCACGGATTGAAAGTTTCCATAGTGACGATTTCGAAATTTATACCTCAGAAATGGATGCTCTGGTAACCTCCCCCTCTCCATCTCCCTCACCCAATTCCATACAGACACCAACAGTTCCGTGTTTTCAGTATAGGATTACTTCAAGGAAAAACAAAGACTTGCTGAGAAAAACGTCTAAAACTAGAACTAGGAAGTATGGCAAAGACGAAACTCACTTTAGAAGAGACGGTGCGGTCACCTTTCTACCTGAAGTCGCGTCAAAGTGAGTATTATTTGTAGTTTTGAGTTGTGTCTGAGAAGATGAACAATGTTATACCTTTAATTGAATGACCCACTGACCAATTACGCCTGTTACCCCTTCATATGGATGTAGACAAACTGAATTGGTCAAGTTCAGAAAGCTCCCGTTGGATAATTCTGACTAGGGTCCGCACAGTTTGTTCTATAGTTTCCATGCAAAAACCATTCTTACAGAATCTACTTAACTAATGAAAATCGGACTCGCTCAAAGTAATTATTTGGACAAATCCACCTCGATATGGGGTTACATGTAATATTAACGTTGTTCTGACCACGGTCAATTATTACATTAGTCAACGCCCTGTCCAACATCATTATCTACAATGACAATTGCTGTGTTGTGTATATTGATCGTATGCCGGTTAATGACAATTGCTGTGTATAGTGATCGTATGCCGGTTTTCTTATGTGGTGCCTGGTATCAGTATCTAATCTATACGGTCAAATGTTGAACTAGGTCATCGGAAACACTCTGTAGCTACCATTTAATGAATTATCTCTGTGGGTGTTAAAACAGAAATCTAAAACCCTAAGACTTCTATTGGGTTGTCGTTGTATATAGGCTTCACTATGAACACACTTCCTCTTTGGCTAACATACTTCTGCAGAAAGCAGAATAATCCATTATAATTCTACATATACCTCCTCAACTGTCTGGCGATGCAAAGAATGAGAAAGAACTAATCCAAGCAATAATTAAGATACGTAAATTAATACATTTTAAGAACACTCTCTTATTTCTCCAACAAGCCATATTGTGTGACCACTATTTTATAGAATTGTCTCTTTGAGACGATTCTAAAGAGTGGTCACAGCATACTGTTTGGTGGGAAAATGATAATTGTTATCATTTAGCTCTGAGACTAACATTAGCAAAAAGGGCTTTATCTTGATTTCATAATCTTATTAATCTTTCTCAACATTTAGTAAAACAAATGATACCAATGAATACAAAACTGGATGTAAATCATTAACTTGTACTGGTACCTTCTTTACATTTTATCAATGTGTTGTGCCACATTGTACGTGAAAACATTTCATTATCAGTTTAAAACGAGTAATGTATCCACCCTAAATATTTAAACACCCAATCAGTTCTCTCTCTATCAGTCTGTAACGACTAGGAGCGTAGCTAGCGAGACGCACTCACGCACATGCGTAACATCAATCTGTAACGACTAGGAGCGTAGCTAGCGAGACGCACTCACGCACATGCGTAACATCAATCTGTAACGACTAGAAGCGTAGCTAGCGAGACGCACTCACGCACATGCGTAACTTCAATCTGAAAGGTGAAACGTTAGTATGGCCAAAATGGGACAAAATCGAAGGCTAAGGCGGATATACTTTGACAAAGGTTCTGTATTGTCATGTAGACTTTAACCCATTCCATCATATTGACGCCTTTTGACGCCCCTGGAAACCATTGTGATAAATAGATCATTTGCTCCTATAGGAGCAAACGATCTATTAATCACAATGATTCCAAAACTACGCAAATCTAAATTTCCTTTGGGAGCATGCCCCCTTACCCCTATAGCACACCCCCTTGCCCCATTAGCAGTGGTTTTAGGGAGCATGCCCCCTTACCCCTATAGCATCGGTGTGTACATTACATTAGGGTTCAGCTACGCCCCTGATGACGAACAAATGATTTTGACACCGTTTTCATAATTTTAAACAGAAGATACGGGGTAGCTTGGTACAGGAAGAAATGTTGTAGTAAGCCCCCAAAAGCAAATGTTATATTAATTTCATTCAGTAGATCTACTTAGTAGACATGGCTTTGAATACTCGCTTGACTCAGAGTTGTAGATTTAGGGGACATCTGGTCTATCTGACTTTGTTTTTCTTTTCAAACAATTGGAGTTTTTCAGTCAATTCTCCAAAATACTCCTCTTTTCTAGTACTTTGTCTATTTCAGTGTTTTCACTGAAATGTTCGCTTGAAAGAGTATCTATGGGTATATTTGCATGGCATGCATATGTAAAACTTTGTATTTCAGAGCTGATGGTCGTATTAACGACATGTTGTTTAGCTCGAGTTCGGAGTGTGGCAGTGATGGACAAGTGCCTGACGGTGATAAAGCCTCTAACGCGAGTAAAGCCAAGATTTTCCCCATGGAAAAAGGTATAGAAAGAATCCTACCATACGAAACAACAATATTAAAAATTCGCAAACAGTGTACAACCAGATCAGCCGCTGCAACTCTGGTCAGGTTATACACCGTTTGCCACGCAAGGCAGCACAACAATATATTCTCTGATCGTTGATAAACAGTATGGAACTTGATCAGACACTGCAAAAATACCACGTGAAATTTATTATCAGTTAGCTCTTAGATAGAATGTTCTTATAGCCAGTGTTAACTCTTTTCCTGTCTAGTATTCACGCAACAAATAATGACACCATGAATATTCATTGGTTCAATTTTTATAATATAAACGTTTCATGGGAACTTTGTGCTTTGACAAAAACTAGAGAATCAGATACATGTCATGTCAAAAGCAAACAGAACATACCCTGATCAGACGACTCCTATGGGAGCCATCTGATCTGAGTCTACTCTGTTTGCTGATGCGTGAAAAGGTTTATATATAAGGGAAATGGCTAACATCCTAACAGTGTAGACCTATGCAAACCGATGTGTTATCGAGGCGACTGCTTATCAGCATTTACACTGACTGTCAGGTTGGACAATATATGCTAATGATAGTCAGTGTATACCCAGGTCAGGCGTTATTTGACCACTAGTCCGGATTAAGACAGCTTTAACAACCCACAAACACATTTTCTTATGACGCAGTTAAATTCAATATGACGTAATAAACAGGAATTTTATTTTGTGTCTTTCGCCAACCAGAGTATTTAATTCATATAGAAATACCTCACCCAAATACACTTTGTTTTTAGTTGACATTAATTCAATTTCTAGAAGCGAGAAGAACAAGAAAGCTCGAATCTATATTTAGCTATTACCGTATTACCTCTAATATATTCTCCTGGGGGCGGTACATTTTTTAAAAGGAGATTCTAATAGTTTGTACACAGGTGGTTTCTTAATGCTTACTGCGAAATTAAATCTTTCTGCATTGCTTTCAGTCTACATAAAGCTACATCTGTATTTTGAAAATTAATGCTTATTTTATTTTGATTGTTTTATGTTGTTTATTAGATAGTTAGCGCCCCTCCCTCCAGAAGTAACAGGGTGTTTATTAGAGTAGGACGTTTATTAAGGAAATTACGGTATATATGAAGCAGCATCAGCATTGTTCTTCGGCACCAAAATATGTCACTATCTGTAACTACACTGTGCCTACATACTGTGTACTGTTGCGGTGACAGAATAATCGGAGAATAACGTTTTAATGCAGTATCTTGATTTATAATTAGATACAACAATTGGCGGAAAATCTAAAACTGGCATACTGGATCAAATAAGTAAACTGACTATAACTTTAGCTATTATTATTATTAACTGTTATTATCATTATTATACCGCCGCAAACGAAGTTTGAGAGGGGTATATAGGAGTCAGTGTGTCGGTTGATCTGTCTGTCTGTCTGTCCATGGCATGTCCCTTTTGTAGCACAACCTGGTTAAGTCAACTTTTTTACATATCCTTTGAGATAAAGCTTTGAAACTTTACACACTTGTCTAGTATCACAAGCGTCATCTGCAGGCAAGGGGAGATAACTCTGTCAAGCATTTTAACAGAATTATGGCCCTTTTTATGGTTGGTCAGCACGTCCGTTTGTGGCACAATCTGATTAAGTCCACTTATTTACATAACCCTTTGAGATAAAGCTTTGAAACTTTGCTCACTTATCTACCATCACAAGCTTCATCTGCAGCCAAGAGTACCTAACTCTAAAGCATTTTGACATAATTATGGCCCTTTTTAATAAAAAAAGTTGGTTAACGTTTTGTTTGATTTGCAATCAAAACAGCTTAGCGGGGGTATTTATCACCTTTAGTGATAGTTCTAGTTATTATTATTATTATTATTATTATTATTTATTATTATTATTATTATTATTACAGAAGATGATCAGCAGGAAGTCAAAACTAACATCATGACGTCACAGTTGAATGACAAAAATAAAGTGATCTCCGAACTGCCTGTAACTCAGAACAGTACAAAGAAGCATCAAGTATGTTATGTCTTTTTTAACACTCGGTCTGGATTGTATTCAAAATATATGATACAAAATTGCACACCCTTGTGATAGGGGCACACAAGTAGATAAGAGGGGTGTTTAAGAAAAATAGCTAAACTAGCTTCTAAACTTCTCCGCCAAACTCTGCCC
Organism: Azorinus chamasolen; assembly: GCA_963576725.1. NCBI lineage: Eukaryota > Metazoa > Mollusca > Bivalvia > Cardiida > Solecurtidae > Azorinus > Azorinus chamasolen. Next base: position 35,714,233 of record OY755243.1, read on the forward strand.
TGTCGGTACTCATTAGAATCCCCTCTTGGGGTGATTCTAACGAGTACAGATAAGAAGTAGAGAGTTTAGACAAAACAGTACTTCTCTTATCTACAGCGCTACAGAGACCTGTGTTGGTTTGGTTTTATGGTCCTGTGATATTTATGCCTTTAGTATAACTGATCAAAAATATTTCTCCTCTTACATTATGGCATATATCTTAAGACGACAATAGTCATAACATAGCAGTATCCATGTCATGGTGATAGCATTTTTTACCTTTTCTGTGTATTCCAGAAATATAGCATTTTTTTTACATTTTCTGTGTAATCCAGAATATAGTAGAGAATATATACATATATATCTATATGTCTATAGATCTACCTAATTTGCTTCTATTCTTTGTTTGAATTAGATGTTAATGCATATTAATACCTTGTATTAGAAAGGAAATGTACCTTTCCTGCAAAACTAAGATCTGGTCGTATTAAACTTGATAATTGAGATTAATGGCTAACCCTTTCCTTCATGTTAACGTGTTTTCATGCATTTGCATACAGTGAAGATCCAGATTAGGGTCTGCTCTGTTTGCTAATGGAATTTGATAGATCTGTTTCTTTATTTTCTAAAGTGGATATACTGTTCCACCTTCCATATTTCATAATAACTATTTTGTCAATAAATATTCAGTAGGTGTTGAACTTTGGAATAAACATAGAACAGGGAACCAGGGTTTATTCTTTGCCTGTTGCATATCCCTGTAAGAAACAGTGACGTCATGGATAGTGATTAGCTGAAGGTTTATAATGACCTATGTACACAGGATGGTTTGGTATTGGTAGAGTGTATTAGAGACTGAGTCATTTCCTATTAACATTTCACAAGCAAACAGAACACACCCTCGTCAGACGGTTACTACATGAGCCGTCTGATCTGGGTCTGCTCTGTTTGCAAAGACGAAAAGCGTTTATATGAAAGAAAGAATTAATTTATCAGAAAATTTGCTTTGTCTTACCTAAATACGAGTATAAAACATAAACAAGTATAAAAATAATTGTATAATATTTTATACATGTTCAGCTTTCATTCAACCGAGTTTTAAGATAACTTGAATATGTTCTAGATTGATAGAACTGACATTTGGTTTGGCTTAATTATAGTAATGAATAGCAAGGCTTCATGTAAAAGATTTCCCAATGATTTCTTCTTATCACAGCATTCTAATCATTAGCTGAATTCTAATTTTGCTTTTATAAATAATAAAAACCTTCCTTACGATTATACTGCACTATGAAATTATGCATTTGCCGATAATTTATACTCGAATATGTTTTAGTTTTGGAGTTACATGTATTCATTGTTTATTTAAAGAATTTAGTAGAACTTACGATTACGTCACCGCTTTTATCTTCAAGACTATGTTTATTACATTCCTAGCTTCCACACCCACTGCGAGTTTAAACTGTTACCTATAATCACTTTTACAGGTAAAAAGTCATCACTCTTTCACCAGGATTCATGTAAATGGACAAAATAATTTGAAACGCCAATTTTGAAAACAGCTTTCAGAATTTTATATATAAATATGTGAGAGAATAATGTTATCGAAATGACCGAAGCAATAGCTTCCTGTTACTACTCTCAAATTACTTCTGTCTGTGTTTAGTACCAGAGCCCCTGTATAGCTTAGTGATGTTCCCTCTATATATATCTCTCATTGATTCTCTAACTTTCTGCAATCTCGTTTAAACCAGATCACATCTCTAGATGTAATGTTAAATGTTCAAATAAATATTGGGATCTTAACGGTAATCGCACTATTCATTCGTTACATCGTTAGTGCAGCACTGCCATAATTTCGTTTGATAATTATGGACTTCCAATGTCTTTTACAAACTTGTTAAGACTATAGAAGTATAAATTGCATGCAATACACAGTCCGTCCACATTCACAATTACATGTAAATGTTATGCACAGTTAAAGCGCCAATTCGACCTTTTGTCTATTTCATAAATAACTGTGGTTATATCATATTGACTATTAAATTGACGATTAAAATGATCTGGTTTGCGGGTTTGGTTATCTTAAATGACTATTTCTTCTGATACTGGTGATATTGTAGAGATATACTATGTTTCTATTACTCTTCATTCCTCTGGTTTAGTCTGTCTGTATCATCTTCTCTAGTGTATTAATTATAATCAAATTTGTTCATTTTGTTTAATCTAGTTTGATGAAAACATATATAATATCACCAATGTGTTCTGATATAAGTACAGTAGAATCTGTCAATAGTGACCGCATAATGAATAAACATCAGGCAAAATAAGAACATGTTGTTGCTTAACCCCAGACGAAAGTAATACAGAAGCTCATAAAGGAGCTTTCTGTATAACTTTTGTACTGCATTTTGCTACCACCTGTCTTTTATCCATTTAATCCATAAATATTTATGTAAGAACTATTGACATCATGTTTATTAAGTGATTTATAAAATAAGAAAACAGATCAGACCCTGATCAGACAGTGCTTACAGGAACCATCTGATCTGGGTCTACTCCGTTTGCAAAGGCGTCAAAAGCGTGTTTATGGAGTAAAGGGTATAGTAAAGAGTAACAACCCCAGACTTTGATTTATTTTGGTGGTGTAGTATTGAAACCATTGTGATAAATAGAGCATTTGCTCCATAGGAGCAAATGCTCTTTTTATCACAGTGGTTTAAAGAAATGACTATAACAGAGGCACAGAAAGGCGTATTTATGGAGGACAGGGTTAAACTAATGAAGCAGTTACGACACGTAGCTTATCTACTAATTCTAACTAAACCGCTTTTCTTTTTCAGCAATCTGTCTGTCAGTATTGACTATCGCAATGTTCCGTCACTATATAAATATATCGTAGATGTAATGCTGCTTTGGAAATATGAAATGTTTGCTTCTCAAATTTAGCCCGTCATTCTTTGGCCATGGAAACGTCATTGAATTAAATATGCACTTCCCCTCTCGACCTTTTAGCTTTCATTTTATCTCCTGCTTTGTGTGTGTTTTCTTCCCACGTGTTTTTATTCCTTGTACAGATGTGAATGTGTCACAGGTCTGTTTGCACGTTATTCGGTGAATTTATCCAAAAAAGGAAGACACGAACCAAGTTTTGTATTAATTTATGTTATTTCTATTTAAATCAGTGTTGATACGTGAATTTCATGCTTTGTAAACATAAATATTAAAGGTATGTGGTGTTGCATTGGACTCTTTACTTATTTGTTACAACATTACTTGAATGCTGGTTATAACTGGTTAAGATTTCATATCCTCACACTAATCGTTTTGTTCAATTGTATCCAATAAAGGAGAAAAACAGTTTTATTTTGATATGCTTTGTTTGCCTTTCTTCATATAGCATGTTTAACATATAAAGCTATACAGGGAGCTAAATATTACAGTCCATTTAATGAATTTTTCATTCAAGCATGGATTGACATTGAGCAGTTAGATAAAATATTTATCAAGCACTGTTGATGTATGTATGTGTTGTCCTTTGTATCACGTACTACTCTTACTAAGCACATCGTTTCACCGAGGTTGTTCAAATTACTTACATTGTTCATTTTGTTGTAACCTGCACATACAGTTTTATGTGTAATGTGTGTTGTTGAGCCTATTTCTCCATAAATACGCTTGTCTACGCATATTCAAACAGAATACACCCAGATCAGATGGCTCCTGTAGGAGTTGTCTGATCAGAGTCTGCTCTGTTTGACTGTGATATAATATAGATATGATTATAGTTTCTACCATGACCAAATATTCGTGTGTTCATGTACATTTAAAACAGTTAATCAAATTAATATTCATGATGTCAATATATCTTACATAAATATGCATGGAGTAAAAGGTTATAATCAGATAATCACTTGGTTAGAGAAGCATGTGTAACCGTCTTACTTAATTAGTGCAGTGAAAGTGCATATTTAATCATGGTTTCAATTCAAACCTTCCCAGTAACAATAAACAAGACAGCAAGACATACTGCTCAGAGAAACAGATACCTGTGCGTACTCAAATACTAAAATTGTCATTTCTCAACCAAACCTGATGTTGTGACCACTCTGTAGAATCGTCTCTTCGTCTCAACATGGGGTCTGGTTGAGAATTAAAGGTGTTATTCTTGAAAATGTTTTAATTTACGCATCTTATCTGGAGCTCTGCATACTATTATTGAATAATTATATTTCCATAATTTTTATTGATTCAATTTGTAAATTGTAATGAAATAATATGAAACGAATCTTTTATTTCAGAATTCCGTATGTAAATCCTTTCTTTCTAAACAATCTCAAGAACATGAACCAAAAAAGAGTGCATGGCGAAGAGGGTTCGCCCATTTGTTAAAGAAGAAGAAATTCACCTCCTCCGGTAACAATAATAATGATGTGGACAGTCTTTCCCGAAACCGGGCCTCCCAGTCCGGTGCAGCGCCGAGCAGTACTACAACAACAAACAACAATCGCTCCACCCGTAATGGACATGCACGTGGAACCATACCTGTAACCCCGCCCACCACACTTGACATTCCCGTCACCAACGTTGAAATCAAATGGTCTCGAGTCCAGGTTGTGCAAAATAACATCAAATCGAACACTAATTCAGGTACTGGCTTGTCCTGGGTGCATTTTACACATTACTAACAATATGGTTTTTCCTCAAAAGATATTTCATGAAGTTCACAAGGAAAACATTTTGCAGTGGTTATCTGTGAGATTTGACACAATTATTTCCCAACGTCAAGTCAAGTCAAGTAATATTTATTTACAAGTCGGTACATAATTAACAGATAACATAAGCTCGACTGAGTTTTTAACGCCGACAGTTTTTGTAGTCATGTTTAGTCGTTATGAATAATAATTATTTATCTTACAAATTCTCAAATGTTACCTCAAATCAGAACAACGCTGATTTCCTGAATTTCAAACAAAATATATATTGACTTACAATTCACTTCGTTGTCTCACTTGATGCAGTATTCATAACATCTTAAATTTAGATACATGTATCTGTAAATCATTTTCAAACAATCTTATCATTAAATCATTCTTCCTACTGACGACTTTTGATGCCTCTGTAAATGTTTTTAAGTTTTTTTAAACGATTGCGATAAATAAATCATTTGCTCCCCTATGGATCTATTTATCACAATGGTTTTAAACCTGCTTTGGTTCTATACTCTTTTCTGTAGTAAATGCGACTTATCGGTAGATTTATTAAAAAAGTGTTGAGTTTAAATAGTCCGGGAGGTAATAGGTTAATGACGACAAGGAAATAAAAATAATCCTGCAAAATGTTCTCTTTTCATGTCCATTATCCCATAACGTTAAAGTTATCGACGAATATATGTTCCCCATCTATTTATGCGTCTTAATGTATTCGGGTTTTTTCAATGATTGATCACTTGATACGTTTGCTATATGTGTATTTAATCTATATAATATTCAGTGTTGTAAATATTCAAGTACATAAGAAACTATCTTGAACGACCATAAATAAATTGAACATAGGACCAATCATGCGATTACTTACTGCAAGACAAACGTAATGTTGCAAGCTCCTTTAGGAGGTTCCTGCATTATTTTTGACCTACAAAAGCTACCACCTGCTGTAAAGACCCACGCTTAGACTTCTTTCCAGTCGCTTTAGACATGTTTATCGTATATAATAAATAGGTCAGTCAATGTAGAAGAGTGAGTTTTAAATTATGTATAATTTGAAATACATTGAAAGAAATGGAGAATATCAATAGTGTTATACTGCTTGGTGATATATATGAATATTTTGTTTGTCTAACTACAATGAATATAACCATACTTCAGTAAATCGTCAGTAGATAACTGTGATGGTGTTTATAAATTCCATGAATGTGTGGTCAAACTCTATACTGAAAACATGCTGCATTCTCTCTGTTTACTAATGTATTGTCATAACACATGTATGTATTATATGTAATATACATTATGTGTAATATTTAACACAATTTTTAATTCCATACTCATCTTGTTCAGATATTTCTTTCCTGGCAATAGGCAGTTCCAGTCCTTTGATTGCTCAAAACAATTTGGCTTGCAAACAAGATCAGTCCATAAGCGGGAAATCTTTGCAATACCCTTACTTTGAATAATACTGTCCTAAATAAATAGATATTTCATTTGGTTAAATTATTACTTCATGGAATAAAGCAGTGGTTTGTTTGCAATTATTTTGGCATCATTATGCTTTAACCCTTTCCCTCATGAATAGGTATGTAAGAAAAAATGATACCGTTGGTAATGATTAACCCTTTCACCGCCAATGTCGCATAAATGCACCACGACAGATAGTGCAGTCCCAGATCAGACGCCGCCTTCAAAAGGCGGCGTCTGATCAGGGACTTCATTTTTTGCCTCAATCTCTATTTCTATGTATGTGCTTTGTTCCCTTGAAATTTGCATTTATTTATCTCATTTCCTTATTTCGCCGAATGGTTTAACATAAATTGGATTGCGGACGACAGTTAGAAATTTGGCACCGAAAGGGTTAAATGGACTTTTATAATGGCATATGAATACAGGAGTATTTGGCGACAGAATAAATTGTAGAATCAGATCTATATTATTGCATAAGCAATCAGAGCAGACCCTGACCAGATGGTTCCTACAGGAGCTGTCTGGGCTGGGTCTACTTTATGTGCAGATACATTGAAAATACATCTCCGTTAGGTAGAGGGTTATGATGAATATTGTGTGAAATATTTCAATAATTTTGATGCGCTAACTATATATTGCTCATAATGTTTTGCTCCCCATTTTTGCTTCATTCACCGAAAAATAGCTGCACTATAATTTAATTTGCTACGTGATATCAGTTGTGTTAATTGGAGCGTATACTTACATTCTAATGTATTAAGGATGTTCAAAAAACACTACCCAGTTTTTCTTAAGGGATTGGCTAGTTACGATATCCAAACATCACGGTTCACGTGTTGGTTGTTGTAGGCACTCATGGCATCGAACCTTCACCTAGTCCGAGTCCAAGTCCGTCACACACAAAAGTCTTTGATTTAACTATTGTTCCTCCCTCGGACACGTCCAAGAGTAAACCGTGTCTCCTTAGTTGGAAAGCATGTCGGGAATGTACGTTTAGCGATGACCAATCGTCGAGTGAGGTATACACTGTTCACATTTAACCCATTTAAGTCTCAATTTCTAAATGCACCTGCCCAAACGTTCATTTTGATTGGATTTGATCTTAAACTCCTTGTCTCCTATTTGCGCATTGATCTTAAACTCATTGTCTCCTATTGGCGCATTATGAAACCTCTGTTCAAGTCACTTTTTTTAAACCATTGTGATAAGCAGAGCATTTGCTCCATAGACCAAATGCTCTATTTATCACAATGGTTTCTAAACTACACTATTCCAAACATTGTTTCTTTTCTCTAGTAAATGCTCCATTTTTGGTAGATTTATTCAAAGAATAGTCTAGGAGGGAATGGCTTGATGCGTGGTAACCGAGTATATAAGATCTTTGCAAACTGTAAACCCAGATCAAATGGCCCCTAAAGGAGCCCTTTTACCAGGGTATGCACTTTTTGTCCTGAAATAGTTTTCCTCAGTGACAATATTTGATACAATTTTGTGTTTAATCCATTACTTCATAGGCTATTTTTAGATCCTACCTCTGAATATTTCTACCGAAAAGGAGCATTAACTAGGGTAAAGGTTCTTTTAAATTTGGATAGTGTTGAAACCATTGTGATAAATAGAGCATTTGGTCCTCTAGAGCAAATGCTCTATTTATCACAATGGTTTCAGAAAGTGACTTTTAAAGAAGCGTCAAAAGGCGTCAATATGAGGGAATGGGTTAATTAATATCCAGAAAGAGACGAGTCAGTTTTGATTATTTAGCGGATTTGGGGTTCAGGTGTTTTGATAAGAATTATTTTGCCAGTGCAATATTTGCGAAATAATTTGTCGAGCAAATAGTCCTGACCCTGATGAGAGGGCTCAAGAGCATTCTTCTCTGGGTCTTCACTGTTTGTCTTTACCCAGATTAGGGGCGCTGGGCACAAATGGGTTAATCAACTAGACATTTCTTACTCTCTCTATCTCTGTCACTCCCTACCGCACATATTTATTTACCTCTATATAATGATTATTCAATTCATAGTATTTGTTTTCTAGTATCATGCAAAATTGCACAAAGAATTAATTTATATGTAGAACGTGTTGAAAGTCAACTCACCAATAAACCAGCACCATTAACATTTTGAAATCCATTACCACTTTATAATACATGCAAGTAACACTGTTATTATTAGATCGTATTTGAAAGACATTGCTGGGGTCAAGTTCCATGAACACTTTACTCAGAACATTAAACATAATCACAAATACCCGCGCCAGTTATCAGCTAGGTGTCTATGTTCTCCAACATTTGAATATATATGTTACAGTAGAATTTGCGATTCAGGACAATCGTCGATTCTCCTAGGACAGATTGCGATCGCAATCTCTCCTAGGACAAACTCCGATCCTCTTTTTGAATCATTCACAACTTTGCGTTGTTTGTCATGTTTTGAATATAGACTTGTGATCTTAAAATGATATATTCTTCCCGTAGAATTGTACATTTTATAGAGTTAAAGTGTCATATATAACACTAATAATAAATTCTTCTAGTAGAATTGTGCATTTTCCTAGAAGAATTAAAGTGTCATATCTAAAACTAATAATTTAAATTCTTCCCGTAGAATTGTAAATTTTCGTGATAGAAATACAGTTTGTCCTTGGACAGACTGTGATTGGAATCTGTACTAGTAGAATCGTCGAGTGTCCTTACTATGTATTGGGATCGGAGTTTGTCCTAAGAGAAATTACGATCGAAATCTGTCCTAGGAGAATCGACGATTGTCCTGAAACGCCAATTTCTACTGTAACATATGCATGTAGTATGAAATATAGAATTCGCATTAACCCTTTACTCCATAGAGACACATTTTGGCACCTTTGCAAACAAAGTAGACCTAGATCTGACGGCTCCTGTATGAACCGTCTAATCCAGATCGGCTCTGTTTGCTTATGAAATAATATACATGTAAATATACAGTAAAAACCCGATATTACGAAAGTTCATAGAGGAGCTTTCTGCATGACTTTCACACTGCATTAACCCTTTCCCTCATATTGACGACTTTTGACGACTCTGTAAAAGTCACTTTAGGAAACCATTGTGATAAATAGAGCATTTGCTCCTAGAGGAGCAAATGCTCTATTTATCACAATGGTTTCAAACTACAATATTCTAAAATGTTCCTTTTCTCCAGTAAATGCTCCTTTTCGGTAGATTAATTCAAAGAGGTTGTATCTAAAAATATCCTATGAGGTAATGGGTTAAACTGCCACCTATGTTAAATATCAATAATGGTATGTACCTGTATTAGAGTATTCGTAGTATCGAGTTTTACTGCATTTTTATAGCTTCTGTCACAGAAAAAATCATCTGGTTCATGGTGTCTGTATAAATACTCAGCTAATTAATATGCATGCAGTGATTTTTTCTGTCATGAATATTCATTGATTAAATTATTAATGTGAAGCAAACTCCACAGTCCACATGTGCACACACATTACCACCATCTACGTTTAAGTATTTTAGTATGTACGCGCGGATGTGCCTTCGTCACTAACCGTACTTTCCCCAGTAAACACCTAGTGCGTTACATTTTTTTAAAAGGAGCTTCTTGCATTTTGTACGCATGTGGTTGCTTTATGCAGAATGAAAATAATGCAGAAAACTCCTATGGGGAACTTTCTGTTTTGCTTTCAGTCTGCATTAAGCTACCATCTGTATTTTGAAATAAAATAGATTTCTCTATTGAATTGTTATTATGTAGTGTTTTAAGTGTTTTATTGATCGTTCGCCCCCACCCGCGAAGTACGAGGGCGTTTATTAGAGTGTGGGCGTTAAATCGGGAGTGTACGGTATTGCCAATGGTCCGGTAGGCTTCTAAAATATAACTTATACCCTTCTCAATGCGTTTTTATTAGGTTCTTCGGCTCTTCTTGCTTTCTTTCTTATCGCTTAAAACGCTTTTCTTGGATATCTCTAAATGGCATTACCTTCTGTTTGAATGAATAGAATTCTGAATATAACAATTAATTCATTTTTTCTGAAAACTGACTTTTCGTACCGTCTTATGACTCTGTGATCGAACAGGTTTCATATAGTTTGTTAGCCACTGCATATATCATTTCGCTTTATGACTGCCTCAAATAAAAGCCGGCTGAGTTCATTCTCATATAGCTGATTTGTTAGATTTTGAACTGATCTGCACTTGAATTCGCAAACTTTTTCTCAGGATGAGGACTCAGAGGTTACTCATGTTTGATTAACCCTTTCCTCCATAAATACGCCTTTCTACACCACTGTAATAGTCACTTTTTGAAACCATTTTGATAAATAGAGTATTTGCTCCTATAGAGCAAATGCTCTATTTATCACAACGGTTTCTGAACTACAACATGATAAAAAAAATCCACTTTCTCTAGTAAATGCTCCTTTTCGGTAGATTTATTCAGATATTGTGTCTAAAAATAGCCTATGAGGGAATAGGTTAAGAAGAATTCTTAAGTTTGTAATAATAACCCGATTATGCCTACTGTCCCTTAACCCTTTACTTCATGAATATTCATATAAGAAATAATGGCATCATGAATATTAATTAGCTAGTTTTTATGGTGATGTATAACACATGAATTTGTAACCATTATAGAAATGTTATTTTATAAGCAAACAGAGCAGTCTCTGGTCAGACGGCTCCGGCAGCTGTCTGATCTGGGCCCATTCAGGTGTTAGATGCGTATCTATGGAGTTAAGTGTTAACCATTTCCCTCATACAAACGTGTTTTTATGGATTTGCAAACAGAGTAGACCCAGATCAGACGGCTCCTAGAGGAGCCGTCTGATTAGGGTCTGCTCTGTTTGCTAATGGAATTTTATAGATGTGTTTCTATACTTGCTAAAATGGCTACAATGTTCCACCCTCCACGTTTCATTATAACAAATTTGTCCATGAATATTCAGTAGGTATTGAAAATTGTAATAAACATAGAACAGGGAAAGGGTTAATATAGGCATTGACAAACAGTGTAGACCCAGACTGCAGGGTTCTTGTAGATTAGGGTATGCATTGGTTGCTTCATATTTTCCTCGCACGAACATTCTTTCAGAATCTAACCTACTAATATAAATACAGGAGAGTTGGGTATTTGGTGGACACTGTAGTCACTGCTATATAGTGTCATAAGCAAACACAACAGACCCTGATTAGACGGTTCCTATAGGAGCCATCTGGTCTGGGTCTATTCTGTTTGCAAAGGCTTGAAGAAAAAAGGTTTATACGAGGGAAAGGGTTAAATAAAAAATAAACATATATTCAACTGATTGTCCCTATAGTGCCAATCTTTTTTTTTTCATTTGAGAAAGTTCTATTCACCAAAGCAAATTAAACCTTTACGATTTCAATTAATCAATTTCGAACCCCATTTTGAAACTTAACAACTTATGTTGTCAATCCATCCAAAACGCATGAATCATACTACATGTTACAGTAAAAGCCCTCTAAATCGTCGGTTTTCAAATTAGCACCAACTCCGTTCTTCTGCCATTTCCCTTATTAATATTTATGTAAAATACTGACATAATGAATATTTATTAGCTGAATGTTTGGACTGGCTAACGAAAACAATGTATTGGCTTTGACAGACACTTTAAAATCATATCATTATAATAATATAAGCAAACCGATCAGACCCAGATTAGACTGCTCCTGATCTGATTCTGCATTGTTTGCAAATACTTTTACAGACATTTCTGTCAGGGAAAGGGTTAAGGCAGGTCGCGGCTTCACGCAGGATGAAAGTCATGTAGAAAGTCCCCTGCTTTCTGTGTGACTTTCACACTGCATTAAACATCCACCTGTCTATGTCTAAAAAGATCTAACTTCTTCCATATTCAAATTCCGGTTAAGAGTGGTTTTACTATGGTGACATTCACACATATGTACATACATTATATTGTTTACATACCATTATTCATACTCAGTTCTAGCTTAGCTGCGAAACGTTTGCCGATTCCACATTTGTATCTGTGTTTTGCTTATGCAATGAACATTCTGTTGTATGATATCTGCTTTAAGCCGACTGCTTAAATGCATGCATTAGAATCATTTCATTTTGATAATTGAAGACATATTGAAAACAATTGATAACTATTTATCTAGTGACATATTTACAGGAAAACCTGTATTAAGCGGTCATTCATTTATTGAACATAGGAGTCTTAAAAAGCAGGTGGTTGCTTAATTCAGGGCAAAAACAGGAGCTTTTTGATTTTCTTTTCATCTGCATTCAGCTACCATCTGCCTTACAGACCCATAATTAGACCTCTCTCTGGTGAACGTTTAAAACAGCTTCTGCTGTATTGTCTATACTCACTTGAACGCGCGCCACGCATACACTGTCCGTTACAGACAGTGTACACCCGGATCAAAGGGCTCCTAGAGGAGGGTTAGGGTTCCTAGAGGAGCCCTTTGATCAGGATCTGCACCTTTTTATCATTCAAAATCTTCTAACAAGTTCATACTGAGTAAGTTTTATAGTTAAACACAAGAGGGTCCTTCAGCGTTGAAATGGTTAATTGCACTGTGAGCTAAAGACCGTGTTCTTTTCAAACGTTTTCCTTTGTCTGACTATTTAAACTTAAACCTGTAGCGGGCGGATGAGTGATTATCTATGCAAACAGTTTGGATCCAGATCAGACGCCGAGTAACTCGGCGTATCATGAGGATCCAAATTGTTTGACATCCTGGTCGCATTTTGGTAGACAAACTGATTATAGTTTGAATTTTAAAAATGTGTAAAAAATAATTTGCTCAGCATGCTACAGGGTAAAATCTGCGTGGAAATAGGTAATTTGGTGTAATTTGGTGTTTGCATTTTCATATGAGAAAAATAAAATTTATTTTGATTTTGTATTGGAAAAACTATCTAATGTTATATCAAAGCAGTTATTATTGGCGTTGATCCACCTGTACCCGTATCACCATATCCGCAACCGGACTCGCACTTGCAAACAGCTGGGATAGCGAGTAACCAGGTCTCTCATAAACAGTGGTGCAGATAAGATGCATAAATTAAAACATTTTCAAGAATAACTTCTTTATTTCTCCACCAAACTCAATGCTGCGACCATTCTTTAGAATCGTCTCAAAGAGACGATTCTACCACTCTTTAGAATCGTCTCGAAGAGACGGTTCTAAAGAGTGGTCACAACATAGAGTTTGGTGGAGAAAGGATTTGGTCTATGTTTTTTAAAAGCTTGTTTCATGACACTTGGTCTATGTTTCTCAAAAGCTTGTGTCAATGACACTTGGTCAAGGTTTCTCAAAAGCTTGTGTCAATGACACTTGGTCAAGGTTTCTCAAACACTTGATCGAACCGGAAGTAGTCAAAGTGGCACCAGATATTTATACAGCTATAAGAGTTAGCATCGACTGGTGAAACAAATTGCTTGATCTGAGTTTTCAATGTATGTCCACCATCGGTAATCCACACTATTTTATTCATATCTGCTTCTGATACCGTTTTCTTTTACCAGACGCCTTATTTCATACTTTGTTACTTCTTCGAGACAATTCTCAAGAGTGATCACAGTATAGGGTTTGGTGAAGAGCTATTGATGAAAATGTTTAAATTTACGCAACTTATTTGAACCTCTGACCAGACCAGAGGGCTCCTGATCTGTATCTGCGTTGTTTGCTTCAAAGAGATATTGTTCAAAGTAATCTGCAGAAATAAACTTAAAGTAGAAGTAAGACTCGTTCAAAATACAAATTTGGACGAGTTAATCAAGAAACACAGATTAAAATGCATTTACGTTTTGTTTCAGGGAAGTGATGGCAATGTTTGCGGGGTTCGTCAGTCAGTTTCCAATGACGTAGGTACGTCAATACCCATGACTACAATTAAGTCGACGTCACTCACCGCGTGCAATACAGTCCAGTCATGACGTCAGGAAAGCCTGCATCTGTTTCACCCTCAGTGCTTTTATGTCATAAATTTTATTGAAATTTCATCTGTGAAAGAGTTCAGACATAAGTATGATGTTTCTTCGTGCAAACCTAATATATTCAGGGGCGTAACTATCGGTACGCACTTTCGAACGTGCGTAACATCCATCTGAAAGATGAACACATTAATACGGCCAAATTGGAATACAACTCGAAGGCTAAAGTGGGTAGACCTTGACAGACGTTCTGTCTCGTCATGTAAACCTTACCATTCCCTCATATCGAGGTCTCTATAATACTCACCTTTTGAAACCATTTTTATAAATGTAGCATTTGCTCCTATATGAGCAAATTCTCAAATTATCACAATAGTTTCAAAACTACGCCGCAATTCTAGATGTTCGCGGGGGAGCATGCCCTCGGACCCCTATAGCCACGTTGCGTTACCGTACATTTGGAATCAGCTGCGCTCTTGTTATTACCCGATTCGTATCGAAATACTGTAGAATCTGCTTATAGCGACTTCACAATGAACAAACATAGAGGTCTACAAGAGCAGGTGGCTGCTTAACCCTTTGCCTGTTCTGTATTTAGTCCAATTTCCAATGTCTGCTGAATATTTATGGACAAAAAAGTTATAATGAAATATGGAAAGTGTAACATTGTAGCCATTTTAGAAACTAATGAATCAGGTCTATCAGACTCCATTAGCAAACAGAGTAGACCCTGATCAGACGGCTCCTATAGGAGCCGTCTGACCTGGATCTACTCTGTTTGCAAATGCGTTTATATGAGGAAAAGGTTTAATGCAGACCGAAACGAAAGTAATGCAGAACGATCACAGAGGAGCTTTCTTCATAAGTTGTATCATACATTAAGCTCCCAGAATAAGGCTTATTTTGGAGTGTCGCTATTGACAGGTGACACTGTGAGTACATATTGTATTACCACATCTAGTCTCCTGGGTTAAATAACCAACTCTAAATGTTTCCAAAATTCTAATAGATCTAATTTAAAAAAGTTGACTCTTCAGAAGAAGGGTTGAACTATTCAAGTTGTCAAGAAGTTCGTTAGAAAGTTGTATAATCGGGACTATGCTATCAAAGGTATCTTGTAAAGCAATGTACAAGAGGCTGTTGAAGAATTTCATTGCTATGGTTAGTGGTACTTCTGGTTAGTATTGTTATTGGAATATAAGTCATATCTAGAAATACAATGGCACGTAATCGGGAAACATGGTCGTAGAAATTATACACGCGAGTGGTCTCCATTTAGCTATTAATTTCATGAATATTCATGCATGAAATAATGGCATCATGAATATCAATTATATTTATATTTACAATGACAGATGAACATGAGGAAGTTTGACTGATAGATGCAGTAGAGTCAGATCTTCTATATTATTTCATAAACATACAGAACATCTCTCACAGTAGATGTCTGATCAGAGTCTACTCTGTTTGCAAATTGCATAAATATATCAAATGAGTTTAATTAAGAGTAAAGGCACTTAGATAAAATCGTTTAATCACCATTATGAGTTTTATTTATTGGCAATATACAGATCTATATAATTTTGAAATATGTTAGTGGTGTATGATTCAAGTAACAGGGCCACGTGTATCTTACTTAGCTAAGAGCAACAGGTAAAGGCATACTAAAATCTTTATCTCTCAACCAAACCCTATGGAGTGACCACAACATACGGTTTGGTTGAAGAATAAAGAAATTATTGTTGAAAATGTTTTAATTTACGTATTATCTTGACCTCTGTTTACCCTTTAACTGACGGAGACTTGCAAACAGAGAAGACCTAGATCAGACGGCATCTTATGCCATGATATAAATCTGATTCTACAGTTTCTGCCATGGCCAAAATTCCTGTGTTCATATACCATTATAAAAATTTCAGTTAATAAATATTCACGATGCCATTATTTCATACATGTATATTCATGAGATAAAGAGATTCCAGGAGATTCTAGTACATGTATTACATTGAAACACAAGTACATTGAAACACAAGTTTATTGGATGTGTCTCGAGATGGTCGAGAATAACATGTTGTGTACGATTATTTTACGACCAGTTTCCCCTTTGGTGTTTTAATAGACAGGTAACATATCACCAGCTATAGGTTTTACTAAATAGCGTTTCGGAAATCATGTCTCACTTTTAAAAGGTCCAATATTTTTATAGCAGGTTCACATTGTTATATAACGCAAAATAGAGAGAAACTGAACTTAAATTCATTTAGACAGCCTGGTGAAAAAGACACTTCCACACGGTTTTCAAATGTTCGAGTGACCATTTCCTGTGACGCTGGCCGTTTCATGAACGCACTTGATATTACCAATTAGACGTATTTACATTTTATCGCCCAGTCGGAAATCCTCGTCCAGTTCCAATTAGGAAAATCCTGATCGGGTGTATATGCGCAAATTGTATACATTTTGTTCGCCGGAATAAGAAATACACCAAAAAGTAAGGGAAAAGCATGAATCACGCAGTATATAAAGATGGTATCGTTTAAAGAGGAAGTCCCTTTAATAATGAACGCATATTTTCAAAAATATCATCAAACTTTGTTTTTGTTTTGCTCAAGCATTATTATGAAGATTGTCAATTTAAACTTATATCGAAAAATGCCCCTGTGATACAAAATAAATCGATGTCATCAATACTTTTATTTTCTGTTCTACAACAAAATATTATCGGCCCTTTCCGTTCAAAATTTCCGCGTTTTGCCGATGATCACACGAACCCTCCATTATTTACGTAACAGCTTGCCTCGGAGATTGTCGAAGAGACGCGAATAGAGCGAACAGATATGAAACTAAAACCCAACCCGAATAAGACTGAAACATCGGGAATAAAATCTGGAGGGTCGATATCAAAGATTTGTATGTTTTGTCATTTTAAACGTTTTTTCTATAGGTTTTCTTGCGGTACACTTCTTTTCAGCATATAAACAAATGAGTTCTTATATAGGTAAACAACGAGCAGTGAGCCGTGAATGTACTTTACATTTTGGTACGTTCCATGATTTAGGGGTGTCGGTATTGCTGCAGTCCATCTAAGATATGTACTTTACATGCGACAGTCAATCACGATTTTCTCATGCTGGGTTTTATGCTGACAGAATGCTGATTCCCCCAAAACGTGGACTTCGCTGATTTTTATGGTTCACTGCTCGTTGTTTACTTATATTTTAGGCATTTTTGAAACGCGTCGAAGGTAGGGACTTCCGCTTAACAGGTATGCCACCCTTTTAACGGCATGACATATATACTTGCATAAAGCGTGCATCCCGTGCGCCTTCGAGACTTGCCATTTTAACCCCATCTCGTTCAAAGCGCGACATGGCTGCCTTTTGCAAATACATGTAGTTTTGGTCCATATGAGACACCGGGTGAACCGAGATCTCAACAGTATCCAAGCTGTTTGACATTCGGTCAATCGTTTCTGAAAGTAAGTAAAACTTTTATCAGACCAGGCTTTTAGCATGAGAGGGGTTACTTTATTTTCCAGGCAGATTGATCTATGAGGCAATATTCGCCGCCGAGGATCTCCAATTGTGTGCGTCCCTGGGCCCGTCTTACTGAACGATCGTACATTCGACCTCGATCGCAACTTTCAGTTGTGGTCGTCGTATGTTAAAACTAAACGATAGTTTCAATCGTACGAGTCCCTTTCACTGTTCTGTATTTATTCTAAATTCCAATACCTACTAAATACATGTATTCGTGGACAAAATAGTAATAATGAAAGGTGAAACGTAGTCATTTTAGAAATTAAAGAAACAAATCAAAACAGAGCAGATCCTGATTAGACGGTTCCTTTAGGAGCCGTCTGATATGGGTCTTCTCTGTTTGCAGATGCGTAAAACGCGTTTATATAAAGGACAGGGTCAATTGTTGCACACTAGAATGTGTCATAATATTTGTTCTCCTAGTAATAACTAGGGGTTTTGGTCTAACAGTAAAACCACACTAATGCGACCACCTAAAAGAGGTATATTTATGGGTGCTAGAGGCAGGCAGTAGCTTAATTCAGGACAAAAGTAATGCAGAAACTCCTAGGGGAGCTTTCTGCATTACTTTTGCCCTGCATTAAGCAACCACCTGCTTATAAAGACGGCCATGTTTATCAAGTGGCCACATTATAGGGGGTTTAAGGTACCATCTTTCGTAAGACGGGACTTCTGTGGTTAAGAGTAATTCGCGGGCTTACAAAGAATCATACCGAGCCTGAGAACATTTATACATATAAAACAAATCATTTTCATAAAAATGAGGTTCATAAATTACTTCAACACATTATTCCCTTACCTTATGAATATCTATATAATAAATAATGAGTTTATGAATTTTGTAAATGACATATGAGCATATTGTTTTTGCTATGGCAGCAACTTCAAGATTCTATATATATTATTTAATTAGTAAATAGAGCAGACCCAGATCAATAAATTAACATTTTAACCCTGTATCATATACATATGATAATATATAAGATTTTACTACAATGAAATATGAACTCACTGTTACGTTTGACACATAAAACATTCTATTTATTTGATATTAGACGTGACATGCAGAAGAATAACGTTTGCAGGCAGTTTTGATCTAGATGAGATGCCTAGTAAATCGATGTGTCAACATAATCCAAACTGTCTTATACTCCTAATTACATTTTTGAACAGAAATTGAGAGAAAATTGCACTTTGAAACCTGAAGCTGATGATAATTTTAGCAGACACATTAAGTTACCAGAGCAACAGATAAACGTGCGTACTCAAATACTAAAATCGTCATTTCTCCACCAAACTCTATGTTGTGACCACTCTTTAGAATCGTCTCGAAGAGACGATTCTATAGAGTGGTCACAACATAGGGTTTAGTGGAGAAATAAAGAAATTATTATTCAAACTGTTTTAATGTACGCATCTTATCTGGACCTCTGACTGTTAGTAACCCATATCCCGCTAGTCGCGTTTACAAACAGACTGGATACAGATGAGACGCGGACTAACTCGGTGTCCATTAGCATATCCAAGCAATTTGGCGCTGGTTCAATATGTTTTCAAAAGCTCGAGTCGTGGTACTTGGTCAAAATTTGGTCAAAATTTTCTCAAAAGATCGAATCTGACGGAAATAGTCCAAATGACACCAGATCCAAATTTGAGCGGACATTTTGTTTGTCACAGCGGGATAAGAGTTCAACGTGTAAGTGTAGTAATACAGTTGGTTATAAAAAAACGAGTCTTCATTACATCAGTATCTCATTTTGAGTATGATAAGTACCGTATTCGCCCTAATTAACGCCCGCACACCTAATAAACGCCCCAAGTACTAATAAACGCCCACACTCTAATAAACGCCCCCTGTTCTTCTGGGGAAGGTGGGTGGAACCAAATGTTAGTAAAACTATTAACCCCTATATAAAGACCATTAAATAAAGAAATGTTGTTTTTTCAAAATGCAGATGGTAGCTTAATGCAGACTGAAGGCTTTCTGCATTGTTTCTTACTGCATTAAGCAACCACCTGTGTACACAATTCAACAAACTCCCTTTAAAAACGCAACACCACCAGGGATATTTTAAACATTGTAACGCCCCGGGGCGTTTATCGGAGCTAATACGGTACGTAGTTTAACGAGGAGTTGAATGTGTGACGTACATACCGGGAATGATATCCACAGATGTATGATGTAAATGAAAACAACCTGTTTTGAACATTATCAAAACTAGGGTATGACATTATTGTAATTTTTGCATCAGATATGTACCACAAGATATGAAAGCATTCGACTGTATACGCTATGGTTGTTTCAAAATATACGCTTTGGGGCGTTGTGTAAAAGTACTTTAAATGCGTTAGGCAAGTTGTTAGATTTTTTGGGTGACTTATCTTGAATGTTTTCTTCAACCCATTTGTACCTAGATCGTGAATTTAACAATTGTTAACTCAGACACTTGTCACTGATGATCACAGACGAATTAATTGCCGGTGATGAACTTGGCAAAACAGGCAATCCTGGCTAGATGTATATACCGTCTATATTTGTATTCTAGGGCGACTAAACATTGTTTGGCTCAGATAAGACGCAAATAAATTCAGCGATCCAAACTGCTTGACACATTGGCCGTGCTTTTGAAAAGAAACTGAAATATATATAAGTTTAAATGTGGATAAAATTACAACTTTTTAACGGCTAAAATAAAGAGCTTTCTGTCCAACTCTCATTCTACATTTAGCCACACCCTGTTATAAACTTCAATGTTTGTTCATTAAGTGGTCGCTATGAAGAAATTTTACTCTACAATATTTTAGCGCTAGTCCCTCAAAAGGGCAACAGGATTGGTGAGCTATGTACAAATGGTATGAAGGAAATATGTTAAAAGTCTTTTGATATTATGTTATAGTTTCATTGCAATGTGATTTCAAACTTTTATCACGCCAGAGTCTTTCAAATGGTTGTTTTTTGTTATATTGTTTCATTCACACGTACTGCAAACTGTTCATAACTTTAAGGAATACTAACCTTTAACCCTTTACCTGATGAATATTCATGTCAGAAATAATGACATCATGAATATAAATTTGTTTGTTTTTTATAAAATGGCGTATGTATACAGGACGGTTTGGCCATGGGGGAAACTAGATTTATATCTATATTGATAAGCAAACAGAGCATGTCCTTATCATAAGTTCATACAGGAGTTTCTAATCTGGGTCTGCTCTGTTTGCAAATACGTAAAAAGTGTCTTTATAAGGTAAAGGGTTACACAACAAGTACCATGTTGTCAGCACATTATACCATAAAAACAGAGGTCCAGATAAGATGTGTAAATTAAAACATTTTCAAGAATCATTTCTTTATTTCTCCACCAAGCCCTATGTTGTGACCACTCTTTAGAATCGTCTCTAAGATGGGGTTTGGTGGAGAAATATAGGAGCGTTTCTTAAACTAGTTTAACGTATGCGTCTATTCTCTTCCACTGCATTCTGTCATGGAAAGTTTTAAGTTGTAATTCTTTTGAAATATATAACACATTGGAAAGTAAGAAGAGTACCAGGCATGCAGTACATCTAGGTATTTGTTTTATTTCTTCGCCAATCATTATTTTGCTAGTACTCATTAAAATGTTTCCCCCAATTCGATTCTAATGAGTACCAGTAACAAAGATGAAGAAGAGATGTAAGATACATCGCGTTCTATCTGCATCACCGAGTTATCATTTGTATTATTTTGCTTAATCATTCAAATATTATAAGCGTAAGATAAATTTTGACAGATATATTAAAGATATATATTCATATTTAAATGCTTCATTTATATACACTTTCTCCTTATACTTTTGAATCCGTTCGTTAGTATACTAAGCAAAACTGCTAAGTACTCCAGGGACTATTTTGGAATTTTCTTTTTCACGGCTGGTGATAACGTAAAGGATTTTTAAGATTTATGAAATATAATCATTTTTTAATTATTTCATGGAAAACATAAAAAGGTTTGTGAGAAAATGATGCTGTAATGCATTTAAGAACACTGCATTGTGCTAATCAAGATTAATGTGGGTTGTTTACTCAAATAACAAATGATAATAATGCTGAGGTACTTAGCATTTTTGCAAAACATATCAAAACATATTTGAGGTGGGGTTTTTTTATTCAAAAATCTTCTAAAGCAAATTCAACCTTTCATTATTAGATGGCGACCAGGTTTTGAAACAAGAGTTTCGCTCTATTTCATACTCATACAGTATTTATAACAGATGTATAATGTGCTGACTTAATGGTAAATGTGTTTCCGAATGATCAGATGACGGCAACTATAATGCTAATACTTTGGGTGAAAGAAATTGAAATTGTAGAATATTTGTAAAAAATGATTGTTTATTTGAAATTGGTATGGAGCTAACTTATAATGATGCTTAATTTATAACTGTTAATTCTTGGTGAAAATGTTTGTCCGTTTTAAAGCGAGCACATTTGTATGATATTACAGACTGACAACTGTCACCAACGGTTCGTTACAAGTAACACAGTGTATGTAAACGTGTCATTACATATTTGTCGTATGTACGATCAAACTTGTTGCTTGATAAATCCCGTTTTCTTTGCTATTTATTACATGTATTTCAAATTTATGGACCTCCAGACAGGGGGCGGGGAGTGGGTGGGGGTATATAAGATACAAAAGTCCCTATTTCTCCACCAACCACAAACGTGTGAGTACTCATTAGAAAGTTGTGACCACGCATTAGAATTTGAATTTTAACCCTTTACTCCATGAATATTCATGTAAGATATAATGGCTACATGAATATTAATTAGCCGATTTTTACAACAGCATATAGCCACTGTAGAACCGTACCTATATTATACACATAAGCAAACAGAGCAGACCCTGGTCAGACAGTTCCTACAGGAGCCGTCTGACCTGGGTCAACTCTGTTTGCAAATGCGTTAAAGGGCGTATATTGGGAGTAAATGGTTATACATGTATAGTCATAACTTGTGGTCTGGTGGAGAAATGAGCAAATATTATTGCAAAATGATAGCTATCCCCAGCTTGTCTGGAGTCCTGAAGTTATAAAAATGATAAGCTATGCCCAGCTTGTCTGGAGTCCTGAAGTTTTTGTTATTTACGAAGCTCCCCCAGCTTGTCTGGAGTCTTGAAGTTATTGTTATTTACGAAGCTCCCCCAGCTTGTCTGGAGTCCTGAAGTTTTTGTTATTTACGAAGCTCACTCTGTGTATTCATGATAGTTTCAATGCAACTTTGTGATAATGTTGACATAATATAACGAAGTCGTGATTGACAAGACGACTTTTTTTTATTAATTTCTTGTTTTTGTTTGCTAGTTTTCAGTATATTTAGAGATTTTAGTACAATACAATTTTGATATGATACAAATTTGTTACCAAGTAGCGATGTTTACACTATTGTATTTAACATTATGAACGAGTTCTATGAACGGAACTTAGTTATTTTTGTGTTTGTTACTCTGAGTAAAGCACGTAGTTTTAGTATGTTTCCCTTGAGACAAGCTCACTTCGACTTTCTTGCAATACTACAAATTAAGATGTTTCTACATCCGGGTAATCCAGTATTTTTCTTGAACCTAGTACAATGAAGTCCCTCAAGAATGACCACCATAGTGTGTAAATGTACTATAACCGGGTCTTTAACCATTTACTCAATAAACACGCCTTTCTGTGCCTTGGCTAACATAGTAGACCCAGATGAAACGGTCCCAATAGCAGTCGTCTGAACAGGGTCTGCTCTGTTTGCTAATGATAAAATGTAGATATGATTTTACAGTTTCTGCCATGGCTAAACATTCCTGTTTCCATGTGCTATTATCAAAATTAATCTTATTTATATTCATGACGTCATTATTTCTTACATGAATATTCATAGTAAAGGGTTAAAGCAGACGGTAGCGTAATACAGGGTGAAAGTTATACAGAAAGCTCCCATATGAGTTGTCTGCATTACTTTCGCCCTGCATTAAGCAGCCACTTTGGTTTACAGACACTGGTGTTTATTATTCATTAGGTGGTCACTTTATTGAGGCGTTGCTGTATAGTCTTGGTTTGCTCTTAACTCGTAAATACAGCTGAATACAAAACTATAGACAGTACCTAGTCTTTTCTCAGCGTGGTGTAAATTTGTTAAAACGAGTTTAAATACTGATGCGAAAAAAGCTGTTTCCCTTTTCAGATGACCCCCTAATTACCCTAAGTATTCGGACACCCAATCGCCCTTCTCAATCTTTTTCCAAACTTTGGCACCAAATTGGTAACTTTTAGATAGACTGTCAAAGTAATCAATAGTGTGGACCCTGGTCAAACGGCTCCTTCAAGCTCCGTTTGATCTCCAAGGGTCTTCATTATTTGCCTACATTTGCCTGTCCAAATACTTAGAGTAAGTATGGTATGTAATGTCATGGCTAATTTAAATGAATACTTGTATATCTATGAAACGTTTGACGGACTTATGCAGTAGAATCTGTCTTAAGCGACCATGCATAAATTGAACATAGACATCTTGAAAAGCACGTGGTTACTTAATGCAGGGCAAAATAATACAGAAACTCAAATGGGAACTTTCTGAATTACTTATGACTTGCATTAGCCCTTTCCCTGTTCAATGTTTATTTCAAATTTCAATATCTACTGAATATTCATGGACAAACTAGTTATACTGAATTATGGAAGGTGGGACATTGTAGCAATTTTAGAAAGAAAAAAACACAGATCTTTCAAATTCCAGTAGCAAATAGAGCAGACCCTGATCAGACGGCTCCCATAGGGGCCGTCTGATCTGGGTCTACTCTGTTTGCAAATGCGTGAAAAAGCGTTTATATGAGGGAAAGGGTTGAGCTACCTCCTGCCTCAAAGACCCAAATTTGATGGTCGCTTAAGACTGCAACTAACAACTGTCAAAACAGGGTAATTCTCTACGTTGTGCCAAATCAGCATTCAGGACACTGGAATCGGCCCTCTGTAATCATCAAACAATTGATTTAGCAGAGAGCAAGCAGGGGTCGCTATCAAAGTAAAACAAAACCCTCTTTGACATACCGGTATCCATCTGCAGTGTGCTCAAGCAAAGAATTGCGCTTGCATATTGCTTACAGCTGTTGGCAACAACTTGTGACATGTTTCCTCTGACTGATCCACTTTTGGACCGTTAAATTAAGAGTACCACGAGCTGTTGCCATAGACTATGAGTGTTATGATTACCCTTTGCCCCATAAACATTGCGTCATATCATTCCTTTACAAACTCGGCAGAACTCTTTAGAGCCAAGTCGCGGTAAGCGAGAGAATGGTAAACTGTCATGGGGCTCAGCTACATGTATAAGCGACTGTCTATCTTAAGGAGTGGGAAAATACCTATGTGGAACGGTCGTGACAGAGGGGGGTTTGTTGTATTTCAAACAGATCAAAATGATGAACATGTTTATATATCTACTGAAATTAAAGTTGTACTGTTCTTGTGAAAATCCTGCTGATTTAACCCTTTTCCCAGTAAAGACGTATTTAACCCATTCCCTCATGTTGACGCCTCTATAAAAATCACTATTTGAAACCATGGCAACAATTAGAGCATTTTCCGAAGGAGCTCTATTTACTACAATGCTTTCAAAACTGTTTCAACAGATTTATTCAAAGAGGTAGGATCTAAAAATAGCAGTAGATTTATTCAAAGAGGTGGGATCTTAAAATAGCCTATGTTGGAATGGGTTAACGTCTTTGCAAACAGAGTAGACCCAGCTCAGACAGCCCCTGTTTGACCAGCCTGATCAGTGTCTACTTCGGTTTGCGTATGGAATCATATAGATCTGATTCTGCAGTTTTTGCCATGGCGAATATGTCAAAATGTTAATGTACCATTATAACAAAAAATATCTAATTACTATTCATATCATTATTTCTCATGAATATTCAAGGAATAAAGGGTTAGGAAAATATTAGAATGTTGCCATGCTTTCAATTGATCACGCTGGCATAACATTCGCAATTATTGGCAACAACGTGCAACCGTTACGAACGTTTGCAACAAAGTGCTGGCTTTATGCATAACTGAATGCACGGCCGATTGCTGTGTTCATCCACATATCGTATTCTCCCTAATAAACGCACTACTCTATTAAACGCATTACTCTAATAAACGCCCCTTACTTCTGCGGGGAAACTAATAATGAATAAAACAACTAAACCCTAAATAATAAACATTAAATAAATAAATAGTTTCTTTCAAATACAGACGGTAGCTTAATGCAGACTGAAAGCAGTGCAGAAAGCTCCCCTTGGAGCTTTCTGCATTGCTTTCATTATGCATTAAGCAATCACTTGTGTACAAAATGCAAGAAGCACACTCTCGGGGGCGTTTATTGGACACAATAAGTACGTCTTGACTGCAGAATCGTGGATAAACCTGAAACAATCAGGAATTCAGCTTGTGATACTGAACCGTTTTTTCTCCTATGTTGCTATTTACACCTTTGACATCTTTTTCTTGTACTGGTCCATATTTCTACATAACCTTGTCTTACAATGGTTACTAAGGTGACGTCGTTCCGAAGAATGTATATAAATCCCAGTTGATATGCATGTTATCATTCTGTGTACATGTTATTGGTCACCTTTTCTTCATTCATTATTCTCACTACTTTCAAAATTAGTATTTTATAATCTTGACATCATTCGGATAGGTTTTATGATTGTCCTGTACAAAATGATGGATAGAACTGTTAGTTTAAAATGGGTAGCTGATGTAAAAGCAATTAAAGGTTTTTATTCACGCCACCTCTGTTAACCTTTAGCCTGCTGTATACTTAAAACTGTAGCTTACTTGTCTGAATATAATTAGAAAAATTGTATCAAAACTTATCACTCAAAGAAAAATATTCTATGACATCCAATGCAGACCCTGATCGAATGGCTCTCTCAAAGGAACCCTTTGATCTGAGTCTACACTGTCTGCGAAGGTCTTGTATACGCAATTCCGGCACTTTATAGGTTAACCCTTTCCCTCATAGGCTATTTTTAGATCCAACCACTTGGAATAAATCTACCGAAAAGGACCATTAACTAGAGAAAAGGAAAATTTTAGAATTTTGTAGTTTGAAATCATTGTGATAAATAGAGCGTTTGCTCCTATAGGAGCAAATGCTTTATCTATCACAATGGTCTCAACAAGTGATTTTTACAGAGGCGTAGAAATGCGTATTTATGGTGGAAAGGTTTAAATAAAACACACAACCATGACAGGTCCCGTGTTCACAAAGAATCAAGTTCGGATCAGGACCAGAGTCAAGTATGTATTCTTGAATTTCTTTCAAAGGTAAATGTGTTCAGTGTGTTCAGCGGAATAGATATATACATGTAGTTTTAAATACTTGAGAATTCCATTTCAGTAAGTTTAAATATGAACTATTTAATACATTAAATCGTTATTGATAAATTAATCAACTTATAGATCTAGTCAATTTAGGATCAACTCCGTTTCTGCAAACTTTTGAAATGCATATCATTGTTCTGTGCTAGTTTAATTATGACATTCTCAAATATAGGGTAGAGTGTTTAAACTGCAATGAAAGCATGTCTTTGTGTAGACCAAAGGTGCCCGACGCATGCTTGGACTCATCCATGGACCCCCCCCCCCCCCCCCCCCCCCCAAAAAAAAAAAAAATTGTGATCGAAGTATGTTCAACTGGCCTAAAACTATCTATTTGAACCTTAAACCACTCCGAAAAACGAGAAAAACACGACCCGGAAAAAATTTCCTATCGGGTCTATATATTCGCGGTCAAATTCGCGGTCTTGCAGCGACAAGACGGGGCACTATTTAAGGAAAGCACTAACTGTGCCGCTTAGTATATGTAATTTGGAACGGATCAAGACCAAAATGATTAAAATCGGTGTTGAATTGGCTTTGCTGTAAGATTTTGAAAAACATGACTGTTGTATTTTCCGCAGCTGAACTGTCGTAGTTAGATACCTTTCAATATATATATAGACCCGATAGGAATTTTTTTCCGGGTCGTGTTTTTCTTGTTTTTCGGAGTGGTTTAAGGTTCAAATAGATAATTTTAGGCTAGTTTAACACTTCGATCACATTTTTTTTAATTTTTTATATTTATTTATTTATTTATTATTTATTTTTAATTTATTTTTTTTGGGGGGGGGGGGGGGGGGTTGTTTCCATGGGTGAGTCCAAGCATGCGTCGAGCACCTTTGGTGTAGACGAGCCTGGTGGTTTTAACCCATTACCTCAAAGGCTATTTTTAGATCCAACCACTTGGAATAAATCTACCGAAAAGGACCATTACTTAGAGAAAAGGAAAATTTTAGAATTTTGCAATTTGAAACCTTTGTGATAAGTAGAGCATTTGATCCTATAGGAGCAAATGCTCTATTTTTCACAATAGTTTCAATAGGTTATTTTTACAAAGGCGTATTTATGGAGGAATGGGTTAAAGAACCAAACCCTATGTTATGACCACTCTTTAGAATCGATTCGAAAAGACTATTCTAAAGTGGGGAAACAGTATAGTGTTTGGTGGAGAAATAAAGGATTTATTCTTAAAACAACAACATAGGGTTTGGTAAAGAAATAAAAGCGCTGTTCACAAAACAACATAGGTTCTGGTGGAAAAATAAAGGAGCTTTTCTCAAACAGCATAGGGTTTGGTAAAGAAATAAAGGAAGTGCACTCAAAACAAAATAGGGTTTAGAAATAAAAGAGTTTTCTCAGATCTAAATAGAGTTTAGCGAAGAAATAAAGGAGTTATTCTAAAACACACAGGGTTTGGCGAAAACATAAAGGAGTTAATGTACGCAGTAAGTGTCTATGTCTCTGAAAGAAGATACATTTTTGTAAATTGAACTCGGCGAATCGTTGAAGATACGTTCGCCAAAGACGAACGCTGGCGAAAATATCTACAACGAATCGTCGAGTTCAATATCTCAATTTTATTGAAGCTCTGGACAGGCTTTGGTACCATTCGTTTACCTTCCATCATTTGAATTGTTCAGTATTTCCAATGTAAATGACATAATCATGTTTTCACTGGAAGGGGAAGAAGTCAAATACAATACGCCCTCTCTATAACGACTGCGCAAATGATGTCTAATTTAGGTGAGAGTTTAATGCAGGACACGAATTTTGCTAAAACCTCTTAGAGTAGCTTAATGCATTATTCTTCCTGCATGATACAACCACGTCAGTTTCATTACCACATTTTTATTCATATGATGGTTGCTATGGAAATGTTCTTCTGTACATGTGCTGGTATATGTTTTGTCACAATCTGTTCTACTCCCATACAAAGAAAAAGTTACTAAATTATGAGTATGTCAATCAAACAATGATTTTTCCATACATTTATCATGTTATTCAACTTGGGTGTACGTTTAAATTTAGTTTAAAGTGTACGGTTAAACGGAAACTCACAAAAGAATCCGGAGTGGTAGTCTCGTGGCGCATACATTCTAGTGTAAAGTCTCGTTGTGTATGTATCATATCATTCTGTCATATCAAGGGTAATTCGGTTCTGTCTAAACTTGCCCACAGGTAACAGGGCACTCGATAAAGGTGCGTATTCAGATTCTCCACCAACTCCTGAGCTTTGACCACTCTTTAGAATCGTCCCGAAGAGAAAGAGTTTAACCCTTTCCCTCATATAAACGCGTTTTCACTCATCTGCAAACAGAGTAAACCCAGATCAGACGGCTTCTATAGGAGCCATCTAATCAGGGTCTGCTCTGTTTGCTAATGGAATTTAATATATCTGTTTCTATAGCAACAATGTTCCACCTTCCATGTTTCTTTATAATTATTTTGTTAATGAATGTTCAGTTGATATTGAAATTTGGAATAAATATGGAACAGGGAAAGGGTTAAAGGGTCACAATATAGGGATTGTAATGATGAAATAAAGGAATTATTCCTGAAAATATTTTAACCCTTCCCATGCTCTATATTTAGTCCAAATATAAATACCTACTGAATATTTATGTACAAAATAGTTATAATGAAATATTGAAGGTGGAACATTGTAGCCATTTTAGAAAGTAAAGAAACAGACCTATCAAAATCCATTAGCAAACAGAGCAGACCTTGATCAGACGATTGGTTCCTATAGGAGCCGTCTGGTCTGGGTCTACTCTGTTTTCAAATGTGTGAAAAAGCGTTTATATAAGGGAAAGGGTTAATCTTATCTGGGCTTCTGAACTGTAAGTATATGGTATTGTACGGAGTCTCAGACCATTCCTTCTCAGCACATGGGTGCATACTTAGTGGATCATTATGCAATGGTTATTGTTTGTAGTGAAAAGTGCATTGATGTTTTAACAAAGGGATGAAGACATGATTATAGAAATGAAATACAGTTTTTAATGCCCCCCCCCCCCCCCAAGATCAGATCTGGGGGAATATTGGTTTTGCCCTGTCTGTCTGATTGTCTGTTTGTTTGTCAGCAAGTTTAACATCGGTCATAACTTTTTGAGTCAGTACAGATAGAGCCTTGACATTTGGCATGCATATGTATCTCCTAGAGCTGCACATGTTGAGGGGCAACATGTCAATGTCAATGTCATCCTTCAAGGTCAGGGGTCAACTCACTGATTTTAACATTGGCTATAACTTTTGAACCACTAGAGATAGAAACTTGATATTTGGCATGCATTTGTATCTCATGAAGCTGCATATTTTGATGGGTGATATGTCAAGGTTAAGGTCATCCTTCAGTGTCAAAGGTCAGATGTTTGTTTGTTTGTCAGCAACGTTAACATTGGACATAACTTTTGAATCAGTACAGATAGAGACTTGGTATTTGGAATTCATGTATATCATGTATATCTCTTGAAACCACACATTTTCAATGGTGACATGTCAATTTCAAGGACATCCCTCAAAGTATATGGCCAGATGTGTAGGTCAAATCACTTTCTTTCTAACCACTAGAGATAGAGGCTTGATATTTAGCATACATGTGTATCTCATGAAGCCTCACATTTTGAGTGGTGATATGTCAATGTCAGGGTCACTCTTCAAAGTCATAGGACAAATGAATAGGTCAAAGTTTACATTCACTACTGTGAGGTGGTATGGGGGCATAGTGTTCAAGAAAGGGATAAATACATGAATGATTTAATATGGGCTTTCAACAAAGATATATAGATCTGATTTATAGAAATGAACACGGTCTGTATAGTCTAATTAACGAAGAGTTCATGTAAAACATGTAGTTTTTTCACCCTGTGCAGATACAAAAAAATGTGCAATGAAAGACAAGGTGTCCATTGCTTCTGATACAATCCACATTTACCCTAGTGTCTCACTGAAGTGTTATTACAAACCAAAGTTATACTGCGACCTACACAGGGAAGTGTGCAGTTACAATTTTTTGGATACTTGTTGCGTGAGACAGAATGTTATATTCATTGAAGCAGTTCAAAGAGAATAAGGATAAAGGCAGAGGAAATTCGATTGTAGGATTAAACACGTATATGGGGTTAGTCAGGGGGCGAGCATGTATATGGAGGTTAGTCAGCGGTCATCGCCCATTTTATATAAAGAGATACTCCTTAAACAGTTTACATATATGCGGTTATCCATAAACTGCGATATCTTGAAGGTGGAAATTAGTCCTTATTACTGCATATCTTTCCATAAGATCGTTTTTATTAATAACTAATACAACAAGAGTTAACATTTTAGAATAGCACTTCCAGTATACAAGTCTCTGTGGCGGTTGTGTTTTTTCCACTAATGCTTTCGTTCATTGCTGTTTGTCGTCCGTCAGTACAATGTCAAATACAGTTAATCAGTTCATGCTGTTATCTTTTGTTTCATTTTTGTCAATATTTTGTTATAAATCCACCTGTGTAATGCACAGTGTTCACTGTTTATACGGTGTGTTTCAGTTGTAAGTAGTTTGTATGGTAAATTTAGACAGCAAATTACAATCTAACCCTTTCCTTCGTATAGACGTGTTGATAGGCATTCGCAAACAGAGTAGACACAGATCAGAAAGGTCCTATAGGAGCGTCTGATCTGGGTATACTCTGTTTGCTAATAGAATTTGAAAAATCTCTTTCTTTACTTTCTGAAATGGCTACACTATTCCACCTTCCATATTTAATTATAACTATTTGCCCATGAATATTCAGTAGGTATTGAAATTTGGAATATACATAGAACAGGGAAATAGCTAACGAATACAATTTTACATAAGCTAACAGTCAAACCCCTTTGAACAGAGCTTTCAAATTAGCATCAATACTGGCCTGTGGGACAGGTTGCAACTTAACCCATTCCCTCACATTGACGACTTTTGACGACTCTGTAAAAGTCATTTTGTGAAACCATTGTGATAAATAGAGCATTTGCTCCTATAGGAGCAAATGCTGTATTTATCACAATGGTTTCAAACTACAGAATTCTAAAATTTTCCTTTTCTCTAGTTAATGCTCCTTTTCTGTAGATTTATTCAAAGAGGTTGTATCTAAAAATAGCCTATGACGTAATGGGTCAATGCAGCGTAAAAGCCATACAGAAAGTTCCCAAAGGCGTTTTTTCTGCACGACTTCTACCCTGCATTACTTAGCCTAAAAGATGTAGTTCTTCTTTACTTAGCTTTCAGTTTAGAAGGATTTTACTGTATCTAATTCTAACTGATAAATTATTATCTCCAAAAAGGATTCGATCTTTTTACAAAGGTGCACTGTTTGTAATTTGGCTTGTTGTTTTTACCGCAGTTTATAGTAGTATTTCCCTCTACACTTTAATCGTTTCATACAGATATGTTCTTGGTTGCTTATACTTGTCACTCCATGTCAGCGTAGTGTCAGCATGTAGAATGTTCAAAAAGACTTTTCAAAAGATGTACCAGGATAAGAATGAACTCAACACATTTAAGTCTTTGATTTGAAACCTTAACAAGCTCTTGTTCATTTGTGAGGGTTTCAAAACTTTATTTATGCTTTCACATTTTATTTGAATTCTTGGATGAAAATCAATTTTGGTGCATTTATAAAATGGATAAAATGGTATAAAAAGATAACGGACAAGAAACACTATAGATTATACCGCCATTATCCTAGACGCTGGGACATCCAATCTCCCTTCTACATGGCTTTGTAAAGCTGAATAATTCATTTCGCCACCATTTTGATAACTAAATTAGTCTGATAGCAAACAGCGAAGACCCGAATACTTAGGGTCAATTTAATTTATAACTGCTTATTTTTTTAACTCAGGGCTATGATTTAGTGCATAGACAAACATGATATGCTGTATTGCCTCTAATAAACAACCCCGAGGACGTGCCATTTTTAAAAGGAGCTTCTTGCATTTGGTACACAGGTAATAGCTTAATGCAGAATTAAATAAATACAGAAAGCTCCTGGAACAGCTTTCTGCGTCTCTTTTAGTCTGCACTAAGCTACCACCTGTATTTTGAAAATCCTATATTTCTTCAATTAATAGTTATTATGTAGAGTTTTAGCTGTTTCATTCATCGTTTTCTCCCGGAAGTAAGGGGCGTTTCTCAGAATGGGACGTTTATTATAGGGCAATACAGTAATACTGAAAGGCACATCAAGGCTAAGCATTTAACCCGTTCCTTAATAGGCTATTATAGATCCTACCTCTTTGAATAAATCTACCGAAAAGGAGCATTTACTAGAGAAAAGGAAAATTTTAGAATTGTGTAGTTTTGAAACCATTGTGGTAAATACAGCATTTGCTCCTGTGTTACAAATGCTTTATTTATCACAATGGTTTCAGGAAGTGGCTTTTAAAGAGGCGCCAAAAGGCGTCAATATGAGGGGATGGGTTAAAGGACGTATGCAAAATAACAAAATAACTGCAGAAGCATAGATAATATATACAAACTAGATAATTTGCAAGAAAAGCTCCTTTATTTCCCCTATTTCTCCACGAAACCCTATGGTTTGACCACAGCAAACTTGTCTTTTCGAGGCGGTTCTAAAGAATGGTCACAGCATAATGTTTGGACTTAGTTTAGTATTTAAAATAAGCGCCATTATTTATTTGAAATACGCCCAAATATATATGACTCTTTATGACTGGAGATGTAAATGAGATGTGGATCCGGCAACTTCTCTTCTATCTTGGCGCCATATAACCTATAAAGTGTTGCGGTACCGTAAAACCCAACTCAATCAATCAATCAGTCTTAATGCCTGGTAGTTGTATAAAAAAGAAGTCTCAGATCAGAAGGCCTCCGGAGAAACCATCTGATCAGGGTTTTCTCTGCTTGCTGCTCAGGTTTATTCTCAGCAAATTCGCACAAGAAATATACTAAATAAGTTGCAATGGTTGATTATGAATCAATTAGGATTAAGCAACAACATGACAAAGCACAAACACGCCAGAGTGTCCTCGCAAGTGAGCACACACCTCGTTCTAAGCCTGTCTCATGCTAAACAATAGTTTCTGATGTTTTACCTTTTTATTGACTTACATGAATATCAAACTTTTGAGAAACTATTGACCGAGTATCAAACGGCTTGGAGGATCCAGATGAGACACAGAGTTACTCGGCGTCTGATCTGGATCCAAACTGTTTGCAAATGTCAGTCAAGACGCGCTTAGCACGAGAAGGGTTAGGTATTGTGTACATTGTTCAACCCTGTATACAAATTAGTGTTTTCCTTTTAGTAGTTCGTATCTGGGAAATAAATGATAATGAAATATATTCCTGGAGATAAAATGGTTCGTGAATATGAAGTCTTGTATTTATTTTGAATGTAAAAATGGATTACTATCACCGGCAACGAAGTCATTTAGTCCCATATCTTAGAGCTGTAGATAGGATGAGCATTAAGGAAATCTGGCGAAAAAAAGTTTCAATATTTCACCGCCAACCACTATCTCATGTGTACTCATCAGAACCACCTCTCCGTTGCGATTCTAATGAACACCAATAAGATATAGTTTGGCTGAGAAATAAGAGCTTTAGATAGATCAGTACTCTTTTTATCTACAGGTCTGCATTTCTTACATTGTAATATTTTGTACATGTACATACCATGTTTTCCTTGGCTGGTGATGTCTTTATCTCTGAACTTTTGTGATGTTTCTTCTTTTCTTTCCGTAAAACTGACAAAAACTGTATAACGACTGTCTGGAGTTTTGAGAACGTGTCTCTTCTTTGTTTGAAAATTAATTGTGTATATTTATGGAATATATACAATAAATAATATCACTTATTCGAAACATGTGTCTTTGTTTTCCTTACTGCCATACAACTAACATGTATATGATTTGCTTTATCGTATGTCAACATCTAAATATCAAAACATCGCTAGAGATAAAAGTGCGCACCAAAATACTAAAATCATCTTTCTTCATTCAACCCTATACATGTACTGTGACCACTCTTTAAAATCGTCTCATAGAGACGATTCAAATGAATGGTCACAGTATATGGTTTGGTGAGAAATATGGGGACTAATCTTAGGCTATTTTTAGATTCAACCTCTTTGAATAAATCTACCGAAAGGAGCATTAACTAGAGAAAAGGAAAGTTTTAGAAAATATGTAGTTTGAAACCATTGTGATAGAGCATTTGCTCCTCTAGGAGCAAATGCTCTATTTATCAAAATAGTTTCAATAAGTGACTATTACAGAGGCGTATTTATGGAAGAAAGGGTTAGATTAACGCATCGTATCTGGTTCGCTGTCAGAATACATGCGGAATTATTACTTACAGAATCCATCTACCATAACCCTTATCGTTATTTCAATATGCTATTAAATATGACCGCCAGGTGAGGGTCACGACAAGTTTTCGCAGTATGGATATATACTGAAACATATAATAATTTCCCGGGAATCTGCGGATCCGATTTAAAACTGGTTTCTTAGTTAATCATTTCCATGGTCGTCAGAGGCGGATCATGTCTTCCTTTGTATTGTTATACACCCAATCTTTCTAAATTCTTTTTTCAGAACTAGCCTACTGGTCCAATTTCAAAATGAAATAAGAGTTATGTTTCTTGTTCTAGGTCTGGTCGATCATATACGAAATTCTTTAAAAATCATGTCATACCGTAAAACATGACAAGTTTATATGGCAATGCAGAGATACTTTAAAACCCTTTTCAATAAATGTTAGTTATAGCTGAAATCCAAAACATAATTCTTTTACCATATTGTACTCAACCAGTTGACCCTCGTGACATGTAGTTCCAGGTGCGCGAGTTAGGGTCAGCATAATTATGATAGGTTGTTGTTCTCTATAGTGTCTCTATCCAGTATGCATGAGAGAAATAATGATATCTTGAATATTTATTAGACTGAATTTTAAGGTAACGTTTTACTTTAACAAAAACTGCCGAATCAGATCTATATCATGTGAAAAGTACACAGAGCAGACCCTGATCAGACGGTTCCAATAGGATTTGATCTGTATCTACTCTGTTTGCAAATGCGTGAAAAGGCCTGTATATCTGAGGAGAAAGGTTTGGAAATAGCCGGTGAACAAGGCACTTCTGTTCCAGAAAAAAAATATAATGTTGCATACTATTCAGGATATTCACTGTCATTGCGTGCCATTTGATAAAAATCGAATCTGCGTTTTCGGTCAACTGGTTGTTTAGAGGTTAGACCAAGTGAGGATTTATTCCTTTTTCGGGTGGCGCTTTAGAGGTTAGACCCGGTGAGGATTTATTCCTTTTTCGGGCGGTGTTTTAGAGGTTAGACCCGGTGAGGATTTATTCCTTTTTCGGGTGACGCTTTAGAGGTTAGACCCGGTGAGGATTTATTCCTTTTTCGGGTGGCGCTTTAGAGGTTAGACCCGGTGAGGATTTATTCCTTTTTCGGGCGGCGTTTTAGAGGTTAGACCCGGTGAGGATTTATTCCTTTTTCGGGTGGCGCTTTAGAAGTTAGACCCGGTGAGGATTTATTCCTTTTTCGGGTGGCGTTTTAGAGGTTAGACCCGGTGAGGATGTATTCCTTTTTCGGGAGGCGCTTTGTCTATATATATTTTACATAGGCTTTATTTATAAAACATTCACAAACCTTGTTCATTTGTGTCGATTCAATATTTTGTTTGTGTCAGTAGTTACATAAATGAAAACTTCCTTTGAAAATGTCAAGGAAATATTTATAGATTGATAGATAATTTAAAATCACATTAAAATTATTAGAGCTGCTTAATTTGACTCTCTTAAGAATTAAATCGTAGCAAATATATACCATTATGTATCTTCTTCACAGCTCAAGCAGGACTCATCTATTTTTAAGTGAGTGGTTCACACCATGTCAAGGTAACATAATGATCATTTGAGTTGTGTGACTTGTGTCCTTTGATTTCTTAAAAAGTTATTGCCCCTGATAAATCTGTTTAACTGGCTCAAAATGTGTTATATACCTCAAAGTGAAAATATACCGACTCTCTTGCCAAAATACATCCACGATGAGGGGGTCGATATATTACATAGTACTATGAGCCCTGTCATTTTACTATAAGATATAGTGACTCCCTTGCCAAAATACAACCACTACGTGGTCGATAAATCACATAGTACTATGACCCAAGGCCATTTTATTATAAAATGTAGTGACTCCCTTGCCAAAATACATCCAACAGGGGGAGGGTCGATAAATTATATAGTACTATGACCCATTGCCATTTTACTATAAAATAAAGTGACTCCCTTGCCGAAATACATCCACCAGGGTGGAGGTCGATATATAATATAATAGTACGACCCCCATGCCATTTTACTATAAAATATAGTGATTCCTTTGCCAAAATACACCCTACATGGGGTCGATATATGATATAGTACTATGACCCTCATGCCATTTTACCATAAGATATAGTTACTCCCTTGCATAAAATACATTCACTACGGGATCGATAAATCAAATAGTACTATGACCCCAAGGCCATTTTACTCTAAAATATAGTAACTCTCTTGCCAAAATACATCCGCCAGGGGGGTCGATATGTTAAATAGTACTATGACTCCCATGTATATAGAACCCCCGCCTATCGTGGGTGTATTTTGGCAAGGGAGTCGGTATATTTTCTTGTAAAATGGCATGAGGGTCATAGTACTATATAATATATCGGTTGCTAGACGTTTCGCTACCCATACCATTTCGCTACAGTCATTTCGCTACCCACCGAGAAGTCATTTCGCTACCCTGACCATTTCGCTACCTGTACGTTTCGCTACCTATCGAATTTAATAGGAAAACCAATATTGTTGCGGGGGTGGTTAGTGATTTGAGAGTCAAATTTATTAACATATAATAAATATTTATATTCAGATACCAAAAAGAATTATAGGAAAATTGGAAAAAAAGGAAAATAAAGTGTTATGTCAGAGGATGAATGATGTGTCTTTTATATATATTTTGAACGCACACATCCTGTGTGAAAAGAGGGCTATATAAATATTTAATAATAATAATACATTACACATACTATATCTATAGAGATAATAATCATGTTGTTGGGTTTGTTTCATTTTCAGGATGGCACAGGAGGCTGAATGGTAGAGCCGGGAGAGGCGACTTGGGCTTCTACGTCCTCGCTCCCCTCCTCTTCGGAGAAGCACAGACAGTGGACTTGCAGATGAGACTGATGTCTGACAACCTCCTTAAGAAGATTCAGCACCACCAGTACCGATGATTCAGCACCGCCAGTACCGAACAACCCATCTGAAACTTCACGACCTTTGGGAAAAGTACGACGACGAGGAGCTGACCACGTCTCATCTACTCAAGCGAGTTAGTCTGATTACCGGCCTGGGAGCGGTGACCAACAGGGCAGTCTGATTACCGGCCTGGGAGCGGTGACCAACAGGGCAGATGACGCTGAGTATGAGTTGTAAATTAGAACGTTAGTTGTGTGTATATAGCTGAGTGACATTGATGAAGTGCTGGTTCTTTATCATATGTATGTGCTTATGTCATGTTTTGTTTTGTTACTGTAAAGTGATCCCAATACAGTGAGATACTATATGTTTCAATTTCTATTTCGTTTAAGCAGAATCTTCAATGTACAGTAAACCCCATTTAAAGTGACCACTCAATGAATAAATATGGGCTTCTTAATGCAGAACAAAAGTAATCTAGAAAGCTCCTCTATGTCCTTTCTGCATTACTTTTATCCAGCATTAGGCTACTGTCTACATCTACGATCTGCATCTATCACCCATAAGTATACCTCTTTGAGGTAGTTGCATTATACTGTAGTAACTAGTAACCAAAGTGTTAAACGAATTACACATGTGCGTATATCATGTTTGGTTTTGTTAATGAATAGTGTATACCAATACAGTGAGATACTATATGTTCCAATTTCTATTTCGTTTCAGCAGTCTTCAATGTACAGTAAACCCCATCTAAAGTGACCACTCAATGAATAAATATGGGCGTCTCTATAAGCTGTGGCTTCTTAATGCAGGACAGAGGTAATCCAGAAAGCTCCTCTATGTCCTTTCTGCATTACTTTTGTCCAGCATTAAGCTACTTTCTACAGTGCTCCCTCTCTTCAACGACACCCTTTGGGATACAAAGCTTATATGTGTTGTTCAGAGGGAGTTGTTATAGGGAGGGAAAAACATAATTAGCTTGTTTGCAGATCCCCAGATAAGGTGTATGTCTAAAACTAAAACTATTATGTCTCAATCAACCCTATGTTGTGACCACTCTTTAGAATCGTCACAAAGTGACGATTCTAAAGAGTGGTCACAACATAGGGTTTGACGGAGGCATAAAGAAAATACGATGAAAAAAATGTTTCTGGGGCCTTGTTGTTTCGGAAACAGTGACATGCGTTGTTGTAAGGAGGGAATCGTTATTGAGAGGGCCGTTGTAGGGAGGGAGCACTGTACATCTACGATCTGCATCTGTCACCCATAATTAACTCTTTGAGGTGGTAGCATTAGCGGGGTTTTACTGTAGTAATCAAAGTGTTAAATGAGTGATACATGTGCTTATATCAGGTTTTGTTTTGTAAATATATAGTGTATACCAATACAGTGGGATGGCAGCCTAATGCAGGACAAAAGTAATCCAGAAAGCTCTTTTCTGTCCTGCTTTCTGCATTACTTTTGTCCAGCATTAAGTTACCATCTACAATCTGCATATAACACACAGAATTATACCTATTTTGACATGTATGTGCTTATGTCAGGTTTTGTTAATGTATAGTGTATTGTGTCATGTTTTGTTAAATTTCAATTTTGTTTCAGCAGAGTCTTCAATGTACATTTGAACCAATCTAACGTGACCACTTTCTGAATAAATACGGGTGCTTCTGTCCTGCATCAAGCTAACATCTGCATCTACCATCTGCATCTAGCAGCCAGAATTATACCTCTTTTAGGTGTTTGCATTAGCGGAGTTTTACTGTAGTATCCATATATGGTTAAATGCCTGATTCATGTATGTGCTTATGTCAGTTTTTGTTAAATTTCCTTTTTGTTTCAGCAGTCTTCAACGTACAGTTGAACCAATCTAATGTGACTTTCTGAATAAATACGGATGCCTCTATAAGCAGGTGGCTGCTAAACTGTTATCGTCCAAATCAATTAAATCTGTGAATAATTATAATTAATTGGGTGACAGGGTAGCGAAATGACTTCCCGCAAGGGTGCGAAATGACTGTAGCGAAATGGTCAGGGTAGCGAAATGGTCAGGGTAGCGAAACGCTGTGTAGCGAAACGTCCGTAAACCAATATATCCAGCCCCCGTCGTAGATGTATTGTGGCAAGGGAGTCACTATATCTTACAGTAAAATGACCGAGGGGTCATAGTACTATATGATATATCGACCAACGTGGTGGATGCATTTTTGTAAGGGAGTCATTATATATTTGATAGTAAAATGGCATGGGGTCATAGTACTATATAAAATATCAACACATCTGGTGGATGTATTTTGACAAGGGAGTCACTATATTTTATAGTAAAATGACATGAGTCATAGTACTATATAATATATCGACCCCCATCGTAGATGTATATTGGCAAGGGAGTCACTATATTTTATAGTAAAATAGAATGGGTTTCATAGTACTATATAATATATCGACCCCGATCGGGGATTTATTTTGGAAAGGGAGTCGGTATATTTTCTGGTAAAATGGCCAGGGTCATATTACTATATAACATATCGACCCCCATCGTGGATGTATTTTTGCAAGGGAATCACTATATTTTATAGTAAAATGGCATGGGGGTCATAGTACTATATAATATATCGACCCCCGGTGGATGTATTTTGGCAAAGGAGTCACTATATTTTATAGTAAAATGGCATGGGGATCATAGTACTATATGATATATACTATACATAGTACTATATAATATCTATATGATCTATCGAACACGTAGAGGATGTATTTTTGCAAGGGAGTCTCTATATTTAATAGTAAGATTGTATGGGGTCATGATACTATATAAATATAATACATCGAACCCCCCCCCCCCCCCCTTGGTGGGTGTATTTTGGCAGGGGAGTCACCATCTTTCATAGTAAAATGCCATCGGTGTCATAGTACTATATAATATACGACCCCCACCCCCCAACCTGGTGGATGTATTTTGGCAAGGGAGTCACAATATTTTACAGTAAAATGGTATGGGGTCATAGAACTATGTAATACATCGACCCCCCTGGTGGGTGTATTTTGGCAAAGGAGTCACTATGGTTCATAGTAAAATGACCGGGTCATAGTACTATAAAATATATAGACCCCCATATCGACCTACTGCGATAAAAAGAGTGGGTCACAATATTATAAGAGGTCATTATATTATGGCAAGGAAGTCACTA
The DNA here is from genome assembly GCA_963576725.1 of Azorinus chamasolen. NCBI lineage: Eukaryota > Metazoa > Mollusca > Bivalvia > Cardiida > Solecurtidae > Azorinus > Azorinus chamasolen. Next base: position 35,755,671 of record OY755243.1, read on the forward strand.
TACTTTATAATAAAATGGCCTTGGGTCATAAAACTATATGATTTATCGACCTCGTGGTGGATGTATTTTTGCAAAGGAGTCACAATATTTATAGTAAAATGGCTTGGGTGTCACAGTACTACATAATATATCGACCCTCCATCGTGGATGGATTTTGGCAAGGGAGTCACTATATTTTATAGTAAATGACCGGGGGTCATAGTACTATAAAATATGTAGAGCTCTCGGTCGACATACTACGATAAAAAGAGTAGGTCACAATACTATAAAGGGGGTCATTATACTATGGCAAGGGAGTCACTATATACTTTATAGTAAAATGACCGGGGTCATAGTAGGCTATATAATAAATCGACTACCGATCGATCCACTATGGGTGTCACTTTTCCTCATTACACCGGAAATAACTAAGAATATGGGAGAAAAATACAAAAAATCTACTTCGCTGTAAGCATGAAAGACGGTACTAGTAATGAAGAACAGAATAAGTTTGAGTTTCTTGTTGCTATTGACAGCCTTTCAATGACCAGTAATATTAGCGTTCTTCCGATATGCAAAGGACTCCCTGGACATAGTTACACAGTTCTCTCTAAGTAAAGGACACACAACTCTTGCTGGGTTTATTTCACAAAACTGGAATCATTGAGAAATTCCACGATGTTTTTGCTCAAGCTCCTCTCAAATTAGATTTGATTTTAAGACCTTTTTTTAAGAAGATAACCTTTCAAACGATGTACATGTATAACTTGACTTGGTGGGAGCAGAGACATATATGTATGTATATGTCTCTGGTTGGAGGAAAAATGTTTTTCTTACGAAATGTCCATATGGGTAAGTAGGCAAAACAGTCCAAAATCTTTTTAAATCTTTTGCCACCATCTTTAAATGTATTAGTGATACATGACTTGATCTGGGACTCTGGGTCTACACTGTTTGCAAAGACACCAATTTTGAAAGATGTGTGGAAGAAATGTAGCCTACTAAGCCAGCGCGGACTGTTTATGTTACGATGCCCGTATGTGTACACATACGTATTGGATTTTCCGCATGTCTATGTTTAGGACAGGTAAACCAGTCGATAGACATAATTAAAGTGGATTTAACACACACAACGCCATATGGAGCATAAAATGTGTACTAATGATCAATATAACAACCAAACAAGTCACCAAACACAAATGGAACAGCCACGTCTATAGGCCTACGTGTGATACCTGTGAGTAAACCTATATAATTATTCATGGTGATTGATTAAAATTGTATGCATTTTTGTAGAAGAATGGGAAACGGGAGAAACTGACATAAATTGTTATAAATCTTGGAACTAACGAAAACTGACAGTAATCTACCTGCCTCCCTACGACGATAACAAAAACAGGTCTTTATGGGGTTTTAGCAAAATATGCTGGACGACCAGTTAAATGCGGAAGGCTCCCATGGGGGGTGGGGGGGGGGGCTTTCTGCATTACTTTCATCCTGTATAAGCAACCACCTGCTGTTCTAGATATCTATGTTTCTTCATTATACAGTCGCTACGGACATGTTCAAAGGATTTACCAAATGTATATATTTAAGATATGGACAGGTAAGTATGGGCTGTTTACAAAGCGATACTCGCCTAGTGGTTGGCCTTTTATAACAACCCTTTCCCTTTCTCTTTGTTCGCGCCTTTGCAGAGTAGATCCAGATTAGAGGGATCATACAGGGTCTACTCTGTTTCATTATGAAATAAACCTGACTATAAGTTTATGCCGTGCAGTCAGAAATTCGCTGTTGAAAATATTCATGAAGGCATTGTTTCTTATATGAATATCTATCAGGTAACGGGTTAATGCAGACCAGGTAGAATGGTATTATACTAGAACATTACATGTGGGTACTCGAAATAGTGATATCGAACTACTTTTGGTTTCGCGATATCCTAGATGAGACTTAAAAAAATCATAAAAGCATGTACATGATGTCTGTAAGATCAATACTCGTCCTACAGTTGGTGTAGCGAATGAATACATGTAGTATGTACAGCACTGGCTGCTTGTCAATTAGATGTTACGACAGCACATTGGTTTTGCCTAATGTTGCTGTGCACTATCAAGTGTCATTTGCATATTTCTTGCCTGACATTCTATTTTAGTGACAGTTTCGTCTTAGGAGTTCTATATATCTCGAGTACACATTATACGTGGAACACATTGACAGCTAACTATATGGTAACATCACCCACTCGCCTGTATCAGAGGAGCAGATTAGCTCCATATTTGAATGATTACACTAGAGAACTCCACCATATTCAGTTATTTGAAATCAGTGTGTACCAAATCTGAATTGAAACTTAGGTATAAATTTATCCTGTCTCAATTTAATATGTAGCATCTAAGCAACATAAATTAAATTAGACTGATTGCATTGTAAGACCATAATATATTCTGGCCAGCAGATCTATCGCCGTTTAAATATCAAGCATTATAAGGAAGGCTTCTTATGAGTGAGTTCAATGACAGCTTTGCATTAAGGAGCATGCTGTTTCTTCTAAATGAGAGTGAGGAGAAATACTCGGTTAACCCTTTACTAAATAAATACGCCTTTATACGCATTTGCAAACATAGAAGACCGATAGGAGCCGTCTGACCAGGAGTTGCTCTGTTTACTGATAATGCCTTTAATATATATGATTCTATAGATTCTGCAATGACCTTAACTCCCTACCCGTGGTATCATTATATGAATATTCGTAGAGGAAAGGGTTAACATGCAAAATTTGTTTTGCTCTGTTTATTATGTCAAAAATGAAGTATACTTGGACATTTCAACTAATCCCAAGTATTTTATCTGCATTTCAGGAGCGCGCCCATCTAAGCACAAAACCCTAAAAAGTATTCACGAATTCCAGTCACAGAACGAACATAGATATGGGTAACCAGGTGGCCAAACCTGTTGAAACCAGAAATGCCACACTTTCGTCATATTTTGAATACCTTTTTAGAGATGTACTTTGTTTCAAAAGAAGTGTAGAAGAGATCAATGATATTACAGAATCTGTTAATGAGATGGTTCGTGTAATAACTGATGAAATATGCAAAGTAGATGAGAGATTTAAAATATCAAAGATCTACTTTGTTGGAAGCATGAAAGAAGGTACTAGCAATGAAGAACCGGGTGAGTTTGATTTTCTTGTTGTTATTGACAGCCTTTCAATGACCAGTGATATTAGTGTGCTTCGGAAATGCAAAGGATTCCCTGGACATAGTCACATTGAAGTAAAAGAACACACACCTCTCGCTGATATATGGAAAGATATAACAGATAATAGAAACATAAAAAGCAGTCGCTCGGGCTTATTTGACAAATCGGGAATTATGAACAAATTTCAGGAGGTTCTTGGACAAGCTACACAAAGACAAAAAGGTCACGAAATAACTGAAGCAACTGGTAAACTGGTGATGAATCATCAGATATTTAGCCCCGTTGTCGGCAAACATGGTCCAGCTTGTGTCAGCATGTTCAGATGGGTACCATATGATGGGTCGTTTTTTTCTAACCGAAATTTGAATATATCAGTTGATATCACGCCTGCCATTCAGATTGGTGATGTGAAAAGCGTTGTTGATGAAACGGAAGTTAGAAACACCAGGATATACAAACATCTGCTTGATGTAGACTCGTTTATGCTTATCCCTGGTGGGAATACAATGTGTACTGACGGGCTTTGTTTTAGGCTTACGTTTACAGACACCGAAATGGTCATGATGAAGGAGCTCTCAAACCATCACAGAAAGTGTTACCGAATTTTGAAATATCTATTTAGTGGAGGTGGACACACGTCTAGATATAGCAATATTTTTCACTCATATGCCCTGAAAACATTCGTGATAATGCATCACTTCGAGAAAGTGTGTGATGATAATGAAACTGGAAAGCTTTCAATGTGTATACTTGAAATAATTGACGCAATACAAAAATGTCTAGATTTGAGAAAAATATACTGGCTCAACGTTGAAGTAAATCTACCCAACATTATTTTACCTTCTCAAAATGTTTTTGAAAGACATGCTGCGAAGTCTAAAGTGAATAGAAATATTATAGAACTGAAAAATATGATATTATTTCTTATTCGAATAGCTGATTCGAATCTACATGCCAATGAGGAACTGCAAACCAACCAATTCAAAAAGTATGCAGTATACTTTGTTGACCAACCTCAGATACATGCACCTCAGTCTACAAAATGAATATGTTATTGTATATGACCTTGTTTTTAAAAGATGATGTTTCTCAGTTATATCTTAAATTGGTAATATATTTTCTATTGCTCAGCTTTTATGGACATATTTTGATGACAGATCGAAACTGCAGAGAACAACTTTCTCAGGTTTAGTTCATGATGACTTTTCCTAACGATTTATAATTTAAATACGACAGGGGCTTTTATTTGCAATAAATATATTTACTGAATAATTTAGTTGTTTCTTTTTTTCTCCATATTTTGAATTCCAAACTGTAGACAAAGTGGGAACAAGAGTGTCAAATAGATACTAAATACATGTATAAGATACATAGTTTTGTGAATTTTGTAAATTTTATCGATCTTCGAATCATTCAAGGGGCATAACAATGAAATAACACAGATTATCTGGGTGAAAACTGGCTTCAGATACTATGTCCAAATGTACGACACAATTAAGGGAACATTGCATAACAAGTTTATACGTTGGACGATTGATAAAACTATGCTTTTATTTTCAACGGGGAGATCCTGATCAAACAAATCCTACAGGGATAGAGTTTCGCTGAACTTATACGATTCATGGTGAAAGTTCAAATTCGAAAAACGGTTATTCTGTGGTCAATCATCTACCAAGGTCCTAAAAACTGACCTGTTATATAATCCATAATTACTTGAACTGCTCTTGAAATATTTCGACCACTAAGGGTCTTTTTCAAAGATTATCATGTCAAAATACACGTCACATTTTTGTTACATGCATTCAGCCATAAAATCAAAGAGAATAATGTGGATCAACATTATTCTCTTTGATTTTATGGTGACGATATTTTTTCTCTAAAACCGTGCAATCTAAACTGCTGAAACTATTTGCAGAGTATAAACAGTTTGCGTTGCTCTTGGACATTGACTTGTTTAACCCTTTCCCTCATGTAAACGCCTTTTTTCACGCATTTTCAAACATAGCAGACCCAGATTAGACAGCTCCTACAGGAACCGTCTGATCTGGGTCTAGGTTCTATGTTTGCTTAATGATTAAATCTGATTTTAGAGCTTCCATCATGGTGAAATAAACAACCTTTTCTGTGTTCCATTTTATTGATTCTGTCCATGAATATTAATGAGGTGATAACAGTTATGAATAAATGTTAAACAGAGAAAGGGATAAATTATGGTGGTGGTTCGACTCTAAACAGTACGGTACCAATGACCGGTAATCATCAACGTTTTATACCAACCCAATGACTAATTCGGCACTTGTTTTATACTATTCTATTTAACAAAGATGGCGTCAAAAAAGAAACTCCCTCACACTCGAAGGTGTAAAAATCCAGAAAATGTCGGATATTATTGTTACTGTGGATTCGACGAGGAAGATTGTTTTCATCAGCAAAGTAAACCATGCTGCAAAGATCAGGATGCACCAGATCGTGTCAACAGAGAGCGGACACCGTCACGTTCCTCAGTCACAAAATATTTAGCAAGTGGTCAACCCGAGGCGGAACCGCAACCTTACAGACGGGAATTGCCTCCGCATGATGATCATACAGAATCTAAAAGAATCTTCAGCGGTCCGACATTTACCATTTTGGACGTTTTAGTTGGAATGTCATCCATTGCATTCTTTTATTTCGACGTTGTTACAGACATTCTTGTGGCACGAGAATACTGGAAGAAAGGAATGACTTGGCCCTTTGCCTTAACTGCGTTTTTCGTGGCAGTTCCATCATTAGTTACATGCGTGCTTAACTTTAGATGGTATTTACTAGACTACCAGAGTCAGAGCATCATGCTGAAGAATTATGGGAAAGAACGAGTGAAACTAACTTCCCGGTTCTTGTGGATCACACGTTTTATAATGACCGTGGTTCAAATGGGTCCTGTCATAAGGTAAGTTGTCTTCAACTTAATGGTTACTGGCAATCTTCAGCAAGATTTACTGCGGGGGATGTGCTTGTCTAAAATAGCTATATTATAATAAAAGTGTATCCAGACATATTTTCAGTGTAAATCTACACTTTTGCGATATGCTCATAAACCCACACTGTTGTTGTCATGCGATGCGAGTGCATACACACCAGTGCAATATAGGGGTTACTGTAAGCGCTATGAGGAAACGGATTAAGTAGATTAAAAGCAACCACTAAATAACTCTCTTCGGAATTTCTCTTGTCAGGTACATACATTTAATACATATTTATACATGTACTACTGCATGTCTTTATTTAAGAATTATGTTGTATTTTGGAAGAAAATCAACCCGACAGTAATCATTAGGTGTGTCCTAACCTAAATCAGTCTTAATGCCTGTGTACTCTGCCGGATATTGTTAAAACTGAAAGTAGCTCGATGTCACCATTAGAGTACACATATGTGAACTAGGACAGCTGATAGTGGGTGTTTTTTTTCACGGAAATATTTGGCCCCATTCCGGGATTCCCTCTATGTAAAGTATGTTTTGAATCCCGTCTTGAAAATAAGTGGATTCCTTATTGTGTTTTTTAAGTACTGCAACATTTTTTACCCTATATAGTAATCATGTAGTTACGTCCCTTGACTACTCTTACATGTGTTGGATCACACCACAAATCATTTCAAGCGTCTCTGACACACTGTCAAATTTCACACAATGTGAAGTCCTGCATTTTTCTAAAGATGTTAATATCAATTCTGGAATTAATCAGTTCTGGGAGCCATCTGATAAGGGTCTACTCTGTATGTAAATGTGTGAAAATGCATTTATATCTATTTTCTATTCATATAAGGGAAAGGGACCAAGGGTTTTTAGCGATGTTAACCCTGATATAAACAAAAGCATTTGATCCAAAAGCAAACTTTGTAAGATGCCTTATTATTTGGACTTGTGCACCGTTGCTATAGTTACACAATATACAAAGTAACGTACATGCATGTATAGCCCTTGATGCAGGTCATATACACAGGGGGCCATTTCGTGGACCCGTCTACATGATCTAAAAGGTAAAAAAAATTGATTGGGTCGATTTAGTGTTACATTATATACCATTATATATACCCAATCAATTTTTTTTACCTTTTAGACCATGTAGACCCACGAAATGGCTCCCTGTGGTCATATACATACCAGGGTTTCCTTTTTGTTACATTTTATATTTTTGTTTGCACCATCACTTTCACCAAATCAGAAAAAATCTTCGCCAAACAAGACATCTCAGACTAATTGCTTTTTAACCCTTCGCTTGCTATTCATGTCAATATACCTACGGTAACCTACCTGTAAATAGTGAAGACCCAGATGAGACAGCTCCTGCAGGAGCTGTCTCATCAGAGTCTGCACTATTTACAAGTTGATCGTGCAACCAGTGCACTCCACAGCAGGTGATTGCACAGCGAAATACTTGTACACAGTGAAGATATATGTAATTATACAACAGGGCATGGGTAAAGAAGGAGAAATGTATTTTAAAATTCAGCAAGAGAAGGGTTAAACTCTTTCCTGGGTAATGGGTATGGTGATCCATGCTTTTCGAATTGAAATGGAAGAAACAAAATTATAACTTTTAACCCTTTCCTCCATAAATATGCTTGTCTACCGCCTCTGTAAAAGTCACATTATGAAACCATTGTGATAAAAAGAGCATTTGCTCCTATATGGGCAAATGCTCTATTTATCACAATGGTTTCAAAATACAAAATTCTAAAAAAATTTCCTTTTCTCTAGTTAATGCTCCTTTTCAGTAGATTTATTCAAAGTGGTTGGATCTAAAAATAGCCTATGAGGGAATGGGACACTTTAGACACCTGTAGTGGAAAATTCTTGGCACCATTCACTTTCACCATATATAATTTTTTTGTGCCATATTCAGATTTCTTCAGCAAATGGCGAAGCACAGAGGGAACACTGCATACCCTGTCAGAGTTCGTCTGAAGATGTAGTTTGATCAGAGTCTACACTTTTTGTTACTAGGACTGTCGAATTGAAAGTTACAAAAATGGTGCCAGTTGATTTAACCCTGTATCTATTCTCATATAAACACCTTTTCATGCCTTTGCAGACAGAGTAGATCCAAGTCAGAAGGCTCCTGTATCAGGGTCTGCTCTGTTTGCTTATGAAATCATTTAATTATATCTGATACTTCATTTTCTGCCAAAGCCAAAATACCCTGTGTTCACTTTCAATTGTAAAAAACAAGAGCTTATACATGTAAACATTCGTGATGTCATTATTTTTTATACATGAAGCATTAATCAAGTTTACAAAATGGTGGAGAGAAGAGATTGAATGCCCAAATACTTAACCCTTTACTCCATTAATTAATACACCTTTCTATGCCTTTGCAAACAGAGTAGACCCAGATCAGATTGCTCCTGTTTGCATATGAAATATTAAAGATATGACTATATTGTCTGCTATAGCCAATATTTCCTGTGTTCATATACCTTTATAAAAATGAAACTAATTAATATTCACGATGTCACTATTTCTTACATGAATATTCAAGTAAAGGGTTAGGTTAGTACAGTAAGTGGAGGCATTCATGTCCTGTAATTCGAGGGCTTGGTGCAAAACTACTATTGTAACTCCTTCACCACACCCTAATTGATATTTACAGACAAAGTCACTTTTGTGGGTGTGTTTGCAATAGTCCAAATGGTTATAATCATTAATACTAGAGTATGCATTAACATAATCATATACATATCACTTAATACTGAGAACACATTAACATACACAGAATACATGTACTGTATCTGATGACCAGGGCTACTAATTGGTATTTAATACTCATTAATTACCATATCCATATAGGTTTCCCTCAGGGCATATTGCAAAACATGACAGTCTGTAATTTCCCTAACAAATTCTGTCCGACAAATTAGATTTATATATAAATGGTTTAGCCCCAGATCAAACTATTCTTGATAGAGCAGTTTGATCAGGATCTGCATTATATTTTTCTCCATTGGTTTCATTTGAAGTTAGCAAACCAATGCAGAATTTTACAAATGGGAAGAGGAGAGATGGGGTGAGGAAAGCTTGGTCGTCCTAACTTACATGTAGGGTAAATAGTACTAAATACATGGCAGTATAGTAATCCCTATTGAAACCTTTGAATTTATTAAACATTAAATAATTTTGTCTTTGATTAGTGACTACAGTTTCTTTTAAAAAATTATGGTCAGTGTCGCATAGTTTGTCTCAGGGTGTTTCGTCCAGATCCAAACTGTTTGTAAAGGTTACAATATGAATCCATTTGTACATGAAGAACATGTACATTGTAAGTAAGTGTCCCTCTCTTAACCCTTTCCTCCATAAATGTGCCTTTCTATGTCTCTGTAAAAGTCACCTGTTGAAACCATTGTGATAAATAGAGCATTTGCTCTATAGGAACAAATGCTCTATTTATCACAATGGTTTCAAACTACAAAATTCTAAAATATGCCTTTTCTCTAATTAGTGCTCCTTTTCGGTAGATTTATTAAAAGAGGTTGGATCTAAAAATATCCTATGAGGGAATGAGTTAACCCTTTACTCCATAGATATGCCTTACAACACTTTTCCTTTTTCACGCATTTGCAAACAGAGTAGACCCAGATCAGATGGCTCCTACAGTAGTCCGTGTACATGTAGGAGCTGTCTGACTAGGAACTGCTCTGTTTGCTTATGAAATGATATACATGTAGATGGTAGATCAATCTGATTCTACAGTTTTGCTCAAAGCAAAACATTTCCTTGAAAATTTTACATTATAAATCTGTGGCTAATAAATAATCATGCTGGCACATACTGTGACTATTTTTTAAATGAATATTGAATGATCAAGTAAAGGGTTAACATCGTAACAGAACTTGTAGCTTAAAAATAACATACACATAGAAGTAAAATTTCAGATATTGTAAAAAATCCCTCATCCATGATGTCATTATAAAAGAAAAGCCAATTGATATGCATACAGTCATTATTTCAGACATGTTCTATCCTTATAGAAATTTGATCTAAATTTCAGAGTAACAAAATTGGTTAACAAATTGATGCTACAGCTTTTCAGGGTCTTTACTGTTTGCAAACTGCTCAAAAACTTTGGAGACACTGCATGTTTTTTTTGCATGGTTTGAAGGTACCTGTATATACATGTAGCCACATGCCTGCAGTCAATTGCAAAATTTCATATATATTGTATTTATCCCAAATATACATGTAGGACGCTTAGTCTTCTCTCCACAAGTGTATAAAGCTGAATTATAAGTTATTTTGGCATCATTTTAATAAGTTTTAACCCTTTAAGTTTACTCCATGAATATGCCTTTCTACACCTTTGCAAACAGAGTAGACCCAGATCAACTGCTCCAATAGGAGACATCTGATCTCAGTGATCTGGGCCCGAGGGTCTGCTCTATTTGCTTATAAATGAAATTACATAGGTTGGATATCTCTACTGTTTCTATCATGGCCAAACATTTCTTGTCATTACTTCTAACATAAATATTCATGGAGTTTCGAAAGGGTAAATGATGCTAATGAAGTAGTAAACAGATATTGTTGATCCTGATTAAACTGTTTGATCTGGGTCTGCACTATTTTCCTATGTTTGTCTGTCTGAATGTTAACGCTTTCCCTGTTCTGTGTTTATTACAAATTTCAATACCTACTGAATATTCATGGACAAAATAGTTAAAATGAAATATGGACGGTGGAACATTGAGCCATTTTAGAAAGTAACGAAACAGATCTACCAAATTCCATTAGCAAACAGAGCAGACCCTGATCAAACGGCTCCTATAGGCAAATGCGTGAACATGCGTTTATATGAGGGAAAGGGTTAAACTTATTTAGAGTAATGACTGTAAGACTCGCAGTTACTGGATGATTGCATGTACATGTATTATTATGAAATATTTAACCATCCTTGTTGTAATTTGAACTCCAAATGCTTTGAAGGCTGTTGACGCATCATGTTTTCCATTTGTGCAATGGGAAAATAATGCAAATAGGACCCATGTTCTTTGTGGTGTATTTGTTTGCTTTTCAGAATAGAGCAGTAACTGTCAAACTGTTATGTATTTTTTTAATATAAATTTTATATAGTTATTAAACATACGAGGAAATTTCCTCATTGCATGTTTCCTGTTTAACAGGTAGAGGTGCTTATTAACACCTTTGCAAACAAAGTAGACCCAGATCAGATGGCTCTTGTAGGAACCATCTGATAAAGGTCTACTCAGTTTGAAAACAGAGTAGACCCAGATCAGATGATCTTATAGGAGCTGTCTGTTTAGGGTCTTCTCTGCTTGCTTATAGACTGATATAGATCTGATAGTCTGCAGTTTCTTTCCATGGTAAAACAGTCCCTTATTCATAATGCCATCACAGAGCTCCAGATAAGATGTGTAAATTAAAACATTTTCAAGAATACCTTCTCTATTTCTCCACCAAACCCTATGCTGTGACCACTCTTCGAGACGATTCTAAAGAGTGGTCACAACATAGGGTTTGGTGGAGAAATGACGATTTTGATATTTGAATAGGCATCTTTTTCTGTACATGTAGCTCTGGTCATCAGCTGATTGATTACTTTATTCCATGAATATTTATGTAATAAATAACGACATCATGAATATTAATTTGATAATTATTTTTATAATGGCATAATATTATGAGGGCAGGGAATTTTGGCCATGGCAGAAAGAATCATATCTTAGTAAGCATTAGAGCCATCTAATCTGGGTCTACTCTGTTTGCAAAGTATTGAAGTTTAACCTTTTCCTCTATGAAATATAACAGTCTAAAATTGAACTTTGATATCTCGAACTCGGATAACTCAAACCTTAGGTAACTCGAACTAAGAGTTCGGTCCTTCCAAAATTTAAAATACAGAATTGTTCTAAAATGTATCACTACACATATCTAGAAACACATGTGACAGCTTAATGCAGGTCTAAAGTAATGCTGAAAGCTCCTATAGGAGCTTTCAGCATTACTTTAGACCTGCATTAAGCTGTGAACTTGAGATACATGTATTGGTCAGATTATAAATTGGATGACTCGAACCTCTGTCATCTTGACCTGGTCCCTTGAAGTTCAAGATATTAAGGCTCAAATGTATAATTATATACATGAATATTCATGGACTGAATAACAGCGTTACATATCAACAAGGAAACTTGGCAGTGTCAGAAACTTCTGAATCAGATCTACATGTACATCATTCTGTAAGCAAACATAGCAGACCCCGATCTGAGGCGTCTAATCTGGTTCTACTCTGTTTGCAAAGGTGCCAAAAGGCATCTCTGTTGTGTAAAGACGCTCCAATAGGAGCAAATGCTCTTTATCACAATGCTTTCTAATCTACACATTTCTAAATTTCCTCTGGGGAGCATGCCTTTGGACCACTATAGCCATGTTGCCTACATTACATTTGGATTCAGCTACGCTCCTGACTGAGGTATAAAATTATTATACCTTGTTTACCATAAATAATCAGACACCAGATCTTCTCTCTCCACACCTTCGCAAAGCTGAATATGAGCCCCGCTATATGAACACCAAACACGCAGTTGATCTGGTTCTATACTGTTTGCAAAGCCTGAAGGTTGGTTTTCATATAGTTTTCACTAAACCCATCAAATACGTCGTTTCTTCATTTCTTCAAACTATCATACCGGCCGCGTGGCTCAGTGGTAGAGCGTCCGCCTGCGGTACGGAAGGTCATGGGTTCGATCCCCGGCCGCGACGGACCAAAAGTTGTTAAAAGTTGGTACGAGTAGCTCCCTTGTCTACGCTCGACAATAAAGGTGAGTTCTAGGACTGGTCGGCCCGGTGTCAGGATAATGTGACTGGGTGGGGTGCCCTTGCCATGTACCTGCGGCAGGAGTATTCCAGTGAGGCAGCACTATAACTTGTCTCATGTGGGTGCCGTCTGCAAATAACTGAAATACTGTTGGTCGGACATAAAACCCAACTCACTCACTCACTCAAACTATCATTTCTTTGACCTTTCATTCCTTCAAACTTTTCATTTCATCAAACTTTCATGTCTTGAAACTTTTCATTTCGTCAAACTTTTTCATTTCATCAAACTTTTCGTTTCATCAAACTTGTTTCTATTACAGACAGCTGGAGTACATGTATAATGGGATCAAGAGTTCGAATGAGAGACTGACAAAGAACGAAAGGAAGCGTCACTATCAGATCATGCGTCTAGAGGATGTGGATGCATGCTGCATTCGCATGTTTGAGTGTTTCCTAGAGGCAGCGCCACAGCTTGTAATTCAAGTCTACATCCTCATGCTGCACAGAGAAGAAGAAACATGGGTCACAGGTGAGTCATAGTACAGACAGCTCGTTAACCTGTTACCTCATGAATATTTATGCAAGACTAATAGAGATTGTTTTGATTTTTGTGTTAAAAGAAATATTTTTGTATTAAGAAAATTGTTGCCATGACATTAGAGATTCAGATGTGTAACATTCAAGCAAACAGAGTAGACCCAGATCATACCAGTTTCATGCCAAGTGTTTGTTGTCTAACTCTTAACCCATTCCCTCATATTCCCTCATATTGACGACTCTGTAAAACCATTGTGATAAATAGAGCATTTGCTCCTATAAGAGCAAATGCTCTATTTATCACAATGGTTTCAAACTACAAAATTCTTAAACTTTCCTTTTTAGCTCGTCTGTTTTGAAGAAAACACGAGCTATTGTCGTAACTCCGGCGTCGTTGTTGTCGTCGTCTGAAATTTTAATATTGACCATAACTTCTTCAATTTTTCATTTACAACCTTCATTTTCGGTATGCATCTTCATCTTGACAATGACAACAGACAAGCATTGGCACCCACTTGTGGTGCTCTTGTTGTTAGTTAATGCTCCTTTTCGGTAGATTTATTTAAAGAGGTAGGATCTAAAAATAGCCTATGCTGTAATGGGTTAACATGCGAGGTATAAAATTTTATCGCTACTGTATTCTCAGATTGTATCTTTGAAGGAAACAAAATTTTAATAGAAAAAATTTGGATCAAGAAAATCTATTATCTCTTTACAGTAAAAACCCTCTAATGCGACCACCAAAAAGGGACATCATTCTGGGTGACACAGGCAGGTGGTAGCTTAATGCAGGATGAAAGTTATGCAGAAAGGGTTAGGGTTTCTACTTTCTGCATTACTTTCATCCTGCATTAAGCAACCACCTGCTTATAAGAGCAGCCATGGTTATTCATTAAGTGGTCGCATTAGAGGGGTTCAACTATAGCTAATGAATATTAATTAGCTGAATTTTAGCTGCATATTTGGCCTTGGTGGAAAACTGTAGAATAAGTCTTCTTCTCTGTATTATTTTCCATAAGCAAATAGAACAGGCCTTGATCAGAGTTGTCTAATCTGGATCTGCTCTGTTTGTAAAGGTGTTAAAAGGAGTATCAGAGCTAAAGAAAAATGTGCATATCAGAGCTAGAGATAAGTGCACATATCAGAGCTAGAGATAAGTGCACATATCAGAGCTAGAGATAAGTGTATCAGAGCTAGAGATAAGTGCACATATCAGAGCTAGAGATAAGCGCGCATATCAGAGCTAGAGATAAGTGCACATATCAGAGCTAAAGTTTAGTGTACATATCAGAGCTGGAGATAAGTGTGCATATCAGAGCTAGAGATAAGTGCACATATCAGAGCTAGAGATAAGTGCACATATCAGAGCTAGAGATAAGTGCACATATCAGAGCTAGAGATAAGTGCACATATCAGAGCTAGAGATAAGTGCACATATCAGAGCTAGAGATAAGAGTGCATATCAGAGCTAGAGATAAGTGCACATATCAGAGCTAGAGATAAGTGCACATATCAGAGCTAGAGATAAGTGCACATATCAGAGGTAGAGATAAGTGCACATATCAGAGCTAGAGATAAGTGCACATATCAGAGCTAAAGATAAGTGCACATATCAGAGGTAGAGATAAGTGCACATATCAGAGCTAGAGATAAGTGCGCATATCAGAGCTAAAGATAAGTGCACATATCAGAGCTAAAGATAAGTGCACATATCAGAGCTAGAGATAAGTGCACATATCAGAGCTAGAGATAAGTGCGCATATCAGAGCTAAAGATAAGTGCACATATCAGAGCTAAAGATAAGTGCACATATCAGAGCTAGAGATAAGTGCGCATATCAGAGCTAGAGATAAGTGCACATATCAGAGCTAGAGATAAGTGCGCATATCAGAGCTAAAGATAAGTGCGCATATCAGAGCTAAAGATAAGTGCACATATCAGAGCTAGAGATAAGTGCGCATATCAGAGCTAGAGATAAGTGCGCATATCAGAGCTAAAGATAAGTGCACATATCAGAGCTAAAGATAAGTGCACATATCAGAGCTAGAGATAAGTGCACATACTCAAATACTGAAACCATCATTTCTTCACCAAACCCTTTACTGTGACTACTCTTTAGAAGAGACGATTCTAAAGAGTGATCACAGTATAGGTTTTGGTGGAGAAATAAAAAGAGTTATTCTTGAAAATGTTTTAATTTAGGCATCTTATCTGTAAATTAAGTATATTGTAATGTAAGTAAATTGTTATTTCAGAGATAATACAAGTGGCTGCCATTATTTCATCTAATTTGTTTTTGTCATTTCAGAGGTAATACGAGGGGCTGCGATTATTTCATCTTGGATCAGTCTGTCCTGGTCAATGGTCGCCTATCAGAAGGCCCTCAGGTTCTCCCATGAGGATAAAGAGAACATGAAGATAATCGGCATAGCATTCTACTTTATGTGGAGAGCAACAGAGATTGGTCCTAGAGTTATAGCCCTTGGTCTGTTTGCAGCACAATTCTCGCATCTTGTGTTTGTTGTGGTCTCACTGCATTGGTTTTTCATGTCTCTTTGGCTGTTCTTTCAAAATACCAAGTTTTACCAGAATCGATGTGAAGAAAGATTCTTCAATGTTGTCTGTGGGTATGTCCTTGTGTTTTGTTTTCTGAATGTCCGTGATGGACGGACAAGATATAGAATGCTTGTCTACTACATCATAAATTACATTGAGAACTGGCTAATGATGGGATTCTGGTTTTATTTTACAGATGACAAAAGTGCATGGTTTTATATACCGACGTTTTTCACCATAATTCTGAGTGTTTTCTTACAACTGTTTTTCCAGCTGATGTACTACATGTGTTTCCATCCTCTAGGACGAGGTGCAATTCCGATCTGCCCTCCCCGTGGAGATTATACATGTTTTCAGTCACTCTGTCATGATCTTGAGGAGTCGGAAAACCAATATCATGTTGAAAATTTTCAAACAACTGCTTCAGTTTAGGTTTTATTGATGTTGTGTATCATAAGGCTTTGGGTAAAAGAATGGGACTTCTGTTTCATGGGGAAAAAATCAGATATTTTATGCAAGTTTTTAACTCTTTGCACGCTAGCGTCGAAACTGTGATTGCTGATGCAAACAGTTTGGATCCAGATGATACGCCGCATAATTCGGCGTCTCATCAGGATCCAAACTTTTTGTCACCTTGACCATATTTTTGCAAACAAATGAGAAAAAGTTTATTTTAAGAATTGAAGCAGACGACAATTGTTGCAGACGTAACTTAGCATGCAATGAGTTAATCAGATGTTTTCAAAATAGATATGCCAAAAGGTTTGCATGTTTATCACAACTGTATTGTTTGCACTTTTTAGCTCACCTGAGCCGAAGGCTCAGGATGAACTATTGTGACCGCGATGTGTCCGGCGTCTGGCGTCCGTCCACATTTTCAAATGACATCTCCTCTGAAACCACTGACCAGATTTTAACCAAACTTTGTCAGAAGCATCAGTGGCTAGGGGGAACGAAATATTGTTCAAATCATGGTATGTAGTATTGTGTAATGGTCCTCTACAAAGATTGTTCAAATTATGACCCGAGCCAAGAATGACCCGCCCCGGGGCTTATCAGTTTTTCATAGGAAAATCTTTATAAATCTTCTTCTCTGAAACTGTAAGGCCTAGACCTTTGATATTTGGTATGTAGCATCATCTAATGTCCTCTACAAAGATTGTTCAATTTATTATCCCCGGCCAAAAATGTCCCCATCCCGGGGCTTATCAGTTTTTCATAGAAAAATCTTTAAAAATCATCTTCTCCAAAACTGTAAGGCCTAGAGATTTTATATGTAGTATGATCTAGTAATCCTCTACAAATATTGTTCAAATAATGACCCCAGGACCAAAAATGGCCCCACCCCAGGGGCTTATCAGTTTTTATGCCCCAAAGCTAGGCTTTGGCGGCATATAGTGATCGCACCGTGCGTGGGTGGGTGTGTGGGTGGGTGTGTGTACCTTTTGTCCGGAGTATATTTCCTTTGTCACATCAGCTACGGATACCAAATTTGGTGTGTGAGTTCATCTTGGGATGGCGGAGTGTTGCGTACCATTTACATGTCACTGTGACCTTGACCTTTGACCTTTATTTTACAAAAAGCTTGTCCGGAGCATATCTCCTTTACCATACCAGCTACAGATTCCAAATTTGGTGTGTGAGTTCATGTTGGGATGGCGGAGTGTCGCATACCATTTCCAGGTCACTGTGACCTTGACCTTGACCTTTGACCTCGATTTTAAAAAAAGCTTATACCTTATCAGCTACAAAAAGCTTGTCCGGAGTATATCGCCTATACCTTACCAGCTAAGGATTCCAAATTTGGTGTGTGAGTTCATCTTGGGATGGAGGAGTGTCGCGTACCATTTTTAGATCACTGTGACCTTGAACATGACCGTTGACCGATTTTACAAAAAGCTTGTCCGGAGCATATCTCCTTTACCTTACCAGCTACAGATTCCAAATTTGGTGTGTGAGTTCATCTTGGGATGGCGGAGTGTCGCGTACCATTTCCAGGTCACTGTGACCTTGACCTTGACCTTTGACCTCGATTTTAAAAGAGCTTATACCTTACCAGCTACAAAAAGCTTGTCCGGAGTATATCAACTATACCTTACCAGCTAAGGATTCCAAATTTGGTGTGTGAGTTCATATTGGGATGGAGGAGTGTCGCGTACTATTTTCAGATCACTGTGACCTTGACCTTGACCTTTGACTGATTTTACAAAAAGCTTGTCCAGAGCATATCTCCTATACGTTACCAGATACGGATTCCAAATTTGGTGTGTGAGATCACCTTGAGATGATGGAGTGTCGCGTACCGTTTTCAGGTCACCTTGACCTTGACCTTTGACCTCGATTTTACAAAAAGCTTGTCCGGAGCATATCTCCTATACCTTACCAGCTACGGATCCAAAATTTGGTAGGTGAGTTCATCTTGGGATGACGGAGTATCGCGTATCATTTTCAGGTCACTGTGACCTTGGCCTTTGACCTCGATTTTACAAAAAGCTTATACCTTACCAGCTGCAAAAAGCTTTCCGGAGTATATCTCCAATACTTTACCAGCTACGGATTCCAAATTTGGTGTGTGAGTTCATCTTGGGATGGAGGAATGTCGCGTACCATTTTCAGGTCACTGTGACCTTGACCTTGACCTTCGACCTCGATTTTGCAAAAAAGGTTGTCCAGAGAATATCTCCTATACCTTACCAGCTACGGATTCCAAATTTGGTGTGTGAGTTTATCTTGGGATGGCGGTGTGTCGCGTTCCATTTTCAGGTCACTGTGACCTTGACCTTTGACCTCGATTTTACAAAAAGCTTGTCCGGAGCATTTCTCCTATACCTTACCAGCTACGGATTCCAAATTTGGTTTGTGAGTTCATCTTGGGATGGCGGAGAGTGTACCATTTTCAGAGCACTGACCTTGACCTTTGACCTGAATTTTACAGTCCGGAGCATATCTCCTATACCTTACCAGATACAAAAAGCTTGTCCAGAGCATATCTCCTATACCTTACCAGCTACGGATTCCAAATTTGGTGTGTGAGTTCATCTTTGGATGGAGGAGTGTCGCGTACCATTTTCAGGTCAGTGTGCCCTTGACCTTTGACCTTGATTTTACTAAAGGCTTGTCCGGAGCATAATCTCCTATACCTTATCAGTTACAGATTCCAAATTTGTAATTTATAAGTATTGGACAGGTATGCTTAGGCAAACAGTGTAGACCCGAATCAAACTACAGGGTCTACACTGTTTGCTACTACATTAGCATGAATCAGACATTATAAAGAGCTCTAAATACTATTCATACATGGGTAGGCCATGCTGTTCAAATACTTGCAGTGTCAGAACTTTCAGATGAATTACAGCATTATAACAATATAGACCCATATCAGACAGCTCCTGTAGGAGCTACTGGGTCTTCATTGCTTGCTTACAACACTACCTAAATCAGATGCTATACATGCTTATGCAAAGAATGTAGATCCATATTAGGTAACTTCTGTTGCAGCTGTCTAAGAGCCAGTGTTACATGAAACTTTGACCATGCGTTTAGAATTGACTGAGGGTATGTTTTTAACGTTAAGGATCGACATAGGGTCTTTCTTAAGCGTTAAGAATCAACTTAACACTTTGGGGGCATTTGTCACCCGTGACAACTCTCTTGTTCATATGAAAATCTTTAAAAATCTTCTCTGAAACTGTAAGGCTTAGACCTTTGATGTTTGGTATGAAGCATGATCTAATAGTCTTCTACAAATACTGTTCAAATTATGACCTTCAGACCAAAAATGGCCCGCCCCGGGGCTTATCATGTTTTCATAGGAAAATCTTTAAAAATCTTCTTCCCTGAATCTGTAAGGCCTAGAGCTTTGATGTTTGGTATGTTACATGGTCTTATGGTCCTCTACAAATTTTGTTCAAATTATAACCCCCGGGGCAAAAATGGCCCCACCCATTACTTAAGAAAAACCTTAAAAAATCTTTGCCCCTGAAACCATAAGACCCATACCTTACACATTTTTTATGTAGCTTTGCCTTGTGGTCCTCTACCATGAATGTTCAACTTATGACCTTCGACTTTTTTTTATGGGGAAATTATAAAATATTATGTTTCTCTGAAACTGTAAGGCTTAGACCTTTAATTAATGGCATGCTGCTTTGCCTTGTGGTTCTATACCAAGATTGTACAAATGATGACTTCTGGGTAAAAAATGGCCCTACCCCTGGCTCAGGTGAGCGCTTCAGGGCCTCATGGCCCTCTTCTATATACAGTAAAATCTCTTTTATTCAAATTTTATATATAGAAGAATTTAGACCCTTTTAAGCAGGTGGCTGCTTAATGCATGGTGAAAGTCATACAGAAAGCTTCACCTGAGCCACCTGTCTAAAGATCGATAATTATACGTATTTTAGTGTTCTAGATAACAAGGTTTTGAATAATTTTGTAGAAAAGAGTTGACTGAAACCCTTTACCATGATTTACAGTTATGGAATATTCCCTGTCACTTATATTTAACCCTTTACTCAGTGAATCTTAATGTAAGAAATAATGACATCATGAATATTAACTAGGTTAATCACGCCTTTACAAACAGAGAAGACCCAAATCATATAACTCCTATAGGAGCTGTCTGATCAGGGTCTGCTCTGTTTGGTTATGATATAATATAGATATGATTCTCCAGTTTCTGCCATGGCCAAATATTCCTGAGTCCATGTGCTATTATAGCAAATTAATCCAATTAATGTTCTTGACGTCATTATTTCTTACATGAATATTCATGGAGGAAAGGGTTAGTGTAGTGTGTGACAAACATTATAGATCTTGACAGGACATTGATTTCTCATATAGTAGCTGTCTAGGTCTGTACTGTTTGCAAATCTCAGATCCACGTTCCGTTTACACTGCTCATATGTATACAGGGACCCTGAAAGGTTGCTAAACTTTTTTGTACGTTAAAACTCGTTTTGTCTGTCACCTGCTTTAACAGGGTAACACTTCTTCGTCGTTTTGTCAGTCTGTCTGTTCATCTGTATATCACGCTTTTGCCAAACTCCTGTCTGTAGATGACACATGTTCCAACACTCTTGTTTGTTTCACCTCTTGATATTGTGATAGTCTCACATAAAGTGGCCTTATATTTTATGAGGTCTTAAAGTGTTATTTTATTTTTTTAGATAAATGAGTATCTTAATGAGAGAAAGACCCTTAGGGTGCTGTAAACTGAGGGCATAGTGCAAAGCTGTGGTAACTATGACCAGTTGGATGAACTCATGCTGATTGGGTGCCAAGAAACTTGGTCAATCTCTTCAGTGCTGATTAGGTGCCAAGAAACTTGGTGAATCTCTTCAGTGATGATTGGGTGCCAAGAAACTTGGTGAATATCTTCAGTATCTAAACTGTTTGACATTCTTGTTTTTAACCCCTTCCACATCTCCTTCATAATAAACACCTTTTCATGCATTTGCAAATAGAGTAGACCCAGATCAGATGGCTCCTATAGGAGTCATCTGATTGGGATCTGCTCTTTTTGCTTAAATTATAATAAAGATCTTATTCTACAGTTTCTTCCTGTGCAAACATGTGTTTATGTGCTGTTATGTGCTGTTATAAAGATTAATCTAACTGATATTGATGATGTCATTATTTCTTATATGAATAGGGAATAGGTAAAGGGTTAAATAATAATCAAATTTGACTAGTGGAGGAAAACAGTTATCTTGTAAAGTTTATAAGCTAAATAATTCTAACTCCTCACTCCATAAATATACCTTTTAACACCTTTGAATGCCTTTGCCAACAGAGAAGACTCCGATAAGGTCTGCTGTGTTTGCTTATTAAGTGATATATATCTGATTATACAGTATTTTTCATGACAAAAACATATATTTATTTATTTGCCATTATAAACCTTCATCTAATTAATATGCATAATGTCATCATTTCTTCCATGAATATTCATGGAGTAAAGAGTTAGCAATAATGTAGCTACAGTAAAACCCCACTAAACAGCAACTGGCGTCATTTAAAGTCGGTGGTTGCTTAATGCAGGAAGAAAGTAATGGAGAAAGCTCCTATATAGGAGCTTTCTGCATAACTTTATCCTACAAACCAAGTTTAGTGGGGGTATATAGGAGTCACCATGTTAGTTGGTACATTTGTCAGTCTATTGGTTTTGCTAGTCTGGAGTATTTCTCAGCAACTTCTGACAGGATTTCAAATTAACGTTATTGGAAGCTTCATGCTTGTATCATTACACAGAGGTCAGATAAGATGTGTACATCAGAACATTTTCAAGAATAAATCCTTTATTTCTCCACCAAACCTTATGGTGTGATCACTCTAGTTGTCACATCATAGGGTTTGGTGGAGAAACGACAATTTTAGTATTGAGTATGCACATTTATTTGTTGCTCTTATTACAACTTTCCGTTCGGATGATTTGTCACACTGATTTGTCACAGTTTTTCAAAATACTACCTAGGCATCACTTGTTCGGGGGTATTAATCACAATCAATAATAATTCTAGCTTCACTAGGACTTTTGCCATACATGAAGGGTACAATTCATGTCAACTGTTTTGTATTGGTTGGATTTCATGACTGGATGAAATGATGAGATCATAATTATATTTTCTATGGTTGTAAATTGTTGTAAAGTTATATTTAAAATAACACATACTGCTGTAAGAATTGAAACTTATGTATGAATTTTATTTTTGCAATGAGATTTTTACAGCAGGCGGTTGCTTATTGTGGGGCAAAAGTACATATATAAAAGTATATAGGAGCTTTCTGCATATACTTTTGACCTGCATTAGCTACCACCTGCCTTACAGAACCATAGTGAGACCTTTTTTGATGGCCACTTAAGACAGGTTCTACTGTGTAAGCAAGGTTACCTTCTGAACCTTTTGTATGCATTCAAAGATATTTCAAACTTATTTTCTCTGTAAATGTTTTAACCTGTTCCTTCATTCAAGCACTTTTTCATGTCTTTGCAAACAGTAGACCCAGACGACATGGCTCCTGTAGGAGATCAGGGTCTGCTCTTGTTTGCTTATGAACTTGTCTGACTGCAGTTTCTACCAGTACAAAATACAAAATATAGATCCATGATGTCATTATTTCTGTCAGGAATATTCAACAGAGATAAACGGTTAAGGAAGTGATTAAACCCTTTCCTCCATGAATATTCATACAAGAAATAATGATGTCATAAATATTAATTGGATTAATTTGTTATAATTGCGCATGGACACAAGAATCTGGCCATTACAGAAACTTAAGAATCATATCTATTTTATATCATAAGATAACAGCAGACCCTGATCAGACGTCTCCTATAGGAGACATCTGATCTGGGTCTACTCTGTTTGCAAGGCGTAGAAAGGTGTATTTATGGAGTAAAGGGTCAAAAATCAAAGTCCCTTTGTAATTTAGAAGAGCTTTTAGGAAATTTACACTACATATACATGTAGCATGAATTATCCATTATACCTTTAAAGTGTTTTTATTTTCTCTTCATTTAACAAGTTACAACACAATTATTGTAACTTCATGTATATGTAATTTTTTTACAAAATGTTTTGAATCTTTTAAAATCCAAAAGGTTGCCTACAGGTTTATTATTTTGTATACTATTTCAGAGGTTTTATTACTAATGCTGTATATATTGTGTGGATATTTCAGGATATTTTTTAAAAGATTTGAAGGTTAGTTGTGTGTTTTATGCAGGGATTTTATAAAATACAGCAATTTTATCCATTTGTCAAAATTTTCATTTGTATTTTAGATTCGGGTTTTAAACTGCATTTCACTTAGTTTGAGATATATTTCAAGTGATTGATATTATTTTTCAAAAGAATGTACATGTACTTGGAACTTGCTGTTGAAAGATTATTATAGCATGCTGTGTGAGCACCGTATTACAATGTAGGGTAAATGTCTCACGTAAAATCCCTCTAAATCAAACTTTAAAATTACAACCAATGACAGTCTTTTTCAAAGGTGGCTTCTTGATACAGGTTGAAAGTCATACAGAAAGCTCCCAAAGGAGCTTATGCATGAATGTCTACCTGCATTAAGCTGCCACCTGTCTGAAAAGACCTTAATTGTTCTTTATCAAAATTCTGGTTTAGAAGGGTTTTACTGTTCATGTTAATAAGCAGCTATTTTTCAAATCTATTTTCATTATTTTTGTATTTTAACCCTTTACCTGATAGAGACACCTGTTGATGCCTTTGAAAACAAAGCAGACCAAGATAAGTTAGTCCCTGCAGGAACTGTCTGATCATGGTCTGTTTACTATGTTTACTATTTTTTGACCCAACCTCTTTTGAATAAAACTACCCAAAAGGAGCATTTACTAGAGAAAAGGAAAAATTCAGAATTTTGTAGTTTGAAACCATTGTGATAAATAGAGCATTTGCTCCTATAGGAGCAAATGCTCTATTTATCACAATGGTTTCAAGAAGTGGTTATAACAGGGGCGTAGAAAGGCATATTTATGGAGGAAAGGGTTATGGAATAATATAGACCAGATTCTCTAGTATCTGAAATAACCAGAAATTGTCTTCTTCATTATTTTCTTCATTGATCATTAGAAAAATTCAGTGAATGAATATTCATGAAGTCATAAGTTATTGTATGAATGTTCATGATACAAAGGGTTAACCCTTTCCCTGTTCTGTGTTGATTCCAAATTTCAATACCTACTGAATATTCATTAACAAAATAGTTATGGCGAAATATGGAAGGTGGAATAGTGTAGACATTTTAGAAAGCAAAGAAACAGATATATCAAATTCTATTAGCAAACAGAGCAGACCCTGATCAGACGGCTCCTGTAGGAGCCGTCTGATCTGGGTCTACTCTGTTTGCAAATGCGTGAAAACACGTTTATATGAGGGAAAGGATTAATTTGAATGAGAAACATATGTTTATGTTAAAATAGTTTAAAACTTTTAGTACTGTGGTAGCGATCCTCTGTTTGTATTTTAGTCCCCCACTGACCACCAGAGAGGGACTACAGGTTTGCATATAGTCTGACATCCTTGAGTCTGTCTGTTCATCCTTCTTTCCGTCCAACTGTCAGGATTTTTGTCGATATCTCCCCAACCAATTTGGTTAGGGTTTCCAAGTTTCTTGGGTGGATGCATCACCGGAAGATGGAGTGTATCCTACTAATTTGGTGTATCTATGCCCTTGACCCTGTCTTCAGTTTTAGTTAAAATTTGTCTGGATGGTATGATATCCTCAACCCCTAGGGTTAGGATTTCCAATTTTTTTGTGTGAGTGCATCATGGGAAGGAGGAGTGTCTCATACTCTTTGGTGTCTCTGTAACCTTGACATTGATTGTGACCTCAGTTTTAGTTTAAAACTGTCTGAAATTAATCCTGATGATATATCCTAAACCCCATGGGTTAGGAACTCCAAATTTATTGTGTGAGTGCATCTTGGGAAGGGGAAGTGTTGCATACTACTTTTTATATTAATTGTTACATTTTCATGTACACACACTGCTGTTTATTGTTTTCATTGTAATATTTTTTCATTGTAATATTTTTTTTATTGCTTTCATTTAAATACTCATCACCCTTGTATAAATGTTTCTTTTATTTAACCGACTGTGTACATGCCCTTTTATAGATATCTAGTCATTAATTTAGAGTGTACTGATTGGCTCTTAAAAACTTCTTTATTTTAACAGGTGGATCAAATTTGTGGATCACATAATGTGTATTATAACATGAATTACTTCATGAATATATTACATGTTAGACTCCTTCTGTTAATAATATTAAATATGAGCTTAATTCTTGTATTTAAATACATGTACATGTTTCCATGACATACAAGAGAATTAGATCTGTAACATGTACATTTGTAGTTAAGCAAACAGAGCAGACCCTGTTTACACAGCTACTGCAAGGGTTGTTTAATCAGTCTACTTTTTCAAATGCATAAGTCTTAAGATAATCAAGTAACTGGTTAATCTTACTGAGCTGACGGTATACATATGTACATGTATTAAATTTATATAGACTGCTCAATTTGGATAATATTATAAAATTCTTGAATCACTGCGGTACTAGGTGTATGTAAGTTTGGGTAGTATTGAAGTCTATTTGAAGTCTATTTATCTGTTGGTTTGTCTCTGATTGTTTTGTCTCTCTGATTGTTTGATATAATTGTTTCTATATTTAGTTTGTAATTTTTTCTGAGAGATATTAACTCTTTCCTTCATATTTCGCCTTTTCATGCATTTGCAATCAGAGAAGACCCAGATCAGACGGCACCAAGAGGGGCCATCTGATCAGGATCTTCTTTGTGCGCTAATGGAATTTATAGATCTGTTTCTTTAGTTTCTAAAATGTTCCATCTTCCATATTTCATTATAAATATTTTGTCCGTGAATATTCAGTAGGTATTGAAATTTGGACTATAAATATAGAACAGGGCAAAGGTTAAATAATTAGCAAATTGGATACACACATAATGCCCCATGCTTGTTTTTCATCATTAGACAAAATCTCCCCTCATGGATAGTGGTGAAAGACTTATTTATTACATCAATTGTCTGTTCATTGTTTGTATTTATAATTATACCCCACGCAACGAAGTTTTTGACCCGTCTGTCAGTCCATCTGTGTATCATAATACATTGTTGCTTATCTAGGACTTTGATTTCTTGACCAATTTATTTCAAATTTGCTTTAAGAATTGTCATGAATAATAGCTTGCATGAGTTCGATTTTCAAAGGAATCTGTCACAGGAGACCCCTTTTTTTTCCCTGACAATGTAGCGATGTGGGGTATGTGAGCTTGCTCACTAAAATTCTTTAATTTTAATTTACATTTTCCAGAAATTAGCTCAATTTCCTTCTCTGGATAATGCAAATATCTGTTATATGGATCTGTCTCGTAAGTTTATAAAGGGCAATAGAAAAATTCAATGCAATACCATTTGATCACTTAATATATTTACCAGTAGGTACATTGATACTACCAGTCTTTGGCAAATGGTCTCCCATCTTCACCGTGGTGAACCTTTGAATGCCAAATAAGTGGAATGGCCCATCATCGTTTTACTTCAGAGTCCATTTAGTATTGTTCCATTCCCTCATAGGCTGTTTTAAGATCTAACCTCTGAATAAATATACCAAAAAGGTGCATTTACTAGAGAAAAGGAAAAGTTTAGAAATGTGTAGTTTTTAAATCATTGTGATAAATAGAGCATTTGCTCCAATGGAGAAAATTAATGCTCTATTTATCACAATGGTCTCAAAAAGTGATTTCTACAGAAGGGCCAAAATGGGGCTTCAATATGAAGGAATGGGTTAAAGGCTTAAAGTGCTGGAGGGTTTTGAATGATAACCAACAATGCAGACCCTGATCTGAGGACTCCTCTAGGATCCATCTCCTCTAGGATCCATCTGATCTGGGGTTACTCTGTTTACAAATACCAGGACACTCGTTTCCTGCATTCAAAAGGTTAACCCTTTCACCACCAACTAAACTTCATGTGGGAAGATTTATGTCTGCCTCAGGTTTCAAAGAGGAGTTTCTGAATGTTCTGTTTGAAAACAGTCAGAGTCCTGATAGAATGACACAGATTATTACAGAGGAACCTCTCTATACAGGCCAGTTAGTAAATGGAGAGTTCATTACCCGGTGAACATTCACTTAGAAATAATGTCATCATGAATGTTACTGTAATTACTAATTAGATAAATTATTATAAAGGTATATGAACACAGACAAGTTTGGTCCTAGGTGATGATGTTGGATACTGTAGAATGCGATTTCATAAGCAAACAGAACAGACCCAGATCAGATGCAGTATGCATCAGTAACCATCTGTTCTGGGTCTTCTCTGCAAACGCTTGAAAAGGCACATCTAGCAAGTAAAGAATTAAAAGTGTAGGACTGCCAAATACAGAACAAAAGTATATTGTATTATTGCAAAAACTGCATTATTTGCTCTCTGTCTTAACCCTTTGCATCACAGAGTAGACCCAGACCAAACAGCTCCTTTAGGAGCTGCCTGATCAGGGTTGATTCTGTTTGTCTGCCTGATCAGGGGCGATTCTGTTTGTCTGCCTGATCAGGGTCGATTCTGTTTGTCTGCCTGATCAGGGTTGATTCTGTTTGTCTTTGACATGATATAGATCTCATTCTACAGTTTTTGTCTAAGCAAATCATTCCCTTATTGATGATTTTACTTTATAAAAATTCAGCTAATGAATATTCATTAAAACATCATTCTTACATGCAAATTGAACAGATAAAGGGATAGAGTTGACTTTTTAAGTGTTTGTTTTAGAGAGGACGTCTAACTGTAATTCAAAAGTTTTTTTTTCTTTTTTTGTTCATTACTTTTAACCGTCAGGAATGTGCAATTACATAATTGTTTGTCTTACCTGTAAATATTGTCTCTAAGACAAACTGCCATACCTGTAAATATTGTCTTAAAGGTGCTGCCTTTTTCACAAGTTTTTTAACTATTGTTATTTTGTTAGTGTGTCAGTCCTAAACTGCAACCTTGACCAAACCAATTTCAACTGCATGAGAAGGGTTGGCATGATGCTCAACTCATTTCTGGCATACAGAAGTGAATAGCGGTATGTGAAGTACATGTACAACTTTCAATCATGTCAAGTTTAAGTCAATCTGCCAAAATTGTATAATAGAAAAGCAATTTGTGGTAAACACTGTCATATTTTGTCCCCTGATTTCCCTAGTAAGTTATGTTGATATTATGAAATATGTACTTTATTTTCTGTTTATATCCTATTTATGTCAGTTTTTCTGTGGCAAACTGTTATCTGTATCTGCTACATAAGAATTTGCCCTTGACAGTCATTCGTGTATAGTTGTATGCCCTGAAAGGAAGGCATACTAACCAATTACACTTTCACAGACTGAGTAGACCCAGACCAGATGACTCCTGTAGGAGCCGTCTGATCAGGGTCTGCAGTGTTTGCTTATGGAATAATAAAGATATGATTCTACACTGTACAGATTGTTTCTGCCATAGCCAAAAATTCCACATGAACCATTTAATTGTAAAACTATGTCATTGCAACAATTTTCTAGTTTGTTGTAGACTGACCATGGATATTAGTATTAGAATCAAACATATCCTTCACCCTTGTAAGCATTGATATTCTAAGTGTCTTGTAAAATACAAATAGGTCCGATATTACATGTACGTCGTTTTAAACTTGCAACTATATTAACCTTCGCTTGCTATTCATGTCAATATACCTACCTGTAAATAGTGAAGACCCAGATGAGACAGCTCCTGCAGGAGCTGTCTCATCTGGGTCTGCACTATTTACAAGTTGATTGTGCAACCAGTGCACTCCAGAGCATTGATTGCACAGCGAAATAATTGTACACAGTGGAGATATATGTAATTATACAACAGGGCATTGGTGAAGAAGGAGAAATGTGTTTTAAAATTCAGCAAGAGAAGGGTTAACATGGAAAATGCAATTTTGTGCCATACCATCTTCATGTGAAGTTTAACCCTTTACCTCATAGAAATGCATTTCCATAGTTTTGCAGAGTAGACCTTCAACAGTTTACATTATAAAAATTCAGCTATTTAATATTCATGATGTCATTATTTCTTACATGAATATTGAACAGAGAAAGGGTTGAAGCAAGTCTTTGTCTAAATATAAGAGTCCCCCCCCCCCCCCCCCCCATGATATACAGACTTTTTGAGCAATCACATAAGGTGAAATACATGTAATATGAATAGGTATAATACATGTATACAGATTCTTTGAACAATCACATTATGTGAAAGAATATGAATAGATATATATATGTAATATACAGACACTTTGAAAAACCAGATTATGTGAAAGAAGATGAATAGATATACTGTAATATACAGACACTTTAAACAACCACATGTTGTGAAAGTATATGAATAGATATTTACATTTTTATACTTTTTGATACTCGCAAGGTGCAGATTTTTTCGATACCGGTAGTAGCTATGTGTGCTTTGAAGCCATAGTTCAAACTGATGAACATTCCAGAATAGCAGATTGAATAAACATATTTTGAGGGTGGAAACTGTCATATATACAATGTATGGAATGACATTGTAATGATCTTTGCAAACTGTTTGGATCTAGATGAGACACTGAGTGGATCTAAATGAGACACTGAGTGGATCTAGATTGGACACTGAGTGGATCTAGATGAGACACTGAGTAACTTCGTGTCTCTTCAGAATCCTAACTGGTTGACACCCCAATGTTGTTTTTCAATAAAAATGAAAGAAAAAATAACCTCGACAATTTTAGGAAAACAGTTATCTTAAATGCTTATAAAGGTTTAACCCTTTCCTCCATAATACGTCTTTCTATGCCTTTGCAAATAGAGTAGACCCAGATCAGATGGCTCCTGTAGGAGGCATCTGATCAGGGTCTGCTCTGTTTGCATATGGAATAAAATAGATCTGGTTCTATAGTTCTTACTTTCTCAAAAAAATCATGTGTTAATATGCCACTTTAAAAATTAATCTTATTAATATTCATGATGCCATCATTTCTTACATGAATATTCATGGAGTAAAGGTTTAAAAATGTAGTTACTAGAGTGTTCCACTCAATCTCCACTGAAATTAGCAGTATTCTACAAATGTAGTATACAACGAACGGACACGTTTTCTTTAACCCTATCCCTAATGAAATGATCACTTCTTGAATGTTCATTATTTAATTTCTATAAGGTAAAATCTTCAAGGGAATTATTTATTTTAACAAAAACTATATGATCAGATCTGTATAATTTGTGTACACCCTGACCAGATGGCTCCTACAGGAGCCATCTGATTTGGATCTACTCTGTTTGCAAAGGTATGAAAAAGCATTTGTATGAGGGAAAGGGTTAAAGTACATCTTGGTGCAGATCATATGCAATTTATATTGTGAATCTATATACATATGTACTGTATGTATCTTTTTGAATATGTTTTGATACTTAGATATTTATAACCCTTATCCCACTGTAAAAATAATAATTTCTGATTAAATACTGACCTAATTTTTACCTAATCTGATTTTGCCATTAAAGAGGAAGTCCCTACAATGAACGCATATTTTCAATAATATCTAAAACTTGGTATTTGTTACGCTCAATCTTTATTTCAATTATGAAGATTGTCAATTTGAACTTATATCAAAAAATGCCCCTGTGATACAAAATAAACTGATCCTATCAAAACTTATATTTTTGTTCTACAACAAAGTATTATCGGCATTCTCCGTTCAAATATTCCGCGTTTTGCCTATGATCACCCGATCCATTCATTTTATACGTAACAGGTTTTCTCGGAAGTGGTCAGAGTTACGCGAATAGCATGAACAGATACTAAACTAAAACCTAATCTGAATAAAACTGAAACATCGGGTAATAAAATCGGACGTCTATATCAAACACATGGATGTTTGTCATTAAACGTTTATTGGATAGGTTTTCTTTAGATATACTACTTTTCAACATATAAACAAATGAGTTTTCTATATTTTAGGTATTTTTGAAACACATCGAATGTAGGGACTTCCCCTTTAAACTATCTCTATACATTGATCAGTGTTATAGCTCGGAAAATTTGACCTGGACCCTAATCTGAATTTCCAGCATTTCTGTTTTCATCAGCTGCTATGGGTTTATCTTCGACACATGTCCTGGTAAGAAAACTATGCATGGACAGGACACAATCATGATTGTATCGTTTACATATGCCCAAGGTTTATCACTCTTGCGTAATTTCAGCGAGAATAGACTTCACGATTTACCGATGGAGTTTTATTTATACAGCGTGATCTTTCTCATTATGTATTCTGCATATCGGCCAGGGTTCAGGTTAAATTTTCTGAGCTATACCTCATAGATTCATATTTTAAAAATCTACAACCTTACTGGGAATCAGTTGGCCCAGTGTGGATTACAAATTTAACCCTTTACCAGATAGCGACATATTTTGATACCATCACAAACAGCATTAACCAAGATTAGATGGCTCATGTAGGGAGCCGTCTCATCAGGGCCTTGTTTGTTTCATCTCATCAGGGCCTTGTTTGCTTTTGGAATAATATAGATCTGATTCTAGTTTTAGTTATAGACCCTATTGTGTTTCCATAAGGTGGTCTATCTTGAGAGGTGTTTTTAGCTCACCTGGCACAAAGTGCCAAGGTGAGCTATTGGGATGATCCTATGTCCGGCGTCCGGCGTCGTGCGTATGTGCGTCGTGCGTACGTGCGGGCGTCAACAATTTACTTAAACATCTTCTTCTCTGAAACAACAAAGCCAAGAGCTTTGATATTTGGTATGTAGTATGATGTAATGGTCCTCTACAAAGATTGTTCAAATTATGTCCCCCGGGCCAAAAATGGCCCCGCCCCAGGGCTTATCAGTTTTTCATAGGAAAATCTTTAAAAATCTTCTTCTCTGAAACTGTAAGGCATAGACCTTTGATATTTGGTATGTAGCATCATCTAATGGTCCTCTACTAAGATTGTTCAAATTATGACCCCTGGGCCAAAAATGGCCCCACCCCGGGGCTTATCAGTTTTTCATAGGAAAATCTTTAAAAATCTTCTTCTCTGAAAATGTAAGGAATAGACCTTTGGTATTTGGTATGTAGCATCATCTAATGGTCCTCTACTAAGATTGTTCAAATTATGACCCCCAGGACAAAAATGGCCCCGCCCCAGGGCTTATCAGTTTTTCATAGGAAACTCTTGAAGAAATCATCTTCTCTGAAACTGTAAGGCATAGACCTTTGATATTTGGTATGTAGCATGATCTAATGGTCCTCTACTAAGATTGTTCAAATTATGACCCCTGGGCCAAATATGACCCCGCCCCGGGGCTTATCAGTTTTTCATAGGAAAATCCTTAAAAATCTTCTTCTCTAAAATTATAAGGTATAGACCTTTGATATTTGGTATGTAGCAATATTTAATCGTCCTCTACTAAGATTAATCAAAATATGACCCCCGGACCAAAAATGGCCCCGCCCAAGGGCTTATCAGTTTTTCATAGGAAAATCTATAAAAATCTTCTCCTCCAGAACTGTAAGGTCTAGGCCCTTGATATTTGGTATGTAGCATCATCTAATGGTTTTCTACCAAGATTATTCAAATTATTACCCCTGGGTCAAAAATGGCCCCGCCCTGGGGCTTATCAGTTTTTCATAGGAAAAGCTTTAAGAATCTTCTTCTCCAAAACTGTAAGGCAGAGACCTTTAATATTTGGTATGTAGCGCTATCTAATAGTTTTCTACCAAGATTGTTCAAATTATGTCCCCTGGGTTGAAAACTTCCCGCCTAGGAGCATATCAATTTTTTATAGGAAAGTTTTTAAAAATCTTCTCTTAAAAATCTTTAAAAGTCTTCTCTGCACTTGTAAGGCATAGGCCTTAGATATTTGGTATGTTGCATTATCTAATAGTCCTCTACCAAGATTTTCAAATTATGAACCCGGATCAAAATTGACCCTGTCCTGGGGCTTAACAGTTTTTCATAGGAAAATCTTAAAATATCTCCTCCTCCAAATTTGTAAGGTCTAGACTCTTTATATTTAGTATGTAGCATCATCTGATGGTTTTCTACCAAGATTTTTCAAATTATGCAATCTGTTATTGAAATAATTAATCTGTTACGAACAGGTGAGCGATTAAGGGCCATCATGGCCCTCTTGTTGTATGTATTGGCTAGCAATGTAGATCCAGATCTGCTGCTGTATGTATTGGCTAGCAATGTAGATCCAGATCTGCTGCTGCTGGGCCTACTCTGTTGCTTTTCTCACAGTGTGGCTTGAAAACTTCTTGTCTTTCTCTGTAAAGATATTTTTTGATACTTTACAATGTCAAATGCAATAACAATGGAGATAATCTCTTTGTAAATAATTGTAAAACCTTAATAATTTTGTTTTCCATTTTTAGCTTGTCCGTTTTTCAAGGAAATAAAAGTTGAGGTAATGCCATAGCCTGGATGCCATTATCTATGTTGTTGTCATCCTTGTCCTGTTTTTTGTGCCAAATCTTTTACCTTTTAACTGAGCTGCCGATAAAGGTTCATACTCAAATACTAAAATCCACCAAACCCTATCTTGTGTCCACTCTTTAGAGTCGCCTCTTCATATCACAGCATAGAGTTTGGTGAAGAACTAAAGAAGTTATTCATGAAAATGCTTTAATTTAGGTATCTTATGGTTTTAACATAAGATCAGCTATCCCTATCAAACTTGAAATGGTTGTTTTCCATCATATGGGTAACTCTGATAAGGGACCATAGCTCATTCATACATGTTTAAAGACTTGTAGCTCCTATTAAATATTGGTTGTCATAGTAACAAATGAGTGTTGGCATCTGCTTGCGCTGCCCTTGTTTTCTAGAAAAATGATCAAAATTTCAGTTTGGATCCTGATAAGATGCCAAGTAACTGAGTATCGCATAGATAAGATGCCAAGTAACTGAGTATCACATTGATAAGATGCCAAGTAACTGAGTATCACATTGATAAGATGCCAAGTAACTGAGTATCACATAGATAAGATGCCAAGTAACTGAGTATCACATTGATAAGATGCCAAGTAACTGAGTATCACATTGATAAGATGCCTAGTAACTGAGTATCACATTGATAAGATGCCAAGTAACTGAGTATTGCATTGATAAGATGCCTAGTAACTGAGTATTGCATTGATAAGATGCCAAGTAACTGAGTATCACATTGATAAGATGCCAAGTAACTGAGTATCACATTGATAAGATGCCAAGTAACTGAGTATTGCATTGATAAGATGCCTAGTAACTGAGTATTGCATTGATAAGATGCCAAGTAACTGAGTATTGCATTGATAAGATGCCAAGTAACTGAGTGTCACATCTGTATCCAAACTGTTTGCATCTACAGGTAATCACAAATGTTACACTTTCATGCAAAGAGTAAACAGTAGTGAACTAAGGTTGGTGTGACAAAGGTGTAGGTCTAGATTGTTGAGTTTAGCTTATTAGGGAGAATATGGTACATATAGTTTGTATACAGAATTTACCTGTTGAAAGTGAAATAAAATTCATTGTACAACTTGTTTTTGTCATACAGTATTTTACTGAACCAGTAGTACTGATCATTATTGTCTGGTTTATTGTTGTGCATGAACACCATAGTATTATTTAGATTTTAAATAAAAACATAAAATCTTTGTCCATGAATTACATTTTTTTTACTTTTATCAGGGACATCATGGCCGTCTTGTTTCTAAACCTTTGCTCAGCAGGTGATGTGTGTTCCTTCAAAAATCTTTTTTCTCCCTTTCCAATTTAACCAATGGTTGTCTGCAACTAGATGTATATGCTTCAATGCCAAAAGTGGATTTTATTAATTCTTTTGTTAGAAATATGACCAATGAATCAAACAGTTTGGATCCCGATGATATGCCATTTTTCTTGCTATCTCATGTAGATCCAAATTGCACAAGCTACTACTTAATTACTAGTAATAGAGTGCTGAAGGTTAACTCATGAACATTGACTTGCATCCTAATCCTTTTCCAGATGAATATTCATGAAAGAAATATTTTCATCATAAATATGCATATTGATAGCATATGAACACAGGATTTTTCTTTGCCATGGCAGAAACTATAGAATCCAATCTATATAATTTCGTAATCAAACGGATGTAACTAGACCATAGTTTCCCTGTATGGACCCCCGATATGTTATGTACATGTTAGCCTAGTATGTTTACACTTGTGTGTATGTTCATGTGCGTGGTGAGTGTGCATAGGAGAATCGGTTAAGTATGAGATGATATGGGTGAGTGAGGCGTATCAAGTCACCTGACTGTAGTTTATGAGCCAAACCTCTTTTCCCGCTTTCTATATTCTGGCTATAACTCTCGTACTAAACGGATATCTATATTATAGAAAACTCTCCATGGCTTGTGCTTTTTCTTACAACGACCAGCTGGTAAGGCTTCATTTGTTATATTTATGATTTTATGTGCAATTCCGTTAATTGTTCGGTAGCAAGTTAATTGAACACATCATACTCAGCCATATCATGACCCACTTCGATGACCACCAGGTCCTCACTGACCAACAGCATGGGTTCAGAAGGAATATATCCACGGAGAGTCAACTGATCCTGACGCTACATGACTTAGCCAAGGGCCTTGACGAGGGTGAGCAGATCGACGCAGTTCTGCTCGACTTCAGCAAGGCTTTTGACAAAGTCCCCCATGAACGCTTGGCCAGCAAGCCCCAGTACTATGGCATCAGAGGAAACTTGCTGCGATGGATTAGAAGCCTCCTGACCAACAGAAGCCAACAAGTTCTGGTGGAAGGAAAGTCCTCTGACACGACACCTGTCACTTCCGGCGTACCTCAGGGATCTGTCATTGGCCCGTTGCTCTTTCTGGTGTACATAAACGACCTCCCACTCCAAGCCACATCAAAGACTCGCCTCTTTGCAGATGATAGTCTCTTGTATAGGAAGATCCGCTCCACAGAGGATGCCAAGGCCCTGCAAGATGACCTAGACCGCTTCCAACAATGGGAACGAGACTGGCTGATGTCTTTTAATCCAAGTTAGTGTGAGGTTGTTCGTATCACCAGAAAGAGACATCCTATCAGGACACCATACCTCATCCACGGCAAGGAACTCCAAGTCGCAAAGGGAGGAACGTATCTCGGAGTCCACGTGGATGAAAAACTCCATGAACACTCACGTGGCTACTACAGCCAAAAATGCCAACAACAGCCTTGCCTTCCAGAGGCGAAACCTCACTAGCTGCCCGCAGAAAACAAAGGCACATTGTTACCAAACCCTTTTTAGGCCTATCCTGGAGTATATGCCAGCTGTGCCTGGGATCCACATACGAAGACCAACATCACCCAACTTGAAGCCGTCCAGCGTCGAGCTGCCGGCTTCGTCAAGGGAGACTATCACACCACCACCAGCTCAAGTCAGGTGATTGCTGACCTAGGATGGCAGCCCTTAGCTGAACACCGCTCAAATGCCAAACTGGTGATGGTCTATCGCATAACCCATGGTCTCATAGACATACCAGCCGAGGGTTTCTTTCATCCTGCATCTATCAACACTAGAGGTCATTCCATCAGATATCTCCTTCCCTTCTGTCGCACTGACGTCCTCCTGCACTCCTTCTTCCCTTCCGCAATCAGACTGGAATCAGCTCCCAGAGCAGACAACCATGGCAGCCAGCGTTGAATCCTTCAAGGGGGGTCTGGTTGCGCCGTGGTAGACCCACGTACTTCTTTTTAACTTCTTTTAAAACATTTTTTTGCACTGTACATACTCGAGCGCCGCACAGCCTTGTATTTGCACCATGTACGACATTGCCCCAGAGTGGGATCTGTACATTAACGGAACTCCCAAAGAAGAAGAAGAAGAACCATGACTTAAGTCGGATACGCTATCTGAACTTCGATACGCGATTCTTATTATTCAACTCTGGCTCATCATTGCTATTTTGTATTTCTTTTCATCTATTTGTACTTAAATTGTGATTAAAAGAACTCTTAACAACCCTTCTGGATCCGTTCGATCGATTCCGACCCCGGGTTACAAATGGCGACCAAGACGAGACCCGAACTCGCAATCTTCTGATTCGAAGTCAGACGAAGACCCTAATCAAACAGCTCCTGCAGGAACCATCTGATCTGGATCTACCATGTTTGTAAAGGGACGGGGAAGGCTTTCTATCAGAAAAAGGGTTGGATCATGTACGGAAAAACTTTATCAGAATTACTATTATATATATAGCAAGAATATTGATGATTCGTGTTGTTTGGAAAAAAAGGAGAAACTAAGGATCGAATTTGCAAAAAATACAGTGAACCCTATCTTAAAGGCATTTCTAAAGGAATGTTGACCTATGAACCCCATGCTGGGTATTTTGGGTGCTGTCTTTCTGGCATTTAATACACAAACTGATAGGGCGGGCTAAACTATCACAGAGGATCAATGTATAGTTGCATAACTTTATCTCTTATGGCCATGGACCACTCCAGGGAATCAATAATCAACACAGCTGGACACTGTGTATTAGGCGGGAGGGGGGTCATTTATGAAGGAGCTTTGAGATGCCTTTAAGCTTTAATCTGATGAATATTCATGTTCTAGGCCAAAACTGTAGAATTAGTTCCAATAGGAGACCATGATTAGACAGTTGATATAGGGGTTTCTGATCTATGTCTACTCTGTTCGTTCTAAATACTCATGTCATCAATCATATGCATTGACCCTTCGCTTGCTGAATTTCAAAATACATTTCTCCTTCTTTACCCATGCCCTGTTGTATAATTACATACATCTTCACTGTGTACAAGTATTTCGCTGTGCAATCACTGCTCTGGAGTGCACCGGTTGCACAATCAACTTGTAAATAGTGCAGACCCTGATGAGACAGCTCCTGCAGGAGCTGTCTCATCTGGGTCTTCACTATTTACAGGTAGGTATATTGACGTGATTAGCAAGATAGATAGATAGATAGATTTATTTGTGTATATATATATATGTCATCAATACAATTACAGTCATACAATTTGACATAACAGTTATCGACTTCTTGTTATTTATATAAAAAAAAAAAAAGACATGTTATACATACACAGGATAACCCGTAAAGTTTTTCAACTTATTTCCAACGGGGTCCTATAAAAGCGAAGGGTTAAAATGTGCCTCTTTCAGTTAAAAGGAATTGCATGCATGGCTATGCAAAGGAATTGGCTAACCATACAATGTCATCTGGTTCTTCTGTTCCTGACTTAGCCAAAAACTCCTTATTTCATGTAATTATAAGTATCAGCTAATTGATATCCGTGATACCAGTGTGCCTTTCATGAATATTCATGGGGTAAAGTAGTAGTTGACAAGGTAAACCTCGAGACCGCAATCCCGGGGTTGGTCTAAAACACGCAATGGAAGAAATGGAACACAAAACACGCAATGGAAATTTTAAAGTCATTTCTGGGTCGATTTTAACAGCTTTTTCAAGCAATATAGGTACAATAATTTAATGTTGATTGAATTATGCCAAATAAAACAAGAATTGTCACCAGATAACCATAAAATCGCATATTTACTGAAAAATTTCCATTTCGCCAGTGGAGAAATGGAGATTTATGGTAGAAATGGAGATGAAATAAGCATTTTTGTTCATTATTTCAGACCTTATGACTTCTTTTAAACAAATTCTATTGAACTAGACCAAGCTAAACCTCATTTGTCCATTATTAACTGTGCAATCGTGTATTTACTTAATAATGTCCATTGCGCCACCAGAGAAATGGAAAGAAAACACGCAATGGAAATTTTAAAGTCATTTCAGGGTAGATTTTTACCGTTGTTTTAAGCAATATGGTTACTTTAAGGTAAGATCGATTGAATTCAACCAAATAAAACACGATTTGTCAATAGATAACTATTAAATCCAGAATTCATGAAAAGTTTTCATTTCGCCAGTGGAGAAATGGAGATTTGTAGTAGAAATGGAAATGATGTGTGGTTTTTGTTCATTTTTCCAGATCTTATGACTACTTTACACTAATTCTATCGAATTAGACCAAGCTAAAACTCATTTGTCCATTAATAATTGTGCTATCGTGTATTTACTTAATAAAGTTTATTCCGCCACGAAATGGAAGGAAAACACGCAATGGAACTTTTAAAGTCATTTATGAGTAGATTTTAACCGTTGTTTCAAGCAATATGGTTACTTTAAGGTAAGATCGATTGAATTCCACCAATTAAAACACGATTGTCAATAGATAACCATAAAATCGTGTAATTACTTTAAAAATTCCATTTCGCCAGTGGAGAAATGGAAAGAAAACACACAATGGAAATTTTAGTCATTCATTTGGAAACATTCCCCCTGTTTTACCGGGACCCGCAATAACCTCATTTTAAATAGAAGCTATTGGCGCAGTTAGTGTTCTTTATCTAATATTACATTAACTAACACCGCAGCGCTGCATCAACATTGTTTCATTTTAATGGACAATGAAACACTGTTAATTCAAAGCCGTTTGCCTTTATGACGGACAGTCCAGACAGTTTAACTGCTCCCTTTAAGAACTCAGACAGGGCAGACCCTCATCAATCGGTTCCTACACGAGCCGTCTCATCTGGGTCTACTAAGTTAGCGTAAGAATTCAGACGCAAACAGAGCAGACTGTGATCAGTCCGTTCCTACATGAGCCGTTTGATCTGGGTCTACTATGTTAATCCTAAGAAATAAAGATGTCACCATTAATCAGATTTCATTCACCACGGAAATTGCTGGCCATTGCAAAATGTAAAGTGTAATTTAAAAACTCGGAAAAACAGAGCAGATCCTGATCAGTCGGCTTCTAGAGGAACCATATGATCTGGATCCAATATGTTAATTCCTAAAAACTAACGACGTCACCATTTCTTAGATTGTACTCATCACGTCAAGTTTGGGTCATTGCAGAAAATGTCAAGTGTAATTTAAAAACTCGGAAATACAGAGCAGATGCTGATCAGTCGGCTTCTACAGGAGTCGTATGGTCTGGATCTGATATGTTAATCCTAAAAATTAGCGATGTCACCATTTATCACGTAAAGTTGTGGTCATTGCAGAAACTGTCAAGTCTAATTTACCAACTCGGAAGCAAACAGCGCAGACCCTGATCAGCCGGATCCTTCTGGAGCCGTATGATCTGGATCTAATTGCCTATGTAAATCCTAAAAAGTAGCGATGCCACTATTAATTAGATTTCATTCATCACGGAAAGGTTTGGCCACTGCAGGAAAATTAATGTCAAGTATAATTAAGTATAAAACAAGTATAAAACAGAGCAGATCCTGATTCGTCGGATTGGATATTCGCACCCGTGATAGTCCATAACGAATTAAGTTGATGTTTAATCCAATCAGCGGGTATAGCATGATTGGATTATCACACCTTTTACCGACAGTCCCGCCCACCTATCCGCTCACCGATCAAACGCGTGTTGCTCCTGTAGGGCTTCTGTTCGGTTTGCTCGGCTTTGTATGAACAACTTAAATAAATGTGTAAATATTTCACTTTTGGGCATTATGTACACAAACCAACCTAAAGACCTGCAATTTAATAGGGAAATGGATAAACGTGATGTGGTGCAAAACACAAGATGAATTTGTATATTATCGATTGACTTAATACACATCTCAAAAGTCACACGTGCTACCATTCTGTTTTAAACGGAACCCTGCTGCTAGCACGCGTGTGCTTTACACTAAGCTACTGACTTAACCCTTTCCCATATAAACGGGTTTTTTTCACGCATTTGCAAACAGCTATAGGAGCCGTCTGATCTGGGTCTGCTCTGGTTGCTTATGGAATTTCTTTACTTTCTAAAATGGCTACAATATTCCACCTTCTTTACTTCCTTATTACTTTTTTTGTTCATGAATATGCAGTAGGTATTGAAATTTTGAATAATCAGGGAAAGGGTTAATATTCATGGACAAAATACAGAAAACCCCCGCTAATACGACCACCTAAAAGAGGTATAATTCTGAGTGCTAGATGCAGGTGGTAGCTTAATGCAGGACAAAAGTAATGCAGAAAGCTCCTAGAGGAGCATTCTGTATTACTTTTGCCCTGCATTAAGCAACCACCTGCTTATAAAGACAACCATATATATCCATTAAGTGGTCACATTAGAGGGGTTTTACTGTAGTTGTACATGTATAATGAAATAGGAAAGACGGAACATTCTAGCCAAGTTAAAAAAAAAGAAAAAAAAAGAACCAGTTCTATCATATTCCATTAGCAAACAGAGCATACCCTGATTAGTACAATCATTGAAATAATAAACACAATAAAAAAATCACCTCGCATAACATACAATCCGTGTAGATTCTAGACGTTTGGAGTAGCTATGATGCCTAATTCAGCAACATATCCTGATTATATACTCTTTTGCTTACGATATCTACATTTTGTTAAGATGATTGGATAATTCAGTTTTAACCAATAACAATTAATGGTTAGATTAGAAACGAGCTAAATAAATTTTATTTAAATGAAACAATTATTGCTCGGCAAATTGAAAGTCTTTGTGCCACTTACAAACAATTAAAGTTGATAATCTTCCCGATATGTACAAACTCAATTAAAGTCTACTTTTAAAAAGGCCGACTGCTTTCACAATTACATTTCATGAATATTACGTTTCAGTTGGTCTTATTCAAAGAAGTTTATCTTACATAAGAGAGAAAGGAACCAAGTCGACAGTGTCTTTATTTCCATTGCGTATTTTCTTTCCATTTCTCCAGTGGCGCAATGGAAAGCAAATACATGTAGATGATTATACATTTACATTTATTAATGGACACATTACATTCAATCTACTTCAAAATAGTTTATCCTACAATAATCATAATACATACAAATTACAACAAAATCGATACACAAATAGTGTTTTTATTTCCATTGCGTGTTTTCTTTCCATTTATCCAGTGGCACAATGGACTTTTCTTCAGTAAATACTCGATTTTACAGTTGTAAATGGACAAATGGAGTTTAACTCGGACTGTATCAGTAGAATTCATCTGGAAATAATCATAGAGACTGAAAAATGAATATAAACAACATATTTATAAACGGGGTTTTTTAAATTCCATTTCCACTATAAATCTCCATTTCGCCAATGGCGAATAGAATCTTTTTTATTAGATACACAATTTTATGCTTAAAAAAGGACCGATCGTTTTTTATTTGGTCTAATTCAATCGAAAATACCTTATTGTACCTATATTGCTTGAAAAACTGTTGAAATCAACCCAGAAATGACTGGGTCATTTCCATTGCGTGTTTTCTTTCCATTTCTGTAGTGGCGCAATGGACTTTTTAAAGCAAATGCACGATTGCACAATCATTAATGGACAAAATAGGCTTAGCTTGGTCTAATTCGATAGAATTTGTGTAAAAGAGGTCATAAGGCCTGAAAAATTGAACAAAAACAACATATAAATGCATATTTCATCTCCATTTCTACTATAAATCTCCATTTCTCCACTGGCGAAATGGAAATTTTTCAGTAAATACGCGATTTTATGGTTATCTATTGACCATTCTTGTTTTATTTGGTCTAATTCAATCGAAATTAACTTATTGTACATATATTGCTTGGAAAAACTGTTAAAATCGACCCAGAAATGACTTTAAAATTTCCATTGCGTGTTTTGTGTTCCATTTCTTCCATTTCTTCCATTGCGTGTTTTAGACCTACCGCAATCCCGCAAAAAGACCCGCAAGACCCGAAGATTACACGACGGAAACGTGAATTTGTTATTTCCGGTAGAAAGAAAACATTGAATGTTCGCTGTTTTCTCGTTCAAAACAACGAGTAAAACGTCAAACGAAAGAAGTTTGAATGTGACAACATGTTCATTATCAGCAAGAAGAACGTATCCAGGATTCTGAACTTTGTAAGGTTGATATGTCGTACGAAAAAAAAAGAAGAAATTACCAAACTGCACTTCTGCTGTGAACGAACATGTTGCAACAAATCCTGGCATTGTTCAATTTTTTGTAAATTGCAATCATGGACTTGTGTTTGGCTCTAGCGTTTTAGATTCTCGCGATCCAAGCGATAATGACTTTGATTTAGATCTACTAAAATAAGTATATATTTATTTAAGAACGAGCACAGGAAACTATGAAATCAATGTAGACCAAATACCAAACCCCGGTTAAAGCAAT
Source organism: Azorinus chamasolen (assembly GCA_963576725.1). Taxonomy (NCBI): domain Eukaryota; kingdom Metazoa; phylum Mollusca; class Bivalvia; order Cardiida; family Solecurtidae; genus Azorinus; species Azorinus chamasolen. The sequence goes on from OY755243.1 coordinate 35,799,531, forward strand.
TTTTTTGTACCCCCACTTTTCAATGAAAACCCCCAACTTTAAGAAATTGTAGACGACAGGGGGTGCAGAAAACCTCCAGAAATAAAATCAGGTGGGATCACTGCAAACGCTGCAATCTATTGTAAAATAATCCAGAAAAGCGCACCCCATCCACTGCGCATCTATGTTGCACATCAAAGCTTTACCTAATTTGGCGAAATCAGATTTTTCAGCGTTTGCTGTAATTTAACCCATCCAGGCATCCTTATCAATTTCTGCTAATGACCGAAATATATCAAGGTGGGGCGCGGTAGCCCGAAAAAGAAACATTGAACAACTTTTGGTGAATGCAGGGTATAAAAACGGGGTCCGCTATTCTGGAAGTGCCCGACGCTGTGCTTTTTTCCACTTTTTGGGGAAGGATGTTGGGTCACATAGAGATGGGGAGGGGCAAAGGTGTGTGTGTGTGGGGGGGGGATTCGTTGGAATGAAATTTAGTGGAAATTTATTATTTTGGGGACTATTGTGTTTGACAGCTGCCTGTGTTTGTGTACGGTACTTTGTAAACTGCTAAAGTATGAATTATTTTTCATAAATTTAAAGGGTTGAACCTCCTTCTAAATGGTGACGGGTTGAGTTCACTTTAGAGGATTGAGTTAATTTGAATAAAGATTCAGAGGCTATTCCAAAATTGACGTTATCCATATTTGACAAAGTATAAATTTATATAAAATGATATTACAATATGATTATTTTATTGTTACTGTAGTGTATACTCCAATCTATAAAAGAAACTGATGTTTGTATCTTATTCTGATAAGATTAAAAGAAGTGAATGATATTACAGAAGATCAGATACATTCATCACCATCAGGTTAAGAAAAATATCTGAAAACCGAACACCTGAAAATCCAACATTTTGTCCAGTCTGAAGGTGTTCAGTTTTCAGAGGTTTACCTGTACTTGCTATTACCAAGTCTTAACATATCATAAATTATACCTTTAATCTTTTGATTGGGTCATACATATCAAAAACGTTGCAAAGAAGGCAACACAAAACGTGTTCCATTGCAGGAATTCAATATTGCCAAAATAGAAAGCCAAAGAAATCAATCGACTGTCCTACTGAATACACTAGTACATTATCATATAAAGCTGATTAATACAAAGAGATGCATTTTAACACCTATGGAAACAGTAGACCTACATAGATGACTCCTGTAGGCACTGTCTGATCAGGGTCTGCTCTGTTTGCTTAGATGTATGTGTGTCTCTCCGATGTATGTGTGTCATGCTGTCTAACGGTATTTTGGTGGTGGTATTAATACAAGTGCCAAAACTTTTCTTGTTCATGTGCCTTTATAAATACAGTAGAACCCCTCAAATGTGACCACTTAATGAATAAACATGAGTGTCAGGTGGTTGCTTAATGCAGGACAAAAGTAATGTAGAAAGCTCCTCTAAGAGCTTTCTGCTTTTTGTCCTGCATTAAGCTGCCACCTGCCTCTACCACCCAGAATTATACCTAATGGTCGCATTAGAGGGGTTTTACTGTATTGAGCTAATTAATATTCATGAATACATTATTTCTTACACGACTTTTGATGGTTTAAAGGGATAATGATAATCTGCGCTTCATGCACGAGAGGAAACTTCAGTCACCTGTAAATGGTCACTTACATATTAAATTTGAGCAGATGACTAGATTGGCATTTCATGCATGATCAATGCAATAGTTTGGGATAGCATTTATTGAAAAATTGTATTATGCAAGGCAGTACATGTATTTATTCCATATAAATGAGTAACATACATCTTGCAACTTTGAGATTCATAATTGCATTTTCCTTTTATGACTTTATGAAATTAAGCAAGTTTGAAATGTAGTTGTGTAACATGTATATTGAAGAGCTTTATGTCTTATTTTCAATTTATATTTCAGCTACTCTTTGCTGTTGTAATACTGAGTTGGGTGTACACTATTGTAGCAGGAAGGTGGGCTGCTATTCGATATATGAAGGATAAGTACGGGTTTGAGTACGGAAGGGTAAGTCAGTCTATGAATACATGTAGTCTGTACAGTAAAACCTTTCTAAACTAGAAATCCAGTTTAATAGTATCAATGCTGATCTGTGAGACAGGTGGTAGCTTTATGCAGAGTGAAAGTGACTTTCAATCTGCATTAAGCAGCCACCTGCCTAAAAATATCTAAATTCTTCTTTACTAAATTTCCAGTTTAGAGGGCTTTGACTGTATACACTTGCCTTGACATGAACACAAATATCTCTTAATAATACCATGGAAACCATTTAGGAATTAGTTAATTATAATATATAGTAGAACTTCACCAAGGTGACCATTCAAAGGTCAGCGATCAAGGTCACAGGAACCTGAAAATGGTATACAATGCTGCCATTCATAGTTGTACTCACCTCAACAGTATAAAAACCATCACACTTATAGTTAAAAATGGGTATTTTACATTATCTCATTCCTTCCTAGATTATTTTTAGACCCAACCTCTTTGAATTAATCTACCGAAAAGGAGCGTTAACTAAAGAAAAGGAAAAGATTAGAATTGTGTAGTTTTTTACAGAGGTGCCAAAATGCGTCGCTAGGAGGGAATAGGTTAAATTGTCATTTACTTACCGGTCCTGGTTTAACCCTTTCCCTATTCTATGTTTATTCCAAATTTCAATACCTACTGAATATTCATTCATAAAATAGTTATAGAGAAATATGGAAGGTGGAACAATGTAGACATTTTAGAAATCAAAGAGCCAGATCTATCAAATTCTATTTGCAAACAGCAGACCCTGATTAGACGGCTCATCTAGGAGCCATCTGATCTGGAGTTACTCAGTTTGCAAATGCATGAAAACCGCGTTTATTTAAAGGAAAGGGTTTAAGGTAACTTTAGTTCAAATTCAGGTCAAACTGTGCAATCTTTTAGTTTCTTTTAGCAATAGCATATACAGGCCTGGCTACACAACACATTTCAATGTCAGATGTCCGGCTTTGGAGGCATTTGTCACATTTCTTGTTATAATGGCACATTTCCACAAAGTTGTTTGGTATTGGTTTAAACTGTATATACATGTAGTCCGATAAATTACATTTTCATGAGCAAACAGAGCTGACCCTGATCAGATGGCTGCTATTTAATTCACGAAGTAGTTGCTTCAACCCTTTCCTTCATACAATCCTTTTTAACGCCTTTGCAAACAGAGCAGACCCAGATCAGATGGTTCCTGTAAGAGCTGTCTGATCTGGGTCTGCAATGTTTGCTTTTGGAATTATAATAGTTCTGCCTCTACATTTTCTACCAATAATAAAAAGCATGTGTTTGCCATTGTAAAAGTTCAGCTAATAAATATTCATAATACCATTGTTTCTTACATGTACATTCAACAGGGAAAGGGTTCAGAAAAAAATATTCTGCAAATGTTCGCTTTGTATTTTCAGATCTGATTTTTGAAGGCTTACAGAACAAGACCTCACAATGGAGGTAAAGAACGAGAGTGCAGCTATGTTAAGTAATTTTGAGGTGCTGAATCTACTGAGTGACATGCAGAAAAGGCACAGTAAATCTAGCAAACAACTGTCAAACTTAGCAACTATCTCATACGAAATTACGCAATTTCTTGAAACAACTGCTTGCTCTAAGCAGTCACCAGAAATTATCACAAACTTTATGAAAGCCCTAGAGAGTTTTAAATTAACAAAAGCAGAGAAGCTTCAGCTTTTAAACCTGAGACCAAAGACTGCAGTTGAAATTCAATTAATTGTAGAGGAGAGTGAAGAAAGACTGACTGAAGACCAGATATATCAGTTATTGGATGTAGTCAGCGACAATCTTCCTGATATTGAAGAGGAGGAAGAAATGCAAGAGGGACAGGCCTAGACAAAGGGGGTGAACATATTCTGTGATATTGTAAAAGTAGAAAAGGAGACTGCAACTCTTTACCTGATGACTATTGATGCCAGTATTCACCAATTGTTAGCATAAACCCTTTCTCTGTTGAATATTCATGTAAGAAATAATGGCACCATGAATATCTATTTAATAGCTGATTTTTTAAAAATCATTAAATGACATATGTACACAGGAATTGTTGGTATTGGTAGAAATTGTGTAAAGTCAGACCCAGATCAGACAGCTCCTGTAAGAGCCAACGATCAGGATCTGCTCTGTTTGCTTATATCATGATATACAGGTCTGATTCTACAGTTTTTCATGTGCTATTATAACAATCTAATTAATATTCATGGTTTCATTATTTCTTACATGATTTGTATAGGAGGAAAACTTTCTTCGGTGTAGACGACAACATAATTTAAGTTTATTCTTGTGTGTTAACAATCAACTGAAGCTTTCATAGCTGTATATTCATCAACTGAAGCTTTCCTAACTGTATATTTATAACTTCAACTTTTCTAAAACTAAAACATTGATACTCGAAGTTTACCCTTTACTCCATGAATATTCATGTAAGAAATAATGACATCATGAATATTAATTTTTATTATGACATAGAATTTTTTGGCCCTAAAAATTGTTGACTATTATGTCACATGGAAATAGAGCAGAACCTAATCTGACGGCTCCTACAAGTCATCTGATTTGTGTCTAGTGTCAACTCTTTTTGCAAAACCATTAGAAGATATATATTTATTGAGTAAAGGGCTAATATCTTGATACAGTTTTAACTCTTCGCATGCTGGTAGCAAGTTATGATTACACAAATGCAAGCAGTTTGAATCTAGATGAGATGCTGAGTAACTTGGCATGTCGTCACAGTCCAGTCTGTCTGCTTATCCCTGCCTCGGTAAAAGTCACTTCTTGAAACCATTGTGGTAAATAGAGCATTTGCTCCATAGGAGCAAAATAATGCTCTATTTACCACAATGTTTCAAAACTACATGATTCTAACGTTTTCCTTTTCTCTAGTAAATGCTCCTTTTTGGTAGATTTATTCAAAGAGATTGGGTCTAAAAATAGTCTATGAGGGAATTGGTTATTAGTGGTATTTTGAGTGAAGTTTAGGAAAACTAACATTGAGAATTTGTAGCAAACAATATATTACACATGAATGTTATTTGGTGTGCAGCTAGTTAACTACTGGTATTCTAAATATGAATTTGCAAAGAAGAATGGGTTTGGTGGGCTACATACATGTAGTCTCCCTAATGAATGCCCCCACTCTTGTATATATTAAAAAAAACATACTATAACAATGATCAATCCCATATAATAACCATTAAATCAAGAATTGTGGGATTTTCAAAATACGGGTGGTAGCTAAATGCAGACTGAAAGCAATGCAGAAAGCCCCCCCCCCTTTGGTGCTTTCTGCTATGCTTTGATTCTGAATTAAGCTGGCTTTTAAAAAATGTAACACCCCTGGGAGGATTTATTAAAGATGATCTCTTGGTTATGTCCAATATACAGACACATATAGATTGGAGAATTTTATAATTTAGGAGAAATATATAAAGTGTCTTACAGTGGTGTTCATGTTTCATTTCATCAACCCCATTGACACCAAAGAAATCACAATATTGGCTATTTAGCTCACTAGAGCATGAAATGCTCAGGGTGAGCTTTTGTGATCACCTGATGTCCGTCGTCCGTCGGCGTGCGTCCGTCGTCAACAATTTGAACCTTTAAAAATCTTCTCCTCTGAATCTACAAGTTTCTCAGCTTTCATCTTTGGCAAATAGCATCATCTATAGGTCCTCTACAAAAGTTATATAAATTATGCCCCTGGGATCAAAATTGGCCCCGCCCCAGGGGTGCCTTGTTTTCAATAGAAACATGTAGTAAAATTTTGAAAATCTTCTTCTCTCAAACTGGAAGGCTCTCAGCTTTCATATTTGGCACATAGCATCATGTTCAGGTCCTCTACAAAAGTTATATAAATTATGGCCCTGGGGTCAAAATTGGCCCCGTCCCAGGGGTGGGCAGTTTTCAATAGAAACATATAGTGAACTTTGAAAATCTTCTCCTTTGAAACTGAAATGCTTCATAGCTTTCATATTTGGCACATAGCATCATGTTCAGGTCTTCTACAAAAGTTATATAAATCATGCCCCCAGGGTCAAAATTGGCCCCCACCCCACTGGCCCAGGGGTAGCAAGTTTTTCAAAGCTGACTTTCAAGTGGCTATTTATAAACATTTGCTGGTGTCTATTTTTAGCATACATTTAAAGGGAGATTATCTCCCTTTGTCCTTTTTTTTATAACAACTGGATTGTATCCATTGTTGGTAGTAATTCTGCAGTAATATTGCAGACCCAAACAAAGAAAATTGTTATACATGTAGTTAGATCTGACTGGTTGCACAGTAAATCAGACAATTAACCCTTTACTCCATAAATATGCCTTTCTACACCTTTGCAAACAGTAAACCCAGATCAGATGGCTCATGTAGTAGCCATCTGATCAGTCTGCTGTTTGCTTATGATATAATATAGTGCAAATTGCATTACATTATTTTGATTTTGTGTACAATATACTTATAATATGTTTACTAACCCTTTCCCCCATGTTAACACCTTTTCACACATTTGCAAACAGAACAGACCCAGATCAGACGGCTCCTATAGCAGCTGTCTGATCAGGGTTTGCTCTGTTTGTCAATGGAATTTGAAAGATATTTCTTGACTTTCTAAAATGGCTACACTGTCCCACCTTCCGTATTTCATTATAACTATTTTGTCTATGAATATTCAGTAGGTATTTAAAGTTTGAATAAACATAGAACAGGGGAAGGGTTGAAAATAAATGAAGATATGAATAATAATAACTCATGAAAGTGTAATGAAAATATCTGAAATTTTGAATATTATTTATAAGTACATGTATAGATTAATTTATTCTTTCTAAAATTCAACCAATTTGCCCAGGGAAAGGGTATACATACTTTTGTACATGCCCTTCTTTAGATTTGCATTGTTAAATGTTTTCATTTACATTTCTTCAATTTTCTTCACTTGAGGTCCTCTACAAAAGTTACATAAATTATGCCCCTTGGGTCAAAATTGGCCCTTGCCAGGACTGGCTAGTTTTCTATAACAAGAGGGCCAGAATGGCCCAGAAGCACTCACCAGACAATCAGAGGAGAAGATTTTCAAAGTTTTCACTATGTGTTTCTATAGAAAACTAGCTGGCCCTGGGATGGGGCCAATTTTGACCCAAAGGGCAACATTTATATAACACTGGTAGAGGACCAAAACATGATGCTATGTGCCAATATTGAAAGCTGAGAACCTTCCAGTTTTGGAGAAGAAGATTTTCAAAGTTTTCACTATATGTTTCTATTGAAAGCTGGCTACTCCTGGGGCGGGGCCAATTTTGACCACAGGGGCATAATTTATATAACATTTGTAGATGACCTGAACATGAAGCTATCTGTCAAATATGAAGGTTATGAACCGAATCCAGTTTCAGAGAAGATTTTCAATGTTTTCACTATGTTTCTATTGAAAGCTGACCACCCCTGGGGTGGGGCCAATTTTAATCCCAGGGGCATAATTTAAACAAGGCTATATAAAGTTTTGAATAAAGGTGATCAACTGTTCCTCTGAACAGGTATGTGAACCCTAGCATTCCAAACTGATTTTTTGCATTTGAATATTATTATAAATTATTACATAATAATTTCATATTCATCAGTTTAACTTAATATGTTCAAGTGATTTCATGTTAAAAATTATTTCATAATTTATTTAAAATCTTTAATTTGGCATTCTGGAGTCTTTACATGGTTTACCCTTCTTCTGAACTGCAGGGCAGGTTATAATAATGTCATAATGCCAATCACTATTATTAATTAACCCTTCCCTCATATAAACGTGTTTTCACACATTTAAAAAAGAGTAGACCCAGATCAGATGCCTCCTATAAGAGCCATCTGATCAGGGTCTGCTCTGTTTGTTAATGGAATTTGATAGATGTGTTCCTTTAGTTTCTAAAATGGCTACAATGTTCCACCTACTATATTTCATTATAACTATTTTGTCAATAAATATTCTGTAGGTTGTGAAATTTGGAAACAAATGGCTACAATGGTCCACCTTCCATACTTCATTTTAACTATTTTGTACATGAATATGCACTAGGCATTCAAATTAACAAGAGGGCCTGAAAGGCCCTGACATCGCTCACCAGACAATCAGAGGAGAAGATTTTCAAAGTTTTCACTATGTGTTTCTATAGAAAACTACCCGGCCCTGGGGCGGGCAAATTTTGACCCACGGGGCATAATTTATGTAACTTTTGTAGAGGACCTCACATGAATTTTTTTTAAGAAAATGAAAACATATTACAATGTCAATCTAAAGAAGGGCATGTACAAAAGTATGTAAACCCTCTCCCTGGGAAAATTGGTTGAATTTCAGAAAGAATAAATTAATCTATACATGTACTTATGATATTCAAAATTTCAGATATTTTCATTACACCTTCATGAGTTATTATTATTCATATCTTAATTTATTTTCAACCCTTCCCCTGTTCTATGTTTATTCAAAATTTAAATATCTACTGAATATTCATGGACAAAATAGTTATAATGAAATATGGAAGGTGGGACGGTGTAGCCATTTTAGAAAGTAAAGAAACATCTTTAATATTCCATTAACAAACAGAGCGGACCCTGATCAGACAGCTGCTATAGGAGCCATCTGATCTGGGTCTGCTCTGTTTGCAAATGTGTGAAAAGGTGTTAACATGAGGGAAAGGGTTAGTAAACATATTATAAGTATATTGTACACAAAATGAAAATAATGTATGCAATTTGCACTATATCATATCATAAGCAAACAGCAGATTGAACAGATGGCTACTACATAAGCCATCTAATCAGGGTCTACTCTGTTTGCAAAGGTGTAGAAAGGCCTATTAATGGAGTAAAGGGTTAATTGTAATATTTAATGTGCAACAGGCGACATCTAACTATAACAATTTTCTTTGTTTGGGTCTGCAATATTACTGCAGATCTAACAACAAAGGAGGCAATCCAGTTGTTATCAAAAAGAGAGATAACCTACCTTTAAATGTATGCTAAAAATAGACACCAGTAAATGTTTAACTAGAGATATGCCTGTCTCCCTTAATTGGCTTGCAACTGCAAGCTTGTTGCAAACTTAATCCTAGCCAAAAAAATGTTAATGAGCTTGCGATTTAGGTTTGGATTAGCTAGCATTTAGCCCTGGTTATATACAAGTTTAGTGAACCAAGAAAACCCATCCATATGCATAAGTGATCTGCAATTATCCCTAGTCAATATGCTCATGGCTGGTCACTCACTCTTCAAAGGCCCTATACCTTAAGCCTGCTAATATTACACAAGCTACTTGCTTTGGGGATTTTTTTGCATTTATAATAACCTTTGCAAACAGTCTGGATCAAGCCTGGATCAAGATGAGATACAAAGTAACTTGGCATTTCATCAGGGTCCAAACTGTCTTTCACTATGACATTTGTTTTTTAAAAGATATGGAAGGAAACAACTTTTGCAGCTCTATTTATCACAATGGCTTCAAATCTACACAATTCTGAAATTTTCAAAGAAACAGGATCTAAAAATAGCCTATGAGGGAATGGGTTAAAAACAGTGTGAACAAACAGACACTAATTCTGAAGCAGACAACTTCATAGAGTTTTGACCAGGAACTTGCCCTCTCAAGTGATTGCATAACAGATGGAGTGCTAGCTCAGAGGAACCTTTATAGTGTAAGTCAATTTTAAAGTATAACCAACAGGGCAGGGCCAATTTTAACCTCAGAACTATGATATTAACCACTGTCAATAAGGTCTACTAATTTAATCTATACACCAAATATCTAAGCTCTGTGACATGTAGTTTTTGACAAGAAATTTTTTGAAGTTTTCCCCATGCATAACCTAAGTGAGCCCAGCATTCTGCTACTTGTACAGAAAACAACAGTCAGCTAGAGAAAACTGGCCACCCCTGGGACCGTAGCGGGGCCAATTTTGACTCCAGGGACATAATTTATATAACTTTTGTAGAGGACCTATAGGTGATGCTATATGCCAAAGATGAAAGCTGAGAACCCTGTAGATTCATCAGAGAAGACTTTTAAAGGTTCAAATTGTTGACGACGCACGCCGACGGACGACGGACATCAGGCAATCACAAAAGCTAACCCTGAGCACTTTGTGCTCTGGTGAGCTAATAATAAACACAGAACAGGCAAAGGGTTAAGCCAGCAATACATGTGCACTAAAAATAGCCACTGGTCATCTCTCTCTACTGCTTGACCTGATGACCTCTTTCTGAGCAAAGATAAGATGCTTAAAAGTGCAGTCAGCTTCAAGTTTGCTAGAAAACTGGCCACACTGGGGTGTAGCCAATTTTGACCACAGGAGCATAATTTATATCACTTTTGTAGAGGACCTGAACATGATGCTATGTGCCAAATATGTAAGCTGAGAACCTTCTGGTTTCAGAGGAGAAGAGTTTTAAAGTTTTACTATATGTTTCTATTGAAAACAAGGCACTCCTGGGGCGGGGCCAATTTTAACCCCAGGGCCATAATTTATATAACTTTTGTAGAGGACCTAAAGATGATACTATGTGCCAAAGATGAAAGCTGAGAACCCTGTAGATTCAGAGGAGAAGATTTTTAAATGTTCAAATTGTTGACGACGCACGCTGACGGACGACGGACACCAGGCAATCACAAAAGCTCACCCTGAGCACTTTGTGCTCTGGTGAGCTAAAAACACATAGTGAAAACTTTGAAAATCTTCTCCTCAGATTGTCTGATGTCTAACCGATGTCAGGGCCTTCCAGGCCCTCTTGTTTCCACATCTTCCAGAACAGTGTTAGCTTGAAAAAGTTGGAAACCCTATTAAGTTGCATTAGAGTAGCATACATGATACTAGACGATACATTTGTGTCTGGTAAACCTTTATCTCATCGATACACGTTTTAATGCCTTTGCAAACAGAGTAGACCCAGATCAGATAGCTCCTGTAGGAACCGTCTGTTAAGGCCCTAGTGTCTCCTGGTTGCTTATGAAGTTATATTGATCTGATTCTATAGTGTGTCAACTTCAAGAATCCCCTTGTTCATAAAGCCGTGGTAAATACAGTAAGACCTCTCAAAACCGGAATTCTAGTAAAGAATATTTTAAATACTTTTAGGCAAGTGGCTGCTTAATGCAGGGTGAAAGTCACGCAGAAAGCTCATAGAGGAGCTTCCTGCATGACTTTCATCCTGCATTAAGCTGCCACTTGTCTCCAAGACCAATATTTATACGTAATTGAGTGTCCAGTTTATACATATTTGAGAGTTGTACAAATTGAATGAAAAGGTTAGCTTGCAGAGTTGAAAATAAACATCTTATTAACCTGATGACATCCACTTTTGCATATTACTTGTGTAATTAGCTCACCTGAGCCGAAGGATCGGGATGAGCTATTGTGACTGCGATCCGTCCGCCGTCCGGCTACATTGTCAAACAACATCTCTTCTGAAACCGCTGACCCGATTTTAACCAAATTTTGTCAGAAGCCTCATTGGCTAGGGGGACCGAAATATTGTTCAAATTATGATCCCCTGGCCAAAAATGGCCCCTCTCAGGGCTTGTCAGTTTTTCATAGGAAAATCTTTTAAAATATTCTTCTCTGAAACTGTAATGCCTAAAGCATTATCTAATGGTCCTCTACAAATCTTTAAAAATGTTCTCTGTATCTGTAAGGCTTAGACGTTTAATGTTTGGTATGTACATGTAGCATGATCTAATGGTCCTCTACAAATATTGTTCAAATTATGACCCCGACCAAAAATGGCCTCACTCCTGGGTTTATGTTTTTCATAGGAGCATCTTTAAAAATCTTCTTCTCTGAAACTAAGGCCGAGACCTTTGAAATTTGGTATGTGACATGATCTAATGGTCCTCTACAAAGATTGTTCAAATTATTATAACCCCCCCCCCCCCCCCCACCCCACAACGAAGTTTGGGGGGGTATACTGGAATCAGGTTATCCGTCCGTGGACACAATTTTGTCCGGCCTTCTTATTCTACAGTTTTGCTTCAATTTTGTTGAAAGTTCATGTATAGCCTATATGACCATATAAACCTGTGCACCGCTTATTTCCATAATGATCGGACCACTACTTCAGGAGTTATCTCCCCCTTTTTAGTCTCCTACCAATGTTTTCCGGTTTTCTGGACTTTTTATGGAAGTGACTCGAGATATCAACTCTATATTTGGTACAAAGCTAAATTTAGATAAGTTACAGTTTATGATACAATCTCAGCCCGGTTGAATAATTATTTCCAGAGTTATTGCCCTTGAACTTTAATTTTTTTCTTCAAATTTGGGATTTTCCAGACTTTTTTTGGAAGTGGTTGCAGATATTAACTTTATATTTGGCATAAAGCTAACTCTAGATGAATTACAGCTTAATTCCCAATCTCAGTCTGGTTGAATAATTTTTGCCAGAGTTATGGCCCTTGAACTTTTCAAATTTTCAATTTTCTGGTCTTTCTTTGGAAATGGTTGGAGATATTAACTTCATATTTGACATAGAGCTTAATCTAGATGAGGTACAGCTTAAGTTCAAATATGGGTCTGGTTGAATAATTTTTGTCAGAGTTATTGTCCTTGAACTTAATGTTTTTCTGAAAAGGTACCTAGTTTTAGAACTGCAGCTTGCTGTATAGAGGCTCTATAGCCTGCTTTATAGATGTTCTACAGCTTGCTATATAATGGTTGTACAGCTTACTATATAGAAGTTAACACAGCTTGCTGTATAGCTGCTCTACAATTTGCTATATAGAGGTTCTACAGCTTGCTATATAGAGGTTCTTCCGGTTGCTACATGGAGGCTCTCCAGCTTGCTATTTAGAGGTTTAACAGCTTGCTATATGGAGGCTCTCAAGCTTGCTATAATATATTTTACAGCTTGCTACATGGAGGCTTTCCAGCTTGATATAATGAAGTTTTACAGCTTGGTAAAAGTAAAGTTCATTTAGGATGAAAGTGTATTTTGTGAGAGGGGTTTTGAATTACAAACAGTACAGATCCTGATCAGAGTGCTCCTCTATGAACCATGTGAGCTGGTCATCACTCAGTATTATCCCATTACCTCATAGGATTTTTTTTAGATCCAGCCTCTTTGAATAAATCTACCGAAAAGGAGCATTTACTAAAGAAAATGAACATTTTAACATTGTGTAGTGTTGATACAATTGTGATAAATGGAGCATTTGCTCCTATGGAGCAAATGCTCTATTCATCAAAAATGAATTCAAAAAGTGACTTTTACAGAGGTGTCAATATGAGGGAATGGGTTAACTCTTCTCTTCATAAATACGCCTTTCTCTGCCTTTGCAAACAGAGTAGACGCAGATCCTGTAGGAGCCAAATGACCAGGGTCTACTCTGTTTGCTTATGATATAGTATAGATATGCTTCCACATTTCCTGCCATGGCCAATATCCCTGTATCTATGTATTATTATAACAATAAATCTAATATTCACGATGCCATTGTTTCAGTAAACCCTTTAACTGTTCAATATTCATGCAAATTTTCAGCCTTCTATGTGTACCGGATGATGAGGGGTGTTCAAACATTTTTTGTATTGTCTTTTACTAGCGCATATGGCTGTATATATTTAATTTATAAAAAATCAGAAACGCATGGTATTCATTAATTATCTGCGTCATTAATTATGTGTGTCACAAAGGTTCTGCGGTGTTCGTGTTTCCGTACGAGCTCAGAAACCTTCTTTTTATATAAAAAAATTGTCATTTTCGTTCATGTTTTGCCCAATCACTCTGTATGCTGAGGTCCAGTTAAAGGGACACACCGAAAAACATATTTTTCAGTGGGAAATATTTTCGTCCAATAATCATCAATAACTTTTTTATCTGATGTGATAACTCAATTCTGACTTCAGATCTGCACTCAGCATACATACTATATGTGAATTTATATATGTGAATTTGAACTAAATCGGAGACAATTATTATTTTTTAAAAATCGTCCAAAAATCATTAATAACTTTTTTATCCACAAATTTGGTAGGTCACAAATATCATTCAACTGGTTTTTGGGAAGATCTTTAAAGATTTTTTTTGGTTGCCATGACAACCAGAGTTCTACATGGATCCAGGTTCTTTTTAAAATTTCGAGTTACAAAGATCATGTATGTAAAGTTTGGTTACATTCCGCCTTGTAGTTTCAGAGGAGATGTTTAAAGCAATAGTTGACAGACGGACACTGGCTCACCTGAGCATACTGTGGTGGGTGAGCTTAAAACTTGGGGGGCACCTAAATAACAAAATAAAGAAGAAATGATAAAGAGAATAAGGAAATGGCTGAAATTTGAAGAATAGTTTATTCAATCATGACCTAAGCATTAACATCTATGACTGATAATACTCAATATACTCTTCATCTTTTGGCTTTATAACAACTCTATCCTTCAAACACACAAACCATCCTGGGTGCAAACCCAAAAATATTTGTCTAGGGTCCTTACGCATTGTCAACATTTCATAATTGGGATCCTGCTTAATATCTGGCAGTTCATAGCCATACTTCTGTGCTAAGACAAATCGAGCTTCTGCAACTTTTTCTGGATCTGCAAGGTAACCCCGAAAAGCTGGGTTAGTGTAATACTCCATGGCATCCTGAGGAGGAAGAGGACACCTAGGGATGGGGATTCCTTTCTTGAAGAAGCTCATTGGATCACAAACGGCTCTCAGACACTCTACACTGTAAAATCTTGTAGTGATTGTTCCACCACACCTTTCTATAGCTGCTATGGCAAGTTCAGACGCCCACTGGACTTCAATGTTTAATTTGGCTGCAAACAAATCGGCTCCCTGAAAACAAAAACGTAAAACCTCTGATATTGACCATGAAGTTCTAGTTCTGGTGTTTTAACCCTTTCCTTCATACAAACCCTGTTATACACATCTGCAGAGTAGACAGTTCCTATAGGAGCAATCTGATCAGGGTCTGCTCTATTTGCTTATGAAATTGTAAAAGATCTGACTCAACAGTTTCTTACAATACCAAAACATCCTGTGTACATATGCGGCTATTGCCATTATAACAAGAGTACCGCATACGGTACATATACGCCCACTTGCAAACTTTCTCTGATTCAACATGCCTTATAAGTGTTGACATTTTCTAATCTGTGCTTCAGATCTTGATTTCCATATTAAGGTGATACTATTTTTTAAAAAAAATGAAGTGAATATCTTATTAAATAAAAAAGTTACAGCTAATCCTCATTTTTGCAGATTTTTGTAAAGTGCAACGACCATAACTCTGTAAAGACAAACTGAATGAACCTCAAAATAAACTCAGTTTCAAATTTTGTTGCTTAAAACATTTGTGTTAAGTTTCATTTATATCATATTAATAGTTTTCCCAGAAAACAACAGACAAACTAAAAGTTGACCGACTAACAAAGCAACGAACACACAAAGTTCAAGGACCATAACTTTAGAATAAAATGACATATCAAAACCCCCGCAATATATGTGAAAATTCACATTAAGGTTTAACCATATAAAAAAAATTGAAGTAAATATCATTTAAAATGAAAAAGCTATGGCCATCCTCATATTTGCATAGATTTGCATTATTTTTTTAAGTGCAAGGGCCATAACTCCGAAACAAAAAATTAAATGATCCTCAGAATCGACTTAGCTTCAGGTCTTGATGCATTAAACATGTGTATGAAGTTTCATAAATATCTGTCACACAGTTTTGCCAGAAAACAGCGAACAAACTATTTGCATATATTTGCATTTTTTTAAAGTAAAAGGGCAATAACTCCGAAACGAAAAATCAAATAAACCTCAAAATCAACTCAGCATCAGATTTTGATGCATTAAACATTTTTGTGAAGTTTCATTATTATTCATTAATATCTCTCAAATAGTTTTCCCAACAAACAGCGGACAAACTATTTGCATTATTTTTGAAGGACAAGGGCCATAACTCTGAAACGAAAAATCAAATGATCCTCAGAATCAATTCAGTTTCAGATCTTGATGCATTAAACATTTTTGTGAAGTTTCATTAATATCTCTCAAATAGTTTTTCCAGAAAACAGCGGACAAACTATTTGCATATTTTTTAAGGACAAGGGCCATAACTCTGAAATGAAAAATCAAATGAACCTCAGAATCAACTCAGCTTCAGATCTTGATGCATTAAACATTTGTGTGAAGTTTCATTAATATCTGTCGAATAGTTTTCCCAGAAAACAGCGGACAAACTATTTGTAAGTATTTGCATTATTTTATAAGTAAAAGGGCCATAACTCCAAAACGACAAATTAAATGAACCTCAGAATCCACTCAGCTTCAGATCTTGATGCATTAAACATTTGTGTGAAGTTTCATTAATATCTCTCAAATAGTTTTCCCAGAAAACAGCGGACAAATTATTTGCATATTTTTTAAGGACAAGGGCCATAACTCTGAAATGAAAAATCAAATGAACCTCAGAATCAACTCAGCTTCAGATCTTGATGCATTTAACATTTGTGTGAAGTTTCATTAATATCTGTCAAATTGTTTTCCCAGAAAACAGCGGACAAACAAAATGTTGACGAACGAAGGAACAAACGAACGAACGGACGGACAGGGCCACGAAATATATACGACCACCTTTATTAGGTGGGCGTATAAAAATTCAGCTAATAAATATATTGATGATGTTATTTCTTACATGAATATTCAACAGGGAAAGGGTTGAGACATGTGGTAGCTTAACCCATTCCCTCATAGGCTATTTTTAGATCCTACCTCTTTGAATAAATCTACCAAAAAGGAGCATTAACTAGAGAAAAGGACACTTCCAGATTTGTGTAGTTTTTAAACCATTGTGATAAATAGAGCATTTGCTCCTATGGAGCAAATGCTCTATTTATCACAATGGTTTCAGAAAGTGACGTTTAAAGGGGTGTCAAAAGGCGTCAATATGAGGGAATGGGTTAAACCTTTCCCTGTTCAATATTTATATATTAAAGAAGTAATGACATAATTTTTTATTAGCCTTGAGTATTCATAATGGTGTATGTTCGCCTGAATATTATGATTTAATAGGCAAACAGAGTAGGCCCTGATTAGATGGCTCCTATGGAAGCCATCTGATCTGGGTCAACTATGTTTGCAAAGGCATGCAAAAGTGTTTATATGAGGGAAATGGGTAAGTAAAAGCATCAACTTCAACAGTAAAACTAGAGAACCTAGAATAACTTTTTAGGTCTATATATCATTTACCCAGATGGCCTTATGTACTTCACAGCACGAAGAGGATTAAGTAAGTAAGTACAGTGAAACCCCGCTAATGCGACCACTTAATAAACAGCCACTGATGTCGTCCAAAGCAGGTGGTTGCTTAATGCAGGACGAAAATTATGCAGAAAGCTCCTATAGGAGCTTTCTGCATAACTTTCGTCCTGCATTAAGCTACCACCTTACTCTGCCACCCAGAATTATGCCCCTTTTTGGTGGTCGCATTAGCGGGGTTTTACTGTATATCATTTAGCCAAACTACAAATGACTTGAGAACACGTCATATCTTTACATACCTCATCTGTTAGATTTATTCCATACTCTTTGTCATCTGGGTTCAGATTAAGGAGTTTTGTGTTACAAATGCTCGTCAGATCAATGGGCTCATTCGGGTTCAGTCTGCCTACATCAACTGCCCGCTGCAGCTGTAGTAGTGAGAATGGTGGATATTCTCTCCTCAAACTGAAAAAGAAATATGGTAAATATACTTCAATATACAATCTCACTTGAAAATGTACATTTCTTTCGCTTTTAACCCTTTCCCTGTTCTATATTTATTCCAAATTTCAAAACCTACTAAATATTTTATGGCAAAAATAGTTATAACCAGATATGGAAGGCAGAAAATTGTAGCCATTTTAGAAAGTAAAGAAACATTTTTCCATTTAATAGCAAACAGAGCTGACCCTGATCAGACATCTCCTATATTTTAGAAGCCATTTGATCTGGACCTACTCTGCAAATACATCAACCTTTGCATTAACCCTTTAAGCCATGAATATTCATGTATAAAGAAATAATGACATTTTTATAATTCAAATAAAACAGTGAAAACCACAAAACCATGATCGTTTTGTTCTTCAACACACATTCCCAAACTTCAGATTTTTATAATTGGCAAATAAACACAGAAAATATTGGCCATGGCAGAAATTGTAGAATCTGATCTATATAATCCCCATAACCTTTTCCTCCATAAATACGCCTTTCTATCCATTGAGTACAGGGTTAAGTAAACAGGAGCTGTCTGCATGATCAGGGTTAGTTTTGAATGCAAAGGCATTAAAAGGCATAGTTATGTAGACATTAATCTGAATCTAAACTATATACCTAAGTTTGTCAGAATATTTTAAATAATTAAGACAGACTTGTAACTAGTGACATGTAATATCACATTATATGGTTTTAAGATTTCTTACTGATGAGCTTTGTAGTATGGTTCCTTTGGAATGCGAAGATAAAATGGTGTATTGCCACCTTCAAAGCCAATTCTAGGTAGAGTCATTCTTTTTATCTGGCCCTTTTCTCCCTTTCCGCTTTTTCCACCCCTTTTGCGCCCTCGTCTGTGTACATACTGTTCCGAGATAAACATATAATTTTAAGACATTTTAACATTTAAAGATTTGTTGCAAAGAGAGCCAGTATCACCGCCGAGGTGACATCAAAGGCCAGAATTATAACACAAAAATATTAGGAGCCATTTAGAATCTGTCCATATCTTATTCTAGCATTTTATACCAATAACCCTAAGCCTAACTCCAATGAATATTTAATGGAAATCCACATGTTTAAACTTCAAAAAAGTAATTATGGTGTTAACAGATTCTAAAGTCAAGCCAAGTATTATCGGTATACAGTAAAACCTCTCTATAACAGCCACTAAATTACATCAGGTATTTTGTGTTAAAGCTAGGTGGCTGCAAAGTGAAACAGAATGCTCCTAGGAGCTAGCGTTCTATTTTACTTTCACCTTGCTTTAAGCAGCCACCTGCCCTAAATACACAATTTAGCAGCCATTATAGAGAGGTTTTACTGTACTCTTCAAAGATTTCAGGACTTTAAATATTTGGCAATATAATTACATTTTGACTAAGAACGACATGAAATAAAACTTCTCAATTTTGGAACATGTTCTTTTTAATATTTGTAAGAGCTGTCGTCAGCTCTTGCATTCCTCTACATATCATCGTACGTAGCGCTACTTCACGTCGTACGCCTTTGGCGTGACGTTAAGTAACACCGTCTAAATGACGTCACGGATGTATACGTTTTTTAGTTTTTTATCTACGGTTTGAAAGAAGTCTCAAAACAAGAAATAAGGGATCTGATGAATGTGAGGACTTATAGTCGGTAATATAAATTATCTTACTTTGTACTTTAAATCACTTAATAGTAAACATGTATATAATCAAATTATGCATGTTTCTATTGGTAAATTGTATTTATTAACTGTTCAATGAATAGATTCAGCTTGTATTCTAAAACATATCAGTTAAATCTATATAATTGATATTTTACACATAAATATGTGTTATTACTGCTGATATAAGAATAATTCTATCATGCATTGAATGCCATGTTCTGAAATACTTGTTATTACCTTTTATAGTAAGAGTATTCAAACTGTGTGTATCCGGATCAGAATAGATCTAATTGTATGTCAGATCCGGATCCAAACTGTTTGATAACAGATACTAAGTTATATGTCTAAGTATGTATGAGAGTTTGTACCTTTATATTTATGTTTATTCTCTGTTTGCAGAGAATCATGTGTCATCCAATAAAAGAAGAATATCACGCATACTCGTCTCCTTGATACCCAGAACCCCTTACAATATTAACCCCTTCCTTCATATAAACACCATTTCACACCTTTGCAAACAGAGTAAGCCCTAATCAGATGGCTCAGGACTGCAACAGCAGTCTGATCAGGGTCTGCTGTTTGATTATGAAATCGGACCTGACTTTATATAGTTATACAGTACCAAAATTATAATTTATAGAACTAATAGCGGGCCCTGACTATACAGAAGCTGTCTGATCTGGATCTTCTCTGTTTGCAAAAGTGCCAGAAGTCAACCCTTATAGGTATTACTGTACCAATTTGACATGAAACTTGATTATTCTTCGGTGTGTTCAAGGACATGTTCATGTATACATGTCTCTGGCGTGTTTATCAGGCTTGTTTGTAATACAAAAACATCAATGATCAAAACGAAAACGAATAATAATCATTTTCCACAGGGATTGTATTCCTATTATAGTGCATTTGTCAGGATGAATGTATATTACATGTATCAAGTATCTTATTGATTGATAATGAATACCTTCATTTATTAATTCGAAAATTATCGACTATAATAAACGGAATATGCACAAATCTTTGGTTAAATTGGGAGAGTAATAACACGTTATATGGGAATTTGTTTTTAAACAGTTTCATTGACATTGTGAACATTATATTCTCTTTAGTCAAAAGGATTAATTACCAGTTAATTCCTATATACCCTTTTCTATGCATTTGCAAACTGGGTACACCCAGATCAGACGGTGCCTATAGGAGCTGTCTGATCAGGGTCTGCTGTTTCCTCAAGATATTGTAATAGATCTGGCTGTAGTGTTTCTACCAATACAAAACTTCATGTATTCATATGACATTATCTAAGTTCAACTAATAAATATTTATGACTTCACTGTTTCTTACATGAATATTCATGGAGTAAAGGGTAACTCAAATAAATCACTAATTGGTTGGCTCTGACCTAAAATGATGTTTCGAGGTCTGAACATCTGTTAAATTCTTAACAAGCATCATTTGCCTCGTGTGTTTGTTCTATTATTTCTTTTAAACCGTGTTCGATTCTAATTTGATTAAAATATAAAAAAAACCACATAACCTGCACCGGCGATGTAGCTGGCAAACATGCAGAAACCGTATCTACCCCACCCACCCACCTTGTAAAGAAACTGAGCGCAATTATTCCAAATAATTCAGCCATTCATTAAGGTTTAAACTTTCCTTACCAAACTTTTGTAGTCTTCTGGCAGTCTTGTAATATTTCCAAGATTAACCCTTGGATAAGACCGAATCAATTTTAATGCTTTCTCTGGCAACTTAGATGCCATGTTTTGGATTTGAGGTGAACTTTTTAAGGACCAATCTTCGGGACATGGAGGTATAAATATCGGTAATATATCGATAGAACAAGGAGATCGAAACGATAAAAACTAAGATAGTACTCAGATTAGTACTCTGATAAAACACAAAATGATAATGATGTTCGAATTTGGTCGCAATTTAGCTTTTATTCAGTATCGAAGAAATGGGTAAACTACCCCGATTCTTCCATGATTCCGAAGAATAGAGCACTAAGGCCAGAGTCTACAAGTTAGGTTATTTTCAGATGATGTTTAGTACTAGAGAATATTTGGAAAAGAAAACAGGCCCATACGGCATTGGGAGACTCAGTTACCTCCAGTCGCTTGTAACAGAATACCAAGATAGTGACGATTTAGGTATGACCCGTTATAACTTTAATATTATAGTCGTAATCATGGAAATAATTGATAGTCAATTCGGCCCCTAGTCAATTCGGCCCCTAGACATCTACATCTACATGAGTACGTTGTCCTGTCATATCTTGACAATTATACAACGGTGCGCCTAGAGAAAGATAAGACAAAAGAGAAATGATAGATAAAGTAAGAAGAGACCCAAGCAAGACAAACGGTGCAAGATAGATAAAAGGTAGAAGAAGACAAAAGTTTCCCCGGTTACTTTCACCCATCAGAACATGACCAATTCAGCTACCGTGGCGGTACCAGGGTGCGAAACCCCGCTGATACAGCTCAAGTCCCTCATTTGGACTACTTTGTAACCGGGACGAGAAGGTCCCCTTAGAAGGTTAGGCTAGAAATCCCACTCTTAAAAGATGCCAAAGAGTGGGCCTCAGCCACAGAGGCTGGGAGGGAGTTCCATAGTGGGATGCTCCGCGGAAAGAAACTGTATTTGAAGCAGTTTGTAGCTGTGTGGTAAGGCAAGAACCTTGTGCTATGGGAAGAACGGGGCAGCGTCTTTGCTGGTCTCAGGTATGGCTCAGAGTCAATGTCGACGAGGTTATTTACAATCTTGAAGAACATAGCAAGCTGCAGCTTCTGGCGACGAGTTTCAAGGGTTTCCCATTTCAGACTGGCAAGCATATCTGTGACACTGCTGGTATTGTGATACCGGTTAGTCACAAAACGGGCAGCCCTTCGTTGGACCATCTCAACCTTAGATGTTAGTGTTCTGTGGTGAGGGTTCCAGATGGAGCAACAGTAGTCAAGGTTGGAGCGAACCAAGGTTATGTAGGCGCTGGTTTTGGTTTCTTGACTGGTGCTATGTAGGTTTCGTCGAATAAAGCCTAGCATGTTGTTGGCTTTCTTCGTGACTCTGTCCACATGGGTCTTCCAACCGAGGTCAGCCTGTATATCGACTCCTAGATATTTAGCATTCGGATCTATTGAAAGAGTAGTGCCTTTCAGGATGTAATCGGTTTTAAGGGCTGATCTAGATCTACTCACTCGGAGGACGCTGCATTTCTTAGGGTGGAAGTCCATGCCCCATTTCCTCTCCCATAAGGCAAGGGAGTCGAGGTCTTCTTGCAGGATCTTCTGGTCTAGTTCGGACCTGATCTGGCGGTAGAGGATGCAGTCATCTGCGAAGAGGCGAGTCTGTGAGTGAAGTCTGTCTGGAAGGTCGTTGATGAACAACAAGAATAGCAGTGGTCCTAATACAGATCCTTGTGGGACACCACTCACTACAGGCGCTACTTCAGATTTCTGCCCTTGGACCAATACTTGTTGAGTTCTGCTAAGGAGGAAGGATGTAATCCATTTGTGAGTAAGTCCTCTGATACCGTAGTGGTGGATCTTTTTAAGTAAACGTTGATGTGGTACGCGATCGAATGCCTTGCTGAAATCTAGTATGATCATGTCGGTTTGAATTCCTCTGTCAAGGGATGATGCCAACTCGTGAACAAGTGTGAGGAGCTGAGTTTCACAACTCCTCCTCGCCCTGAACCCGTGTTGACAATCGTGCAGAATGTTGTGACGGTCTAGGTGCCTTAGCGTCTGACTGACGATGACGTGCTCTAGCAGCTTACAGCACAGACTTGTCAAGGATACAGGCCGGTAGTTTGCTGGATCTTGCCGGGAGCCCTTCTTGTAAATGGCAGCAATGTTGGCATGCTTCCAGTCCGCCGGTAATTCACCAGTCATCAGAGAGCGCTGGAAGATGATAGTCAGTATCGGTGCCAACTCTGCTGCACATTCCTTGAGTAAGCGAGCTGATATATTGTCGGGACCAGCAGCTTTCTTGGTGTTTATGTTGCAGAGAAGTTTGTGGATGCCTGCCTCTTGAATCTCTATTTCATTCATACCGGGGAATGTTGTCCCTGCTGGGTCCGGGATGTCGCCCTCTGATTCTCGCGTGAAGACAGTCATATATTGTCTATTGAGGATATTCGCTTTGTCCTTCGGGGAATCAAAAAGGCGACCCTTGTCCTTTAGGGGAGATATACCGGAGTTGTCCTTCCTTAGAGACTTTATAAAGCTCCAAAACTTCTTTTGCTTGGGCTGCTTGTCAGTGTCTGAATCTTCCAGCTCGATGAGATTGTTTACATGCATGTAGTAGGCCTGTCTCTCAAGCTTTTGTGTCGTGGCTTTACATTTCCTGTATGCCGAAATGTCAGAGTCCTTCTTGCTTTTCCTCATCCTGCTGAATAGTCGGGATTTCCTTCTGAGTGCTGCCTTAACTTTCCGGTTTATCCATGGCTTGTTTCTGGATCCCTCCTTGATTGTCTTTTCTGGGATGAACCTTTCCATGAGGCAAGTTAGGGTGTTTCTGAACTTGGACCAGAGTGTGTCAATTGAAGCATGCTGCATACAAGATATGTCCGTGTGGAGCTGATGTAGACGACCGACCCATCCACTGCTACACAGTTACTGACTCTGGCTACAGAGAAACCAAGACACAATGTATTTACAATTTTATGAGAAAATACTTTTTATAGTTTTGCAAATAAATGGAATGTAGATGCAGATAGTAAGTTTTAATTGACAGGGGGATTCACTAGTCTCGTCAATAATGGCTGTGAACACATGTCTCCCTAGATACCTGCCCTGTTTTAATTAAACCTGTTCTAACCCATCTATTTCTCTTTTCTTTTTTTACATGCTTTTAACTCAAGTCTTACGAACGTCTTGTCAGTTGACACGGGCCAAAGTCCAGGTCACAAGCAGGGATTTGACTTATTGGCAGAACTTATAACAAACAGAGGATCTAGTACATGTGTTAAGTGTTAATTTAAAAAAAAACAAAAAACAACAACAACAACAACAACAAGATATCGACATCAGGATGCAGAGTTCGCAATTGTCAGTCATAACCACCTTCGTTCTAGGACTGGTCGGCCCGGTGTCAGGATAATGTGACTGGGTGGGGTGCCCTTGCCATGTGCCTGCGTCAGGGGCATTCCAGTGAGGCAGCACTATAACTAGTCTCAGCCGGCTGCCGTCTGCAAATAACTGAACTACTGTTGGTCGGATGTAAAACCCTACTCACTCATCAGATGATTTCTACAGGAGCCTTCTCATCTGTGTCTGCTCTGTTTGCAACTTAGGCATTGGAAAGTTTTTGTATGAAGGAAAGGGTTAAGTTTACAATTTAGTGACAGTTTTTTGTTATAAATACGCCTAGTAAATTTTGTTATACTAGGTAGGTGCAAGAGGATTTTTGGAGTATATTTCAGCATTATTTCATGGAATATATAAACTCAAATGCATGAAGAATCATGTAATTTAAAATTTGACGCAATGACGTCTGTCAAAGTCTAAGTCTTATTTATTTTTGACTACAATTATGTTTTCACCTTTCAGGTCGATGTTGTGCACATGCGTAAAATAGGTTAAGCTGCCAACAATCCAATAATATGGCAATAAACAACTTAACCCTTTCGGCGCCAAATTTCTAATTGTCGTCTGCATTCCCATTTTTGTTAAACCATGCAGTACTATAAGGAAATAAGATAAATAAATGCAAGTTTCAAAGGAATAAAGGACAGATATAGAACTACAGACTGAGACAAAAAGTGAAGTCCCTGATTAGACGCCGCCTTGAAAAGGTGGCATCTGATCTGGGACTGCACTATTTGTTGTGGTGCATTTATGCGACATCGGCGGTGAAAGGGTTAATAATGAATTTTTTTCTGCAATAGTCAAACCTAACCCTAACCCTAACTGAGAATTGTGTATGTATATCCAGCACAATTGTCATATAACAGGTTTTCAGCTAATAGACCAAAGTGACATACAGAGGTCCATATAAGAGGTGTAAGTTTAAACATTTCCATGAATAACTCCTTTATTTCTTTATTTCCATTTTCACGCATTTGCATTCAGCTCAGATGGCTTCTATAGGAGTTGTCTGATCAGTGTTTGCTCTGTTTGCTTATGACATTATAATAGGCAAAACTCTACAGTTTCTACCAATACCAAAACAATCCTGTCTACAAATGCCATTATAAAAAATCAGCTCATAAATATTCATGATGTTATCATGTCTTACATGAATATGAAACAAGGAAAGCATTCAGTTGCTGCTTGTATTTTGTAAACATTTATTTCTATATTTAACTCTTTCCCTCATATAAACATATTTTCACACTCTGAAATCTCTGAAATTGAACAGGGCAATACCCAGATCAGACTCTTCGAGATGATTCCAACATGGGGTTTGGTGGAGAAATAGAGAATAATAGGTTAGTGCCGTAGATGGGACGCCTTTATCCGACGAGGGGAGAAAACGTTGAGGCGAGGCTTGCCGAGCCTCAACTGTTTTCTCTCCGAGTCGGATAAAGGCGTCCCATCTACGACACTAACCTATTATTCTATTTATCCAGTCAATTTAGTTATATCTTTTTTCATAGTCTCATAAAACATGCGAATATCGAAATAATTTGCATTGAAAATGCGGTGTTTCGATCAACGGACCTCCCTTTTCATTTCCGTTCTAAAGACGTTAATAATGAGCTACCGCAGAGGAAAATAGTTTGGATACTTACATTACAAGACGGGAAAACGTGCTTGAATTTGAAAAATAAGATCGTTTGAATCGAGAGTCGATATGTTAATTCAAACAGACATGGTTATTATTCTACCGGAGGCTCTACGTTGTCAAATTCGAGTTCCGTCGTCTCGGTATCTATTTTTAGATAGGGCTAACGTCACTCGTCAATGGAACTGAACAGGCTATATTCAGGTCTATGACCATCACCGCCCTTGTAAGAGTTTATCGATTAACGGGAAAACGTGCTTGAATTTGAAAAATAAGATCGTTTGAATCGAGAGTCGATATGTTAATTCAAACAGACATGGTTATTATTCTACCGGAGGCTTCGAGTTCCGTCGTCTCGGTTTCTATTTTTAGATAGGGCTAACGTCACTCGTCAATGGAACTGAACAGGCTATATTTAGGTCTATGACCATCACCGCCCTTGTAAGAGTTTATCGATTAACTTATCATGAGAGTGATATATGTTTTAATGAAGCTTTATTGTATTATTTAATTTTATTTTAAAAAAAATCATCAATATGGTAGCATGATAACTTTATTTATCCCGTCACTACAGCCGCTAGTGACGTAATAAAGGCGTAGCATAATAAACCTAAGTTTATACGTACAGTAGAGGTTTATTTGTATAGTGGGTGTAGGAATTTCTTCTTACAACAGGAACTATTTTTAATTTTTCTTCAAAATTGTTTTACCAAAAATAACGTATTAAATTGGAAGAAAAAACACTTAATATGGATAATTATCATTAAGTATCCAAGTAAAAACCCAAACCGTCATTTAAAAAAAAATAAAAAGGAAAAAGAGAGAAAAAAAGATTCGTCGATAGTGAGAATCGAACCGGGGCTGACTGCACCATAAGCGACCTTCGTAACCACTACGCTATCAGGCCAAGCATACTGTTAGCGAAATTGAAGATGTATTATATATAAAGTTATCATGCTACCATATTGATGATTTTTTTTAAAATAAAATTAAATAATACAATAAAGCTTCATTAAAACATATATCACTCTCATGATAAGTTAATCGATAAACTCTTACAAGGGCGGTGATGGTCATAGACCTAAATATAGCCTGTTCAGTTCCATTGACGAGTGACGTTAGCCCTATCTAAAAATAGAAACCGAGACGACGGAACTCGAAGCCTCCGGTAGAATAATAACCATGTCTGTTTGAATTAACATATCGACTCTCGATTCAAACGATCTTATTTTTCAAATTCAAGCACGTTTTCCCGTTAATCGATAAACTCTTACAAGGGCGGTGATGGTCATAGACCTGAATATAGCCTGTTCAGTTCCATTGACGAGTGACGTTAGCCCTATCTAAAAATAGATACCGAGACGACGGAACTCGAATTTGACAACGTAGAGCCTCCGGTAGAATAATAACCATGTCTGTTTGAATTAACATATCGACTCTCGATTCAAACGATCTTATTTTTCAAATTCAAGCACGTTTTCCCGTCTTGTAATGTAAGTATCCAAACTATTTTCCTCTGCGGTAGCTCATTATTAACGTCTTTAGAACGGAAATGAAAAGGGAGGTCCGTTGATCGAAACACCGCATTTTCAATGCAAATTATTTCGATATTCGCATGTTTTATGAGACTATGAAAAAAGATATAACTAAATTGACTGGATAAATAGAATAATAGGTTAGTGTCGTAGATGGGACGCCTTTATCCGACTCGGAGAGAAAACAGTTGAGGCTCGGCAAGCCTCGCCTCAACGTTTTCTCCCCTCGTCGGATAAAGGCGTCCCATCTACGGCACTAACCTATTATTCTCTATATATAATACATCTTCAATTTCGCTAACAGTATGCTTGGCCTGATAGCGTAGTGGTTACGAAGGTCGCTTATGGTGCAGTCAGCCCCGGTTCGATTCTCACTATTGACGAATCTTTTTTTCTCTCTTTTTCCTTTTTATTTTTTTTTAAATGACGGTTTGGGTTTTTACTTGGATACTTAATGATAATTATCCATATTAAGTGTTTTTTCTTCCAATTTAATACGTTATTTTTGGTAAAACAATTTTGAAGAAAAATTAAAAATAGTTCCTGTTGTAAGAAGAAATTCCTACACCCACTATACAAATAAACCTCTACTGTACGTATAAACTTAGGTTTATTATGCTACCCCTTTATTACGTCACTAGCGGCTGTAGTGACGGGATAAATAACACTTTTAGTATTTGAGTAGCTGTTTTCTGTAGCTCTGTGGATAGAACTTATAGTGGTCAGAGTTTGATTTTAGAAACTGCTAGCAAAATCTTATTTTTTTTCAGACTCTAAACAGCAAGTGCTTGCAAACCTGGCCAACTTTGCTTATGACCCTATCAACTATGAACACTTCAGGAAACTGAATATTCTAGATCTGTTCCTAGGTTTGTATCCTAACTCTTTACATGCTTAGCAATTGTCTGCAATAATTGTCATATGATCTTATCTAGATACAAACTATTTGCATCTGGGTCCATGCTTATAAAACTTTTAGTTGAGTCTGAGTTCGTTCCTCTGGCTCAAATCTGACCAATCAAAAGCTTGAGAACTCAAATCTGACCAATCAAAAGCTTGAGAACTCAAATCTGACCAATCAAAAGCTTGAGAACGAAATTCAGACTCAACTAAAAGCTTTATAAGCATGGACCCTGTTTACTTTGCAGTTGAACTCTAATATCTCAAACTCAGATAACTCAAACTTCGTGATAATTCAAACTTCGTGATAACTCAAACTAAAAATTCAGTCCTTTCAAAACTTACAAATACAGAATTGCTGAAAAATGTATAACTATGCATATCTAGAAATACATGTGACAGCTTAATGCAGTTCTAAAGTAATGCTGAAAGCTCCTACAGGAGCTTTCAGCATTACTTTAGACCTGCATTAAGCTGTGATACAGTGAACATAAAGAATTGTCTATACCAGGAATCAGATAACTCGAAATTCTGTTATCTCGAACTAATTTGTATGGTCCCTTGAAGTTCGAGATATCGAAGATCAACTGTATTTTATCACAAATTAGTCGCTTGTATGCAAAGACTTAAGCATTATTAGCAAAATTGAAGAGTTAAAGAAAACAAGATTCATATATTGTTTATTATTGTTTTTATTTATCATACTTCATAAGCAACAAGTAAGAATTTTTGCATGACACTGTTAGTCAACTGTCACCAGCTTTAATCAGTCGCTTGAATGACGTCAAGATACAAGAAACTTTATTTATAGTTGAGTGTTTACTGTTACAAACACTAAAAGCTATTTACAGACTAAAACAATAATTTCTTAACAAAATACATTAACTAACTACCTGTGGATAAAATACATGTATAAAGAACTGGAGCACCATATAAAAAGCAAGCAGAGCAGACCCTGATCAGAAAGTGTCTCATCTGGGTACACTCTCTTTGCAAAGGTGTAGAAAGGCATATTTATGGAAAAGAGAGGGTTTGATATTCATGATGTAATAGTTTCTTATATTCATGGCATAAAGGGTTCAGTTGACAATATAACTGTCAGCAATGCAATGTTTATAAACTGTAAATGATAATACCATGTTATCTCTGATAAACGTTCCCAGAGGTGTAACATCTTTTTAAAGGACCCTCACGCATTTTGTACACAGGTGGTTGCAGAAAAGCATTAAGCTACCACCTGTATTTTGGGAAATCTATATTTCTTTATTTAAGTGTCATTATATAGGGTTTTAGTTGTTACACCCCCACAAACAGAGTTTGAGGGGGGTATACTGTAATCAGCCTGTCGGTCGGTCGGTCGGGCGGTCTGTCTGCAAAATCTTGTACGGCGAACTCCTCCTTCAGTTTCAACCCGATTCACTTGACACTTGGCATAATTGTTAATCAGGAGTAGTAGATGTGCAAGACACAAATTTCAGGTCTCTGTGACCTTGACCTTGACCTTTGGCCTTGAAATTGGTCTTGAAATTGGCAGGCAAAAGCTTGTACTTTGAACTCCTCCTTCACATTCAACCTGATTCACTTGATACTTGGCATAAATGTTACTCAGGAGTAGTAGATGTGTAAGACACAAATTTCAGGTCTCTGTGACCTTGACCTTTGGCCTTGAAATTGGTCTTGAAATTGGCAGGCAAAATCTTGTACTTTGAACTCCTCCTTCACTTTCAACCTGATTCACTTGATACTTGGCATAAATGTTACACAGGAGTAGTAGATGTGCAAGACACAAATTTCAGGTCTCTGTGACCTTGACCTTTGGCCTTGAAATTGGTCTTGAAATTGGCAGGCAAAATCTTGTACTTTGAACTCCTCCTTCAATTTCAACCTGATTCACTTGATACTTGGCATAAATGTTACTCAGGAGTAGTAGATGTGCAAGACACAAATTTCAGGTCTCTGTGACCTTGACCTTGACCTTTGGTCTTGAAATTGGTCTTGAAATTGGCAGGCAAAATCTTGTACTTTGAACTCCTCCTTCAATTTCAACCTGATTCACTTGATACTTGGCATAAATGTTACTCAGGAGTAGTATATGTGCAAGACACAAATTTAAAATCTCTGTGACCTTGACCTTTGGCCTTGAAATTGGTCTTAAAATTGGCAAGCAAAATCTTGTACGGCAAACTCCTCCTTCACTTTCAACCTGATTCATTTGATACTTGGCATAAATGTTACTCAGGAGTAGTAGATGTGCAAGACACAAATTTCAGGTCTCTGTGGCCTTGACTTTGACCTTTGGCCTTGAAATTGGTCATGATATTGGCAGGCAAAATTTTGTACTTTGAACTCCTCCTTCAATTTCAACCTGATTCACTTGATACTTGGCATAAATGTTACTCAGGAGTAGTATAAGTGCAAGACACAAATTTCAGGTCTCTGTGACCTTGACCTTGACCTTTGGCCTTGAAGTTGGTCTTAAAATTGGCAGGCAAAATCTTGTACGGCGAACTCCTCCTTCACTTTCAACCTGATTTACTTGATACTTGGCATAAATGTTACTCAGGAGTAGTAAATGTGCAAGACACAAATTTCAGGTCTCTGTGACCTTGACCTTGACCTTTGGCCTTGAAATTGGCAGGCAAAATCTTGTACTTTGAACTCCTCCTTCAATTTCAACCTGATTCACTTGATACTTGGCATAAATTACAGAATTTTCTCTATTTCCACTTTGGGTATTTTTGTTATTTGGTCCTGTTACATGTTCAAAACTTGGATTTGCAATCAAGGCTGCCGTGTAGGGGTATTCATCACCTTTAGTGATAGTTCTAATTTTATTGGTTGTTAGGTCCACCACCCTCACATATCCCCCCCCCCACCCCACCCGAAAGAAACAAGGGGGCATTTATTAGAGTGGGAGTGTTTATTAGGGAGAAAACTGTACCTCAGAATCTTAGTCACTGAGTTATTCATGTGCATGCTGCTGTATACATTTGTATTTTAAAACCAAACAGATGGCCTAGGTGAAACAGATGACCAGCTGGTTGAATATGCCATAGGAGGTGTCTGCAATGCCTGTTTAGGTAAGGACCAAACACACGAAAATACAGAGCTGTAGATAAGAGAGACTCATTTCTTATCCAGACCCTTATCTTCTTGGTACTCAGTAAGGTGATACTTATGAGTACCAATATGACAGAAATATAGAAAACATGTTCCTAAGATTTCTTAACTCTTTCCTTGTTAAACCCTTTACTCCATGAATATTCATGTAAGAAATAACGACGTCATGAATATTATTTAGGTTAATTTTTATACACAGGAAAGTTTGGACATAGCAGAAACTCAAGAGTCATATCTGTATTATTTCATAAGCAAACACAGCAGACCCTGATCAGATGGCTCCTACAGGAGCCATCTGATCTGGGTCTACTCTGTTTGCGAAGGTGTAGAAAGGTGTATTTATGGAGTAAAGGATTAATATTCATGTAAGAAATAATAACAATATAAACATCTGGATTTATATAATAGTATGTGTACACAGGATGTTTTTGTATTGGTAGAAATTGTTGAGTCAGATCTATTATATTTCCATAAGCAAACTGAGCAGACCCTGTGAAGGAGCCATCTGATCTGGGTCAGCTGTTTGCAAAGGTGTGAAAAAAATATGTTTATATGAAGGAAAGGGTTAATACTCCTCTTCTCTATAGCTCTGTAAATAAACATCATGATGTTAGTTTTAGTGTACTATGGATGTGTATGTATCCTGAAAAAAGGCGTATATGAGCTTAGCCAGGAGAAAAGTTACAATACTTGTGTATATGAGCTTAATAGCCAGGAGAAAAGTTACAATACTTGTGTATATGAGCTTAGCCAGGAGAAAAGTTACAATACTTGTGTGAACCTCTCTTGAAGTCATCTATCATGGTTAGTGATTTTGATGTTTAACCTTCTCCTCCATAAAAATGCAAACCAAGTAGACCCAGATCAGATTGCTGTCTAATCAGGGTCTGCGTTGTTTGCTTATGATATAGATTCAAATCTGTAGTTTCTGTCATGGCCAAATATTCCTCCGTTTAAACGCCCCCGAGGACTATGCAAAATCCCAAAAATTTACTCCAAACATTGTCAGGGATCCTTTTAAAGACATATTCGGTAGTAATTTCTGCGCATCTTTATGCGCATCCAAGGTAGATAATCACCGATAGTAACTCTTTACAAAGAATGTGGTTGTATAGTAATCAGGGAAATAATACGCAAAGCCACGAAACAAATAAGTCAACAATATCGAATAAACGGGCATTTTGCGAAAAGGTCTAAGGGAGAAATGCTCAGAAGAATAAATGACTTTAGCAGTTGATCACGGAGGTCGTGATGGTGTATACAAGTTATTGACTGAGAAAGTGAATGGAAAAGTGAAGGTTACCTCAGCAAACAGAATATTAGAAAATATATCCAAATTTTATCCCCGAAAATAGATTCAAATTTGTAACCATCTTCAGTCTGTGTGTACATTGCATACATTGATAACTCTTGAATGCAAATTATAGTTCATGTTCACAGTCAGGAATATCTATTCGATACTTTCCCCGCTAGTTATGCAAGAAAAACAGATCTTGTTCCACTTATTTTAGTGGGCTTATTGACAAGGTGGTGGTTATTTAAAGGTCGCATTTTCATTAAACTTTATAGGATTTATCAGCACCATGTCTTGATGTGCATATGTTATTCCTGTTCTGGTTTGATGATTTTCTGCAAACTTATGGGACTTTGAAAGTTTTACATGGACAATTTAGTGGTGGGGGGGGACATAAGTTTTTGTATAAAAAAAACAATCCTAGTATGTCCTTTTGTTTTCAGACAAACAGAACAAGAAACACTTATTAGAGAATGGTGTTGTCCGCTTAGTGATTAAATGTCTATCAAGGTAAGACAAGTAAAGAAACACCTAATAGATACCGGTACCTTGCAAAAGAGTAGATCTGGGTCCATGCTTATAAAGCTTTTATTTGAGCCTGAGATCGTTCTCAAGTTTTTGATTGGTCAAATCTGACCAATCAAAAGCTTGAGAACTCAAATCTGACCAATCAAAAGCTTGAGAACGAAACTCAGACTCAACTAAAAGCTTTATAAGCATGGACCCTGGATTAGATGTTTCATATAGGAGCCATCTGATCAATCTTCTCTGTTTGCTTATGGGATTATCTAGGTTGGTGCTAGAATGTAGTAGCCAAATACAATAAGAATTGTTTGTTCTCAAATATTTTTTCTGCTAATTGTGAAAAGGACACTTCTTTTCACGAAGTGCCAAGGTGAGCTATTGTGATCGCCCTGTGTCCGTCGTCCGTCGTGTGTCGTCTGTCGTGTGTCGTCCGTCGTCAACTTGGTGAGCTTTTGTGATCGCTTAATGTCTGTCGTCATGCATCGTGTGTCGTCCCGCGTCAACGATTTGAACCTTCTTCTCTGAATCTACAGAGTTCTCAGCTTTCATCTTTGGCACATAGCATCATCTGTAGGTCCTCTACAAAAGTTATATAAATTATGCCCCTGGGGTTAAAATTGGCCCACCCCAGGGGTGTCTTGTTTTTAGCTCACCAGAGCACTTTTGTGCTCAGGGTGAGCTTTTGTGATCGCTTGATGTCCGTCGTCCGTCGTCGTCCGTCGTTGGGCGTCAACAATTTGAACCTTTAAAAATCTTCTTCTCTGAATCTACAGGGTTCTCAGCTTTCATCTTTGGTACATAGCATCATCTTTAGGTCCTCTACAAAATTTATATAAATTTTGCCCCTATGGTCAAAATTGGCCCCGCCCCAGGGGTACCTTGTTTTCTATTGAAATGTATAGTAAAACTTTGAAAATCTTCTCCTCTGAATCTACAGGGTTCTCAGCTTTCATATTTGGCACATAGCATCATGTTCAGGTCCTCTACAAAAGTTATATAAATTATGGCCCTGGGGTCAAAATTGGCCCCGCCCCAGGGGTAGCCAGATTTCAATAGAAACATATAGTGACAACTTTGAAAATCTTCTTCTCTGAATCTACAGCATTCTCAGCTTTCATATTTGGCACATAGCATCATATTCAGGTCCTCTACAAAAGTTATATAAATCATGGCCCTGGGGTCAAAATTGGCCCTGCCCCAGGGGTAGCCAGATTTCAATAGAAACATATAGTGACAACTTTGAAAATCTTCTCCTCTGAATCTACAGCGTTCTCAGCTTTCATATTTGGCACATAGCATCATGTTCAGGTCCTCTACAAAAGTTATATAAATTATGCCCCTGGGGTCAAAATTGGCCCCGCCCCAGGGGTAGCCAGATTTCAATAGAAACATATAGTGACAACTTTGAAAATCTTCTCCTCTGAATCTACAGGGTTCTCAGCTTTCATATTTGACATATAGCATCATGTTCAGGTCCTCTACAAAAGTTATATAAATTATGCCCCTGGGGTCAAAATTGGCCCGCCCCAGGGGTAGCCAGTTTTGAATAGAAACATATAGTGACAACTTTGAAAATCTTTTCTTCTGAATCTACAGCGTTCTCAGCTTTCATATTTGGCACATAGCATCATGTTCAGGTCCTCTACAAAAGTTATAAACATTATGCCTCTGGGGTCAAAATTGACCAGGGGTGGCCAGTTTTCAATAGTTCAAAACATATAGTGAAAACTTTGAAAATCTTCTCCTCTTAATCTACAGGGTTGTTAGCTTTCATATTTGGCACATAGGATCATATTCAGGTCCTCTACAAATGTTATATAAATTATGCCCCAGGGGTCAAAATTGGCCCCGCCCCAGGGGTAGCCATGTCTCAATAGAAACATATAGTGTCAAATTTTAAAATATTTTCCTCAGAAACTGGAAGGTTCTCAGCTTTCATATTTGGCACATAGCATCATGTTCAGGTCCTCTACAAAAGTTGTATAAATTATGCCCCTTGGATCAAAATTGGCCCGCCCCAGGGGTGGCTAGTTTTCTCTAGAAATTTGAACATCTTCTCCTGATTGCCTGGTGAGCGATGTCAGGGCCATTCTGGCCCTCTTGTTTATAGAAATATATAGTAAAACTTTGAATATCTTCTTCTCTGAAACTGTAAGGTTCTTAGCTTTCATATTTGACACATAACATCATGAGCAGGTCCTTTACCAAAGTTATATAAATTATGCCCCTGGGGTCAAAATTGGCCCGCCCCAGGGGTGGTCAGTTTTTAATAGAAGCATATAGTGAAAACTTTGAAAATCTTCTTCTCTGAAACTGGAAGGTTCTCAGCTTTCATATTTGGCACATAGCATCATGTTCAGGTCCTCTACAAAGTTATATAAATAATGCCCCGGGGTCAAAATTGGACCCACCCCAGGGGTGGTCAGTTTTAATAGAAACATATAGTGACAACTTCGAAAATATTCTCCTGAAACTGGAAGGTTCTCAGCTTTCATATTTGACACATAGCATCATGTTCTGGTAGCCAGTTTTCAATAGAAACATATAGTGAAACTTCGAAAATCTTCTCCTCTGAAACTGAAAGGTTCTCAGCTTTCATATTTGACACATAGCATCGTGTTCAGGTTCTCTACAAGAGTTATGTCAATTATGCCCCTGGGGTCAAAATTGACCCAGCCCCAGGGGAGGTCAGTTTTCAATAGAAACATAGTGAAACTTCGAAAATATTCTCCTCTGAAACTTGAAGGTTCTCAGCTTTCATATTTGACACATAGCATCATGTTCAGGTCCTCTACAAAAGATGTATAAATTATGCCCCTGGGGTGAAAATTGGCCCCACCCCAGGGGTGGTCAGTTTTAATAGAAAAATATAGTGACAACTTCGAAAATATTCTCCTGAAACTGGAAGGTTCTAAGCTTTCATATTTGACACATAGCATCATGTTCTGGTAGCCAGTTTTCAATAGAAACATATAGTGAAACTTCGAAAATCTTCTCCTCTGAAACTGGAAGGTTCTCAGCTTTCATATTTGACAGATAGCATCATGTTCAGGTTCTCTACAAGAGTTATGTAAATTATGCCCCTGGGGTCAAAATTGGCCCAGCCCCAGGGGTGGTCAGTTTTCAATAGAAACATATAGTGAAAACTTTGAAAATCTTCTCCTATGATTGCCTGGTGAGCGATGTCAGGGCCATTCTGGCCCTCTTGTTTAATAAAACACAGAGTCCTAGCAGTAGCACAGGTACATGTAGTGAATCTGAGGTCGGCGAAGAGAAAACTACTTACAATAACAGAACCACGGAAACATGTATGATGTCAACAGGACAAAATGAAAGACTATCAGACTAATGCACAAGTGTGGCAATACACCCTAACCCCTTATTTAGACTGTCATTTCTACCCCCCTAGGGAGATTTTCCTGGAATAGCCATAAGCATAATCTTATGGACCTGTACTAAGATTGCTTGAAATTTGTCATTGGGGTCAAACTGGCTCTGCCCAGGGGGTCAAAAGTTTTACATAGTAAAAGCTCAAAAAGCCTCTTGTGTGAGACCCATAGGCTTAGATCTGTGATATTTGTTTTGTAGTATTATCTAGTAGACCTCCTCAAAGATTATTCAAATTTTGCCCCAGGGTTAAAATGTCCCTGCCCTTTGGGTTGTCAGTTTACATAGAGTTATGTAGTGAAATCTTCAAACATCTCTGAAATTAATATGGTCAGAGCTTTGATATAGAAAACATAGCAAACCAGGTGAGCAATACAGGGCCATTATGGCCCTCTTGTTTTAGCTCACCAGAGCACAAAGTGCTCAGGGTGAGCAGCGAGCTTTTGTGATCGCCTGATGTCCATCGTCCGTCAGCATGCGTCGTTGTTTGTCATCTGTCGTCAACAATTTGAACCTTTAAAGATATTCTCCTCTGAATCTACAGGGTTCTCAGCTTTCATCTTTGGCACACATATCATCATCTGTAGGCCCTCTACAAAAGTTATATAAATTATGGCCCTGTGGTCGATATTGGCCCTGCTCCAGGGGTGCCTTGTTTTCTACAGAAACTATCTACAGGGTTCCCAGCTTTCATTCATATTTGGCACAAAGCATTATGTTCAGGTCCTCTACAAAAGTTGAATAAATTATGCCCCTTTGGTCAAAGTTGGCCCCGCCCCAGGGGTAGCCAGTTCGCAAAAGAAACATATAGTGAAAACTTTGAAAATCTTCTCCTCTGAAACTGGAAGGTTCTTAGCTTTCTTATTTGGTACATAGCCTCATGTTCAGTTCTCTGCAAAAGTTATATAAATTATACCCTTTGTGTCAAAATTGGCCCCTTCTAGGAGTATATATATAAATTATGGCCCCGCTCCAGGGGTGTTCAGTTTTCAATAGAAACATATAGTGAAAACTTTGAAATTCTTCTCCTCTGAAACTAGAAGGTTCTTAGCTTCATATTTGGCACATAGCTTCAACTTCAGGTCTTCTACAAAAGTTATATAAATTATGCCCTAGGGTAAAAATTGGTCCCACCCCAGGGATGGCCAGTTTTTTTTTAGCTGACTGCTTAAAGTCCCTGGACATCCTGAGATCGAAAAATGACACTTTGGTGTTTTGATAGAGTAAGAGTGCCCATCCATTTGAAAGAAACTGGTCTTAAAAAGTTTCAAATGTAAGGTTTTTTGTAAACTACATGATTTTTAAATTGATGAAAACGAAAGTAGGTTTAAATATAGAGAAAACGAAAGTGGGTTTAAATACAGAGACCTTGAGTATGTTTATTTCTAAATTTTCTTTCCGATTTTTTTAGAGACAGTGCTCATCCCACTTTGGCTTCCAAGAGATGTCTAAATACATTGTTTTATATCGAGAGGCGCATGCGCGAAGTCTTACAATTAACTCTTTTGTACAAACCACATATGAAGTTACATATGTTTCAGATCAGAATCCAAACTGTGTGCTAATTTCAGTCAAGTCATGCTCAGCAGTGATAGGGTTTCTGTCGTCTGTAATCTGTTTGTCTGAAAAATGAACACTTTCAATGACCCTCTTTGTCTATAGAAACATATAGTGAAAACTTTGAAAATCTTTACCTTTGAATCTACAGGGTTCTCAGCTTTCATATTTGGCACCATTTTCCGGTCCTCTACAAAAGTTATACACTGACAATCGCTTAGCCCCTCACCGCTGTGGGTTCGAATTCTGGTCTGGGCATTTGGATTTTTCATGTAAGGAAGCCTTCCAGCTGATTTGCAGTAGGTCAGTGGTTCTACCTGGACGTTCTTCTGGTCACGGAACAATGCAATTTGTTCCATGCACAGAAGAATCTCTGGGGTCTTCCTCCACCTGTAATTAGCTGGACGTCGTGATATGACTGAAATACTGATAAAACAATATAAAACCCAACCAAAAAAACACAACATCCTTGAGTTTGTTTTCCATTAAATAAGTAAAATCTGTCCTTTGTAACCATTAACCAGAAATCCTAATTCAGGATACTTAAGGCCGATTTTAACTTGACCTTTTTCTTCATATAAATGCCTTTCCATGCCTTTGCAACAAGTAGACCCAGATCTGATGGCTCCTATAGGAGCTGTCTGATCAGGGTCTGCTCTGATTGCCAATGGAATTTGAAAGATCGGTGTCTTTACTTTCTATAATGGCTACAATGTTCCGCTTTCCATATTTCATGATAACTATTTTTCCAAGAATATTCAGTAGATTTTGAAATTTGGAAAAAACATAGAACAGGGAAATGGTTAATATTCACTATGTTTAGATTCCTAAAGTACAAAGAGTTTATAATTGTATGAACTGATAGTATATTGGTCCTCAAAATATCGCCGATATTCTCTATATAGATCTGATTCTAGAGTTACGACCATGGCTAAAAAATCCATTGCTCATATGCCGTTATAAAGTTTCAGCTAATAAATATTCATGATGTCATGTCTTATATGAATATTGATCAAGTAAAGGGTTCAGGCGACCACAGAATAAATAAGTATGATGGTCTTTAACCACAGAATGAATAAGTATGATGGTCTTTAACCACAGAATAAATAAGTATGATGGTCTTTAACCACAGAATGAATAAGTATGATGGTCTTTAACCACAGAATAAATAAGTATGATGGTCTTTAAAAAAGTATGATGGTCTTTAACCACAGAATGAATAAGTACGATGGTCTTTAACCACAGAATAAATAAGTATGATAAGTATGATGGTCTTTAACCACAGAATGAATAAGTATGATGGTCTTTAACCACAGAATGAATAAGTATGATGGTCTTTAACCACAGAATGAATAAGTATGATGGTCTTTAAAAGCAGGTTGTTGCTTAGTGCAGAGTGAAAGTAGTGCAGAAAATATTTAGGAGTTTTCTTTTCTGTATTACTTTTGTTCTACATTAACTCTTTCCCTGTGGAATATTTCATGTCAGAAACAAAGACATCATGGATATTAATTAGCTTCATTTTTATAATGGCTTACATACACAGGAGTTTTATAATGGTATACATACACAGGAGTTTTATAATGGTATACATACACAGGAGTTTTATAATGGTATACATACACAGGAGTTTTATAATGGTATACATACACAGGAGTTTTATAATGGCTTACATACACAGGATCTTTATAATGGTATACATACACAGGAGTTTTATAATGGTATACATACACAGGAGTTTTATAATGGTATACATACACAGGAGTTTTATAATGGTATACATACACAGGAGTTTTATAATGGTATACATACACAGGAGTTTTATAATGGTATACATACACAGGAGTTTTATAATGGTATACATACACAGGAGTTTTATAATGGTATACATACACAGGAGTTTTATAATGGTATACATACACAGGAGTTTTATAATGGTATACATACACAGGAGTTTTATAATGGTATACATACACAGGAGTTTTATAATGGTATACATACACAGGATCTTTATAATGGTATACATACACAGGAGTTTTATAATGGTATACATACACAGGAGTTTTATAATGGTATACATACACAGGAGTTTTATAATGGTATACATACACAGGAGTTTTATAATGGTATACATACACAGGAGTTTTATAATGGTATACATGTACATACACAGGAGTTTTATAATGGTATACATACACAGGAGTTTTATAATGGTATACATACACAGGATCTTTATAATGGTATACATACACAGGAGTTTTATAATGGTATACATACACAGGAGTTTTATAATGGTATACATACACAGGAGTTTTATAATGGTATACATACACAGGAGTTTTATAATGGTATACATACACAGGATCTTTATAATGGCTTACATACACAGGAGTTTTATAATGGTATACATACACAGGAGTTTTATAATGGTATACATACACAGGAGTTTTATAATGGTATACATACACAGGAGTTTTATAATGGTATACATACACAGGAGTTTTATAATGGTATACATACGGTGTGCAGTAAAAATGCCACAGGTAAAAATGCCTTAGGTAAATATGCCATAGGTAAAAATGCCACAGGTAAAAATGCCACAGGTAAAGTGGTAAAAATGCCTTAGGTAATAATGCCTTAGGTAAATATGCCATAGGTAAAAATGCCACAGTTAAAAAAAAAAATACATGTAACAAATATTTTTTAATTTATAAAAGGAAAAAATATATAATTTCATTATCAATTTTGGTATATTTTTTTTAAATAATTGTATGAAAAATCTTTTTTTTATTTTTGACTCGGACAAAATTTCCAAAATTTGTTATTAAATAATGTTTTACACACCTCTGAAAAAAAATTAATAACAATTTTGTTTAAATTTATAAAAGGAAAACTGTATAATTTGAAAAAAATATGTTGTAATATCATTTCATTATCAATTTTGGTCTATTTTTAATTTTTTTTAAATAATTGTATGAAAAATCTTTAATCTTTATTTTTATTTTGGACTCAGACTAAATTTCCGAATATTTGTTATCAAATAATGTTTTTATATACCTCTGAATTTTGTTTTTAATAACAAATATAATTTTTTATTTTATATAAAGAAAACTGTATAATTTGAAAAAATATGTTGTACTATCATTTCATAATCAATTTTGGTGGTGTCTAGGTCTATTCTTTTGTAAATAATTGTATGAAAATTATTTTTTTTATTTTGGACTCAAGACAAAATTTCCAAATATTTGTTATTAAATAATGTTTTTATATACCTCTGCCATTTGAGGGAAGGTGTCTGGGTCAACTCTGTTCAAATAATTTATCGGAAAAATCATAAGAATAAGTAGGTAAGATTTCAATATCTATCAAAATCCAGTAACAAACAGAGCAGATCCTGATCAGACTGCTCCTATGTAATCTGGGTCTACTATTATAACAATATTTTTTCAAAATATAGTTTCCTTTTATAAAATCAAAAATATTTGTTATTAATTTATTTTTTTATAACTGTGACATTTTTTAACAGAGTAGACCCAGACACCACCCGTCAAATGCCAGGAAACAATAATAAATATTTTTAATTTTGAACATATTTAAATGGTTTTATATACTAAAATTGATTGTGAAATGATATTAAAACATATTTTTTCAAATCATACAGTTTTCCTTTCATAAATTTAAAAATATGTTGGTTTTTTTTTTTTAACTGTGGCATTTTTACCTATGGCATTTTTACCTAAGGCATTATTACCTAAGGCATTTTTACCACTTTACCTGTGGCATTTTTACCTAAGGCATTTTTACCTATGGCATATTTACCTAAGGCATTTTTACCTGTGGCATTTTTACCTACATTCTATACATACACAGGAGTTTTATAATGGTGTACATACACAGGAGTTTTATAATGGTATACATGTACATACACAGGAGTTTTTCCTATTGGTTTTTCCTAACTGTAGAGTTTCATAATTTCATAATTGAATATAACAGATGCAGATCAGATGGTTCCTACAAGAGCTATCTAATCTGGGTATACTCTGTTTGCAAAATATATGAGAGAAAGTGTTAAACTTCCACTTATCTTACAGATTAATTAAATCCTTAATTAATTTTTTTTATTTCTCTAACTAAATTCTACATATTTAGGGAGATTTTGCTTT
Organism: Azorinus chamasolen; assembly: GCA_963576725.1. Lineage (NCBI taxonomy): Eukaryota > Metazoa > Mollusca > Bivalvia > Cardiida > Solecurtidae > Azorinus > Azorinus chamasolen. The sequence goes on from OY755243.1 coordinate 35,842,175, forward strand.
TACATTTACCTACAGTCCCAGGGAGGAGACGGTACTATCTGCGATCACCACACTCATGTATCTTGTTACTCCAGACTCAAAACCTGGTAAGTTATGTATGGTTTGGTTTAGTTTATCTGAGCACATGACCTATTTTACAGAGCTACAGATAACGGTGCGTACTCAAATACTAAAATCGCCACTTCTCCACCAAGCCCTATGTTGTGACCACTCTTTAGAATCGTCTCGAAGAGACGATTCTAAAGAGTGGTCACAACATAGGGATTGGTGGAGAAATAAAGAAGTTATACCTGGAAATGTGTCAATTTACGCATCTTATCTGGAGCTCTGATTTTACCTCTCTACAGTCGCTGTCCACAATTTAGCAATGACATCATCTAAGATGGATACATGTGGATGAAACTAGAGATGTTCCTCTCTCAAATCTGTCCCGAAGAACTCTCTCAAATCGGTGCCAATATCGTTCAGTCTGTACCAATTTGTTAAAAAGCATGGCTGCCAGGTAGCTTTGCTAGTTTTTATACCTTGCACTTCTAAAGAAGTAGGGGCTATATTGGAATCTAAAGAAGTAGGGGCTATATTGGAATCTAAAGAAGTAGGGACTATATTGGAATCTAAACAAGTAGGGGCTATATTGGAATCACACATGTCCGTGGTTCATTCAGTCCATCCGGAGCATTACTGCTTAAGTATTATAGGCACAATTGTGAAACTTTATATATGGATAGAGGGTGATGAGAGGTTGTGCAGTCAACAAGGGTTGTAACTCTAAATTCATTTTTGAGCGAGTTATTCCCCTTAGTTACTTTTCAGAAGCAATGTTTAGCTCACCAGAGCACAAAGTGCTCAGGGTGAGCTTTTGTTATCGCTTGATGTCCGTCAGCATGTGTCATGCGGTGTGTGTCGTCCATTGTTGGTCATCCTAAGTCAACAATTTGAACCTTTAAAAATCCTCTCCTCCTACAGGGTTCTCAACTTTCATCTTTAGCAAATAGCATCACCTATAGGTCCTCTACAAAAGTTATATAAATTATGCCCCTTGGGTCAAAATTGGCACCGCCCCAGGGGTGTCCAGTTTTCAATAGAGATATAATCTTCTTCTCTGATACTATAGGGTTCTCAGCTTTCATATTTGGTACATAGCATCATGTTCAGATCTTCTACAAAAGTTATATAAATTATGCCCCTGGGGTCAAAGTTGACCCCGCCCCGGGGGTGGCCAGTTTTCAATAGAAACATATAGTGAAAATTTGAAAATCTTCTCCTCTAAAACTACAGGGTTCCCAGCTTTCATATTTGGCACATAGCATTATGTTCAGGTCCTCTACAAAAGTTATATGAATTATGCCCCTTTGTTCAAAGTTGGCTCTGCCCCAGGGGTAGCCAGTTTGCAAAAGAAACATATAGTGCAAACTCTGAAAATCTTCTCTACTGAAACTGGAAGGTTCTTAGCTTTTGTATTTGGCACATAGCATCATGTTCAGGTCCTCTACAAAAGTTATACAAATTATGCCCCTGGGATCAAAATTGGCCCCACCCGGGGTGGCTGGTTTTCTGAAGCAGACTGCTATTTAAACAGCTTTGTTTATACCCTTTGCTGGTCAGTGAGAGTATCATGACCAGTGGCTATTTTTAGCATACATGTATTGCTGGAGTATATCGTATTACTCATTTGGACCAGGGTTCAAATGAGGCCTGCTCCAGGGTGGCCAGTTTTCTATAGTGAATACTTTGAAAAAACTTTGAAAAAATCTTCTCCTCTGATTGTTTGTGAGCGATATCAGGGCCATCATGGACGTCTTGTTTGTCCAGAGCAGAACTTCTCAAGTATTGTACTGTAGGCATGACTGTGAAACTTTATACAGTTGATCTTCGATAACTTGAACTTCAAAAGACCATACAAATTAGTTTGAAATAACACTAGTTTGAGTCATCCAATTTTTAACCTGAACAACTTCTCGAGGTCACAGCTTAATACAGGTCTAAAGTAATGCTGAAAGCATTACTATATAACTGTATTAAGCTGTCACGTGTGTTTCTATATATCTGTAGAGACACATTTAGAGAAATTCTGTATTGTAAGTTTTGGAAGGACTGAACTTTTTGTTCGAGTTATCCTGAAGTTCGAGTAATCCGATTTCAAAATATCAAAGTTCAGCTGTATATAGATGGAGGGTGATGAGAGGATGTGCAGATAGAGGATGATGAGAGGATGTGCAGTCAACAAGGGTAGTAACTATAAATTAATTTTTGAGGGAATTATTCCCCTTAGTTACTTTTCAGAAGCAATTTTTATGGTCAAGAGCATAACTTCTCAAGTATTGTAGGCACAACTGTGAACTTTTATATATGGAGAGTGGATGTGCAGTCAACAAGGGCTGTAACTCTAAATTCATTTTAAGGGAGTTATTTCTCTTAGTTAATTTTCAGAAGCAATTTTTTGTCTGGAGCATAACTTCTCAAGTATTGTTGGTACAACTGTGAAACTTAATATTTGAATAGAGGGTGATGAGAGGATGTGCAGTCATTAAGGGCTGGAACTCTAAATTCATTTTTGAGGGAGTTATTCCGCTTTGCTACTTTTCATAAGCATTTTTATAAGGAGTATAACTTGTAAAACTTTAAACATTGATAGATGTTGAGAAGAGGATGTTCAGTCAGCAAGGAGATAAGTCTAAATGAATTCTAGGGAGTTATATGTATGGTCGTTTGAAGTTCAAGTTATCGAAGATCAACTGTATAAAGTTTCACAGTCATGCCTACAGTACAATACTTGAGAAGTTATGCTCTGGACAAACAAGACGTCCATGATGGCCCTGATATCGCTCACAAACAATCAGAGGAGAAGATTTTTTCAAAGTTTTTTTAGATATAAAAATACGTGACTACAGAAAAGGGGTGTAAAAGTGGCGTATTTAAGATTTAGAGGACAAATAAAACCAGTTTCTTAAATACGCCGCTCCTTACTTTAAATATGCCACTTTTGAAAGGTGGCGTATTTTCATAACAACAAATACGTCGCTTAAACGTCACTTTATTGGAGTGGCATATTTAATTGCAACATAAGAATATAAATACGAGGCTTTTCTTTCACTTATGTAGAGTGGCGTCTTTTCAACATGACAAAAACGTCGCTTATGTGTCACTCTCTTGCAGTGGCGTATTAATTCTGCCACTTATCTGTCACTTTTTCTTTTTATTTATTAAATACGCCACTTCAGTGAAAGGCTCGTTTTTCTACTGGCCAAAGTGGCGTAAAAGCTTTACATTAGTGACGTAAAAGCTGCATTTTTAAATAGCTGCGTTTTTTTCCGCAAGGGTATTCCCCATTTTATACGCCCACCTAGTAAATGTTAAATACATCAGGATCTGAAGCTGAGTGGATTCTAAGGATCATTTGATTTTTAGTTTCAGAGTTATGGCCCTTGCACTTAAAATAAATTAATGCAAATACATGCAAATAGTTTGTCCGCTGTTTTCTAGGAAAACTATTTGAGAGATATTAATGAAACTTCACACAAATGTGCAATGCATCAAGATCTGAAGCAGAGTCGATTCTGAGGTTCATTTGATTTGTCATATCGGAGTTATGGCCCTTGCACTTAAAAAAGATAATGCAAATCTATGCAAATATGAGGATGGCCATAACTTTTTCATTTTAAATGATATTTACTTCAATTTTTTTTATACGGTTAAACCTTAATATGAATTTTCACATATATTGTTGGGTTTTTGATATGTCATTTTATACTAAAGTTATGGTCCTTGAACTTTGTGTGTTCGTTGTTTTGTTTGTCGGTCAGCTTTTAGTTTGTCTGTTGTTTTCTGGGAAAACTATTAAAATGATATAAATGAAACTTAAAACAAATGTTTTTAATAAAGCAACAAAATCTGAAACTGAATTTAATTTGAGGTTCATTCAGTTTGTCTTTACAGAGTTATGGCCGTTGCATTTTACAAAAATCTGCAAAAATGAGTATTAGCTGTAACTTTTTTATTTAATAAGATATTCACTTCAATGTTTTAAAAAATAGTATCACCTTAATATGGAAATCAAGATCTGAAGCACAGATAAGAAAATGTAAACACTTATGTTGAATCAGAGAAAGTTTGCAAGTGGGCGTATTATGTACCATATGCGGTACTCTTTTTGTACTTTGCAATATATAGCATCATTTTGTCCAGAATGTAACTCTGCAAGCAGTTTATTTGATTGCCGCTTGTATTGAAGTCATTGGATCTTGTGACAAGGTGGATGATTGGGGGGTATTGATCACATTTAGTGATAGCTCTAGTTGCTTTATTTGTGCTGGTTTTAATAAAACAAATTTTGTCTTTGGAAATAATGACTAGATTTCTAAAATAGGTAAAAATAAAAACAGTGTTCTGAGATAAAATACAGTGTTCCACCTTCTATATTTCATGGTAACTTTTTATCCATGAATATTCACTAGATATTCTAAACCGGAATTCTAGAAGAAAAAGTAAAGTGCCTAGTTATAGTCTACTTTCAGTCCGAATGACCGCTCAGCCAACTGTACATTTACTCCCCTGGTTATTGAGTCATTGGCCTACAATATTGAGGACTGCTAACATATGGCGCAATCATGCAGCCACAGTACCGGCTAGTGACCCTCACAGGTACCCATTTTAACCCCTGGGTGGAGAGTATGTGCGGGTGGAAGACACGGAAAAGTGTCTCTGAAATTTCCTGAAGTGACCGGGAAGAGAAGAGAAGAATTTAGATAATTTTTAGACAGGTGGCTGCTTTATGCAGGGTTAAAGTCATGCAGAAAGCTCCTAGAGGTGCTTTCTGTATAAATTTCACCCTGCATTAAGCTGCCACATGTCTCTAAGACAGATGTTTATACTAAAGTGTTAACATCCGGTTTATAGAGGTTTTACTTGTATATGTAAAACATGTTGGCCTTCATAGGAAAGGGAGTTGTTTTTTTATGGTTACAGAAGTTTTCAATGGGTTTCCCCAGCACACATTCAATTTTTTTTTTCCAGAAATAACAAGCCTGCCTGTTGTAGAATGTATGCTCAGGTTCTCCCAGTCAAAAAATAAAAGACTGTCCAATTTGGCCACAGTCTTTTTAGAGGTAAGTTTTAACCCATTCCTCCATAGGCTATTTTTAGATCAAACCTCGTTGAATAAATCTACCCAAAAGGAGCATTAACTAGAGAAAAGGATTTTTTTAGAATTTTGTAGTTCAGAAACCATTGTGATAAATAGAGCATTTGCAGACCCTGACCAGATAGCTCCTACAGTTATAACAGTTATAACCAGACAGCTCCTACAGTTATAACCAGCTAGCTCCTACAGTTATAACCAGACAACTCCTACAGTTATAACCAGACAGCTCCTACAGTTATAACCAGACAGCTCCTACATTTATAACCAGACAGCTCCTATAGTTATAACCAGATAGCTCCTACAGTTATAACCAGACAACTCCTACAGTTATAACCAGACAGCTCCTACAGTTATAACCAGACAACTCCTACAGTTATAACCAGCTAGCTCCTACAGTTATAACCAGACAGCTCCTACAGTTATAACCAGACAGCTCCTACAGTTATAACCAGACAGCTCCTACAGTTATAACCAGATAGCTCCTACAGTTATAACCAGATAGCTCCTACAGTTATAACCTGACAGCTCCTACAGTTATAACCAGCTAGCTCCTACAATTATAACCAGCTAGCTACTACAGTTATAACCAGGCAGCTCCTACAGTTATAACCAGCTAGCTACTACAGTTATAACCAGACAGCTCCTACAGTTATAACCAGACAGCTCCTACAGTTATAACCAGCTAGCTCCTACAGTTATAACCAGCTAGCTCCTACAGTTATAACCAGACATCTCCTACAGTTATAACCAGACAGCTCCTACAGTTATAACCAGACAGCTCCTACAGTTATAACCAGATAGCTCCTACAGTTATAACCAGCTAGCTCCTACAGTTATAACCAGCTAGCTCCTACAGTTATAACCAGCTAGCTCCTACAGTTATAACCAGATAGCTCCTACCGTTATAACCAGACAGCTCCTACCGTTATAACAAGACAGCTCCTACAGTTATAACCAGACAGCTCCTACAGTTATAACCAGACAGCTCCTACAGTTATAACCAGACAGCTCCTACAGTTATAACCAGCTAGCTCCTACAGTTATAACCAGATAGCTCCTACAGTTATAACCAGACAGCTCCTACAGTTATAACCAGCTAGCTCCTACAGATATAACCAGATAGCTCCTACAGTTATAACCAGACAGCTCCTACCGTTATAACCAGACAGCTCCTAAGTTATAACCAGACAGCTCCTACAGTTATAACCAGCTAGCTCCTACAGTTATAACCAGACAGCTCCTTCAGTTATAACCAGATAGCTCCTACCGTTATAACCAGACAGCTCCTACAGTTATAACCAGACAGCTCCTACAGTTATAACCAGACAGCTCCTACAGTTATAACCAGCTAGCTCCTACAGTTATAACCAGATAGCTCCTACAGTTATAACCAGCTAGCTCCTACAGTTATAACCAGCTAGCTCCTACAGTTATAACCAGCTAGCTCCTACAGTTATAACCAGCTAGCTCCTACAGTTATAACCAGCTAGCTCCTACAGTTATAACCAGCTAGCTCCTACAGTTATAACCAGCTAGCTCCTACAGTTATAACCAGCTAGCTCCTACAGTTATAACCAGCTAGCTCATACAGTTATAACCAGCTAGCTCCTACAGTTATAACCAGCTAGCTCCTACAGTTATAACCAGCTAGCTCCTACAGTTATAACCAGCTAGCTCCTACAGTTATAACCAGCTAGCTCATACAGTTATAACCAGCTAGCTACTACAGTTATAACCAGCTAGATCCTACAGTTATAACCAGCTAGCTCATACAGTTATAACCAGCTAGCTCATACAGTTATAACCAGCTAGCTCATACAGTTATAACCAGCTAGCTCCTACAGTTATAACCAGCTAACTCCTACAGTTATAACCAGCTAGCTCCTACAGTTATAACCAGCTAGCTCCTACAGTTATAACCAGCTAGCTCATATAGTTATAACCAGCTAGCTCCTACAGTTATAACCAGCTAGCTCATACAGTTATAACCAGCTAGCTCCTACAGTTATAACCAGCTAGATCCTGCAGTTATAACCAGCTAGCTACTACAGTTATAACCAGCTAGATCCTGCAGTTATAACCAGCTAGCTACTACAGTTATAACCAGTTAGCTCCTACCGTTATAACCAGATAGCTCCTACAGTTATAACCAGATAGCTCCTACAGTTATAACCAGCTAGCTCCTACAGTTATAACCAGCTAGCTCCTACAGTTATAACCAGATAGCTCCTACAGTTATAACCAGCTAGCTCCTACAGTTATAACCAGACAGCTCCTACAGTTATAACCAGCTAGCTCCTACAGTTATAACCAGCTAGCTCCTACAGTTATAACCAGCTAGCTCATACAGTTATAACCAGCTAGCTCCTACAGTTATAACCAGCTAGCTCATACAGTTATAACCAACTAGCTACTACAGTTATAACCAGCTAGATCCTACAGTTATAACCAGATAGCTCCTACAGTTATAACCAGCTAGCTCCTACAGTTATAACCAGACAGCTCCTACAGTTTTAACCAGATAGCTTCTACAGTTATAACCAGCTAGCTCCTACAGTTATAACCAGCTAACTTGTCTCTGTTAACTCTGTCCATATTAAGTAATTGCAGTCTGAAAAAACTTTTGTTTGCTTCAATTTTTAAAGTACATTTTTCTTTCATTACTTTAAAAAAACTGAATAATACAGTAGAACTCCTATAGGAGCTTTCTGCATTACTTTTGGACTGCATTAAGCTACCATCTGCTTTTTAAGATTCATGTGTGCAATTAATATAAGGTCGCTTAAAACAGGTTCTACTGTTTTAAGAAAATTAATTACTATGTGTATATCCTTTCCAAGTTGAATATTCATGTAAGAAATTATGGCATCATGAATAATTAATTAGCTGAAGTTATATAATGGCTTATGTACACAAGATGTTTTAGTATTAATAGAAACTCTTAAATCAGATCTATATTATTTCTTAAGCAAACAGAGGAGGATCCATCTGATCTGGGTCTACTCTATTTGCGAAGGCTTTGAAAGATGTGTATATGAGGGAATGAGTTAATATTCGTTATAAGTTGAATCTGTTCTCTAGATCAAAGGTTAACACTTTCCTTCATGAATATTCATAAAAGTTGAATCTGTTCTCTAGATCAAAGGTTAACACTTTCCTTCATGAATATTCATAAAAGTTGAATCTGTTCTCTAGATCAAAGGTTAACCCTTTCCTTCATGAACATTCATAAAAGTTGAATCTGTTCTCTAGATCAAAGGTTAACCCTTTCCTTCATGAATATTCATAAAAGTTGAATCTGTTCTCTAGATCAAAGGTTAACACTTTCCTTCATGAATATTCATAAAAGTTGAATCTGTTCTCTAGATCAAAGGTTAACCCTTTCCTTCATGAATATTCATAAAAGTTGAATCTGTTCTCTAGATCAAAGGTTAACACTTTCCTTCATGAATATTCATAAAAGTTGAATCTGTTCTCTAGATCAAAGGTTAACACTTTCCTTCATGAATATTCATAAAAGTTGAATCTGTTCTCTAGATCAAAGGTTAACACTTTCCTTCATGAATATTCATAAAAGTTGAATCTGTTCTCTAGATCAAAGGTTAACACTTTCCTTCATGAATATTCATAAAAGTTGAATCTGTTCTCTAGATCAAAGGTTAACACTTTCCTTCATGAATATTCATAAAAGTTGAATCTGTTCTCTAGATCAAAGGTTAACACTTTCCTTCATGAATATTCATAAAAGTTGAATCTGTTCTCTAGATCAAAGGTTAACACTTTCCTTCATGAATATTCATAAAAGTTGAATCTGTTCTCTAGATCAAAGGTTAGCCCTTTCCTTCATGAATATTCATGTAATAAATAATGAAGTCATAAATGTTAAATTAATTTGTTGTAATAGGACATGAACACAGGAATTTTTAGCCATGGCAGAAACTGTAGAATCGTATCTATGTTATATCATAAGCAAACAGAGCAGACCCTGATCAGACAGCTCCTATAGGAGCCGTCTGATCTGGGTCTTCTCTGTTTGTCGAGTCATAGAAAGGCGTACCACCAGAAACATATAGCAAAAACATTGAAAAGGTTCTCAGCTTTCATATTTGTCACATAGCATCATGTTCAGGTCCGCTACAAAAGTTATATAATTTATGCCCCTGGGGTCAAAATTGCCCGGCCTAAGGGGTGACCAGTTTTCAATAGAAACATATAGTGAGAACTTTGCCTGTCTTCTCGTCGGAAACTGGAAGGCTCATAGCTTTCTTTTTTTGCACATAGCATCATGCTCAAGTCCTCTTGACAAAAGTTATATAAATTATGTCCCTTGGGTCAAAATTGGCCTGCCCCAGGGATGGCCAGTTTTCAATAGAAACATAGTGAAAACTTGAAAATCTCCTCTGAAACTGGAAGGTTCTCAGGCTTCATATTTGGCACCTAGCATCATGTTCAGGTCCTCTACAGATGTTATATAAATTATGCCCCAGGGGTTAAAATTGGCCCCGCCCCAGGGGTGTCCATTTTAATAGCATAAATAAGATACCTGTTATGGTATGCTACTCACTTCCCCAATATTACACTATCCTAGAAGTTTTCTGGGGGAGTCCCGCAGTGTCGTCTGCAACATCACAGACCGCACCGGACACTGGCAGGTGCGTGTAGAGATACTTCCCTTCACTTCTAGGATCCATTTTGATAAGCTGAGTGGAACTAACTGTCCGACTCTTTTTAGCCTACCAGAGCACAAAGTGCTCAAGGTGAGCTTTTGTGATCGCCCGTCGTCAACAATTTGAACCTTTAAAAATCTTCTCCTCTGAATCTACAGGGTTCTCAACTTTCATCTTTGGCACATGGCATCATATTCAGGTCCTCTACAAAAGTTATATAAATTATGCCCCTGGGGTCAAAATTAGCCCCGCCCCAGGGGTGCCTTGTTTTCAATAGAAACATATAGTAAAACTTTGAAAATCTTCTCCTCTGAAACTGGAAGGTTCTCAGCTTTCATATTTGGCACATAGCATCATGTTCAGGTCCTTTACAAAAGTGATATAAATAATGCCTCTGGGGTCAAAATTGGCCCCATCCAAGGGGTGGCTGGTTTTCAATAGAATCATATAGGGAAAACTTTGAAAATCTTCTCCTCTGATTGTCTGGTGAGCGATATCAGGGCCATCATGTCCCTCTTGTTATTAAAAAATATAGTCACAGAATCAACCAGTTTGGATCTAGGTGATATGCCAATTTACTTAGAGCCTCATCTTGAACCAGACAGGTAATTATCAGGATTGGCCTGTAGTGTGCAAACAGTTGAAATAATAGAACTTCCAGAGTTCCAGATAAGATGCTTCAATTTAAATATTTTCAAGAATAGCTCCTTTATTTCTCCCCCAAACCCTATACTGTGACCACTCTTCAGAATCATCTCGAAGAGACAATTCTAAAGAGTGGTCACAGTATTGGGTTTGGTGGAGAAATGACGATTTTAGTATTTTGGTACACACATTTATCTGTAGCTCTGAATTCTTTATATTCAACTGCAATATTGTGCTTTCTATTTGACAGGATTATTGTACAGCAAATCAAATTGCTGAAGCCAAATCTGTACAACAGAGCATGATGGCTGGTATGGTCAACAACACATGACTTTAAGACAAGTATGTAAGCAGCCAAGCCAGAGTGGTACATATCATGCACAGTGCATTCCATCTTCATGTATCAGTAAAGCAATGGTGACCAACACAGACTAAAGACTTGTGTTCAAATGTTTCCTCCCTAATGGATTATCTGTTATTAGCTCACCAGAGCACAAAGTGCTCAGGGTGAGCTTTTGTGATCGCCTGGTGTCCGTCGTCGTGCGGTGTGCGTTGTGCGTCGTCCTGCGTCAACAATTTTCTCCTCTGAATCTTTAGGGTTCACAGCTTTCATATTTGGCACATAGCATCATGTGTAGGCCCTCTACAAAAGTTATATAAATTATACCACTGGGGTCAAAATTGGCCCCGCCCCAGGGGTGCATTGTTTTCTATAGAAACATATAGTGAAATCTTTGAAAATCATCTCCTCTGACACTGGAAAGTTTTCAGCTTTCATATTTGGCACATAGCATCATGTTCAGGTCCTCTACAAAAGTTATATAAATCATGTCCCTTGGTTCAAAATTGGCACCACCCCAGAGATGGTCAGTTTCTTAGAGCAGGCTGCTGTTTCAGCTATTTAAATTCAAACTAACCATTATTTACTGGGAGACTACTAGTACACACTCCAGATTTACACTCCAGAAAAATGCAGCTGCAATATTTTTCACTGTGCTCAATTAGCCTCACTGATACCCAGGACCTCTTTGCTGTTTGATGTGTTGTAAACATCATGCAGGTTATTATGGAGGTCATTTGGTGTCTAGCATAATTTTCTTCAATCCCCTTTGCACTCTGAGCAATTACTGTCTGAAAATAATGTTACCTGCTGTAAAAGTTGTTTCCTCCTTCCATATCTTTTCAAAAACAAATGTCAGAGTGAAATACAGTTTGGACCCTGGTGAGATGCCAAGTTACTTTGTATCTCATCTGGATCCAGACTTGATCCAGACTGTTTGCAAAGGTTATTATAAATGAAAAAAAGCAAGTAGCTGGTGTAATATTAGCAGGCTAAAGGTATAGGACCTTTGAAGTGTGAGTGACCAGCCATATGAAGCATATTGACTAGGGATAATTGCAGATCACTTATGCATATGGATGGGTTTTCTTGGTTCACTAAACTTGTATATAACCAGGGCTAAAGGCTAGCTAACCCAAACCTAAATCGCAAGCTCATTTTAGCTAGGATTAAGTTTGCAACAAGCTTGCAGTTGCAAGCCAATTAAGGGAGACTGGCATATCTCTAGTTAAACATTTACTGGTGTCTAATTTTAGCATACATTTAGAGGTAGGTGATCTCCCTTTTTGATAACAACTGTATTGCCTCCCTTGTTGGTAGTAAATCTGCAGTAATATTGCAGACCCAAACAAAGAAAATTGTTGTAGTTAGATTTCGCCTGTTTCACATTAATTAGGACAATTAACCGTTTACTCCATAAATAGGCCTTTCTACACCTTTGCAAACAGAGTAGACCCAGATTAGATGGCTTATGTAGTAGCCATCTGATCAATCTGCTGTTTGCTTATGATATAGTGCAAATTGCATTACATTGTTTTCATTTTGTGTACAATTCTTATAATATGTTTACTAAACCTTTCCCTCATGTTAACACCTTTTCACACATTTGCAAACAGAGCAGACCCAGATCAGATTGCTCCTATAACAGCTGTCTGATCAGGGTCCGCTCTGTTTGTCAATGGAATTTGAAAGATGTTTCTTTACTTTCTAAAATGGCTACGCTGTCCCACCTTCCATATTTCATTACAACTATTTTGTCTATGAATATTCAGTAGGTATTTAAATTTTGAATAAACAGAGAACAGGGGAAGGGTTGAAAATAAATTAAGATATGAAGTTAACTCATGAAGGTGTAATGAAAATATCTGAAATTTTGAACATAAGTATAGATTAATATATTCTTTCTGAAATTTAACCAATTTGCCCAGGGAGAGGGTATACATACTTTTGTGCATGACCTTCTTTAGATTTACATTAATTTTTTTGTTATATGTTTTCATTTACATTTTTCTTAAATTTTCTTCACTTGAGGTCCTCTACAAAAGTTAAATGAATTATGCCCCTTGGGTCAAAATTTGCCCGCCCCAGGGCTGGGTAGTTTTCTATAGAAACACATAGTGAAAACTTTGAAAATCTTCTCCTCTGATTGTCTAGTGAGCGATGTCAGGGCCTTTCAGGCCCTCTTGTTATTATAGTGAGACTCAGAGTCCTAACTTCACTTTTTACTCTATGAACATTCATGTAAAAAATGATGACATCATGACTATTTAAATATTTAGCTCACCAGAGCACAAAGTGTTCAGGGTGACCTTTTGTGATCGCCTGATGTCCGTCGGTGTTTGTCGTGTGTCGTGAGTTGTCAACAATTTCAACCTATAAAAATTTCTCCACTGAAACTACAGGGTTCGCAGCTTTCATCTTTGGCACATAGCATCATGTTCAGGTCCTCTACAAAAGTTTTATAAATTACACCCCTGGGGTCAAAATTGTCCGGCCCCAGGGGTGGCCAGTTTTCAATAGAAACATATAGTAAAAATTTGAAAATCTTCTCCTCTGAAACTGGAAGGTTCTCAGCTTTCATATTTGGCACATAGCATCATGTTTAGGTCCTCTACAAAAGATATATAAATTTTACCCCTGTGGTCAAAATTGGCCCCGTCACAGGGATGACCAGTTTTCTATAGAAACATATAGTAAAAACTTTGAAAATCTTCTCCTGAAACTGGAAGGTTTCAATTTTTATATTTGACACATAACATCATGTTCAGGTTCTCTACAAAAGTAATATAAATTATGCCCTTTGGGTTAAAATTGGCCCTGCACTAAGGGTGGCCAGTTTTCAATAGTGAACATTTAAGAATATTCTCCTCTGACACGAGAAGGTTCTTAGCTTTTATATTAGGCACATATCATCATGTTCAGATTCTGTACAAGAGTTATATAAATTATGCCCTTGGGGTTAAAATTGACCCTGCCCCAGGGTTGGCTTGTTTTCGATAGGAACATATTGTGAAAACTTTCTAAGGGTGGCCAGTTTTCAATAGAAATTATATAGTGAACATTTAAGAATCTTCTCCTCTGAAACTGGAAGGCTCTAAGCTTTCATATTTGGCACATAGCATCATGTTCAGGTCTTGTACAAAAGTTATATAAAGTATGCCCTTAGGGTTAAAATTGTCCCCGTCCCAGGGTTGGGCAGTTTCTATAGAAACATAGCGAAACTTTGAAAATCTTCTGCTCTGAAACTGGAAAGTTCTCAGTTTACATATTTGGCACAGAGCATCATGTTGCGGTCATCTACAACAGTTATATAAATCATACCCCTGGGGTCAAATATTGGGTCTGCCCGATAGGTGGCCAGGTTTCAATAGAAATATATAGTGAAAACTTTGAAAATCTTGTCCTGAAACTAGAAGGCTCTCAGCTTACATATTTGGAACATAGCATCATGTTCAGGTCCTGTACAAAGGTTATATAAATTATGCGCCTGGGATCAAAATTGCCCCCCTCCCAGGGTGGCCCGTTTTCTATAAAAAAAAAAAAAACTCCATAGGACCAAGTGCTCTGTTTACCACAATGGTTTTATAACTACACAATTCTTAAGTTTCCTTTTTAGCTCACCAGAGCACAAAGTGCTCAGGGTGAGCTTTTGTGATTGCCTGATGTCCGTCATCCATCGGTGTGCATCATGCGTTGTCCAGAATCAACAATTTTGAACCTTTAAAAATCTTCTCTGAATCTACAGAGTTCTCAGCTTACATCTTTGGCACATAGCATCATCTGTAGGTCCTCTCCAAACTTTATATAAAATATGTCCCTGTGGTCCAAATTGGCATCACCCCAGGTGTGGCCAGTTTTCGGTAGAAACATATACGTTGTAGTGAAAACTTTGAAAATATTCTCCTCTGAAACGGTTCTAAGCTTTCATATTTGGCACATAATACCTTTTTAGCTCACCAGAGTACTTTTGTGCTCAGGATGAGCTTTTGTGATGTCCGTCTTCTGTCGGCATGCATCGTCAGTCGTCGGGCGTCAACAACTTCAACCTTTAAAAATCTTCACTGAATCTACAGGGTTCTCAGCTTTCATCTTTGGTACATAGCATCATCTGTAGGTCCTCTGCAAAAGTTATATAAATTATGCCAAAATTGGCCCCGCCCCAAGGGTTTTCAGTTTTCAATAGAAACATAGTGAAAACTTTGAACATCTTCTCCTCTGAATCTAGAAGGTTCTTAGCTTTCATATTTGACACATAGCTTCAACTTCAGGACTTCTACAAAAGTTATATAAATTATGCCCCTAGGGTCAAAATTAGTCCAACCCCAGGTATTGCCAGTTTTTTGTAGCTGACTGCTTAAACAGCCCATGGGATCACTAGTTATGCATAGGAAAAACTTTAAAAATCTTCTCGTCAGAAACTACATGTCCCAGAGCTTAGATATTTGGTGTATAGACTTCTTCACATCAGAAACTAGTCTAAAGGGTTCTCCTTAATATCAGCCTGACACCAGCCAGTGTGAGTGCTCACCCTTAGCCTGATCAGTTGAGTAGAAATTGTGTTTGGACAAATCGAGGGCTTTGTGCAAAACTATTCTAACTGCAGAAAACTCTTAAAGCTTTTTCATACCTATGCCCTGCATTAAGCTGCCAGCTATCAGTGCCTCTGTTGTGAAGTTCAGCTTAACTCTTTGCATGCTGAGTAATTTTGTCATCTGCTAAATTGTTGTCTGCAGCATATTAATAGGTTATCATAACTACAAGCTTTCTTTGTAATGTTTTCGGAAGTTCAGTCTCATTGACAAACAGTTTGGATATCATCTCAGGCCCCACATTATGTGGGACCTGATCTGGATCCAAACTGTTTGCATAGGTCATTTGTGGTGAGAGAATCCGCCTCTAGCATCCAAAGAGTTAATACAAGTTAAAGTGGTCTATGCTCTACCCATTATTTCAGTACATTCTTTCAGCATCATGTTCATGTCCTCTACAAAAGTTATATAAATTGTGTCCCTGGGGTCGAAATTGGCACCGCCCCTGGAGTGGTCAGTTTTCAATAGAAACATATAGTGAAAACTTTGAAAATCTTCTCCTCTGATTGTCTGGTGAGCGATGTCAGGGCCATTCTCGCCCTCTTGTTTAAGGTCCTCCACAACAGTTATATAAATTATGCCCCTGGGGTCAAAATTGGCCCCGCCCCAGGGGTGGTCAGTTTCAATAGAAACATATAGCGAAAACTTTGAAACTGGAAGGTTCTTAGCTTTCATATTTGGCATATAGCATCATGTTCAGGTCCTCTACAAAAGTTATATAAATTGTATCCCTGGGGTTCTGATTTCGTACAGTATATATTGTACTATACATGTATTGTATACATATAACTCAACAGTCCTAGAAGTTAACAAAGCATGTAACATTTTATATGTTATGCACAATGCTTGTTAAAATGTTTCATATTTAGAATGTAGGGAACAAAAACTATTTGTCAGAGGTCAAATTTGTATGAATGTTGACCTTATATTTAAGCTTGACGTAAACTTCACAGCAAGTTTGTTATTTTAAAGGTATTTCTTTATTTTTACTCAAAATAAAACAGGTTTGGGCACCCTTAAATTGCCACCCCCGACATTTGTCACTGACCGTTCGAAGGCGGTACTTCCATCTTCTCCCTATTGTTTGTTTATGTCCGTGCATCTCTTTGTGGCTTTTATATACATGTATATTTGCTGTTTGTCATTATAGGGATGTGTGTTTTGTATGCGGTGTTTCCTGCATGACTCATACATGTACTTTTTTTGATTCAGTTGGTACAAAAATGAATAAAAATTAAGACAAACTATTCTTTTTGTTTTTTTCTCAATTTTGGCGGCCGTCGATCTTGGTGGCAATCTTAGATTTCCAGCAACTCCAACCACTTCAGTACAAATGAATTTTGGACTCGTCTCGATGAGACCTTTCCAACGATATATAATATGCCTTGGTTGAAGAAAAAAAGTTTCTCCATCCAAAGTTTCGATAAGGCGTTAACCTGGCAAAACTGGCCAAATTCTCAAAAAATATGTTCCCGCCATCTTGACATATATGAGAGATAATTAACTTTTATGTAATTTTAGCTCACCTGAGCCAAAGGCTCAGGATGAGCTATTGTGACCACGATCCGTCCGGCGTACGTCGTCCGTCCACATTTTCAAACGACATCTCCTCTGAAACTGCTGACCCGAATTTAACCAAATTTTGTCAGAAGCATTAGTGGTTAGGGGGGAACGAAATATTGTTCACATTATGACCCCCGGGCAAAAAATGGCCCCGCCCTAGGGCTTATCAGTTTTTCATAGGAAAATCTTTAAAAATCTATAAAATTAATCTATAAAATAAATTCTATGAAAGTGTAAGGCCTAGATCTTTGATATTTGGTATATAGCATGATTTAATGGTCCTCTACAAAAATTGTTCAAATTATGACCATCGGGCCAAAAATGGCCCCGCCCAAGGGCTCATCAGTTTTTTTATAGGAAAATCTTTAAAAATATTCTTGTCTGAAACTGTTACGCCTAGACGTTTACATAGCACGATGTTATAGTTTTCTACAAAGATTGTTCAAATTATGACCCCGGACCAAAAATGGCTCCACCCAAGGGCTTATCAGTTTTTGATAGGAAAATCTTTAAAAATCTTCTGAAACTGTAAGGCCTAGACCTTTGATGTTTGGTATGTAACATGATCTTATGGTCCTCTACAAATATGTAGCTTGCCTTGTGGTCATCTGCCAAGATGTTCAACTTACGACCCTGACCTCTGGGCAAAACTCGGCCCTGCCTTGGGGCTTATCAGTTTTTCATGGGGAAAATATGAAATATTATTTTTCTCTGAAACCATAAGGCTTAGACCTTTAATTAATGGCACCCTGCTTTGCTTTGTGGTTCTCTACCAAGGTTGTACAAATGATGACTTCTTGGTCAAAAATGAATCTCGTTCGTAAGAGCCTCTCAATTTAGAAACGGTTTTCACACCTTTGAACGGTGATAATTCGATCAATTTCGCACCTATTTCATATTTGACACCAGTTTTGAACTTGTCTCGATGAGACCTTTCCAACGATATATGATATGCCTTGGTTGAAGAAAAAAGGTGTTTTCGTCTAAAATTTCGATAAGGGGTTAACCTGGCAAAACGGGCCGAATTCTCAAAACAATATTTTCCACCATCTTGACATATATTAGAGATAAATTACTTCATCTTATCGTGACATTTTATCTCATCCGTTTCTTAGATAGAGCCTTTCAATTTAGATACGGTTTTCACACCTTTGATAGGCTCTAATTCAATCAATTTCACACCTATTTCAGGTTTAACACTGGTTTTGAACTCGCCTCGATGAGACCTTTCCAATGATACATAATATGCCTTGGTTGAAGATAGACCTGATTCTACAGCTTCTGCCTGAGCCAAAATGTCATGTGTTCATATGCCATTATAAAAAAATAATCTTATTACTATCCCTGCCGTCATTATTTCCTATATGAATATTCACCAGGGAAGGGGTTATACTGTATAATTTTAATTTGACAAATTGTTGTAGGGGGTAACATTAAGACGTCGACATGCCATGTTGATTTAGCTAATGTTTTTCATACATGAAACAAAAAGCAAACTATACCTACTAACGATCACTAGAGAGCATTTCGCCACAACCTGCTGAGACTCAGCGCTTCCGGTGAACGTTATAAATAACATGATTCCTCCTGCTGCCCAGGCTGCAATCTACCCGAGTATGTCAAACGCAAAACCTGCGCCATAGTCAGTGCCCGATATTTTCAGTTTGTCAGCATTGATTCCCATGCCGACACATAGGAAGAAACATATGGAAGAAAAAAACAATGTCGTAAACCACGTGCGTCTTTGTTAATAACATCAACAGCATAGTAATGATAATTATTATTATTATGTCTCCCCCATATTTAAAGTAAAGCCTTTAAACCAAAGCACAAGGTCTTAGCTGTAATTCGGTACCAGTTTTATACAGTTAGCACAAAAACTTCCTGTGATATGGAAGATTTTTGCAGGTAGGTGTCGACTAACAAAAATGTGTGAACAGAGTGAACTGAATGGTTACTATGGAAACAGTTAAAAAGTTACTTAGAGTTAAATTTTTGGTCCTCAAATATGATATTTTGTTTTCTGAGGATTTTGTCATCATGTTTAACTGCATTTGAAATTGTTTTCTGATATTTGTAGGATGAAAAGTGAATAGTTTACATTATTTACGTTATTTCTATATTGTTTTTACTATTTTTTTTATGTTCTCATTAATATTCATGAGTATGCAAATAAGGTAATTTAAAACAAAAACTGGAAATAAAAGCAAAATGTCCTATCTCTAATTTGGTACCAGTTTTATAGGTTTAGAACAAAAACTGGCTGTGATATGTACGATTTTGAAGGTACGGGCCATTATTGCGAAAACTAGGGTGTTGCCATGGAAACAATGAAAATGGTACTTAAAGTTAATGCTATGGTCCTCAAATTGGATAGTTTGTTTCCTGGGTTTTTTGTCATCATGTTAAACTGCATTTGAAGTTATTTTCTGGTATTTGTAGGATAAAAAATGAATGGTTTACGTAATTTCAATACTTTTTGTTTACTATTTTTAATATTCTCATTAATATTCATGAGTGTGCAAATAAGATAATTTAAAAGAACAAGTTAGAAATAAAAGCACAATGTCTTATCTTCTATTTAGTACCAGTTTTATAGTTTTAGGACAAAAACTGGCTGTGATATGGTCGAATTTGTAGGTATGGGTCATCATTACGAAAACTGGGGGTTGCCATGGAAACGGTTAAAATACACATAGCCTAAAAGAATTTAAGTTTGAGTACATTCGCGATTCTGATTCAGGACACTTTTCTGAACATTTTGGTTCCCATGAAAAAAAGTCGGGGGGGGGGGGGGGGGGGGGGGGGGGGGGGAGGGGGTGCCCGGTAGGCACTATTGTCTTCCTGAGTAGTTAGGATGTAATGGGAATTTTCCGTGCGAGGTAGCGGACGTGGCATATTTTTCTCTCGATATGGTCGGGACATTTCCGGCTGGAATTTTTCCGTACCACGTCGTTGACGCGAAAGAAACGAATGACCGTTCTCACGCTCCGTTACTATATATATCACAGGGGTCTGGACCGCTTCGCTGGGGTCTATATACTATATAATAACAAGGGTTCCAACTAGCAGAACGGATATCCGTGTACCACGAGTACAAATATGACTGTAACTCTTACAATTTAAATGATAATTTCGTAATTCTTTCGGCTATTTAAAGCCAATATATTGATTATCAAATAAATATAATCTTATAACGGTAACTTATGAACAAGTATCAATCCAACAATGATTTTCTCAAAATTTCACGTGTTTTCTGGGTCATTGACAAACGTTCGTTCACTCCGGTTTCACTATATCACAGCAATAACCTGGCAATTTGCAGTTCAAAAGATGGCGTGAGTCAATAAAACGAATCAATTCTAACACCCACCTCCAATTATTTAGTCCCCAGCATCAAAAGAATGATGTAAAACTAGCGAGTTTTGTCAGTTTGCTTCAAATCGTCGAGGAAGGAGCCATTGTACGTGACGTCACGGATTTTCCAACTTTTCCTTCGCTCATCCAATGAAATGGCTCCATTCAAATTTGTTGCAAAATGGCAGCATCCGAAAAGAAACATAACGACAGACGGAAAGGCCGCTGTTGCTAGTTGCTTATTTATTAAGAGGACAAAACAAATGGAGATTGGTGATATAATTGGGTTGTTTTATTGACTCACGCCATCTTCACGCCAGAAAACACGTGAAATTTTGAGAAAATCGTTGTTGGATTGATAATTGCACGTAAGTTACCGCCAGAAGATTATATTTATTTGATAGTAAAATATATTGGCTTTCAATAGCCGAAAGAATTACAAAATTATCATTGAAATTGCAAGAGTTACATTCATATTTGTACACGTGGTACACGGATGTCCGTTCTGCTAGTTGGAACCCTTGTTATTATATAGTACATATAGACCCCCATGAAGTGGTCCAGACCCCTGTGATATATATAGACGATGACTCGTCCCCTAACTCATCCCTTCTAGGGGGAGGGGCTAAGCGTGACTCGCTGTTACGTGGCGTCGATAACGTGGAGACGCGGTGACGTCACTTCCTGTAAATCCTCCAAAGTGACGCACTTGTAGTCGCAACACCTCCCAAATTGCAGTCAACGTTGGCACAAAGAAAGAACATCATATTTAGATATGCTTGAAGGGAGATAGAGGTGTCATTGATTGAATTTACCGGTATCATATTGATATATCGGCTGAGAAATATTGATATTTATTGATATATCAGAATTCACGGCATATTTTAAATACTTTGAGTTATAATATGATGTTTTAGGAGGGATCCAAACTGTTTGACATCCTGATTGCATTTTGGTACACACATTTACCATAGCTTGAATTTTGGAAATGTAGTAGGTGATAGATTCTGCAAAAATAATTTGCTCAGCAGGCTAAAGGTTTAGCAATGAAAACCACAACAAAGAAACACACAAAACTTAATCTTGTTCTTTTATTTTTGCTTTTCATGTGTTTTTTTAAAGAGTCCTCAGATTCAGATTTTGTCTTACCTGTAATACAATTAACAGATATAAAGGTTGGTAACAGTAATACATTGTACATGTGTATGTGTAACTCATTAATTATGCTCCTCGAAGTATCGGGGGAGCATATAGTCGCCGCTTTGTATGTCCGTAATGCTTTTTAGTGTGGAACAGTATGAAACTTAATATGGTTGAAGAGAGTAATTCACGAGGAGCATGGCAGTGCACAAGAGCCATTACTCCATGTTGGGCATGAGTTATTCCCCTTCATCACTTTTTCTTAGCAAATTGATTGGTTGCTGCATCGGGGGCATCCATTAGTTTGACCAATATTCTTGTTGATTAATTAAAACGAAACAAAGTAATAGGATAGTAAAATTGTCAGGATAATGTGACTGGGTAGGGAGTCCGCGGCATTCCAGTGAGGCAGCACTATAACTTGTCTCAAGCAAGTGCCGTCTGCAAATAACTGTCGGACGTAAAACCCAACTCACTCACTTAATAACTGCTGGAGATAGGGACTTCATTATTCATGTCCATTTCAAGTTACTTT
Organism: Azorinus chamasolen; assembly: GCA_963576725.1. Taxonomy (NCBI): domain Eukaryota; kingdom Metazoa; phylum Mollusca; class Bivalvia; order Cardiida; family Solecurtidae; genus Azorinus; species Azorinus chamasolen. The sequence goes on from OY755243.1 coordinate 35,864,151, forward strand.
GTCACTGAATTTGAATCGATATTTATTTCTTACCGGATTGAGATCAAATTTAAATCACTACCACTAATTTATATTCAATTTCATCATTTTTCACGAACTCTGTGTTCAAGTTTCCCCTGAATCCATCTTTAAGTAAAGATTTCACGCCTAAAATAATGTTTTCCCGTTGTGAATATGTTCATTTCAAAACGCAAATGGCGGACGAATGACGTCGGGTGGAACGTTTGATTTTTTCTGAGGGTAATAATAGCTCTTAAAAGTTGACGCCATACACGAAATTACGTCAATTAGTATGCTATTCATCCCTGTTAAAATGATACGCTGCACTATCCATACATGCAGCGGCCATTTGTAAATAAACGGCTGATTGAATTATCATGTAGAAAATGCATTTTCGGTATTTTCTTACTTGTTTTTGCATGACATTGAAGGATATTTAGCATGGTAGTTCGTGAAAAAACGATGTGATCAAATGAAGCATACTTAAGTATAGTCTGACTCGAAAATAAAAAAATCTTGATTCAAATTCAGTGAGAAGGTATATTGAAATGGACAGTAGTTTATATCAGCCACTAATTAGGAAGCAGTTATGCTGCATGCTAAAATTTTCAGATATATGTATTAGTCATGATGCTATGGCAAGTAATTCAAAATCTTTAAAAAATCAAAACCTTGAAACTGCTGGTTGAAATTTGGATAAGCGCCTTACAAATTTTTCTTCTATTGATTTTCAACATTTAATGTGAGACTTGCCATAGGAATTCAAAGTTAAAACAGAAAAAATCATGTCCGAGGAAAATTGGATAACCGCATCATTATGGCAAGGCTGCTATTTGCGGTAAAGTGTTTCAAAAACACATCTTGTTAAATTTGAATACACATAGCAATTATAGTTTGCATAATTTTTTATGCATTGGTGTACATGAATTTTGCTGTTTTGAATATTCATGTCAGGTTATTTGACAATGACCTTGACCTTTGACTCACTTTACACCTGTGTATAACTAATATTCTTCCAGCTTTTTACCCAGCAAGATTTTAAGACATGTAGTTCACTCAAATACTATTTTTTATCTCGTCTGTTTCGAAGAAATCACGAGCTATTGTCGTAACCCCGGCGTCCGCGTCGTCGTTGTCGTCGTTGTTGTCGTCGTCGTCGTTGTCGTGGTCGTCCGAAAGCTTAACAATGACCATAACTTCTTCAATTTTTCATTAACATCCTTCATTTTTGGTATGCATGTTCATCTTGACAATGCCGACAGACGAGCGTTCGCACCCGCTTGCGGTGCTCTTGTTTTTATTTACAGCCTTCTTCATTGTTTCAGACGACAACTGTAAATCACCTACCACACGCAGTACCCTTCAGTCCATGTTCTCATGTAAGTAAGAAATAACTGCTAGTCTGCTGTGTTCAGAAATGTTATAAGCAGATGAAGGTACCATGCAACTGGATGATCATTGTTTAGTCACCAGCCACTGAATACATGTAGACGCAAATTATTTGTATAAACATTTATTTATTTATTTTGTTGGGTTTTTTTGGGTTGGATAGGGAAGGATGGGGGTAGGGGTGGGGTGAGGGTAAGGAGGGAATGGCAGGACGGTACACATGAGAATATGCTTTCCATCTTTGTATGTGTGTTAAAATAGGCTTGTTCGCACCTCCCCTCAGTAATGAAACTTTGTAGAAAAAATCTATTTGAAGAGATGTGTGTATTGTCACTTGTTCTGGTTCAAATATTTTTGACAGAGTTATGGCCCATTGACAATGTGAAGAAACATACCCTGGCTTTTTCTCAATAATTGCTCGACAGCTTTTGATAAAACCTGGTAGAAAAAGTGACCAAGTGTAAAGATGAGCATAATTAGTCCCCCACCAGACTCCAGTGGCGGACTATATAGGACTGGACTCTGTCCTTCCGTCTGTCCTTCCGGGAATTATTTGTATAAACATTTATTTATTTATTTTGTTGTTTTTTTGGGTTGGATAGGGAAGGATGGGGGTAGGGGTGGGGTGAGGGTAAGGAGGGAATGGCAGGACGGTACACATGAGAATATGCTTTCCATCTTTGTATGTGTGTTAAAATAGGCTTGTTCGCACCTCCCCTCAGTAATGAAACTTTGTAGAAAAAATCTATTTGAAGAGATGTGTGTATTGTCACTTGTTCTGGTTCAAATATTTTTGACAGAGTTATGGCCCATTGACAATGTGAAGAAACATATCCTGGCTTTTTCTCAATAATTGCTCGACAGCTTTTGATAAAACCTGGTAGAAAAAGTGACCAAGTGTAAAGATGAGCATAATTAGTCCCCCACCAGACTCCAGTGGCGGACTATATAGGACTGGACTCTGTCCTTCCGTCTGTCCTTCCGGGATTGGTCCAGTTAATTACTCTTATACTACATATTCAATTGATTTGAAACTTCACATATGCAACAGATGAGAGGGGGTGTCAAGCACACGACCTTTAACCTAGCATCAATATTTTTGGAGTTATTTCCCTTTTCCATATTTTATTGTCTGCTCAATAACTCATCAGCTATGACTACTGAAATGAAACTTTGATCACGTGATCAAACAGCACAATTAGCTGGAGTGTTTTGGAAACTTGGCCAATCTTAACAAGCTTAATATGCTAGGCATATCTTAACAAACTGTTAACATTGCTTATAACTTCGGAACTCTAAATGCTATGCAATTTATTGTTGGTATGCAGATGGCTTGGGTAAAGACGTTTTAGATATAATGATTCTTGAAATTGGATCAAAGACAATGTTACAGTTTTTGAAAACTTAGGCATCATTTGCAAACTTTAACATTGCTTATAACTTTAGGACTGTAAATGCTTGGTAATTCATATTTGGTATCTAAAATTGGGCTTTAATGCAGTTTCCGCAATTTGTGCTTGTCTCATAATAATACCCTGTGCAAATAATTGAACAGCAAGGTGATGGTTTCTATTTGATATTGTTGGTGAAAGTTTCAAATAGTAAGGTTAGAAGTTTTTATTCCTTCAGGAAGAGTAAAGCTTTGGAGGCTACATATGAATAATTTAGGACAATGTGAAACTTTTATAATCATCTTTGCAAGTGGTTCTCATGTGAGTGGTTCAAGTCTGTCATGTTTCTCTTTATTGCAGATGACTACTGCCATACAGCAGTCAGATAAAGGAACACCTATAGTAAATTAATAAGGGACACTGCAGTGCAACTGGTCAATAACTGGTTAAAGTACTTTTAGAATTATTCGGGCCCACAGCATGGCGTGTGTGTCCTATAGTAATCGCCGTTTCAGTTAGTCCGTCAGTCAGTCCGTCAGGCAGGCTTTTTGTCCGCTCTCTAACTCATATAGTTTTCATCTGATCTTCACTAAACTTTCAGAGAATGTTTATAGGTGTATAATCTTGACCAATTTCGATTACCACTTCAATCGCATTTGACACCTCTGAGTTATGGCCCTTGATTCAGTCAAATTTGCGGTTTTAGCCATGTCTGCTCTCTAACTCAAATAGTTTTCATCTGATCTTCACCAAACTTTTAGAGAATGTTGATAAGTGTAAAATATTGACCAAGTTTGATTATCACTTAAATCGCATCAGACACATTTAGTCAAAATTGGCCGTTTTAGCCCCTGTCCGCTGTAGTGAAAAACAGAAATTCCAAGATTTTACCTATCACTTTATTAGTCCCGCATCAGATTCTGAAGTGGAGGGGTGGGGGCACTATAGGTTTACACTACTCCATAATTCCTTAATTCTATAATTTACCGTAATTCCAAAATATTTTTGTCCGGAGCATATCTCTACTACTTTTTTGTCATAGAGCCATTAGTTTTCCACATTTAATCCATCTTAAATTGGCAGAGTGCAGTGTACCAACTACAGGTCTCTGTGACATTGACCTTGACCTCTGACCCTGATTGTATAAAAAACTTCCCTGGAGCATAACTTCTCTTCTATATGACTAAGAGACACCAAACGTTCAACATAGATTCAACTTGGGGTGGTGGAGTACAAATAACCAACGACAGGTCTCTGTAACCTTGACCTCAGGCCTTGTCCTGAATCTACTGATTCAATTGATTTTAAATTTCACATATGGATAAAGTATGAGCGGCAGTGTCATGCACAATGTGTATAATTTTAGCATCGAAATGTTTGGAGTTATTCCTCTTTTTAGCCCAACTATTTAAAAAGGATGAGCTGTTGCTGTCATCCATTCGTCAGCGTTAACAATTGCTTGTCCGGGACATAACTTTCTTACCACATGTGATATGCATTTGAATATTTATATATGGAAAGAGCTCCCTGAGAGGGAGTGCAGTGACCAAGATACGTAGCTCTATTTAGCATATGTCTTGAGATATTCCCCATTTTCACATTTTCTTGTCCGGCCAAAAACTCCTCTTCTATTGATTCATTTGAATTGAAACGTCACATAAGGAACAGTCATGATCAGAGAAAGTGCAGTGATCAATGGTCATAACTCTATCATCAATAATTGTTTTAGTTATTCCCCCTTTTTTATAGTTTCTTGTGTGGCCAATAACCCCTTTTCTACTGACTTATTTGTATTGAAACTTCACATATGGAACAAGCATGATATGAGGAAGTGCAGTGACCAAGGTCCATTATTCTATCATCGACATGTTTGGAGTTATTCACCTTTTTCATATTTTCTTGTCAGGCCAATAACTCCTGTTCCTTTTGCATTCAATTTCTCTTTTTATGCTTCAAAGATGATTATATTGCTTTGTAACATTGGCTGCAATAATAGCACATCTTTTTGCCTTTGCAGGTTGCTTTCAATCCTGATTCTCTGAAATGTTCAGTTTGTTATGAGAGGTCAAGGACAATTTTCTTCATCCCTTGTGGGCACCAATATTGCCTGGTATGTGCAACACAGCTCGAGGGTAATAGCGGTGTCTGTGCATTCTGCAGAGCAGGAATACTTTCAGTTGGAAAATTACACTAACAGGACTTTTAGATGGAACTACTTGTTTCTGTTCATAACAAATTTGTCAAGTTCTGCATTTTAGTTCAAGGCCAAATGGTGTCACAAGCAGTGAGCTATTGATACCCCCCCCCACACACACACACACACACACACAAACAGAGTTGTGTAAGGTTATATAGGAGTCACCTTGGCGGTCAGTCCGTCCGTTTGTTTTTCGGTCTTTCTGTTAGCCTTTTTATCCCCTGCCAAAGGCAGAGGGATATTGTTTTGGGTTTGTCCATCCGTCCGTCCTGTCTTTCTGTCCTTCCGTCCAGTTTCCGTCCGATGCCATATCTCTGTAACGGATTGAAAGAATTCAATGGAACTCGACATGAATATTTGTATCACTGGGGCGTTGTTCCCATGTATTACTTTTCCAGATCACTTATGGCATTTAGTAGTTCTTACCCTTTATATGCAAACAAATACTGTTTATTTTCTCCATATGATGTCCTATCTCTGTAACGGATGGACAGAATTCAATGACACGAATATTTGTTATCACTGGGGCATCGTTCCCATTTATTACCTTTCCAGATCACTTGCGGTATTTAGGAGTTATTAGGGCCCCACGCCTTGGTGTGGGTGCCCTATAGTAATCACCTTGTCCGTCAGTCAGTCAGTCCGTCACGCTTTTTAGCTCGACTATTCGAAGAATAGTGGAGCTATCCTACTCTCCCCGGCGTCCGCGTCCGCGTCCGCATCGGCGTCCGCGTCATACTTTGGTTAAGTTTTTTGTTAAAGTCCACTTTTTGCCTCTAACCTTTGGAATAAAGCTTTGAAACTTATGACACTTGTTCACCACCACAAGCTTCATCTTTAGACAAGGGTACATAACTCTGTCAAGCATTTTCACAGAATTATGGCCTTTTTTAACTTAGAATTTTTGGTTAAGGTTTTTGTTACAGTCCACTTTTTGCCTCTTACCTTTGCAATAAATCTTTGAAACTTGGAACACTTGTTCACCACCACAATCTTCATATGTAGGCAAGAGTACATAACTCTGTCAAGCATTTTGACAGAATTATGGCCCTTATTAACTTAGAACTTTTGGTTAAGGTTTTCGTTAAAGTACACTTATTTACATAACCCTTTGGGATAAAGCTTTAAAACTTGGAACACTTATTTACCATCACAAACTTTAACTGTAGGCAAGAGTACACAACTCTGTCAAGCATTTTGACAAAATTATGGCCCTTTTAAACTTACAATTTTTGGTTAAGGTTTTTGTTAAAGTCCACTTTTTGCCTCTTACATTTGGAATAAAGCTTTAAAACTTGGAACACTTGTTTACGATCACAAACTTCATCTGTAGGCAAGAGTACACAACTCTGTCAAGCATTTAGACAGAATTGTGGCCATTTTTAACTTAGAACTTTTGGTTAAGGTTTTCGTTAAAGTCCAATTATCTACATAACCCTTTGGGATAAAGCTTTAAAACTTGGAACACTTGTTTACCATCACAAACTTCATCTGTAGGCAAGAGTACACAACTTTATCAAGCATTTTGACAAAATTATGGCCCTTTTTAACTTACAATTTTTGGTTAAGGTTTTTATTAAAGTCAACCTTTTGCCTCTTACCTTTGGAATAAAGCTTTAAAACTTGGAACACTTGATTACCATCACCAACTTCATCTGTAGGCAAGAGTACACATTTCTGTCAAGCATTTAGACAGACGTATGACCCTTTTTAACTTAGAACTTTTGGTTAAGGGTTTTGTTAAAGTCCACTTATTTATATAACCCTTTGAAATAAAGCTTTGAAACGTATAACACTTGTTCACCACCTCAAGATTCATATGTAGGCAAGAGTATATTACTCAATCAAGCATTTTAACAGGAATTATTGCCCTTTTTTACTTAAGTTTTTTCTCTTTCATTAAAGAGTTCAAAGAGATCCTTCATCCTGAATACTATTAAAGATATTTTACTGAGACTGATTACTCGCTTCTAGTATCATTGGACACTATTTTAGTCTACTAGCAAGCATTTTTACACTAACAATTCTGAGAATAGTCGAGCGCACTGTCCTGTAACAGCTTTTGTTTTGTCTGCTCTCTAACTCATAGTTTTCATCTGATCTTCAACAAACTTGACCAACTTCGATTACCACCTAAATCACATTAGACACCTATGTGTTATGGCTCTTGATTTAGTCAAAATTGGCCGTTTTAGCCTTGTCCGCTCTCTAACTCAAATAGTTTTTATTTGATATTCACCAAACTTTCAGAGAATATTTATAATTGTAAAATCTTGACGAAATTCGACTAACACCTAAATCGCACCAACCACCTCTGAGTTATGGCCCTTGATTCAGTCAAAATTGGCCGTTTTAGCCTTGTCTAACTCAAATAGTTTTCATTTGATCTTCACCAAACTTTTAGAGAATGTGTATAAGTGTAAAATTTTGACCAAGTTAGATTACCAGTCAAATCGACATTAAAAGGTGTAGTCCTAGGTCTGGTCGGTCCGGTGTCAGGATAATGTGACTGGGTGGGGTGCCCTTGCCATGTGCCCGCGGCAGGGGTATTTCAGTGAGGCAGCACTATAACTTGTCTCATGCGGGTGCCGTCTGCAAATAACTGAAATACTGTTAGTCGGACGTTAAACCCAACTCACTCACTCCGCTCTGTAACTCAAACAGTTTTCATCTGATCTTCACCAAACTCTCAGAGAATGTTAATAGGTATAAAATCTTGACTAAGTTCGATTACCGCCTAAATCACATGAGACCCCTTTGAGTTATGGCCCTTTATCAGTCAAAATTGGCCGTTTTAGCCTTCCCCGTTGTCTTACTCAAACAGTTTTCATCTGAGCTTCACCATACTTTCAGAGAATGTTCATAATTGTTAAATCTTGACCAAGTTCGATTACCACCTAAATCACATAAGACACCTTTGAGTTATGACCCTTGATTCAGTCAAATCTGACCGTTTTAGCCTTGCCCGCTCTCTAACTCAAAAGTTTTCATCTGCTCTTCACCAAATTTGCGAAGAATGTTTATAGGTGCAAAATCCTGACCAATATAGATTACCAAGCAAATCGAATTAAACACCTCTGATTCAGATAAAATGTCCGTTTTAGCCATGTCCGCTCTATTATTCAAATAGTTTTCATTTTTATCGTCACCAAACTTGCAGAGGAATTTTGTAGTTGCAAATTCTTGACCAAGTTTGATTACCAGTCAAATCGTACACCACACCTCTGAGCTATGTGGTCATTGATTCAGTCAAAGTTGACCATTTTAGCTTTGTCTGCTCTCTAACTCAAATTATGAATAGTTTTCATCTGATATTCACAAAACCTGCAGAGAATTTCATAGCTATAACATCTTGGCCAAGTTCGATTACCAGCTAACTTGCATGTAACACCTGAGCTATGGACCTTGATTTTGCCATTAAAGCCTTGTCTGCTCTTTAACTCAAACATTTCTCATCTGCTATACGCCATACGTGCTGAGAATGTTTAAAGGTAAGCAGTCTTGACCAAGTTTGATCATGATGTGAGGCCCTTTCTGACTTGGTCAGTGTTCTAGTTGCCGTTTGATACGCAAACATCACATATTTTTCCGTCCAATACCATATCTCAGTAGCGGATTGACAGAATTCAATGAAACTCAACATGAATATTTATTATCGCCATGGCTCATTCAGTAACAAAACATGTACACTATTATTAAAGATTGCCGTAGAAAGCAGCAAGTTCGCTCAATATATTGCAGCCGGTAGGATATTATGTAGGAACAGTATATGGGATACCCTCTTTAGCTCTACTTTGGCTGGGCTTTTCGGGTCCCATAATAGGACATTTTACTCTGTAATTAATATTTGGATTTACCCTATTACAACTCCGTTAAAATACGGATTATCCTTTGTGTACTCCCTCATTGCCATAGTGGGGTTGCATATTGCGCGTATATATAACAGTTGTTTATTTGTATTGCTTTGTTTATATGCATGAACTTGAAAATGATCAGTTCTGTTACCCAATTTTCCAATATAATTATGTAAGGCAATATTTTATGTGTAGTGTTGTATGCCAAAAAATGTACCCAAGTCTGTTGGTTCTTGGTCATAACTGTGTGACGTACTGACACTATGTTAGTTACATTCAAGTTTTTTTTATATCTAAGTGCGTTGGCACAATATAATAGAGCATTGTAGGAGCACATTTGTCTCGGAGCGCATTTGTCACACGTAAGACAAATGCGACCTCAAATGTCTCACTGAAGACACACAAATGTGTAACAGATGTGCTCCGATCAAGTTTTTAAGGGACAAGAAAGCACAATTGTCTCACGTCATTTTTTTATGAAATACAAGCACATTTGTCACATATTTCCCATGGCAGAAAACATATTAGAATCGAGGTTCGACGTTTTACCTCATGTCAAGTGTAATTATCAATAGGTTTGCTAATACTTTTTTTTTTAAATAAAACCTTAAACCTAAAAACTGCAGTGGAACTATTAATTTCAATGTCTCTAATTAAAGAACTTTGATTGGCTGAACTTTAAGGTGTACACCGAAACATACGGAATCCTGTTAGTGTCATATGGAATAGTGTGTCTCGCATCCTTAGGGCGAGCCACGAGATATTCCGATGAGACGCGATGCGAGACATGATTTTGTAACACGAGATCTCGTTACTCTCGCAGCATCTCATACCGTGAGATCCCATACCATGAGCTTTCGCGGTAGAATATCACGTTTTGCTTTGTTACTCACGGTAAAATATCACGCCTCGCGGGATTTTTGTCGAGGCATTTTTGTCGAGGCACGAGATGAGAAGCGAGACGTGAGATTCCGATGAGATGCGAAGCAAGACACGATATTGTATCGTTGAAATATCGCTCGATTCTCGTGTGTCGCAGTAGATGTTCAAACCATGAGTCACGAGAATCGATTCTGCAGTACGCAATTCGGTGCTGTTCAACCTTAATCGATTAGACAGTGTTAAAGTAATTTTCACTGCATATGTATGTATCTGTGGCCGATAGAAAACGGTAACAACGTGTTAAAATAATGGTTCATCGGACGTCACAACACACGTGAACCGTGCCTTTGTGTTGCGAGGATCGGACGAGACACGAAGCGAGGCATGATGTTATGTCGCTGAAATATTCTCGTGACACAAAGCGAGGCACAATATTAGGTCTGATGGTTTAAACATCTACTGCGAGGCGAGAATCGGGCACTATTTGAACGATACAATATCGTGACTCGCTTCGCATCTCGCCAGAATCTTGCGCCTTGCTTCGCATCTCGTGCCTCGACAAGAACATCCTTTGAGAAGTGCAGACACGAATTGATGAGGGATAATTTACCGAGGGACACGAACAGCGAGATTCCGGCAAAACATGAAGTGAGGCGCGATATTCGACTGCGAAATCTCGTGGTATGGGATACTGCGACATTGCGAGATCTCATGTTACAATATCGTGCCTCGTTCCGTGTCTTGTCGGAATGTCGCATCTTGCCCGATTCTGCGAGACCCGATATTCCATAATTATGGTATTAACCGAGTTCGTTTGGGAACTCATGCATGTTGTAAGTGTTTTTTTCCTTCAAAAAATCTGAAAGCAGCAATTCTCAGAAAATGGCGATATTGTTTTATTATATATACATAAATGTAGGATAAAAGAATAAAAAAGAAAAAAACAAGAGGGCCAGAATGGCCATGACATCGCTCACCAGACAATCAGAGGAGAAGATTTTCAAAGTTTTCACTATATGTTTCTATAGAAAACTAGCCGGCCCTGGGGTGTGCCAATTTTGACCCCAAGGGCATAATTTATATAGCTTTTGTAGAGGCCTCAAGTTAATAGAAATTAAAGAAAAATGTAAACGAAAACATATTATAACAATGTAAATCTAAAGAAGGTAATACAAAAAAGTATGTATAGCATCTCCCTGGGCAAAATGGTTGAATTTCAGAAAGAATAAATTAATCTATACTTATGTTCAAAATTTCAGATACATGTATTTTCATTATACCTTCATGAGTTCATATTATTATCCATATACACTTATTTTTAACTCTTCCCCTGTTCTATGTTTATTCAAAATTTCAATACCTACTGAATATTCATGGACAAAATAGTTATAATGAAAAATTGAAAGTGTAGCCATTTTAGAAAGTAATGAAAAACATATTTCAAATTCCATTAACAAACAGAGTAGGTCCTAATCAGACAGCTGCTAAAGGAGCCGCCTGATCTTGGTATGTTCTGCTTGCAAATGCATGAAAAGGCATTTATATGAGGGAAAGGGTTAAGTAAACATATTAAAAGTACAGTGCATATTGTACACAAAATGGAAATAATTTAATGCAATTTGCACTATATAATATCATAAGCAAACAGAGCAGATTAATCAGGTCGCTACTAAATGAGCCATCTAATCTGGGTCTACTCTGTTTGCAATGGTGTAGAAATGCATAATTATGGAGTAAATGGTTAATTGTCTGTGCAATGGGCCAGTTCTAAAAATATCAGTTGTCTACCCAAAAGGGAGGCAATCCAGTTGTTATCAAAAGTGCAAAGGGAGACCTAGCACAGTTTGGATTCTGATCTGACGCATATGTAACTTCAAGTTACATATGCGTCAGATCAGAATCCAATATTGTACTTCATAATTGTTTTGTACAAGAGAGTTAATTGTAAGATTGACATGTATTAAAAAACAATGTGAACAATCTTAGACAAGCAGACAACAATTCTGAAGCAGACAACTACAATACTGATAAAGAATGCTACATCATAGAACACTTGACTTGTATTCAGCTGAACTTCACAAAAGATATACTAATAAGACTCTATATTGATATCTGAGAACTGAATGCAGGACATAGATATGCAAAGAGCATTTTGAGAATTATCCACTTAGTTTTCTCAATCTAAAATGAGTGTTTGTTATTTATTTGGCTAAACACAATTTCTACTCTACTGATCAGACTAAGGGTAAAACTGGCATAAACACTGGAACTGGCTAGGTCAGTCTCAGTGCAAACTGGGTTGTAGTGGAAACCTTTAACTGCAGTTTCTGATGTGAAAAAGCCTATTTTAAAGTATAACCCACAGGGCAGGACCAATTTTAACCTCAGAACTATGATATTAGCAAAATTCATAAAGGTAAACTAAATAAATCCAAACACCAAATATCTAAGCTCTGGGACATGTAGTTTTTGACAAGAAGATACTAGTGACTCCAAGGGCAGTTTAAACAGCAGTCAGTTACAGAAAACTTGCCACCCCTTGGGCGGGGCCAATTTTGACCCCAGATACATGATTTATATAACTTTAATCAAAGGTGACACTGATCAGGTCAGCATAAAATCGTTTCTAACAAGTAAAGGATTAATATTATGTGTTTGTGTGGCGGAACCCCATATTTGCTCGTGTCTGCATCTATGGCATTGTTGTTTCAATTTCATGTTAACTCTTATACAAATACATGTACATAAACATCTCTCGTTGACAAATAGCGTTTGTTTTGTGCCGCCTATTCTATTACACTGCATATAACTAATGTCCAACAGCGCTTACTTGGTACCCCTGTAGAGTAGGTACCTCCCCATAAAGCTATATAAATCCGAATGACCGAAACATTTTAACTATTTTATCAAGCAACCATCATGACTGATATACAATGTATTAATAGCATAAGCACCTAACGTTTGCGAAGTAAAAATATCAAATTGGCATGCATGTATTTAGTACATGAATGCATTACTCGCTTTTCGTCCACAAGCATCACGCTTAAAACAATTGCTCTTTTCTCCAATAAATAAAAAACTCTATTTAACATGTTTATGCTTTCAAACCATTAAATAACTAGTGTTTTTTTGTCACAAAAAAGATGTCTCCCCTACGCACCCCTCGTACCCACACATACACACTGCGACATATTGCCACATGTCTGCACATGAGAACTCGATCGCACTAGATGTGTGACAGACAGACAGACAAACAAAAACAATATGTAAAGGGAAATAACTCAAAAGGCTGCTACCATAGTAATGAACTTAATGAATGATACTTTTGCCCACATTATGCGCTTTCCATACCACAGTTTTTAAGAAAATGATAACAGCTAATAACTTCAAAACTATTGATACCAGTGTTATGGTCCTTGTGCATGACACTTCCTTTTATCATGCTCTTTCCATAACTGAAATGTCATTCCAATAGCATCAGTAGAACAAGAGGTATTGATCGGACAAAAATGTAACAAAGGTAGTAACTCTAAAAGTATTGAAACCAGCTATGGTCCTTGTACATGACACTTTCTGTCGTCATGCTCTTTCTATGTCTGAGTTCGTTCTCAAGTTTTTGATTGGTCAGATTTGAGCTCAAAAGCTTTAGAACGAACTCAGACTCAACTTAAAAGCTTTATTAGCATGGACCCTGATGTGTTTACTTACAGAATAATACCGGTATGAACTCGTAGATCTGATTCTCAATTTTTGTCGTGACTTATCCAGCTAAGGTACTTTCATAATGTCGTTATTTCTTACATGAAAATTCATGAGATGTATGGTTTAACCATTTCTATGTTCCTGAAGCTTTATTTAAGCTTATTTAGAAATGCAACGAAGTGTGAGATTATGCTAATACGTACGGTCGCAGCACGAGCACTTAACACCTGTTATTGTGAAGTGTATAAATTCTGAAAGTAAGAGATCTTTTGAAAGAAAAAGCCCAATTTGATATCAGTTTTGTTTGATGTGAAAAGTTATCTATAAGGTTTACACATTAACGCTTTCTCTGTTCTACTGAATATTCATGGGCAAACTAGTTATAATGAAGTATGGAAGGTGGAACAGTGTAGGCATTTTAGAAAGTAAAGAAACAGATCTATCAAATTCCATAAGCAAACAGAGTAGACCCTAATCAAACGGCTCCTACAGGGGCCGTTTGATCTGGGTCTTATCTGTTTGCTAATCCGTGAACACACGTTTATATGAGGGAGAGGGTTAATATGAGTGCTACTAGTTGTATAACACACTAACCTCCTTGACAAATAAAGGTGTACAGTAAAACCCCTTTAAACCGGACGTTTAATTTAGTATTAATATCGGTATTGGAGACAGGTGACAGCCTAATGCAGGTTGAAAGTCATGCAGAAAGCTCATTTGGGAGCTTTCTGCATTATTTTCACCCTGTATTAAGCAGACATCTGCCTAAAAGTATCTTACTTCTCCTCTTATAGAATTCCGGTTTAGAGGGGGTTTACTGTAATGAGATTAAAACTAAACAGAGGTCAAACTATCAGAATAAGACAGTCCTAATCGTGCATAACACTATAAACTGAAGCGTCCTATATTTGGGTAAGTGGGGTGAATGTTATATAGGGATGCAAAGATGGACATTAATTTTAATGGAAAACGAGCATTAGTGACTGGAGCTGGAAAAGGTATGATGGTTTTATTTATACTATTCGTTTAACCCCTCGCTTGCTATTCACGTCAATATACGTACCTGTAAATAGTGAAGACCCAGATGAGACAGCTCCTGCAGACAGGAGCTGTCTCACCAGGGTCTGTACTATTTACAAGTTGATTGTGCAACCAGTGCACTCCGCAGCAGTGATTGCACAGCGAAATACGTGTACACAGTGAAGATATATGTAATTATACAACAGGGCATGGGTAAAGATGGAGAAATTATTTTAAAATTCAGCAAGAGAAGGGTTAACTAGAATGACTTTGAGACAATTGTGAGGTTCGGACGTCCTTAAACGGGTTTAAACCCACAGTGGTTGTTTTGCCACTGATTGTTCGAAGGCGGTACTGTCTTTTTGTCATCCTTATTTGAATGTTTGTAGTGTGCCTTTGTTTCTTTGTACTTGATCGTTTGTGTTTGAAATGTGCAAATGCGGGTGTGGATGATGCATGGGTGCGTGCGTACATGTCTGCGTGTGTGTGTGCGCTCGGTTTTTATATCTTGTGTTTCTTCAAAAGCATATAATTTCTTAACACTTAACCTGACAAACAATGAAAAAATGAATTATGAGTATTAATTAGCTAAATGTATACAAGTTCATCATGATCAATGACATTGTACCATGGCAGGAACTGCCAACTCATATTCACCGTAAAACCGTTCTAAACCGGACGTTAAATCTAGTATAAATATTGGTCTTGGAGACGGGTGGAAGCTTAATGCAAGATGAAAGTCATGCAGAAAGCTCCTTTGGGAGCTTTCTGTTTGACTTTCACCCTGCATTAAACAACCACCTGCCTAAACGTATCTAAATTCTTCTCTACTAGATGTTGCGGTTTAGAGGGATTTACTGTATATTATTTCATTAGCAAATTGAACTGACTAAGGTCAGACAGTCCCTACAGGATCTACTCTGATTTGGGTCTATTCTATCAGAATGTGTCTCTTTCGAACAAAGGGTTTATACATATTGATGGGAATGCTGAAAGTTAATCTTTGTTAATCCTGTATTTCTTACAAATGAAACGCATACCTTCTGGTCAAAACTACACGACATCTTATTATAAGAATTACCACGGTATTGAAAGTTCAATGAATAATAAAAAAAAAAACCTTATAACACATTTACCATTAACCCTTCTCTTGCTGAATTTTAAAATACATTTCTCCTTTTTTACCCATGTCCTGTTGAATAATTACAAATGTACATAAATATCTTCACTGTGTACAAATATTTCGCTGTGCAAGCAGTTCTGTGGAGTGCACTTGTTGCACAATCAACTTGTAAATAGTGCAGACCCTGATTAGACAGCTCCTGCAAGAGCTGCCTCATCTGGGTCTTCACTATTTACAGGTAGGTATATTGACGTGAATAGCAAGCGAAGGGTTAATACTTTATTATGATATTCATAATTTAAATGATATAGAATATTCACAATCCAATAGTGTAGTCTATTGGTGAAAGTATATTTAAATGATCACGTTGAAATAAAGAAAAGCGGTAATATAAAAGTCAAGTTACAAGGACTTATTACAGTATGTATTTGTTTGTTTGATGTTAACTTGTTGATGTAAATATACTGTATATATGAATGTTTATCCATAAAAAGTAAGTAAGGTATTGTAATGGCGAAATTCCATCTATAGGACAGTAGAGGATGTCATCTCCCAGTGTATAAACAGACGTTTCTTGTAAATAAATAGCAGAAACGGTATAAAAGAGGTTATACCAAAGTTGTATTTCTACAAAAAAGGTAAATGAAACAAAACACTAGCTAATGAAGTCATAAAACTTCTGAGTTTGATATAATTGTCAAGTATTATTTTTGGTGATATGCTGAGTTTCACTCAAACTCTGCGCAATCATTGCAAAAATAAATTCGATCTGAAACAAAGACTTCAATGGACCTCGGGCAAATGTCTCAATATTTTAGATTTTAGTAATTAATATCGTGTATCGTTGCATAACATACACCTATTGCAAATCAAGTGGTATTGTATTGATTCCATAGGTATTGGCAGAGCCATTGCTATTAGACTCGCCGAGCTCGGTGCCAACGTGATTGCCCGGAGCCGCACCAAGGATGACCTTGACAAGCTGAAGGCAGAGGTATGGTCCATATGAAAACCAAGGATAACCTTAACATGCTTAAGGCAGATATATAGGGCGTACTCTTTATACAATATTGGTGAATAGCATGACTTCAAATCGTCTCAACTTATACATAGTGTGTATTTACAACACAGTTGCACTTATTCCTTTAACCATTTACTCCATGAATACGCCTTTCCATGCCTTTACAAACAGAGTAGACCCAGATCCTATAGGGACCGTCTCATTAGGGTATGCTCCGTTTTCATATGATATAATATAGATATGATTTTAAAGTTTTCGCCATGTCCAAAACTTCACGTGTCTGTGTGCTATTATAAAAGAATAATATAATTAATATTCATGACATCATTTTTTCTTACATGAATATTCATGGTGTAAAGGGTTAAAGTAAATTCTTTTAACACATTACTTCCTTAATATCCATGCCAAAAATAATGAAATAATGAACATGCATTAGTTAGGTATATGAACACATGGCTGCCTTTGGTCATGTCAGAGACTGCAGAATCAGATATAAGTTCATAAGAAAACAGGGTAGACCCTGATCAGACGGCTCCTACAGAAGCCGTCTGATTTGAGTCTACTCTGCTTACAAAAGCGTTAAAGGACTTCTACAGTATAACGGCGATATTTCGACTCTCGTTTTTCCGAGATACCCGCTTATTCCGAGGGAATATTGAGGTCCCGACTCAAATTCTATCAAATCTCATTGAAAATACCTGCATTAATCCGAATAGCGAAAATTTGAGCATGTGTGCTGGTCCCGCGGATCATTCTGGTTCCCTTTATTGATTGTTTAATTCGAGCACGGTGTTTTCCCACTTCCGAGGTAATTATTCACACCTTCTCGATACGTTGTCGTGACCTTTTGAAAGATCCGTCTATGGGGCATTAGATCTTCCAAATGTGTGAATAACACATTAATTGAATGCAGAATTTACTTTGGTATAAATAATGATGATAATTTAATAGACTGAAGTCTTAATTAACAAAGAGTCACACTCATAATTTGCATACGTTCGCAAACGTGTATGCTTTTTCGGTACCGCTGAATGTGTGTCATATAACGTCTTTCTGCTTTAATTTTTGTAATAGTGCAGTGCTTTTCGTGTAGTGCTTTGAAATTCGCAATATTTTTGCTACTTTTAGAAGTCTCGTTCATGCAGACTCTTGCTACGAGAGATGAACGAGAATAACTATTTCAGACGAAAAAAGCCGAGTGCTCCGGTTATTAATTAATTTGGTCACTCGCCCCGATTTTCCTTTCTACGAAACAGCACGAGAACGAAACGAAAATGTTTGTTTGTGCACCCAACTCAGCACCAACAACTAAATTAATGTCGACAATTGGAAACATATGCAAAATAGACGACATAACGCTATACGCTACGACTATTCTAGGGATATGTCTAAATGGTTTGAAAC
Source organism: Azorinus chamasolen (assembly GCA_963576725.1). Taxonomy (NCBI): domain Eukaryota; kingdom Metazoa; phylum Mollusca; class Bivalvia; order Cardiida; family Solecurtidae; genus Azorinus; species Azorinus chamasolen. The sequence goes on from OY755243.1 coordinate 35,882,134, forward strand.
AAGTTTTTGAGTTTATTGTGAAGGGTCCGTTGAACGGACCCATACAAATTATACTGAAACTCCGTTCGCCGATGTGAATGGTGTTTTCTGTTATCACTTATATAAGGAAAGAATCGATGTATTATATACGCATTGAAGTTTTTGATAATGTTAAAACAGTTTACTGTGAAGAAATACGCTTCCTCTCGTCGTCAAACAATGCTCTTGGAAATGACATAAAATGCTCTCGGTTATTTCGAGCATCGAAATATCGCCAATATACTGTATATTGAAATAGATAATGCATTGTAGAAGTTGAATGCGCTCGAAAAGTGTCATCGAAAGGGAAACGGATAAAAAAAACCAGCTAGTTGACATACAACTACAATCTCACGACTATTTAAGGTCAATTATTCATTATTGAGCTTGATATATCGAGGGCTTGGTGCAAAACTCCTTCACATAGTTTTGCACCAAGTCCTCGATATGGTCCTTCGTATAAAAACAAGTAATGGGAACTTTGAAAGCAATGTCATAGTCCCCTACCGACTGAATTGTAATTCCTACTGATGTAATACCGTGAAATATCAACACAGAATAACAAAATTCATACTTGTTCTGTAACTAATCATAAGAAATGTACATGCACAATATCACTTCAATATCTGCATGGATTTAGAAAAAAATCCGGTAAACCTTAAATATGCGACTTCTGTAATTCTATGAAAAATTAACGCAGTGTAACAAAATTCAAGCTTGATCTGTAAATACCAAATATCATTTCAATATCCGCTAGGGTTTAGAAAAGAACTACGGTAAACAAAAACTTAAAATTCCTGAAAAGTTCAACTGATGTAATTCCGTGAAAAAATCAAAGCAGCATAACAACATTTAAACGAGGTCTGTAACTCATTACAATAAAGCCACATACAAAATGCCACTTCAATATCTGTAAGCGTTTAGAACAAAACTCCGGAAACCCGGAGTGTGACTGACTGACAGACGGACTGACTGACTGACGGACGGACGGACGGACTGACTGACGGACGGACGGACGGACGGACGTACGTTCTTCAATGTGGATACATTGGGTAATTATTATGTTTAAAACTACCCAACAAGGTAACAAACACCCATCAATGCAAACGGAATGAGTAGAATATACCGTTATCTAGTGTTCTCCATACCCAACAATGTCAATATGTTCGCCAAAACGTTGCCGGTAGGGGGCTTCAAATGGCATATCTACATATGATATTCAGGCATTGGCAGAAACAGTAGAGTCATGTCTACTTTAATTTAATAAGCAAACGGGACAGACCCTGATCGGACGGCTCCTACAGGATCCATCTGATCTGGGTCTTCTTTGTTTGAAAATGCGTGAAAAGGGTTTATATGGTGGGACAGGTTAAAGAACATCGGTCAATGACCAGCAATGAACTAATTTTTTTCTATTAACCCTTTAACCGCCAAAGTCGCATTTATAAATGCACCACGACAAATAGTGCAGTCCCAGATCAGACGCCGCCTTTTCAAGGCGGAGTCTGATCAGGGACGTCACTATTTGTCTCAATCTCTATTTCTATATATGTGCTTTATTCCTTTGAAATTTGCATTTATTTATCTCATTTCCTTATTTTACTGAATGACTTAACAAACTTGGATTGCAGACGACAATTAGAAATTTGGCACCGAAAGGGTTAAATATTGAAGCATACCCACCATTTAATAAATATTTTCTAACGTCCTATCAATAATTATCTTTTCATAGTAAATCGTGAATCATTTCATTCAAGCCGAAGGCTTCGATACCATGATATTACTTCCCAAGGTCACACTTATTTACATTACCCACCTCAAAGCCATCGGCAATCAGCAACTGTTTTCAAAGGTGATAGGTATACACAGACGGACAATTTAACGCTTTCTGACAGCTTTCATGCTTTCTACTCACAACAAACAGTCCTTGTCAATAGTCGTTTTAATTATAAACTGACAAAATGATAACTAAATCTACAGCTTAACATTTCTGAACAATTCATTTAGCTTTTCGCGATCTCCTCTTATGTACGAAATATGCACTCCTTGTCTCACCGGCCCTTGGCCTACATCATGTTGACCACCATTATTTCCATTCTCTTTATTTTCTTTCCAGCTGTTTCTATGATATTGGCCATGAATGATGTTCTACGTCCATTGTGTTCTTCAAACGTACATGTAACAGAAGTACCATTCAATATATAACATTCCCTTCTGTAAGTCTACCGAGACACTGTTATGTTGTAGACACATTCATGTACCGTTTTCTTATGTTTTTCTCCTAGTTATTTGAGTTGTACTCACCGACATAGTTGTGTCATGATATGTTAAACAATGTCCACCAGTGTAGTTATAATGCGTCAAGGAGAGGATCCCAATAAGCATGTTGCTTCCGATCCAATCCTTAATATATATCTAGTGATATGTGGATTTATGTACATTAATGAAATAAAATATGTTTAAACTAAACTAAACATGGGTCAGATAGTTCTGAGCAATTACTCTTGTTTTGTATTTAACTGATAGTATCTAGCTGTAACGCGTTTTTAAAATGCAAACAATTACATAAACTTATTTATGTATATGCTGAAATAAATTATGTTGCTAGAAAACGGATCGAATAGAACATACTTTCATGCGATAGATATCGAAGAGCCTGGGACTATTTCCTGTTTTTACTGATGTTATTCTGAGTAAACATTTTACTTGTATTGCAGGGGCATTAAACAATCTTCATAAGAATAACTGAACAAAACCAACAACATGTTTGCCTACATGCTGTCTGCTCCAACATTTTACTTACTTCCGATTCGGGCAACTTTTAACCCATTCCCGTATAGGCTATTTATAGATCCAACCTCTTTGAATAAATATACCGAAAAGGAGCATTTATTAGGGAAAATGATAGTTTTTGAATTGTGTAGTTTTGAAGCGATTGTGATAAAAAGAGCATTTGCTCATATGGAGCAAATGCTCTATTTATCACAATGGTTTCAAAATGTGACTTACAGAGGCATCAAAATGCGTCAATATGAGGGAATGGGTCAAAAGGCGTCAATATGAGGGAATGGCAGAGTATCAGACAGCGCTGATCCTGATCAGTCGCATATTATGTTGAGAGTGAGACGACGAACTGTTTGCAAACTCCGTGTCGAGATTATCGTTATAACGGTAAACAATAGCATGCAAGACCCACAGTTCGTTATCATGTCCAGGTTCCATCCATAGAGACATGCTGTCAGGACATTGCTGACTGGGAGAAAACTCGCGAAGCCGTGGAGAAGATGGGCAATATTGACCTACTTGTCAACAATGCTGGCATACTGAGCCTTGTGCCGGTCTTAGAACTCACCAAGGAGGAATTTTACAAGTAAACTGTATTTGTAGTAGTTTTTTAGAGAAAATATATAATGAATCTCTCTATAAACGACCACTTAACACAGTAGTCTTAAAAACAGGTGGTTCCTTAATGCTCCTATAGGAGCTTTCTGCATTACTTTTGACCCGCGTTAAGCTACCACCTGCCTTACAAACCCTCAATTAGATCTATTTTTAATAGTCGCTTAGAACATGTTCTACTGTACATTTCAAGTGTTTTATCACACCCCTATAGCGGTTCATGTTTTATCACACCCCTATAGCGGTTCATGTTTTATCACACCCCTATAGCGGTTCATTCCATTATTTCGCGAGATCAGAATTCGTGAACCCGTAATTATTACCCAATTTCTGCTTAGTTTTCGTCATGCATTAACTCTTTCCATCATATAAATGCTTTTTCACGCATTTGTAAACAGAGTAGACCCATATCAAATGGCTCCTATAGGAGCCTTCTGATCAGGATCTGCTGTTTGCTAATGGAATTTGATAGTTCCGTTTCTTTACTCTCTAATATGATTACAATGTTCCATCTTCCATATTTCATTATAACTGTTTTATCATTGAATATTAACCCATTTGTTCCCACGATCCCATATAAGGGACATAGGCAAACAGTGTAGACTCTGATCAGACGCCGCATAATGCGGCGATAGGAATTTCAATATTAAACATAACAAATTGAAAAATTAGGTCAGGCACCCCTAGATCATCAAAGGCCTGAATGGCCATAATGGCTTTCGGGTTTGATATGGATGTTAAAGGCATTTCAAAGCTCCTTATATAAGTAACCCACCCCCTATATACACTGTATCCAGCTGTGCTCCTGCAGTGTCCAGTCAAGGTCCATAGCCATAAGAGATAAAGTTATGCAATTATACATTGATCATCTGTGATGGTAGCCCGCCTTATTAGTTTGTGTATCAGATGCGTGACAGTCAGCTCTCAAAATACACAGCATGTGGTTAATGGGTCAACATTCCTTTCGAAATGCCTTTAAGTGTAAGGGGAGAAATTTGGGGAGTTAATAACAATTACGTCTTGGAGTTAATAAAAGTATTAATAACAACACATTTTTGTGAAACACTATGTCCCTGATTGTGACCAATATAATATAAATTTGACCCGTAATGTGACATGTAACTGTTATATTACCTTGATTTTGATAATTCCCCCCCCCCCCACCCCTCACCCCCCAAAAATAAATAAACCTGTTCGCCTCCGTAAGTTGCACAGGCATGCCAGGTATGAGGTATGTATGTGCAATGGCTACAAAGTTATTGCCAACATTAAAGTTTGAGCCAAACCAACAAACAGCGCAAAATCAACCCCCCCCCCCCCAATTGATTGGGGGGGGGGGGGGGGGCGGGGGCATAAACATATGACAGACTGAAACAAAAGGGGCCATCTCATGATCTGCTGTTTATATATAGACATGCTTCTAGTTTCTACTATGGCCAAATGAATACCTTAATTATATTCATGATGTCATTATTTCTTACTTGAATAATCAGGAAGTAAATGGTCAATTAATGATTTCATGTCCAAAGCTGATGCAAAAACTGAAGCATAACATCAAAGTTATACAAAGGCTACCTATAATCCTACATTTTTTGTTCAACTAATTCTTACACATAACATTTAGTTTTCCATGTTCAGCACTCGTTTGTTTTGAATTAATGTTGTCTGCGTACAAATTGAAGGTAGACTTTTTTATGTTTAATTACTAAGTAGATCCACACATGTACATACAATTACGGTAGTTGTTTGGAACCTGATGAAACTCAAATTCAGAACTACAGTCTGAAGTAGAGTTGTAATCTGGGAAAGACATTCTCACAAATTGCTACTTACTTTCGCTTTTACGCGACACAAACGTCTTGAGCAAACGACAGTGTCGGCGACTCGGCGGTTACACGATACATAGAAGAGGCTTTTTTTCACAGTTGTTATTGACACTGGAATATAATTTGATTGAATATGTGTTGAAAACCATCTATGGTTAATACTTACTTTGATAAGCCGATAGAACCCCGTGTTTTTACGGTTTTACTTCTTGTAAGACTTAGACTTGTGTTGAGGTTGGGTGGCATAGTCAAAACACGCTGTTCGATGCGTGATACATGTGTATATGGGAATTCCGAATTTCATTGGTTGGTTATTTTAGATTTCTTTGACCTTGTCCTTTATGAAACTTCCTATGTATAATTTGAGTACGGGTCAAACGGAAATGACCGAATACGACGCAAAAGGCAGTTTGATTGGCTGAAGATGTAGGTCTATATGCTAATCAGTTACGAATGTGTATAAAAATGCAATCAGAAACCTCGGCTATATTCCTTCTGCTTTAGAACGCCAAAGTGTTGCGAAAACTACGGTAAAAATATTCGTTCGCGTCTTCTTTGGAGCTTATTAAAATTCTGTATCTGTATCTATACGTCGTAGAATCCTATATAGGCTTTTTCAAGACTTTTAAAAAGTATATCTTTGTGTAGATTAGTAGTAATTATCTTACACAGCGAATTATTATTAAATACATGAAGAGTAAACAAATACATGAACATTTTACAACCAAACTAGTGCAGACTTGAAGAAAACTATTTTGTCTTGCGCATGTTCACTAGACAAGTGAACTCGTTGCCGTAAAGAGACCGATTGCTATATGGCTCCGAAAGCCATAAAAAAATGGACTAATCCAATGTATAAAATATGGAAAAATCTACCGGGCGCAAATGGGTTAAGTAGATATTTAAATTTGGAATAAACATTAAACAGGGAAAGGGTTATTCTACAGTCTACCTCTAAGATCAACACTTTGACATCTTACAGTGGTGGCAATGGAAACAAACGTTCTACTGTTTCCTCGCATCTAAAATTGTTAAATCTGGGTCCATGCTTATAAAGTTTTTTTGTTGAGTCTGAGTTCGATCTCAAGCTTTTGATTGTTCAGATTTGAGCCTTTGCTCAAATCTGACCAATCAAATGCTTGAGATCGAACCCAGACTCAACTTAACGTTTAATAAGCATGGATACATATTTATTAATCTTTCTAAACATTTGACGCAACCTAAGTCTTTTTCCTTGACTAGCATTTTCAAACACTTTGGATCCTGATGAGACACCGCGACACTCGATGTCACCGCGAAACTCGATGGTTCACCAGGATCAAAGCTGTTTGATACTCAGTCCATAGTATCTCAAAATGTTGATCAAATAGGATGTAATCAACATTGCAACGGATCCAAATTTAGCATAGTTGGCATAGTTTCATTATTATTTCACCAATTACCTCATAGGCTATTTTTAGATACAACCTCCTTGAATAAATCTACCGAAACGGAGCATTAACTGGAGAAAAAGGGAAGTTTTAGAATTTTGTAGTTTGAAACCATTGTGATAAATAGAGCATTTGCTCCTATAGGAGCAAATGCTCTATGTATCACAATGGTTTCACAATATGACTTTTACGTACAGAGTCGTCAAAAAACGTCAATATGAGGGAATGAGTTAAAAGTTGTAAGAATTACAAGAATTTACAGACAATCGTTTGTTTTCTATAATTCTATGATTTCAGTGTCCATAACATCAACTTCAAAGCTGCCTTTAACATATCTCAGGTAAGAATTTAATGTTATAAAGAACTAACGGTAGCTTATTTAGTATATCTTCATACTGGAGTCGTATGGTACCATTCTCTTGTGAAATAACAAAATCAACATATCTTGAAGCTTTTTCTAACTGATCGTTATGTAAAGCTCTCAAGAAATGAACTAATATTACCATTTTTTTTATTTGCACACGTCTTATGTCAAGAAGACAGTAAACTAACATGAACATTTAGCCCCTTGTGGTTCTAGGTCGTGCTTTTAATTGGTGGTAATAATGAGAATTCGGATTTTTCTTGTCCTTCAGCAAACTTTTGTTTTTCTAACGTATGTCTCTCGCTGTCAATGTCGCATCTGTGATTACCTGCAAACAGTTTAGATCCAGATGTCGCATCTGTGATTACCTATGCAAATAGTTTAGATCCAGATGTCGCATCTGTGATCACCTATGCAAACATTATAGATCCAGATATCGCATATGTGATTACCTATGCAAACATTTTAGATCGAGACGTCTCATCAGGATACAAACTTTTTGTTTTTGTGGTAATGCTTATAATCCTTTCGGTGCCAACTTTCTAATTGTCGTCTGCAATACAATTTTTGTTAAATCATTTTGGTACAATAAGGAAATGAGATAAATAAATGCAGGTTTTAAAGGAATAAAGCACAGATATAGAACTACAGACTGGGACAAAAAGTGAAGTCCCTGATCAGACGCCACCTTGAAAAGGCGGCGTCTGATCTGGGACTGTACTGTTTGTCGTGGTGCATTTATGCGGCATTGGCGGTGAAAGGGTTAAAGAAAAGGGAGACATTTACAGGTACTAAAATTGTAGAAGACCACACATGTTGCTGACGACAAATAATTATTATTGGCAACAAAATATTTAAATCTTATCATGTTTCAAAAGGTCTGTCTGCATTGAACTGTTATTATTAATTGCCCCTTTAAGTATTTCGCTGCCAGTGTCGCAATTGTGATTACCTATGCAAACATTTTGGATCCAAATGAGACACCGAGTAACTCATAAGGATCAAAACTGTTTATTACTGCGGTAATATTTTTAAAAGAAAAGTGGGGAAGATTGAATACACCAACATTATTGGAGACGACAAATTTTGCTGACGACAATGTTTGGCAGCGACATAGTTAAACCATATTGTGTTGCAAAAGGCATGTCTGCTCTGAACTGTAGCAATATAACATAACTTTTAATTGTTCGCTTTTGAGATACTACTAACAATCATATTGGCACAATAAAGTGAATAGACACGCTGAAGGTTAAACCGAATCCAGCTGGAAACGACCTGTCCGCTCATACTCTGATCTCGAACAAGAGAATTTACAGTAAAACCTCTATAAACCGGACTGAATAGTATAGTTATCGGTCTTAGAGACATGGCTGGCAACTTAATGCTGGGTGACAGTCACACAGAAAGCTCCTCTAGGAGCTTACTGCATAACTTTCACCCTGCATTAAGCAGACACCTGTCTATAAATATCTATATTTTCTCTACTAGAATTCCAGCCTAGAGGGTTTTAGTATAAAGGTTTTTTCACGCATTTGCAAACAGACCCGGTCGGATCAAACGGCTCTGTAGCAACCGGAATTGCAATAAAAACCAGTTTTGCAATACTTATTGCAAAACTGGTTTTTATTGCAATTCCAGTTGCTACACGGCTCCAATAGGAGTCTTCTGATCAGGGTCTGCTCTATTTGCTTTTGACATGATATAGATGTGGTTTTGTCAAAGCAAACATTTCCTTGAAAATTAACACTATAAAATACAGCTAATAAACAACCATGACGTCATAATTTCTTACATTAATATTGAACAGGTAAAATGCTAAGTACAACCCACTTAGTGAATAAACATTGAATCACCGGTTTATAAAAGCAGAGTAGATAGGGGCTTTTTGTAATTACTGTCATATCCAACATTAAGCTACCGCCGATTTCAAAATCCGACAAATATATTTTTGAGTGGTTGCTTTAGGGAGGTTTTACTGAATTGTCTTCTAGGTATTTCTCGTAAATAACTCCGGGAGCTGCTTTCCTTCCATGCACTGCAGAAGGATGTCGAACTCACAGCGGTGTTACAACATTTCAGTCAATTCCCAAAACATGTAAAACAGAATAGATAAAAAACATTTTCTGTTCGTATTCTTTCTTTTTTCGCAATGTTATCCCATTTTGGGGACTTCTAGGCAGTAGCCAAAGGGATGGTGTCTCGGGGATCAGGAGGGGTCATCGTGAACATGTCCAGTGTAGCCAGCACAAGGACAGTACCCGGATTCCTCGCCTATAGTACATCCAAAGCTGCAATGGACATGCTAACTGCAACGATGGCACTGGAACTCGAACCGCACAGGGTCAGTATATAGGGGCTCTTACACTGTAAATACGAGTGCGCGGATCGCACAATGTCAGTATATTAGGGGTCTTACACCGTTGCGCGATACTCGAACCGTACAATATCAGTATATAAAAATATCTTGAATCACTGCACGAGTGCTCCGACAATGTTAGTATAATGGGAATTTCACACCATTGTACAAGTGCCGAGACCACACTAATAGAATAAAGCATGGATTTTATTAAAGACTAGGGCTTCAATACATGAGACTGTTCTGTTTCCAGTCGGAAACGTGCTTTAACGACTTTCCGAACAGACCAAGTGAGGGTATAGAAGCCCCCGGCTTGAACAAAACACATCCTTGATTCTATTAGAAGAGACGATTCTAAAGAGTGGTCGAAGAAAAGATTCTAAGAGTTGTCGCAGTATAGGGTTTGGAGGCGAAATGATTAGTTTAATATTTTGATACGCACTTTTGTCTTTAGCTCTGAATTATACAATGTATAATGTTCTTGGCATCAGAGGCATCACACCGGTATAATAAATGGTTATTGCCAAGCAAAGTGAAATTGCCCTTTAGTCCTTTAATTTCTCTTGTTCCATAAACAAAACAAACAGATCCATATAGCTGTTTTCTCTCACAACCCCATAAGCTAAACAATTCCACACACATGTTCTTAGTTTAAACATATCTTATTAAAAAAAATCTGCAGTTCAGCAAGATCATCATGGGTACAAACGGGATTTGATCGAAAGCACAACTGCTTATATAGATCCTCTCCTCACACATAATGTCAATACAACGGTGGACATTTGTTGAAATTACATTTCGTGTTGACAAACAAATATTGAAAACATGTTGTGGAAAATTGTATAAAGATTTGTTTACAGTAAAACCTCTCTATAACGGTAAACTAAATTGTGTTAATTAGTTTGGGCAGGTGGCTGCTTTAAGCAAGGTGAATGTAAAACAGAACGCTCCTACAGGTTCGTTCTGTTTTACTTTCACATTGCTTTAAGCAGCCACCTGCATTTTACACAAAATACTTGATGTAATTTAGTGTAATTTTACACAAAAGTATTGTATGAGCATTATTATTTATTCGACTATAAGCACGTGATTACACACCATGTTTTCAATCAAAACTATCAAGAAATGATCATATGGATATGAAAAAGGGACAACGAGATAATGGGGAACTTGGTGGGATGCTCGGCTCCAAGCACACGTGTTCTCACAGCTCTTACATGCAGAGACACTTTAATATGTTACAGATGCATGCTTACATAAACAAGGACATGTTGTATTGCTATGCAAGACATGAGTCCCCCACCGGACTGAAAAAAAAACGCCACTCTCCCCACCCCACCCACCCAGGTTGTGGTTGATCATGGTATATACATGACCACCTGAATGGTATTAGTACCTACTTTCATACATTGAATCAGTAAATAAAAAGTTATTGTCGCGACAAGAAAATATGAAAAAGGGGAGTAACTCGAAAAATATTGATGCTAGAGTTATTGCCCTTGTGCATGACACTACCCCCTCATCATGCTTGTTGCATATGTGAAGTTTCAAATCAATTAAACCAGTAGATAAAGAGTTATTGTTCGGGCAAATAATATGAAAAAGGGGAATAACTCAAAAAATATTGATGCTAGAGTTATGGCCCTTGTGCATGACACTACTCCTCATCATGCTTCTTCAATGTGTGAAGTTATAATGAATTTGGCCTAACTTTGTAGGAGATATTGCCCAGACACGAAACGTGACAGACGGACTGACAAGAAAATATGAAAAAAGGGAAGAATTCCAAATATATTGATGCTAGAGTTATGGCCCTTGTTATATGACACTACCCATCATCATGATTGTTCCATATGTGAAGTTTCACATCAATTGAACCAGTAGATAAAGAGTTATTGTCCGGACAAAAAATATGTAAAAGGGGAATAACTCCAAAAATATTGATGCTAGAGTTATGACCCTTGTGCACGACACTAGCCCTCATCATGCTTCTTCAATGTGTGAAGTTATAATGATTTTGGCATAACTTTGTAGGAGATATGGCCCGGACACGAAGCGTGGCAGACGGACGGACAGACGGACAGACAGACGGACGGAATCGAGCAAACCTATAGTCCCCCAACCGGTAACCAGTCGGGGACTAATAATGTGATCTAAGTTGTAATCCATGTGCTTTGACAGTAATGTAATGTGGTATTTTTATGTAATGTCCAATTACATACTGACATTGTACATGTTTAATTGCAATCTGTTCTAGATATCTGTTACCGGTCTTACTGTAACGATTCTTAGTTCCCCGTACATGTTATCTGTGGTGCTTTTATTGTATCCAAACATGTGTTGACAGTTCTACTTCAGTTCAGTATTGACTACATTTTAGTATTGACTGCATTGTGGCAATTTTTAGAACGGCGCAGTGAAAAACTAACACTAGTCCTTACTACGATATGATGATGAAAATATGCTACCACCCTAAGATCGCGCATGCGCGAGTCGATTCTTAAAATAGCAGCTAGGGGAAGACCGAGGTGTAACCCTTGATCTAAATTTGTAGCATCCGAACATAGAACTATTCTTCACTACCTTAACGATTTCGTTTCTCTAAATTCTTTAAATCCCAATTTAATACATTTTTAAAATTTGGAACCATCTATGATCATCAGTAGGCCCCTGCAGTACTTGATCAGTGATACTGTTATCATTTTCATACACGTTCTGGCAGTTTGCCTGCAATCTCTTCCAGATGTTTGTTACCAATATGCTGTCGTGTCCAAACCGAAATGCAATTTGTTCCGTGCAAAGAAGGACCTCTGGGGTCTTCCTCCACCTGCAAATTAGCTGGACGTCGCGATGTGGCTGAAATTCTGTTAAAGCGACGTACAACCCAATCTGTTTTCAGACTAATTTTGTGTATGTAAATGAGGTGGATGTTTATCATAGCATGGAAGTTTTGCATAAAACGTCCATAATGAATTCAGTGTATTTCTGTTGGTCTGCTGAATACCCGTATCTTATCATGACGCAAACTGCTTGCAAAATTTATCACAGATTTGTCTGTAGAATGCTTAAGTTCCACATGTTTTGTTTTGTTTCGTTTTGTTCATAACCAGTATCCAGGTTTTTGCCTCTTGGAAAGGGCAAATGTAAAGGAGAATCGAGGGCTTGGTGCAAAACTATTGTAACTCCTTCACTTTGTGAAGGAGTTACAATAGTTTTGCACCAAACCCTCGGAATGTATTTTACTGTTGCCCTGTATTAAATCCATGAATATTCATGTAAAAGATAAAAATGAATATTAATTAGATTAATTCGTTATAATAGTACATGCACATAAGAATCATAGTCTAGATGCAGTTAGCTGAAGAAAATTCTATTATATTCAGATTCATAATGAAACCTGTTGCAAGTAAGGGAGGACTTTTGTAATAGATCAAGTTAGGAAGCCAACTTTTCTGGGAACGTCTGTACGTTGCCCCAATTCACGATGACATGTTACTGGGACATGATCTGCTTTACCACTGGGGTACTTTTTAGACTTGAGAGAATTTTCCACTCATAACTCTTTTTTAAAGAAAATATCCCAACAATAGCAAATGTGTTGATCAATAAGCGAACTGTGGTACCACCAAATTCAGGTGAACGCATAAAATGTAAAATTACTGTAAAACTCAATATTTATTGCATTGAGCCAACTCCAAAATCAAAATTAATCATGCTTGGAATTTTAAACAATAGAATACAAGATATGTTTGTGAAACACTATCCCCCTCGGCCAATTTGACATTTGACCCTGAAGGATAAATACGTATAAGGGTTAAACGACCACCTGCCTTAACCATTTCTTTATTAAATATTAATGTAAGAAATAATGACACCATCCATATTTATTATCTGACAGTTATATCACACTTCTTTTATATCAGTAGAAGCTGTAGTCAGATCTATAATAACTTCATAAGCAAACAGAGCAGACCTTGATCAGACAGCTCTTGCAGTAGCAATCCGATCTGGGTCTTTTCTGTTTGCAATGGTGTAAAACAGCGTCTATATGCAGGAAAAAATTAAAACACAGAAATAGATTTCTCTATTATTGACCGTTTTACACAGATTTACTTAAATGTTCTTTGCTCTCAGGTGGACATAAGAATATAATATAAAATCAGCATGTATTGATAAGGTTTTCAATTCAGTAAAAACTGAAACTTGGGTCTGATATGACAATCGATTAATGTGTATTGACTATATTCCGCATTGTGTTAAAATGTTCTCTACTACTACAATAACAAAGTAGAGTGAAATTTCTGCGGCCAGTGTTCCGA